>CM052898.1:24333712-24442362 GCA_028534135.1 Potos flavus | reverse complement strand
AATACTGTCCACATTCATTTTCCATCTTTGCACTCCTTCACTGCATACTCACTGACAAATATCCCTCTACTTTGCTATGCTGTCTCCAATTTTTCATGTGTTTAACTTTATCTGGTCCTCTCCCCCTCTCAAAAGGAATAGCTGAGAATAACCTGAGGAAGGTGGTGTCCTAGAAATGTCTTAACATTCATTATAACACTGAGAACGAATAACACCAAATACTTGGACTCTCAACACAGATGATGAATGTTAACTAAATCATACTTGAAAGTCTACAGAATTATGGATTATTTTTATTTCTCTATGCAAGCTTTCTGCACTACACCTATGGATGAAAATGGTCTTGGCAGGGGTGGGCCAGACGGTAAACATTTTAGGGTTGTTGCAACCACCAAACTCTACCATCTAAGCAAGAAAATAGCCATAGACATTAACAGACATGGCTATGTTCCAATAAAACTTTATTTATAAAAATACACGGTGGGCCAGATGCTTTGTTGTTGGGACTAGGTTCCCTGGTCTTGTGGATCAAGTCTTAGCATCAGGAAAAATGAGGTTAAAAACTAGTAGCCAGGCTGCCACTTGATAGCTGGATAATTCTGGGCAAGTTACTTAACTTCTTTGTTTCAGTTTCCTTGTTTCTAAAATGCAGAGAGCACTGCAGTCATGACGGGACCTACCTCATAGGATTGTTGGTGAAGCAGGTGACATTGATATAAGGAACGTGCTTAGTTAGAACAGTAGCCGGCACATACTAAGTACTATGAGTTGGCTATGAGCACGATTTTTAATATGACTAATATCATTATCTAATACCCAGCACAAAATATTTATATTTTCATTTCTATTAGGCTTATGTCAAAGGTGCCAGACTTTATAGGAAAAGTTGGAAAGATATTTTCTCCCCATCCTTATGTCAATGCTTATGCACCTTAGAAACAAATTTTTAGGCATCTGCAGATGTTAAAAGGTTAAATCAAATACATAACCTATGCAATCTGAATTTAGCTTGTTGGGGACATATTTAAGTTTTGAGCTTATTTGTGATTCTCTTAGGATTTGAGTTCTTCTACTATGATTGTTGGTCTCAGGAGACCATTCGATTTTCAAGTCTACCCTAAAGCAATTAACGCTTGTTTAAGCCAACAGCTAGGCTTAACAATTTTCTTTAAAGATTTATTTATTTGAGAGAGAGAGAGAGAGCAGGGGGAGAGGCAGAGGGAGAGAATCTCCCTGACATGGGGCTCGATCTCACAACCCCAAGATCACAACCTGAGCCGAAGTCAAGAGTCGGCCACTCAGCTGACTGAGCCACCCAGGCGCCTCACGGCTTGGCTTAAATTTTAAAAGCACCTTTTAAATCACCTATTCAATGAATGAGTTAAAAAGAAAAAGGGAGTGTGATATAACTTTTTTATTAAGTATCAGACATAATATTAAATTGAAGTCAGTCCTTCAGTCCGTGTACTGTTTAACACTATTTTCTATCAAAGGAAAAATCTAACATTAGGCTTTAAGTGCCTTTTTAATCAGTAGTCAGGGAGCAAATGTGTCTGGAGGCATCCTTACAATCACAGGTGTGGGGGGGGGGGTGTAGTGGCATCAGAGATCCTGCTAAACATCCCACAGTGTACAAGAGAGACCCCGCAAGAAAGAATTATCCAGTCCAACATGGCAGCAGTGGTAAGGTTGCACTGACCGCCTTAAACCTAAAGAAAACCAGTAACTGGAAAACCACCAGCCAGGTACACTGTGTGTATCATTTGATTCCAGCTCCCCAGCACCTCTGCAAAGCTGGTTCTCCTCGAGCCCACTGGCTCACCCAGGAAAAGACGGCACCGAGGCTCAGCAGCCAGCTCCAGGTCCCACGGCCTCAAAGTATCAGCAGACAACCGAACACAAGCTTGTCACAGTGACCACACGCCCTCCCCAAAAGTGGAAATTATTTGGCAAATGAAGACTGGTGGGTTTAACTTAAGGGAAATAAGATATCCAAAGTCCGGAACTGTTATCAAAAGCGAGTCCCCGTCTCCGTAAGGCCCAGAAGTAATTCAGACGGATAGCAGGAGAGGAGAAATCTCATCACCTTCCCACTGGTAAGGAGCTTTCCGCAGCTCTGCAGCAGCGCCCTTGATCTTAACCAGCCAGCATAAGAGGAACAGGGTTTTTATTGAGCACCTGGGAGTTTATTATACTCTGTAGCTCTTTCTCCTTTATAGGATTTTCTGTCCAAATTCAATAGCCACCAGCATTCTGGAGAGGTTAACATCATTCTTTATTTACCAAGATACTACAGCCACCTGTCTCTGGTTCCCGGTGTAATTAGCCATTTCATATGGCAAAAAATAGGTAAGTCTCTAAGAGCCAGACTTCTAGTCCTTTCCAATTGCAGGACTTCTCAAATTCACATATCAATTTTCCACTGAAGCAGCTTCATCTACACATTGCATTTTTTTAAAAGTAAAATCTTTTACTGACATACATAGGCAAGTATTGCAGAAGGCCAGACAATGTATTTTTTGGATCTTCGTTTTGTACCTCTTCTAGGTCTCAAGTTCTGAATGGCAGAAAGGTAGGAAGTCACACGATCAAGATTACTACCCCTCCTACTACAGAGGATTTCCTTTCTTCACAATTCCACCCCCTACCACAGCGCAGCAATACAAATACGAATACAGAACAGAACAAAAATAGACATTAAAATTGAATTTCCCCATAGAGTCCTCACTCAAACAGGAGTGATATTGATAGTAGCACTAGGATTTCTCAGAAAACTCCATTTGTTAGAAGTACCAAACACACACACACACAGAGTACGCCCAATTGGTTAAATTTCATAAACCCTTCAGTCAGAAAATCCCTACTCAGTATCTGCTCATTGTGCCTTTTTTAGCCCCCAAACTATAACTGCTAAGTATTATTTACCACGCAAAGGCAGCACTGTTTTTATTGAATATATGGATTTATACTCGGTCACTTTATTAAAACAATCTTAGTGAAAGAAATACTATGGAGGCGCTCTTGGACAGAAGAAGACAGATGAGGAGTGATGACGGTCCATCAGTATCCAGAGCTCTACTCAAGGCCACCCCAGGGAGTCCCAGGAATGGGGCTTCCTGCTGGGTAACTCCCAACTCACAGCTGCAACATGAACTTCTTGGAAAGGAGAGGGGAGTGACATTAGGTAGACTACAAAGAGCATGTGGAGTGGGAACGTGGTGATATTCCACTTACTATGATCCAGACCTGAAGCCAACTCTAACAGTTCACTTTCTGAATTCATCACCAACAACTGAACGAACTGAATTACCCAGACGAATTCCACCAAAACAGAAAGAACATGAGCAAACTTCACACTCATTCTTCAATGATTTCACAAAATACATGTCCACCTCCTGTAGGCCAGGCAATTTAGGACGTTTACGATCTCCAGCCCTTACAGTAAGGCTGTAAGATAGAGATTATTCATCCCCATTATACAGAACAGGATATTGAGACTCAAAAAAGATTGTCATCTGCTCACAAATCACATGATGATGTTCATTCATTCACTCAACAAACATCGGCTGAAAACCTTCCATGTTCTACAGTACCTTCAGAAGGGAATGACACATCCTGGCCTTGGTGGAGATGACAATCTTCTAAGTGGCAAAGCCAGATTTCATGTCCTGGCTCTTTCCAATGGTTCTGAAAACTAAGTAAATGAGTCACAACAGACCTGGAGATCAATCAGAAGCCAATTTCTGTATCCCGCACCTACAGTACCTGCTTTGCCCTCCCTTGTTCACCTGCACTCCTGCAGACTAGCAGTCATAGGAACCAAGTTACCATCAAGAAGTGTTAGTTGGGAGGTCTTGAAAAATTGCTACTGCAACAGATCTTCCTTATGCATGCAAAGTACCAATTCTAACCCCACGACATTCCCCTTTCAACTCCAAGAAAGACCCTTCCCAGGATGTCCACCATCATTGGTCCCGATTCAAAGGGTATGCAAAGCAAAGGAATTTGCTTCAGGATTCAGTGATGATCAACTGCTCCTCTTTATTAGCTATCTATTACTGTGTAACAAATATCCCATAACATAGCTGCTTCTAACAACAAACATTGATTATTCATAGTTTCTGTGGGTCGGGGATTCCTGAGCAGTTGAGCCAAGAATTTTGGCATAGTTTCCCTCCCGAAGCTTCCCTCAATGTTATCAGATGGGCTACAGTCATCTGAATGTCTGACTTGGGATGGGAGATACAATTCTAAGCTCACTCACATGGCTTTCAATTGATGGCCTCCGTACCTCACCACGTGGGCCTCCCCTGGGAACTGCTTGAGTGTCCTTACACCACGGCAGGTGGCTTCCCCCAGACTAAGTGACCCAAGGGAGGAAGTCTCTTCAGACACCTACATGCTTAAGTTGCTATCACACTTTAATCTTATTCTGTCCATTGGAAAGGAGTCACTGAGTCATTTCTCAGCCCACGCTTCATAAAAGAGCTCTACCGGCAGCTCCAGCTCCTGAAAGAAGGAGAATCAAATAATTTCTGGGCATGCTTTAAAACGACTGTTACCTTATAATCCCGTTCAAGATAGGAGGAAAGCGAGCTCAGGTTTATCAACTGCAAATCTAGACATAGAACGGAAGTTTAGATGGTTTCTTCCCCACCCCCCCCCTCAAGGTTTCACCCACTGGGGCCTTTATTCACAAGGACCTACCAGAATCCTCCATACTGTCACTCAGGCACAGCCCCCAGAGCCCCAGAGGCAGGCTTCCCACAGCCTCCTGGTGGGAGGGTGTCTCACTGGGACAATCCAAGTAAACAACTTCTCCCCTCTTCTCTCGGCTCCAGACAAAGGCTATGACTCCAGGGAAGGTCCTGCTCTTCTCTGCAGCGGCTCCTGCCTCTCCAGTGGGCTTGGCCACAGGCAGCTTGCGGGGCTCAGGGGGATGGTTGCCAGGAACCACTATTTCCCACGAACTGCTGTCCCCTCTCGCTGGTACATCCTTTGCTCCCACGTGGCTTGTTTGAACCAGGGTAGATTCATTCTTTCCACACAAGTCAGCACCCGCGCCTCGCACATGAAGGCCTCATCCTTCTGGTGCTCCAGCTCCCCAAGGACAAAGTACAGGGAGTCCCCCTGGGCTGGGAACGGCTCCACCCACTTGGCAGAGAACAGGTACGTGGCCGACCTGTGTGAGCCTTCGTGGTCACTCGGGATTGGTCCTGTCACCCAGCGCAGCCGAACCCTTGGGAATTTGGTGAGGGAGGGGCCAGTACCAGGAGAGCCTAGCTTTTCCCTTGAGGCAACTCTTGCCCTTCTTTCAGGGGGGCCCTCCCCGGGGGGCCGCTCCAGAGCCTCCCCCTCCCCCCGAGAGCCACTGGTCTGCTCACCAGATGTAAGTGAACTACACCAATACTGTGTATGGTAATAAGGAAAGAAAACCAAACTTAATGAGGCGTTAGGCCTGGTGCTTATTAAAATTTAAATGATCAATATTTGGAAAGAAACTGTAAGGGACTGGTATTTTGTTTTGTTTTGTTCGTTTTGTTTTGACAGATCAGTGTTCTTAAATCAGTATTCTCTTTTCCACAATCACATTTCAAAACTAGCTCACAGGTACTGGGATTTTATGCGTTGAGGGCTGCAGTCTTTACATAAAAATGTTAATATCTATGCACAAATGAGTATCTATGCTTATTCACTCCATGGGTAAAAAAAAAAACAAGGTAGTTTTAAAACAAAGTACTTCATCCACTGGAAAATAAAAGGAGTTGAATTTATAAACAAAAATGAAATAAACTCATTCTTTAATTTCTCGTGTTTCTGATATTTATGTCTCAGCCTAGAAAGAGTCATTCACCAAAGATGCCATAATTCTCAGAAATATTCAGTTGCATAAATGCTTACATATTCTAAGCTGCCTCGGGCAGCCAGATAAATAAGATAAGCACAAGAAAGAGCATATAGAAACTAGGGGGGAAATAAGATATTCACCAAAGCCAAGATTTGCTATTCCTCCATCCAGACAGATTTTTTTTTTTTTAAAGGGCAAACTTTCACAAAAATAGTAAGACTTCAGACTTGAGTGGTCTCGGCAATCAGTAAGGCCAACTACCTCTTTTTTTAAAATGAGAAGGAAAATATTCAAATATGTTTAATTGTTTAATGTTCCCGGTGTCCAACAATTATCATTACCATCAACACATGAATACTGTGTTGTACTAAACCGTTTGCTGCTCTAGAGACTCTCCTGAATGGACCCATTTAAAATCCTCCTACCAATCCCTTGAAGCAGGTATGGCTATTGCTCAAATTTTAATGACGAGGAACTGAAGCTCCTCCCACTAGTTACATAAACATTAGGCAATCTCTACTCTCTTCTACATTCTATACTGCTGCTCACGTTCTACTCACAAAGCCTCCCTCCAAGAGTTCATGGGCAGGTTTTGGGTTCAGATCTACCTCCCAGTCAAAAAAGAAGCTTAACACAACTCAATACCTCTGCACAACCTTTAGAAATCACAATGAACTTCCACCTGCACGAAACTCCCCACAAGGATCCTGTCAGACAGCTTAACATTCATCTGCTTCACGTTTCCAGAATTCCATTCTTCCTCATAGTACGTTCGTGGTTTCTGCCATATCCGAGCCACACCCTCTATACACGAATTTACTCTTATTTTAAAAACCAACTCAATTCTTTCAATTAAACTAATTTTTTTATATATTTTTTAAAGATTTTATTTATTTGACAGAGAGAGAGTTCACAAGCAGGCAGAGAGGCAGGCAGAGAGAGAGGGGGAAGCAGGCTCCCTGCTGAGCAGAGAGCCAGACGCAAGGCTCGATCCCAGGACCTTAAGATTATGACCCGAGCCAAAGTCAGAGGCTCTAACCCACTGAGCCACCCAGGCGCCTCAAACTAACTTATTTTTAAAGGAAACTTTACATTCCATCCGGGAATGAAAAATAGTATCGTTCGGTTTAGGTAAATAGGCTGCCAAAAATCATAAGTCAATCCTGACACTTCACCAATGAGCCTACACATAACTTCAGATCCTACTCAACACAATGATCCAAGGCATCTCAATCTATGAATCACCCATGACACTCAAAATTAAATCTACTGTCCATACCACATTAAATCTAATCTACTTTTGGATAGAGGAAGAACTTGATGCTCAAGGTTTAAAAAAAAAAAAAAGTATCTGCCTAAGCTTTTTTGGGTAGTGAAGGCTCAAAATCAGAATTCAGACTCCCATTTTTTAGCTATCTTTCCTGCTACACCCTACTGCCTGGAGAAACTATCTGCAAAGGCTTTTTCACTTAAGGAACATACACGGCACCATCAAACCATCTTCCTCTCCAATGAAGCAGAATAGAGTCCGTCAAGAGCTACCGAAAACTGAACTAGAAAATACTGAACTGAGCGTCACTGTTTGGACTTGCACAATCATAGCCTTTGTTGATGAAAGCAAACATACATTTTATATGGCTCTATGAAGCCCTGAGAACATCTAATCAAACGACAGCTGTGGAACTAAAAAAATAAAAGCAAACAGCCTCCTTCCCTTGATGTTCATCAGGCCATGGCTCAGGACCCTTAAAAGCAGGGATCAGCAAGTCTTTAAAGCTGCAGGAGCCCCCAGGTGCCCCTACCAGCTCTTGGGCACCATCAAAGAAAGGGGAACAAGGAACAGGGGCAGGGGCAGGAGAAAATACAGAACTCAGGCTCTCTAGTAGAAGGCTGTCAGCAGCAATTCCTGAAGACATCCTCCAAAGCAAGCCACGGGAACAAGTGTCTCATTCCTGGTCTGAAAACAGACACACGAGTCAAGTGCCAACAGCATGATGGGCAGAATCCATGATGTCTAAAGCATATACTGAGTTCTTAATTAGAGATGATCATTTCCAGGCTGCAGCAAAGAAATACAGGCCAGAGAGCACAAGATAATGACCATGAGACTCCAGTATACAGGTTCTAGTAAACTCACTTTTTTTTTTTATTTTGAAGATGGAGAAATGAGCTCATATTGTCATCCAATTTTGCCAAGGGCACACAAATTAGTTAACGGCAATGCTAGCAAGCTTCCTGGCTGGCGGGTCAATTCAAGCTCTTAGTCATGATGGCACACTGCCTCCTATAACCCTGTGCCTACTTCTAGGACCTCACCTAGTCACTCTCTTGGGACACTGTCTCATCCGGACATCTGGATTCACAAAGTCCAGGTGCAGTGTGACCCGCCCAAAATCTACAATCAATGGTACCTGCTTGGTCAAGGCTAGAACATACCTATTCTAGCAGCATTTGGAGTCCCTGAAAATTAGGTCCTCTTTCCCTCCCATCCTAGGGCCTGGAGCTCTTACACTTCCCAGATGTCGTCTTCACAGAGCTGTCTGCCCACAGGGTGAGCACCCGGTGTGCGTGCCCAGGCAAGCACGGTAATCATAGTTCAAGTGCACCCTCCCATCACCAACAGCAGCAAGGCCAGGCCAAGTGGACCCCAGCTGCTTGGCAGCCCACTTCTCCACAAGCACAGCACGGGCCTCTTCCCTGCTGATGCCTGCTATCGACCCACCTAGGACAGGGAGGACGGCACAGTGCTCAGCAGCCACATGGACAGCACTCTCTGAGAAGGAAAATCCAACTGCTCACCGTGCATAACTGCTTTAAAGCCTCCTGTATTCATTTCATTTTTAATCAATTGATTCCATTTTGAGCTAAAAGAGTTGGAGGGCTGGGGAACAGCACATTCAAAAAACCCTAGGGCAGGGGCGCCCAGGTGGGTCAGTGGGTTGAGCGACATCTCTCATTTCAGCTCAGAGCATGCTCTCAGGGGTCATGGGATCCAACAACGCAATGGGCTCCGCATGTGGGGTGGGAGGGGTCTGCTTGGGATTCTCTCTCTCCTCTCCCCTGCCCCTCCCCCCAGAGCTGGCTTGCACACTCTCAAAATAAACAAATTGAAAAACAAAGAAACAAAAAAACACTAGGGCACAAGGACTCCCTCCCCTGCCCACCCCCCCCACAAAAAAAAAAAAAAAAAAAGATACATGCAATGATTTAGCTGTAAGCATGGTAATGAGCTTCACCAGCGCAGGGGTGTCTGTTTTCACTCTCTTTTTTTTTTTTTTTTTTAAGAAGAAATGCTCCTGGGGCACCTGGATGGCTCACTCATTAAGCATCTGCCTTTGGCTCGGGTCATGATCCCAGGGTCCTAGGTTCAGACCCCTCGTCGGGCTCCCTGCTTGGCAGGAAGCCTGCTTCTCCTGCTCCCACTCCCCCTGCTTGTGTTTCCTCTCTCACTGTCTCTCTTTGTCAAATAAGTAAATAAAATCTAAAAAAAATTAAAAAAAAAAAGAATAAATGCTCCTTTATTGACATGATGGAGGCCTTTTTTTTTTAAAGATTTTATTTATCTATTTGAGGGGGAGAGAGAGAGAGAAGGGGGATGGAAGCACGACCAAGGAGAGGGGCAGAGGGAGAAGCAGACTCCCACTGACCAGGAAGCCCAACATAAGACTCGATCCTAGGCCCCCGAGACTATGACTTGAGCCTAAGGCAGATGCCCAATTGACTGAGCCACCCAGGTGCCCCTTTGTTCATTGTTCTATCCTGGGTGGGTGCCTAAGCATATAGTGGGTTGTAAATAATATCTGGGGAAAATATTGTTTACAATAGCAGAAAAAGCAAAAACAAGGTAAAGGCTATGAAACCAGAAAGCAAAGATCAAGAAATAAAGGAAAATGTCTTCAATGTTCAAGAATTCTGAACATGACCCAGCCAAGCCATCCTCTACCTTGTGGAACAGTCAGCTCTTACTGACTCACACGAACTGGGCACTGTAGAAGCATTTCAGTTCTACCTTTGCTAATCACTGAGACTAGGCCAATTCTGTGTCATCCCATCTTTTGCATCCGGTGAGGGATGTTCAGGAAAACACAAACTCAAAAGAAAGGAAACCCTTTCATGAAAAAGAGGACATCAACATTCAAGAAATGGCCAAACTGTGTAACCATGCATTAGCACAGATCAACCTGAATACACCCTTAAGAAAAACGGAGTAAACTGACATTCCTTCTTGACTAAGGTGTTTCCTTTTTTTTTTTTTTTTTTAAGATTATTTATTTATTTATTTGAGAGAGAGAATGCTCATGAGTGGGGGGTTGGGGCAAAGGGAGAGAGACAAGCAGACTCCCTGCTGATCAGGGAGCCCGATTCAAGGCTCAATCCCAGGACCCCAATATCATGACCTGAGCGGAAGGCAGATGCTTAACTGACTGAGCCACCTAGAGGCCCCTTAACTAAGATGTTTCAGTAATAATATTCGTTCATTCTGTATTTTTAAGCACCTACTACATGCCGGCCACATGCTCTGGGAACATGTAATACAGGCATACCTCAGACATATAGTGGGTTCCATTCCAGACCACCACAATAAAGCAAAAACCACAATAAAGTGAGCCAAATTAATTATTTGATTACCCAGCACATACAAAAATTATGTTTACAGTGACACTGAACTGCTGTAAGCAGGCAACAGCGCTATGTCTAAGGGAACAATGTATATACACCTTAGCTAAAAAATATTTTATTGCTAAAAAATCTGAACTTTCAGCAAGTTGTAATCTTTTGGCTAGGGCAAGGTCTTGCTCGACCTTGATGCCTGCTGACTGATCAGGGGGTGGTTGCTGAAAGCTGGGGTGACTGTGGCAATTTCTTAAAATAACAAGATAAAATAAGCTTAAAATAATAACACTGCTGCATTGATTGACTCTTCCTTTCACCAAAGATTTCTCTGTAGCATGTGATGCTGTTTGATAAACATTTTATCCACAGTAGAACTTCTTTCAAAATTGGGACTCAATGCTCTCAAACTCCGCCGCTGCTTTATCAACTAAGTTTATGTAATCTTCTAAATCCTTTGTGTCATTTCAACAATCATCACAGCATCTTCACCAGGAGTAGACTCCATCTCAAGAAACCACTTTCTCCATTCATCCATAAGAAGTACCTCCTCATCTGTTAAAGTTTTATCACCAGATTGCAGCAATTCACTTCCATTTTCAGGCCCTACTTCTCATTCTGGTTCTGTTTCCACCTCATTGGCAGTTACTTCCTTCCCTGAAGTCTTGAACCCCTCAAAGTCCTCCAGGAGGGCTAGAATCAATTTCTTCCAAACTCCTGTTCATGTTGATATTTTGATCTCTTTCCATTAAGTCACAAATGTTCATAATGGCCTCTAGATGGTGAATCTTTTCCAGAAGGTTTTCAATTCACTTTGCCCAGATTGATCAGAGGAATCACTGTCTACAGCACCTAGAGCCTTAGAAATCTATTTCTTTCTTTTCTTTTTTTTTTTAAGTAGGCTCCACACCCAACGTAGGGCTTGAACTCATGACCTCAAGATCAAGAGTCCCCAGCTCTACTGAGTCACTCAGGACCCAGCCAGGTGCCCCTATTTCTTAAGTAGTAAGACTTGAAAGTCAAAATTACACCTTGATCCATGGACTGCAGAATGGATGCTGTGTTCACAGGCACGAAAACCACATTAATCTTGCGTACATCTCTATCAGAGCTCTTGGATGATCAAATGTATTGTCAATAAGCAGTAATATTTTGAAAGGAATCTTTTTTTCTAAGCGGGTCTCAACAGTGAGCTTAAAATATTCAATAAACTATGTCATAAAACAATGTGCTGTCATCCAGCCTTTGTTGTTTCATGTACAGAGCACAGAGTAGATTTAGCCTAATTCTTAAAGGCCCTAGGGCTTTCAGAATGGTAAATAAGCACTGACTTCAACTTAGCCCCTGAGAAGAAGTCAGCCTGCTCTTTCAAGCTTTGAAGGCAGGCATTGACTTCTCCTCTCTCGGTATGAAAGTCCTAAATGGCATCTTCCTCCAAGGGAATATGGCTCAGTACATCCACACCTGTATTAATTATCTGAGCTCAATCTTCTGGGTCACTTGCTGCAGCTTCTCCATCAGCACCTGCTGCTTCACCTTGCACTTGACAAGACAAAGAAGGCTTCTTTCCTTAAACCTCATGAACCAATCTCTGCGAGCTTCAAACTCTTCTCCCACAGCTTCCCCACCTGTCTCAGCCGTCACAGAATTGAAGAAAGAATTAGGGTCTTGCTCTGGATGAGGCTTTGGCTAAAGGGAATGTTGTGGCTGGTTTGATCTTCTATCCAGACCACTAAAACCTTCTCCATATCAGCAAGGCTGTTATCATTTGTGTGTTCACTGGAGTAGCACCTTTAATTTCCTTCAAGAACTTTCCCTTTGCATTCACAACATGGCTGTTAGGTGCAAGAAGCCTAGCTTTTGACCTGTCTTGGCTTTTGACATGCCATCCTCCTAAGCTTAATCATTTCTAGCCTTTGATTTAAAATACGAGAACATGCAGGGGCACCTGGGTGGCACAGTCAGTTAAGTGTCTGACTCTTGGTTTCGGTTCAGGTCGAGATCTCAGGGTGTTAAGATCAAGCCTCACGTTGGGTGCCACGCTCACCACGAAGTCTGCTTAAGACTCTCTCACCTTCTCCCCTGCCCCTCCCCCCTAAAATAAATAAATAAATCTTTTTTTTTTTAAAAGAGACACACGCAAATGTTCCTTTCCCTCTAACACTTAGAGGCCATTATCTGGTAATTAACTGTAGGGCTAAGGGCCTAATATTGATATTGCTATGTCTCTAGGAACAGGGAGGCCCGAAGAGAGGGAAAGAGATGGGGGAACAGCCTGAAGGTGGAGCAGTTCGCCATCTCATATGGGCAGGGCTCATGGTGCCCCAAAAATAATTATAAGAGTAACATCAAAGATCACTGATGACACGAGAGCTGTGCTTGTGGTGAGCAGAGCATAACGTACAGACCTGTTGAATACCTAGATTGTACACTACCAAAATGCGACCGAGACACAAAGTGAACAAATGCTATTGGAAAAACGGCACCCACCACAGACTTACTGGACACAGGGTGGCCACAAACTATCAATTTGTAAAACAACACAGTACCTGAAAAGTGCAAGAAGGCAAAGAGCAATACAAATGAGGTGTGCCTGTTTAAGAATGAATACAAGTGACACAGTCCTGGTCAATCTTACCTTAATCTATGGAGTAAAGGAAGATCATGTACAGACCAACAAATAAATGAAAAGGTGCAACTTGCAAACATGGCTGACTGCCGGGAAGACAGCAATCAGACATAAGGAGAAGCAGGGGAAGGAGCGAATACCTATTTTCTGTCCCTGAGAGGTAGCACTGGACTCACGTGCAACTCTGGACAGACATGGGAGGACACTCAGAGACTCCACCGCCCCGCCTGCAGGATGACTCACTAGGCGCTTAGGGTCCCTTCCCGCCCACCTCTCAGCAAGGTGATAAGAAAGCCTTGACAAAGCCTCCTTTGCAGGAAGCTCAAACCATTCAAACCCTGGGCCAGGTGCAAGAACCCAGAACAGAATGGTCAACGGGCCAGAAAGACATTATAAATGTACATTCACCTAAAACTTGAGCCTCAAAATAAATGAAGGAAAATCTGGCAGAATTCCACCTACCACTATCTCCCGAGCAGACCACTAGGACTTGAGAATGCATGTCAAGCATCTGGTATATGGTAGACATACAATAGGTACTTAGAAAGTGATTCAAAAGGCAGTCTGAAGGCAGCGAGGGAACGAGAGCAGCTTCCATTCTCCTGTAAGCACCACACCCCAGACCCTAAGCCACAGGCTGCGCACCCAGAGGATCCACTTCTGTCAACAACTTTATGAGGCACAGAATAAACTGAGGCCCAAAAAGATTAAGTAATTCACCAAAGTCAAATACTCGGGAAAGGCACGAAATCTCACACTCTCTTAATGCCTCTCCTGTGCCACACCGGGCTTCGCACGAGGCCAGCCATGAAAACCCAGCACACGAAAGACCCCATTCAGTAAACATTCTGTGTAACATTAAATTCCGTAATTAGCTTTACATGTTCCTTGACATTTCCCCCAGTTAACAAAGCACACACATGCTGTTTCTAGTATATTCTGGCTCACGCTGATTTTGCTAGAAAACTGGAAGCAGCCTGAGCCAAGGTTAGTTCTAATCTCACAGGCAAGCAGATTCTAGAGCTTTCTGTTCATAGACATTAAGTCTTTATGCTGGAAAGAGGTGGTCCAGGTGAGCAAAGGAAGCCAGAGGGGGAGTCAACACATACGAGAAAACGGCAGGGCACAATGAATCTCAGCAGGACAAAGCAGAGAGATGTACAATGACTTCGCTGTAAGATTGCCACGAGACTGGAGAAACCATTAGGGCAAGGCTCTGCGGGGCTCATCTGCTCTACCCTGGGTACCTGAGACAGGAAGGCTTGGCACATGGAACACTATAAATAAGTATTTGGAGAATAAGTCAAAGCACTATTTGGAACAGAAAAAAACCCTAAAAACAAATTAAATGTCTAACACCAAAATTACAGAAAAATAGATATTGTTCCACGAATTAAAAATTACTACTGCAGCTGCTAAAAAGGATGAGGAATAGCAAACAAAGTATAACAAAGTTCAAAGTCCCTTATGAACCATGCTGGAGAAGGGGAATGAAAAAAATGGGAAACGTTCACAATATAAAGGGAAAAAGCAAAACATCACGAGCAGTAGATCTATCTCTCCCTCTACGTATACTATGTCTTTCCTACACATAAGATGTATAAATCAAAAACTACAAGAATGAAGAACAAAATATCAAATCGGCATTATCTCTAGATTACGAGACAATTTTCTTAATGATCTTCCCTTTTTTGCTTATAAGTACTTTTTAAAAATTGCCCTTCCTGGGGCACTTGGGTCATTTAAGCGTCTGCCTTCAGCTCAGGGTTCTAGGTCAAGCCCCACATCAGGCTCCCTGCTCAGTGGGAAGCCTGCTTCTCCCTCTCCTGCCTGCCACTCCCCCTGCTTGTGCTCTCTGTCAAATAAAAAAATAAAATCTTTTTTTAAAAAAATTGCCCTTTCCCATCTTACATGTATTTATAAAATGTTCTACAATAAATACAAATTCGTTGCTTGACATAATTCCCACCTTCATGACATGGGTGGTTGTGTTGTAGATCTCCTCTCCTGACAGGAAGATTCTGCAGCTGCCAACATGACTTCTGACCTTTTACCCATGACAAATAGCTGGCAGTTACTTTAGAAGAGTGGTTCTCAAATAAAGGGAATTTTCACCCAGAGGACTTTCGGCGATGTCCAAAGATACTTTTGGTTGTCTTGTCTTGGGGGCGAGAGTGCTAGTAGCATCCATTGAGCAGAGACCAGGGACGCTGCTAAACATCCTACAATGTACAGGACAACCCCCCACAACACAGAATTATTTGACCCCCAAATATCAACAGTGTAGAGGTTGAGAAACCCTCCTTTAAAGTATTAGTTTAGATAAAAGTCATACTAGGGGGAGCCCAAATGCCTATCCGAAACACAAATAAGAGGAGAAGAAAAATTATTCACAGTACTTAAAAAGTTTTGGACCAGAAGAGCATATTTCCAGAAAGACAGAGATGGGGAACATTCGTTCCTCTGAGGATCCCTTCACCCTAGCACTGTCCCTGGCACAGAGACAGGGCTTAGCAAGTGTGCCATCTTTTGGGAACCCAGAGCTGCACCACAGAGGAAATTCCAACTGCAAAGTCAGAGGCAGACAGACTTAAAGATCAGCTCTGCCGATGGCTAACAGATTGTGCACCCGCAAAATGAGGGTTATAGTGCCATGTATGTAATTCTTGTGTGACTTGTACGGGACAATGTGCCTGTTGATTTTAACACTGACCAAGATACACAAGAGCCACAGTATTACAAGGTGACCTACTAAGTACAATGCACATATCCAAAAAACTTCCAACAAACATGCATGGAAATTGCTAAGCCTCAAGCTCAATGCCAATGAATCCAGGGAAGGGCAGTTCCCATATGGACCAGTTACTATCTCCTGGAGAAAGGTGTGTGCCATGAACTACGCCTAATCCTCCAACTTCATCAGGTTTGTTCAGGACATCCTATCACTGGTCAATCGGTAACTGCCTGGGCACATAAATAAAGGGCAGGTACCACCTACCACCAATAGCTTGAGTGAAAGTTCTAAAGAAAGATTAACAATAGGACAAAATAGAAACAACTTTTTACAAATAAAAATCCAAAGGGGGTAAAATTGTCTCTGATGAGACTGGAAATCAGCTCGCAAGAACTTCATCAACTCAACCCTACCAAGACAACAGATGGTCTGTTAAGTATTTTGGGATTTTTATCTTATAGCCAACACACCCATCTGGTAGCATACAGAAACTATGTTTTTCCTTTAAAAAAAAAAAAAAACTGAGAGTGTCCAAATACACCGGTGTAATTGAGGTTGATAAATAGGGTTCTAAAAGTGTAGGCAGTGAAAGAAATATAAACACACACACAGATAAATGTATAATTTATCTGAGCCATTAGAGTCAGCAGAATCATATAAACTTTTTACTAGACAACTCCACAGCAAAAAATATAGGTTCAAGTTGCTGAATCATTGTTCAGATGTAAATAGGATTCTTAAAACTTTTATTGGTAGTTAAAACTCGTTTATAACATAAAGTAAACAAGAAAAGCAAGCCATAAAGCCAAACAGTGGTGAAAGCCCCTTCCAAACTCAAACATCTGACAAAAGGAGCTCATTTGCAATTCAAGAAAAGAACACAAAGCAGCCGAAAATGTTCGCATTAATAAATTTTAAAATAAAACCTGACTGCATTTGATGATGAAATGTTTATTTAATTTGATTAAATGTTCACTCTAGTGCTCAGAAACATTCATTCCACAGAAAAGAACACTGCTGGTGAGAAACACATGGGCTCAAACACAAAACTTCCTTCCTCAGTCATCACTCCGAGCGAGGTCCCACAGTCCTCCTCGTGAAAACAGGGGATGCCTCCAACGGTTGGAGAACAGTGCCTCCAATTAAGTCAGGTGCCAAATATCCTTTCTCTTGGCCAGGGCTCAATCATTCATGAGCTCTTTTCTGGCTGCTTCTCAGCAGTTTTGTGCAGAGCTCTCCACTCTGCTCTTCGAACGTGAGTCTCATTCCACAAAAATCTTGTATTACACATTCCCACTAATGTTCCCGGGAATGTGGCAATGGCCAATTCCGTGATACTTCGCTGGCATTCAACATTTTCAGGATTACGGTATATGTAGCCTCCACCCTTGGCTTCCTTGATTCCGTTTTGTAACTCCTTTGCATCAAAAGATCATCTCTCGACAGCAGGATAGAGCTCTGCTGTTCATATTTTTATTGCGTTACCATTGCATGTCTACAGGGAAAACCAAAATTACCAGGCATCATAACCCCTGGTGCTTGTAAGTTTTATTTTTCCTTTTCAGAAGAAAAGAAGGGAGAATTGAGGACAAAGTGAAATTGAAAAAGAGAGAGAGAGACTGAGAGAGGGATGTCCCTTATTAGGGTCAGAAGTAAAGCCCAGTGCCGTGTTTATTAGGAACTCCTGGCTATTCTTCGTAAAGGGTGTTCTTTACAGCCTGCTCTTGGCAAGACAGAACACAGCACGCTGGCTGAAATAATGGGCTTAGGGATATAATAAAGCAGAGTCCAAACCCCAAAACCAGGCTCCGCCAGCCCTGTCCCCAGCCATGTGGTCTTGAGTAAAAAACTGTCAGTTTGCTTATGTGTGAAATAGGACAACACGTACATCCGAGAGCAGTCAAGATACACAGAACCTCGCACTACACTTAACACAATAACCTAGTTGTTATTCTGATTGAGCCCAAAGTTTCCACTCGGCTTTTTTCCACCTTGGTAGTAAACTCACACGTGACTGCTCCTAGACATCACTACCTTCTATTGAACCCGTATGCATTTCTTAGCATGTGGGCTTGCGGAGACAGTTCAAGGAAAAGACATCCTTTATTTTCTCACATAACTAAATAGTTGCTTCAACAAAGATCAGAGTCTTTAAAGTGGAGATTCACTTACTCAACCCACCCACCGCCACCATTACTCTTGTTCCTATTTCAAGTTTGAAATATACAAGGAGCATATGAAAACATTCTCTTGGGAAACATTCAAGCAATATACCATTATTCTTCCAATACAGGGGAACAGAACCAAATAGAACATTTTCTACTCCCTCTCTTTGGAAGAAGTGTATTCCAGAGGGCAGCCAAACGAGTGTATCACGAGTGTTTGCTCTGCAGCAGAAAGCCTAGAGGTGCAGGCATTCCCTCAGTACGTTTGCCTGGAGTCACCCCAATCAAACACCCTGCAGTTAGCCACTGGGACAAAATGAAAGGCTTTTTGTGTCAGAACAGAAGAATTTAGGTATTTCAAGATGTGTGTTCTGGGAGAAAATTTCTCTTCTACCACAGGAGCATATTAAGACTATTTCATTCTTTCCTTGGATACTCTCTTTTGCCATTCCTCTTAGTCAATGACTTTGCCCTGATAGAGGGACAGGCTAAGTGTCTTACATCTGGATCTTTGGAGCCTGGGACTGTGCCTGAAACACATGAGAACATTTAAGGAAGAAAAGGAAGGGTTCCTTGGGGATGCCAGGGAATCCTTAGTGGTTATGTTCTATTAAGTGCAGCTAAGATTCAATTATGAGGGCCTGGACATGGAACAGATTTGCATGGGTAACAAACCTACAGCTACACGAATGTGTTAGGTTATTTTAACCTCAGAAAGTCTTCATCTCCAGTGTGGTTCACAAGACCCTACGATAGTTTCCTCTATCACCTGCACTGTTAGAATATTCTCAGGTGACCATGCCACAGGATCCATTTAGTCCAACATTAAGCCCCCAACTACATGAAGTTGTGGAAAGCCTTGAACTCCTGGTACGTCAAAAGCCAAGAGGGCAAATATAATCCAAAGCAATAGAGGATTCATGATGGGTGCAAGAGAGTGTTGGGGCGGGGGGGGGAGGGGGGGGCTGTCATGGGCTTTAAAAATGCCATCAGAATTGAGCTACCTTACAAGGAAACATCTGAAGGTGTTGAGCGTATCCAACATTCAGTGGTGCTTTAGAAAGGCAGTCTAGAGAGGCAGTTAACAGCACTAGCTCCAAAGACAGAGTTTGAATTGCGGGATCTGCTTCTTCATGTCCTTGGTGAACTTGAACATGTTAATTACATTCTCTGTGACTCAGTTTCCCTCTCAAGAGAAAATCATGGTATCGGCCTTCCTTGAGGAGTTGTTATGAGGATGAAATTAGATACACAGCATACTGTGTGTATGGTGCTTAGTATAATATTTGGCAGGTAAGAGAGCTGCAATCATTGTTTTAGTAAAATTAACCCAGATAATGGTTTGAAGGAGGATAAAATAGAAGAGAGGAAGAACTCTTCCAACACTGCTAATACAAGCTGTCATGCCTTCAGCTACGGAAAATAGTTTGGCAGCTTCCTATAAAACTAAACATGCACTTTCCACGTGACCCTGCAATTGCACTCTTGGGTATTTATCTCAGAGAAATGAAAACTTAGGTTTAGTCAAAAACCTGAATGTGAGTGTTTGTAGCACTCTATTTATAGTATCCCCAAACTGTAGAAATCCAGAATTTCCTTCAACAGATAAGCTGTTTAACAAACCAAATTACATCCATCCCACAGAGTACTACTTAGCAATAAAAAGGGACCAACAGCTTGGACGGGTCCGGGGGAATTATGCTGAGTGAAGAAAGCCAACCCCAAAAGGTTACAGGGTTAAATGACAATGAATTAATGATAGCCAGGGGCTAGGGATGAGCTCAGTATAGCTGTAAAGGGGTAGCACGTGGGACCTCCGTGGCGATGGAACAGCCCTATATCTTGACTATGGTGGTGGTTACATCAATCTATACATATGATCAAAATGCACAGAAATACACACACAGGCATACCACGTACACAGCCGAGTGTGTGCAAAACTGGTGAGATCGGAACAAAAGTCTGCAAATGTGACAATGTCAGTCTCCTAGTTTTAATGTCCCACTACAATTATAAAGAATGTACCATTAGGGGAGACTGAGTAAAGGGTACACAAGAATCCTATGCGGGAGGGGCAGAATTTCAGGTGGAAGGTTTTCTGGATGTTCAATTCCAGAAGAGTTTTAGATGAAGAGCATAAGTTCGGTTAAGAATTAATACTGCAGAGAATTAGAAGGGAGCCATATTTTACCCTGAAAAAAGCTGCTATCTCTCTGGAGGTAGGCACAGCCCCTATCTGTATAAGGCAGGTGGGGTTTTATAGCCCCTCCACACAGTAAATTAGGACTAAGGAGTCTGCAAGGAGAAATAAGCCTCCTGGAGGCAAGAAAAATAAACCAATTTTGCCCAATCTGAGAAAAAGAGTTTGTTGAACAAATGAGGTAGCTTAGCCCCCAGGATCACTGGGTAGGCTCGATCCGGGCTTGGCAAACTATACCCAAATCCATATATACTGTCCATGGCTGCTTCCTACAGCAGCAGAGTTGAATCGTTCCAAACAAGACTGTATGTTCCCACAGAGCCTGAAATATTTACTATCAGAAAACACATGCCAAGCTCAGGAGCCAAGCCAGTTAAGGCAAAGAGGCCCCTCCAACGACCACCACTGCCTGTCAGTGGGATGTTGTAGCCACTGCCAAAATGCCTTTTCCTCTGTCCCTGTGTCTTGGCAATGCCAGCAAGAGATCCAAAGTCCCAGGCAGATGTATGTAATTGGTGGAGTCCAGGTCACACGTCCCCGTATTAGCTGCAAGGGAAGCAGGAAACCTGACCTTCAGACAGGCTCTGCCTCCTCCACCACCCAGAGCAGACAAGGCCCAAACCCAGAAAGGGGTTTCCGACAGCAGACAGCCAAACACACAGGAGGGAACTGGTATGTGTAGTGTGGACAAAGCCATCAACCACAACCCAACTGGGTAGTTTTTATTTCCTGCAGTTCAACCCAAACACGGGGTTTTCTGCCAACCTGACCAATAAGAGGTGTTAATCGTTGTCAATATTTGCTAAACCCAGGCTCTCATTTGTTTACTTCCATCTTCAGTTTTCCCTTATATCGCTTAAGGTGTATTTTTATCCCTGGCCTAGAAATGCTTTGATTTTTTTTTTTTTTTAATCTCTTAGTTGTGTAGGAGGAAAGGTAATACCCAAGCTCAGGAGTCTCTTCAATTGTGTGCGTTGATGAAGCTAATTTTAAAAGACAAAGCAAACCAGGCAACCCTAATATTCTGACAAGTCCCTAGCAGCAAATGGGTTCTGTCAATCATAAAGCAACACCTTCCTCTCTCATCGTACTGACTTTAAGACAAATGAGTATCGTGCCTGTTCCAGCAATCTAAAGCTTACAGGTAATGAGAGATCTAAGGAAGAGGGGGTAGTATTTTCAATGATTATCTCATTAAAAATAGCTCCTTTGATTTTATATGGTTCCATAAATGTTAGATATCATGGAACATATTTCTAGCACGCTGACTCACATCCAGGATTTCTAACTCGATGCTCTTTTTCAGTAACAAAAGCCAAACTATGACCAACTGGGATGGAGTTGGAACAACTGATGAAATACTGATGGGCTATGAGGAGGCAAATAGGAGATGCACATCCTTAGAGCTGAAGTTGTATCTTGCAAGATCCAAGTTGAAGGTTCCTTCAAAAATTGAGTCATCTCCCCAAATACACCACAAAAACCCAATGGCCTTTAGAATCACTCCTGAATTCCCTTCCACATCTTTTAATTCTTCCCTAAGATGACTCTTAGTTCTTGCAACTCATAGATGAAAATCTATGGCTGGATATGGGCTATCCCCGCTTTGCAAACAGAATTTCTACTGATGGGAAGTCACATCGATTTCTCGGGAAGGTTTCACAACGAACAAAAAATAAAACCAAGACTTGTGGAAGATGATGTTTGAAACCTAGAGCTCAAAAGTTAACTTCGGCACATCTGCCAAAAATGATTTTCCAGGGCTGTGCGGAGGCCTGACACAGTAGTAACACCTCTTTATCAGCTCCAAGAACTTCAGGCCACGTAATTAGCACCCAATTAGTTATTAATAACTTAATATTCACGCATCTGCTGAAACTCTGCAGGTGCGCAGTATAATTTAAATGTGATCGTGATCACCCGTTAGGGTAGGTGCTGTATACATAATGGATTGAATTCCACAGAGCCCCATGAGGGAAAAAAACTGGAAGTCTCATCTGTTGTCTTCTGTGGGGTATAAATGGTCAACTCAAACCAAAGGGTAGCCCAGTCGATCTGGAAGACTTAAACGAATCCTAACTGTTATACACTCAAACTGACCACGTAACAAGCATTAGCCGACTCCCTACTCTATGCAATCACTGTGTTGGATCAGATGCCTTAAAATAAATTTCTGAAAAAGTAAATAAATTTTCTTAAAAAGCTAGCATATCAGTATTATTACTTATAAGGCCATTATTACACACCAGGCACTGATGTAATCACTGTAAACATATGGACTACTTCATTTTTATTTCACAAATTCCTCACAGCTCCCCTGCGAGGCAGGTTCAACGACTGTTCACCGTTTTACAAATGAGGAAATGGGAAGCACAAGGTCACATCATCTGCGAAAGAAAACAAAACCACGCGTGGCACGGCTAGGATGCAACCTCAGTCCTTATCTGCATTACAGAGCCTTTGCTCTTAACCACAAAGCTAGAGTTAATCACTCTTCTCTAAGCTGTGTGCCAGAAAACCTCCCCGTCAGTGGGATGACACAAGGCTAAGCACGGGGTTCCCGAGCACTTCCATTCACTCGGCTGCCTTCACAGAAGGCCTAGGTGGGACTCTTGTTTTCATCCTGAGCACTGCCGACTTAGACGAGCAACTTCATTTCTAGTTTTTTAAAATCTGACCCCTATTTCTGTTATCTCAAGGCACAAAAAGACCTTTCCTACCACTCCCCATCTCCCCACCTCCAAAACCAAACATCTCAACTCTTTAGTTACCAAAGTCCCCTCATCCAGAGAAAAGAAACGCATAAGCTCCCGTGTGGAATTTGGAAATGCAATGAATTTCAAGGATTGTCCAGTCTTTCACTGCCAGGGTGAGGAAAAGAGAAAAATAGGACAGAGAAATGAGAGCAGACCTCTGATCACAAAATATGCCTCTGTGAGGTGTCTGAACAACCCTAGCAGCTGGCCGCACCCAAGCTACCCAACCCAAAGCATTTTCAAACACTAGTGAGGGTAGTATTATGTTCTTCTCCCAAATCTGTCCCAAACGCCAATGCTGCAAAGTCATTGGGGAGCTCCCTCACTTCCAGTGCTCCCTGCTTACCAAGGAAATTTCCCCTTCAGATCAATAAATGTCAAAGCATAGGGCGGGCCTCATTGTTTTTAGCTGGAGGAAATGCTGAATATTCATTTCATTTTACAGTCGTTACAAGGCCCCACCTAAGTAATAAAGATGGTATCTTCTTTCCAAGCTCCAGTGAGAATATGGCACCTTCCAAAGATCTAGGGAGCAACGGGCAGTTGTGTGAACATTCATGGACATCTTGACAAGTTTATAAAACAGGAAGGATATTGAAAATATGAGGCTTACTATTCCGAAAGAAAGCTAGGAACATTTCATAAGCAAGTGTGCAAGCAAAAGCTATCCAAAACGCTAGGGACAAATACTGCCTTAGATTTCCGAGGAATTTATTTTAGGAAAGTAGGCCAAGTGTTGGGATTTAGTGAGAAGGATTTTCATCACAGTGCTCATTATAATATCCAAAATTAAAAGCACCATTTATTTAACAATAAGGAAATAGTTAAATAAAATCATGGTATAAGCATTAAACATTTCTCAGTGGTCAATTCTACAGGTTTCATAAGAGTAATGGCCTAGAACATGCAAAAAAAAAAAAAAAAAACAGTTCAATGAAAAGGGCAGATCACAAAAGAATACAATTTTCATCCAAAAAAAAAAAATCTAAGACAAGTATATGCATAAATATACCAAAGTATTCAAAGTAACTAATGCGAAGGCATATTTATTGTATCTGTATTTATTACAATGAACACATGTGGCATTTACATTAGGAAAAGCTTTTTTGGAAAAAGCTTTACCATATCTCCCTTTTTTATTTCTAACCCTGGAAAATTTCCAGCAAACACGAATATAAATAGAAGCCCCACTCCCATATTCAGAGCCCAGCCTTAGGGATTATGTACCATGGCCAATATTGTTCCATGATGCCCACCTGCATTCCCTCCTTGCATATTACTCGAAACCATAAACATTTTTAAAGTAGAAGCTCTTAAAAAAAAAAAAATCCATAAAACTGGGGTGCCTGGGTAGTCTGTTATGCCTCCAACTCTTGATCTCAGCTCAGGCCTTGATCTTAGGGTTCTGAGTTCAAGTCTCATGTTGGGCTCCTCGCTGGGCATGGAGCTTACTTTTAAAAAAAATCCATAAAACTATCATTGCCCCTAAACAATTTAAAAATATTTCCCTAATACTCTACCCTTTCCAATCTGGGTTATAATTTCCAAATGCCTTGTTTGCACTAGTTAATTCACTTGAATCAGGATCCAGATAAGGTCCAAACAGAGCTTGACCAGCATGTCTTTTAAAATTTTCAATCTAGGGCTTAGTTGGTTAAGTATCTGCCTTCTGTTCAGATCATCATCTGCAGGTCCTGGGATCAAGCCCCGCATTGGGCTTCCTGCTCTGCAGGGAGCCCACTTCTTTCTCTCTCTCAATCTCTCCCTCTCTCTCTCTCTCTTTCCCCCTCTGCCCCTCCCCACTGCTCATTGTCTCTCTCTCAAATAAATAAAATCTTAAAAGAAAAAAGAAAATCTTTAATCTATAGGTTTTTCTCTTCATCTCTCTTTATTTCCCCCTTGCAATTTACCCATTAAAAAATCTAGATCTGAGCCACCTATTTGGCACAGTCGGTTCAGCTGTCAGCTGAACTGACTCTTGGTTTCAGCTCAGGTTGTGATCTCAGGGTCCTGAGATTGAGCCCCAAATAGGGCTCCACACTCTGGGAGGAGTCTGCTTGAGATTCTCTCATCCTCTCCCTCTCACCCTCTCCCTCTGCCCATCCCCCTCAAAATAAATCTTTTTTTTTTTTTTAATCCAGATCTTTGGTCAGTCTGGAATTGCCTTCTGTATTCTTATGGTGCCATTTACCATGTTTTCCAGTCCTCCGCAATTCCTTTAAACTGGTACTTGGACACTTGAAAAGACTCACCTGGGGTTTTGGTTTGGATTTTTTTTTGGAGGACAGGAGTGGAGGGGAGCAGGGGGTTGCAAGACTATTATCTCCTAAGATGTAATGTGTTCTACCACCAGAAGCTCATAAAATCTGGCTTTTTGTGAGATGACCAAGTGTTGATGCCCATGCCTAGATTTGGCAATTCTTTGCAAAACGGCAATCTCCAAAGTCGTCCACCACTTTGCCTTCACTGTTACCGACAGTGATTGCATCAAGGAAAAACTTCCTACTACCTGGTTACTCAGTATCAAAAGCTATTCTTAAATTTTTAAAATACATACATACTTATAGACCTAAGGCTTCCACTGCATATAGAATAACCAGAAGCCATGGCAAAAGCCTCCTTATTTTCCAGCCAGATCTGAAGCTCAAGGAGTACCCCAAGGTCAGGAGGGACTCACTTGGTACAAAGGGCAGCAAAGCCACTGCACCGGGGTCTGCAGAGAGCTCTGGCCTCCCTTTACTCAGCAGTGCCCTTGGCACAGGCGCACCTGTCCTAGGAGTGATGGGCCACCTCTCTGCGAACGCCCAGGTGGTCCAGAACTTGGAACCCAAACACTCCTCGATAGCGTTCTCAGCACCATCAGCCCGGAAGCAGGCATCAGTGAACCAAACCAAAGATCCCCCTGCCTGGGCTGGCCAAGGAGAGTTCTCACACAAGGTATTAAAGCAGAGAGAACTGACAAACTACACGAGAAAAATGGAATCGACAGTCTGAACTCAATTTAACGATGGCTTACAAATTGGAAGGCTGACGGCCCCAGGCAGAGAAAGGCACACACCACAGCACGGGGTCAGGGTCTGTGGCTGGTGCGCAGCTCTGTGGTTGTGAAAAACGGCCAGGAGAGCCGATTTAATAACTCACGGTCGGCACTTGGGCTTCTGCCTGGGCCTTTGATTTTTATAAACTAACAATCCAAGCGAGCGGGGAACGCGAAAACAAGTTCGCAGGTAAACCTTGCAAAGGCCCCACTGGTCACCGCGCCAAATTTCCCTCCGGGGTTTCCAGATGGGGAGACTGGGTGTGACCTTCTTCCTGCCAGCAAGGTCTCCTCAGAAGGCATTCATTAGCTAAATGTGCACCAGCCCAAAGGAAAGGGACCTGGGCCATTAAATATAAATGCAAAACAAAATTAGACCCATCCATCCTAAATCTTAGATCTTTACAGCAGGAAAGGTTTACTTCCAGCTTTTAATTTTTCTAAAAGTCAAAGCACTAAAATTTCAGCTCATGACCATGCATCTAGATTTGGGCCCCACGCCTCCCCAAACCAAACAAAGAAATTACTTTTTGTTTCTTAATCCCTGTCAGATTTCGTGAGGCATCTGTGGACACTCCTAAACCTGGATTAAGTTTCTATATACGTACTAATGGCCCATCTTTTACACAGAACCACAAGCCCATCTGCAGTGGGACAAAACACAGAAGCTGATAAGCCTTAAATGAATTGGAAACACCTAAATTAGAGTCAGAACTAACTCAGAGGTTTTTCCTTTAAAAATCCATTAAAAAAAAAAAAAAGCAAGGAGAAATAAGCATTTGTAAAATTTCTCTCCCCCAGAGTAATAAAAATAATCACTGCCTAACAAACTACTCATACTATAGCTGTAGTCCACAGGATAACCATGTGCTGTGGCTTCTGGCTCTCCTGATTTCCAATTTGTCCCAGTTAAATAAGCACCCATTGTCGCAAGGGTTTTCAGCTGTTTCTGTTTACTGCTCTATCCCCCAAAACCAAGAACAATGCTTCATGATAGGTGCCCTATACATATTTAAAGGAGGGGGTAAGGGAGAAAGAAAAGAAGAAAGGAATCCCATTCATTTCAGTAGAACCAGGTAAGTCAGAGCTAACAGGATACTCCAAGTAGATGACCAAATAGCTAAGTTTCAGATTCTTCTCTGTGACTATGCCTCTAATTGCACATGATCAGGAAGCAACCTGCTTGGACCCCCTCCAGCCAAAGCTGGCAGAGCTCTCCCCAGGGTGCCCCACGTCTCCACGCTAAGCTCTTCAGAAACCCCCAAACATTGAGGGACACCATGCAATCCATCAACCTCTCCTCTGATCTGCAAAGACCTTCCCACTTAAAGCAGTAAAGGAAAAGAAACTCCAAAGACTGGGGCCCTGTTTATTCCAGATTCATTATATTCTGAAAGTGAAATAAAAAGAAACCAGACAACATGAAAATATCCAAAAGCAAAATCTTTAAAAAATTAAAAATATATATATATCTTCAAAAGCAAATGGACCTTGAATAAATCATTGCAATGCTTATTAAAATAACTATAGTTTGTGTTAGACTTCATTTCCTTAAAACTCGAAAGTCCATCGTACAGGATGAACAAAGAGGCAGGCTTTTTACTGTTAAAACTCAGGTTCTGGATCGATTAGTTCAGACATGTGCTAGCCACAGGACTATGAACAGGTTAACGTCTCCTTGGAGACTCATCTGTCTCATCTGTTAAATAGGATGATAATGGTAGCTCCCTTTAGGAATTGTATGGGAATTAAATACGGTAATGTACAAAAAGTACTTGGCACAGGGTCTGAGCTTTCATATATATCCCACAAGTTATGTTCATGAGCAGGAAGTAAATGATGAAGAGGATAATGATGACGATGAGGACGATGGTGACAATGACACTGATGATGATCAACATATATCCCACAACGGAGAGAAAGCCCACTGTAGTGTTGGAAAGAGCCATGCCATTTACCCCAGGTCTACTCTGCATTCTCCAAAGGGTAGTTTTCATTTTGGGGAAATGACAAGATAGTGATGGCTATCCCTTGCCCACCAACCACATCAGCTTCACTTCCTCCCCTAAGGCTGCTGTGAATTTTCATGTTCACATAAAGCGCTCACCCAGAAAGGAGGCTGTCAATCGTGGACAATGGGCAGGCCTCTCTGAGAGAGCAGACCGAGGGAGGGAAACGGTCTGTATGGCTAGCGGGTGGTTAAGAGTTCAAAGTAGAATGCACTGAGAGTCTCCAGTGGAATGCAACCCCAATTAAAGACAGACCTAGCAGCTGTAATGCTTTGATGGGTGCCTAGTACGTGCCAAGTTTTCACTGAACAAAAAACAGAAGGATGCAACGGAAGACCAATACATCACCTCATTCCCTGGAAAGCAACAGGGCAGCCCTTGAGACTGCCGAATATACAACATTCTGCATTTACGTTTTTATCAGCTAGAAATCTAGAGCTTTAGGTTGCAGTAGTAGTGACCCCTGACCTCCCAAAATAGAGAAGTCTTCATGCCCAGAACTTGTGACTATTACCTCATATGGTCAATGAGTAAATACTACCTTACAAGCAAAGGGTGTGATTAAGTTTAAGGATTCTGGCAGGAGATACTGATCCTAGATGATCCAGGTGAGTCCTAAATTCAATGACAAGTGTCCTTAAAAGAAAGAGGCCAAGGGGAGATTTGACAGGTGGAAGAGGTGGAGACAGCTGGACCAGAGAGACAGAAATGGAGTCACAAGTCCAGGGATACTGACAGCCACGGGAAGGAAGAGGAGGTTAAAAAATAGATTCTCCTTTTAAGTTTTAAGTTTTGCTTGCAGCAGCCCTAGAAAACAAATATAGTTTCCTCACTCACAGATTTAAGTACACATCCAGGTAACACACTTGAGTCACCACCTCCTCCTTCTTAAGGGGTCCAAAAGCCACATATGGAAGCAGGCAGGTAAGAAACCATGAGAAAATGACACAGCAACAGTGCAGTGCAAGGCAGCTGGGGCAAGGCAAGAATGCAAGGACAGCAGAGCATAAATATCAGCTATTTAAGAAAAACATGGATGTCAGCTCTAAATAAGACTGCCTAATATTTGAAGTTAATAAATCAAACATATGGGACGCCTGGGTGGCTCAGTTGGTTGAGCAGCTGCCTTCAGCTCGGGTCATGATCCCAGAGTCCTGGGATCGAGTCCCTTATTGGGCTCCTTGTTCAGTAGGGAGCCTGCTTCTTCCTCTGCCTGCCACTCCCCCTGCTTGGTGCGCTCACTTGTTCTCTCTCTGACAAATAAATAAATAAATAAAATTTTTAAAAAATAAACATATATTTAAGTTATATATACATACACACACATTATGCAATTTTTAAAAAATTATCTGCAAAGTTGCAAGCAAACAAAATCTCAGAAGATGACATCTTACGGTCTGATCTAGAACTTCATGAATCTGCAAACTACAACCTCCTGGAGACCATCAGAGCCCCTCACTTCCTACCAATGGACTCACCTTTGGAGCACAGTTTCTCAAAACACAGCTAGAAGAACACTATAGTCTTCTCGAAAGTTCACAAGCTCAAGATTTCTTCTTTACTTCTAGGATAAACTAAAAATAAAATATTCCCATTTATGAACACCAAATGTGGCCAGAACCCTAATAACTGGTAGTCAAAAGGCACGTTCACGCAACAAAACTTAAGTGTTTTGTATCTGTGGGGCTCAGACAAATTCATAGGGTTCTGGCAAAATGTTTCTCCCTTTGATAAGAGGTCTATACAGAAATTTGACAAACACTGCTCTATGGTACAATCTTGACATTTTGCTCAACATAACAGGAAAAAAAAACTACACACAAATATTGACTTAAATATCCTTCATCTTGAATACAAAAAAATCAGTTATCAGTTCACAACAGCATCTGAAGAGAATCACCAATAAGATGCCTCTCTTCCCTCAGCCTTTTCCATTTTTCTAAGGCCTCAAAGGGCGAGGCTATGTGAATATCTGACAACGATAACTTGGCACTACACCTTGAAAACAGTGGCAGGAGCACCTGGCTGGCTCAGTCGGTGGAGCGAGTTCGAGTTCGGGTTGTGAGCTCGAGCCCCCACGTTGGGCGTAGAGCTCACTCACAAATAAAATGTTTTAAAAAAGAAAATAACGGTGGAAGGTCTGACAAATATAAGGTCAACAAATGCCCTTTTAAAAAAGCAAAAAAAAAAAAAAAAAAATGTTTTCTTTAAAGGATGTCCTTAGAATTCCACAAGACTGAGTCACAGCTCCAAGTGATAAACTGAAATCCGATTACCACGCACCGATAACACACAATTCTCTTCACGAGATTATTCCAGTCTGAACAAGTAATAATTCACAGCCTTGAATGAGAAGATGGCTATTCTCAATTTATCACCATATCACAAGGTAGGCAGATCCTCAAAGGGCAGGGCTCTGTTCCCGGGCAGTTTTCTCTGGATGGTGAACTGCAGCGTTTGGAGATGTGACTGCCATCTTTGTGGCACGGAGCCAACAAGGAAAAACTCCCACAGAAAATGCTGAGGAGGAGGCAGCGCAGAACCTGGTCACCTCCTCAGGAATCTAAAGTCCCACAGGTGTGTGCTCCAATATCACCAACAGCTTCATTTCTTTCAGAAACTGAAAGGGGAACAAGGCTCCGAAGGAACAGGGGGCGTTCTACTTGGTGTTTGGGAGCCCTAGCTCCGGCATTGAGAAAGTCACAGAAAATTCTCTGGCTCCCATTTTCTTCCTTAAAATACAGCTCTCACCAGGGTGCCTGGCACGCCATCAGTACTCCGAAGGGATTCCTTCACTCAGCCCGCTCCATAACTCGGGAAGTAAATGCTCCTTCGATCCTCATTTTCCAGAAGAGAATGTTAACCAAACTTCCCATAACTTCACCAAGGTCATTCTGGTAATGAGGGCTGCAAGGGCCAGAATTCAAATTCTGGTCTGAGCTGGACCATGAAACAATTCACTAACCAAACTAGAGATAAGAAAATGGCATAGATAATCCTGAAATACCAGACCGCTTTAGTGCTGACAGAAAATAAAAAATAAATGTTTTTATAACCTAAAATACTTCGTACTAACATAAAAGTATGTTAGTCCCCAACCTGTACACAGACCAGCGGCTGGAAGGAGGTCGACCAGCCTCCTCCACAGTCACAAGCCCTGTGGCTGAGCAGTCACTCTGTACTGAACAGCATTTTGATCTATGATTTCGGGGAAGACAGAGTGGAGATTTAATCAACTGGCACAGGGCACAAGGTTGGAATGAACAGATCACACAGTAGATCAAAGAACCCAAATTTCAAACATCCAGCAAGGTGGAACCAGACTAAAACCCACGATATCAGATTTTACCATGTAAAATATTAGACTCAGATGAACCAACAAGTAAATACAATGCTGGATCAGAGAGAGACCAGACTGTTCCGTCAAAAAATAATTTGGAACAAACGTTCATACCAGCATTACTCAGAGAGCCAAAAAATGGAAACTACTCAAATGTCCATCAAGTGATGAATGCATAAACATAATATGGTATATTCATAAGTGGGCTATTAGTTGTCCATGAAAAGGAATGCAGTTCTGATACATACAAGATGAATGAACCTTGAAAGTATTATGCTAAGTGAAAGAAGCCAGTCACAAAAGGCCACATGTTCTATGATTTCATTTCTAGGAAGTGTCCAGAATGGGCAAATTGATACAAAGAGTAAACAGATTAGGAATGCCTAGGGCTAGGTAGGGGGTGTTGAGGGAAAATAGGGAAGTTTCTGCTAACAGTATGCAGGTTTCTTTGGAGGGTGCTGAAAATGTTCTAAAACTGATTGTTTTAATGGTTGCACAACTCTGTGAGTATTAGATGGGTGAACTGTATGGTGTATGAATTTATCTCAATACAGCTGTTCCCAAAAAACAACAACAAAACATCTGGAGCATTTAGTTGTCTGTATGTTTTAAAAGAGATAGCGGGGTGCCTGGGTGGCTCAGTCCGTTAAGCATCTGACTCCTGATTTCAGCTCAGATCATGATCTTAGGGTTGTGAGATCAAGCCCTGCTTCAGGCTCCATATTCAGCAGGGAGTCTACTTGAGATTCTCTATCTCACTTGCCCTCTGCCCCCCACATGCGCACTCTCGCACTCTCTCTCTCTCTTTAAAATAATAAAGAAATAAATATTTTTAAAAATAGAGATAGCAATAGAGACAGCCCCTGCTTTTCAGAAATTCTACACTACTTTGCTTTCAAGAAAGATCTACATTCCTACCTATTTTCACTAACCAAAAGAAATCCGAAGGGGATTTTTGCTTTTACAGAAAAAGGTGAAAAGCAAAAATTGTGTTCGTTGTCTGTTTTGCAGCAAGCCTTACAGAGGCAGTATATACCCTGGGCAGTGAGAGAGGCCCCACCAAGCTCCTCCCTGAACTACACTCAGCATCTCAATCTCACGCCACCAGAGCTTGGAACTGTGTCTATGAGCATCTGTGTTTTATCTCCATTTATTCCGTGCATCCGTTAGCAAGTTATGTCCTAAGATATCAGAAAAGCCTAAAAGAGGTTACTTTTTGGGTCTGGGAATGCTCAAAATTTTCTTCACATAAATTAATGGTAACTGCGGGGCACCTGGGTGGCTCAGTGGGTTAAAGCCTCTGCCTTCGGCTCAGGTCATGATCTCAGGGTCGTGGGATCGAGCCCCACATTGGGCTCTCTGCTCGGTGGTGAGCCTGCTTCCTCCTCTCTCTCTGCCTGCTTGTGATCTCTCTCTGTCAAATAAATAAATAAAATCTTTTAAACAAAAATTAATGGTAATTGCTTCTTGGCTTTACACCATCTCAGCTTACAAAAGGTTCCTATGAAAGAAACACTCTACGACTACACTTTGGGATAGTGGGAGAATCCTGTATGCTATAATTCTAGGAAAACAATGTGACCTATCACATTCTTCAAAATAAGGAAGAATAATGAAAAAATTGGCCAACATGAAGTAGTAAGCTCCTCAGTGCTGGAAGCATTCAAGCAGAGACCAGCTGACTTTCTGGTCAAGAACACAAGCAAAGGGATTTATTTCATTTATAGGCCAAAAGCTCCAAGAAACTCTCTAAGATACTAAAATTCTAATATTTGTCATGGATGACACTAAGTAACTGAAGAATTAATCACTAAATTCAGATATGTTTGAGAACACAAAATGTGGCAGTAGGCTGCCTGCAATCAAATCCATTCTCTACCATTTCATAATATGGCCTCAGGGAAGCAATCAGCCCAAGATTCAGCTTTTTATTTTCTATAATGGAGTTAATAATAATAACATAAATCAATACTTTATAGACTGATAAGAATTCAACAGCAAAATGATGAGGCCCTTCGCATAGGATCTCATTGAATTTTTAGCCATATGAGTCAAAGCAATAGCATCTCAGCATTTTTAGTAACACTACATGGACGATAATAAAAAAACTTCCAACTAAAATACCATCCTGTAGCATTCACTGATTAAAAGGGGCAGGACCTGGGGCACCTAGGTGGCTCAGCAGGTTAAGCATCTGCCTTTGGCTCAGGTCATGATCCCAGGGTTCTGGGATCAAGCCCCACATCAGGCTCCCTGCTCAGCGGGAAGCCTTCTTCTCCCTCTCACTTCCCCCTTCTTGTGTTCCCTTTCTCACTGTGTCTCTGTCAAATAAACAAATAAAATCTTTAAAAACAACGTGGGGGGAGGTGGCAGGACCCTCTGCTAAACAGAGATCCCAGCATATATGCCGTTTTCCAATAAATATACAAAAGTTTTAAGAAACATTAGTGCTATTTTAATAACTTAATGAAGGTATGGGGTAATACTGGACAGTAAGACTCTCCCAACAAAGAACTAATATGTTCAAACTACTGAACTTGATAAATGAACACAATATGATTTTATGGATATCCTACCTTACCCTTCATTCTCATAGCTGACAGCTTGTTTTTGCACCAGCTCACTTTGCTGGATGTGATTTTAACATCAAGAACAGAAGTCCCATGCCACCAAATCATGCTTTTGATATGGCTATTTGACAGGCGCCAACGAGTAGAAGTTAAGTCTTTATTACATGCTCAGGAAGTCCATATGTGTATTTTACAAGGTCTCAGCTCTCCTTCGAACCTTGTCTATTATAAATACAGGCTTTAGATATATTCTCACTTTCAGATCACTTACACCGCTGACTATTTGCAGGGCAAACGAATGCAATCAAACACTAAAGCTTCGAGCAGATTAGAGAACTGCCAAGGTCTGAACTATATCAACAGCTCCAAATCAGCTCATTCAACACTGCTTTGACAGTATTACACCCGCAAAACAAACATGGCAACAGTGTGCATGGCAGGTATGACATCACAGACAGCACTTTGTGCCTGCAACTTGCAGGGAGACATCCTGTCAGGAGAGCTCTTGCCAGAGAACCAGCACAGGCATCTTTCTCAGCCAGTTCACCCTGCGACCAACGCTGCCCGAGCAGTTCAGGAGCTCATGGGAGGAAAGGGAGATACTCCCAAACCTCTGCTGCATGGAAGTCAAGAAGAAAACCTTTGTCTTGCAATCTGTGCTTTAAAAACAAAAATGCTAGGGTGTCTCGGTGGCTCAGTCAGTTAAGCGGCTGCCTTCAGCTCGGGTCATGATCCCGGGCTCCTGGGACTGGGATCGAGTCCCACATTGGGCTCCCTCCTCTGCGGGAAGTCTGCTTCTCCCTCTCCCTCTGCGCCTCCCCCCTGCTCATGCTCTCTCTCTCTAAAAAATTTTTTTTTATTTGACAGAGATCACAAGTAGGCAGAGAGGCAGGCAGAGAGAGGGGGGGAAGTGGGCTCCCCGCTGAGCAGAGCCCGATAAGGGGCTCGATCCCAGGACCCTGAGATCATGACCTGAGCCGAAGGCAGAGGCTTTAACCCACTGAGCCACCCAGGCGCCCCGCTCTCTCTCTCTCTAATAAATAAAATCTTAAAAAAAGAGAGAGAGAGAAATGCTAGTATAAAAGTTCAGTTTTCTGCAGAAAAATCATTTGACAAAACCCAACACCCTTTCATAGTTAAAACACTCAACAAACAAGGAAGAAAAGGGAACTTCCTCAATCTGATAAAGGGCATCTACAAAAACCCCAAAGCTATCAATCAGTGCTAAAGACTATGGCTTCCCACTACGATCAAGAACATCATGAGGGTGTCTGCTCTCAGCACTTCTTTTCTGGGGACCACTTCTGTTCACTTCCACTCTAGAGGTTCTTACCAGGGTAATTAAGCAAGAAAAAGAAAAGGCATGCAGATTTTAAAATAAAAAGTAAAACTATCTCTATTTGCAGATGTCCTGATCTTCTAGATAGAAAATTCTAGGGAATCCACCAAAAAAACTTTTCAGAGCTAATAATTCAACAAAGTTTAAATTCAGCAAGGCTGCAAGATATACAAAAATCAAATCAAAAATCAATCGTATTTCTATATATTAGCAATGAACAATCCAAAAATGCAATTTACATTTGTGTTGCACATCTATTGTCCCAAAAAAATTCCAGATTTCCGACCTACACATAGGAAATGATAGTCATTCCAATGTTCATTTCTGGCTCTTGGAAGACTATTTCGATCATACCTTTAAACATTAAAGACTCATTTGTTCATTTAATATATACTTATCAAGTGCTTCCTATATCAATACCAGGCACTAGGGAAACAGCGGAGAACAAAAACCCCCTACCACCTCCCTCCATGAAACTCACATTGTAGTGGGAATACAAAACAAAAGATGAACAAAAAAAGTTGTAACTTCCCATAGTGCTAATCCTGGCAACAGGCATAACACAGAGAAGAGAGATGGAGGCTGATGGGAAGGTGGGGTATGCCTCTGATGCAGAGGTCAAGGAAGTCTCTCTGAGGAGGTATACCCTAACAATGAACCAAATCAAGAAGCGGTGGGGGGCTGGTTTCTGTATAATTTCTTTTTTTTTTTTTAATATTTATTTATTAAGGGATCTCTACACCCAACATGGGAGTCGAACTCACAACCTCGAGAGCAAGAGTTGTATGCTCTTCTGACTGAGCCAGCCAAGTGTCCCGGTTTCTGTGTAGTTTCCACACAACTGCAGAACTCTGGGATGAAAACAAGCTTGGTATGTCCTTAAACCAGCCAGTGTGGAGGGCAACCAAGGGGCTTGTCCAAGGCCAGTCCCTGTGGGGGAAGACAGGGCTCAGATTATACGGGACCTTGAAGGCTATGGTCCAGAGGGAAAGCTTTACCCTGATTTGTGCTGGGAATCCACCAGGCAGGGAAGGGAGGAGGAATGAAGGGAAGTGATATGAGGTGATCACTCTGCTTCTCTGTGGAATAAACGGTCAGAAACACTGAACTCAAACACATTGTTGCATGATCACTTGCTGTGTGACCCTGGGTATGCCACCCTACCTCTCTGAACCAACATCTACTATAGCTCAGCTGCCTCCCAGATGATAAATTTGAAAGCTCTTTGCAAACTGAAACTTGCTGCTGAATGTACAGCGAAATTACTATCATCCTTCCTGAGCCCTTCTTTAACCTCCTAAAACAGAAGGAATTTCTTTCTCTAGAAACAAAGAGCACTTTATCAATCTACCTCCTTTAATATTTACCACTTTCTATTCAGTATCATAAGTGTTATCTGTGTATCTTATCACTTCTTCTAGACATGAGATGCAAATCTCACCTCTGCAGAATTGATCACTCCCTATATACTGGCTTCCACTGCCCCCACTCTAGACCACAATCAGAGTATCTACATCATTTTATTGCAATCGATTATCTACATGTCCATCTTTGTCACTAGACTATAAATTCTTTGAAAAGAGGTTCCATATCTTCTTCATATTTAGACTTCCAGTGCCTACATCACTGAAAAAGGGGAAGCTTTTCATGTGTTTGCAATTTCCCTTTTCCCTACTGATCAAAATTCTCCTCAACATGTGAGTAAAATAAACACCCTTACACAATTCCAACTATTTACAAAAACAAAGGGCTTCAAAACGTTGGCAACACGTATTTGCATATAACAAGTCCAATTTTTGGAAAATAATATACTCACGTAACAAACCTGGGAGGAACTTTACATCTGGCAAAAAGTTGTTAATAGGGGCGCCTGGGTGGCTCAGTGGGTTAAGCCTCTGTCTTCGGCTCAGGTCATGATCTCAGGGTCCTGGGATCAAGCCCCGCATCAGGGTCTCTGCTCAGTGAGGATCCTGCTTCCCCCCTCTCCCTCTGCCTACCTCTCTGCCTACTTGTGATCTCTTTCTCTCTGTCAAATAAATAAATAAAATCTTTAAAAAAAAACGTTGTTAATAATTTTTTTCTTTTTTTAACTGTAATTTCAAGGCATTAAAACCAGAATTCTTAGTTTGGAATCCTCAACCCAATAACACTTCTTGCCCTCAAAGAGTCTCAAGATTTGACTTAAATTAATCTTCCGAGATACATTTCCTTTTTTATTGACAAATAACGTGTAAATTTAAGGTGAATTTTATTTTTTTTTAAGGTGAATTTTAAACTTGTGAATTTTTTACATTTATAGATTGCAATATGATTGCCATTGTAGCGATAATTAACACCTCTACCACATTACTTAATTATTCTTCTTTCAGTGGTTGGAATAATTAAGTTCTAGTCTCTTAGCAAGTTTGTTAATTACAATACGTCGTCTATATTCACAATAGTGTGCATTAGGTCTCTAGGGCTTATTTACTATACGGTGGACGTTTGTACCTTAAACATCTTCCTTATCCCTTAGCCCCCACCCAGACCTACTTCTTTTTAAGTATTCTTAGGGCCATAATATATAACCTTTCACCTCAGAGTAATCTAAATATAAATATGGTCACTGACCTGCAGGAACCAAGCCTTAAAGAACTGACATAAAAGTACCTAAAAACTCAAAGCAGAGTTCCTTTTCTCGTTCAAAGTCTGCCTATTTTCTCCTGTCCGTTCAAAAGAACTGGTTAGGGAGACTGGAAGGGAAGACAAAAACCTGCAGTATATTTCTGTAAGCTCTTCTAATCCTCTGTGCTGTGTGGGAATCAGTTTCATATCTGAGATTACCAGTTTATTACTCTTTCTGCTGTAAACGTATCAGCAACTTGTTCAGAGGGATCAACAGCAGTCTAGAGGAAGCTGCTCATTTAACATGTTTTTATGTCCACTGATAGATGAGCAGTTCTCAAAGTATGGTCCAGGCCAGCAGCATCATCAACAGTGACCTTGTTAGAAATGCAAATTCGCAGGCCCCACCAGAAACCTGCTGAATCAAAACCTCTGGTGCGTGGGGCTCAGCAGTCTGTGTTTTAAAGAGTCCTGGATGGGGGCACCTGGGTGGCTCAGTGGGTTGAGCGTTTGCCTTTGGCTCGAGTCATAATCTCAGGATCCTGGGATAGAGCCCCTCCCCCTGCTTGTGCTCTCTCTCTCTCTCTCTCTCTCAAATAAATAAATAAAATCTTTAAAAAAAATTAAAATAAAGAGTCCTGGATGACTCTGATGTGCAAAGTTTGAGAACTACTGTGCTATGCAAATTTAAAAATAGCCTCTCCATAGAACTTACACACTTTAAGGAAAATAACTGTGAAAACATTTATGTTTCAGTGAAGCCATATGTAAGATACAAGAGCCACATAAAAGGAAAAAGAACCTGTTTTTTTGAGATCAGGAAAGGCTTCATGGAGGAGGCTACACTTCAATTAAAACATCAGAGAGTAGGAGTTTAAAAAAAAAAAAAAGCAAGTGCAACAAGCATTCTAGATAGAAAGAACTAGAATCAGAAGATTTGAATCTAGACCATAATCAAGCACAGATTCTATGGTGGTTAACATTTTACATCTTCTATAGAATCTTTTGCTCTTGATCTGGTTTGCAGAACTTCATGGTTAAGTCCCTACCCACTTTCAAGGATATAGGGAAATATCTAGAAAACAAGGCAGCAAAGCCGGAATCTATAAGAGAGCAGTATAGTATCATGGTTAAAAGTCTCAATCAGAGAAAGAACTGGAACAAATGTTAACTTTGGGGTACTTTGTTCTTAATACTTATGTATAAATATTTCTGTGTCCACAGACAAGTTGCTGATTTAACTTTCCTATATATAAGGGGAGGTAACAGCACCCACACTATAAAGGCTATTACTTGTCAGGATGAGTAACTGAGATAAAGAATTTGGGAATTTTTCGATTCCACATATAAGTGATATCATAGGGGCACCTGGTTAGCTCAGTCGGTTAGGGATCTGACTCTTGATTTCCACTCAGGTCATGATCTCAGGGTTGTGGGATCGAACCCCATGTCGGGCTCTGTGCTGGGCCTAACACTGTCTCTCTCCCTCTGTCACTCCCCCCACCCTCCACTCACCCTCTCATTCTATTAAATAAATACATAACTACACACATACATACATAAGTGATATCATATAGTACTTGTTTCTTCCCTGATGTAGCTCATTTAGCACAACGTGCTCAAGGTCCCTTCATGTTGTTGCAAATAGCAGGATGCCCTCCTCCCTCACCGAGATGCATTTTCTAAGGATTTGACAATTATCATACTACTTTGGGGAAAGTACACAAATTCTTCTTTCTACCCTTGTTGTCAAAGAAACTTGAGATGATAAATATTTTGAACCATGTGAAACCACAAACACTGCAAAGCATGTCAACTGAACTGGAAAATTCCTTCAGCTGAGCTAATCTTTAAAAAGATCCCCCAAAGAGCTCTCCAAAGAAACACAGTTAACTTTTACTTTCTGATTGGGGGTGGACAACAGGACAAAATACCTCTGACTTAGAAAAAACTCCCTACTCATAGTAAAGCATGGAATGCTAAAGTATTATTAACCAGGTATTTCATAGTTTAATACCTAAAACACTGAAGAAAAATGGAAATGTTTCTTCCTATGTGGCTCTCCTATTCATATATAAAAGGTAGAAAACCAGAATAGTGGAATTTGTTCAGATTAAATGAGTTAGTTCAAGTAAACTACTTCAGAATGAAGATCATGCCAACCTGCTCATCTCAAAATCTGCTCTGGCCAACAACTCCATAAAAAAGGTTCGGAATAAGGTCCAGGAGGCAAGCCTACAGTTCTCTCTCCATCATTTTATTTCCCACCAATAAGATCATCCATTTAAAGCACACATCTAGCTGACCAATTCCCACTGCCCTGTGGCCAAGAAATACCACTTAAATGCACGTCTCAGTCACCAGCCCCTACTCAGCATCTTTGGGCACATTACCGCAGCCTGAGTAACTTCTCCAATCCTATGATTTACTGTCCATTACTTGAAATTGCTGTTCTCCATCCACCTTCTGTTTTCCAATGCCCCTCAGCAGCCTGACAGAACAGCTCTTGAAGGGAAAAGGAGCTCAGAGCCAAAGACGAGCACACTCACGACGCTAGTGAACCTGGAGAGCCTCCAGATCAACTGCAATCCACTGTTTATCATTACTTCACAATCTCCATGTGCCTTCAAAAGAATCTACAGTAAACCATTACGCTTTTCATCTCCTTCTTACCGGAGACCACAAAAGTAATGTCAGTTGCAAGCTTTAAGATACTGCTTTCCTGTCAATGCGTGAGGTTTGTAAGCAGCTTTGTTCACAAAGATCTCTCTGTATTACGTCATGGAGACCTTTTCGCCTTTGAGGTTAAAACAAAGGAGCAATAAAGACAAAGAGCTAATAAAGCCATTTCACAGCAACCAAATACAGGTGTCTATCTGTCCTTCCCATGCCTCTCTTTTATCCAGAAAATAAGTGAGTTATGGATCTCATTTAGGCAATCCTGAAGTCCGTGAATGCGCCCAAGGTGAACTACACAAAGGCACAAATGCCCATCTCCCAGTGTCCCTCCTCCTGCCCCTCGACTTGCCATATTGAGTCCATAAGAAGCAGCTTCATGGTGAAAATAGTCATTGTCTCAACTTACACCCTGGAGAATGCATATGGTGTGTTGGCTACCAACATAACTTTGCACAGACCTGGCTGCATTAACCAACAAAGATGCTTAAGCACCATAAGACTCTCATCAAGTTATCCAAGCTCTCTGAGCTTCCTTCCTTCCTTGTAAAATAGAGGAGTGATTCCTACCTTGCAGAAATTTTGGATGAAATAAAGTAGACATTTCTTCATGCAGTATCTGGCACAGGGTCAGAACTGGATCGATGGTAGCCACTCTCCCAGCCTCCTTCACCCCTAACCTCCAAAGTGCTTTGACTTAATCACACCTTTTTCCCCAGATCCAAATAATTTACCATCACCATGGGCCTTGCATCATTGGAAGTTGACAGGGCAATGTTGCTAGAAAAAGAGAAAGTTCGGGGGAAGATGGGAAGGAGCAGGGGACAGTTTACGTTCCAGTGAGACAAAAGAGCAAGAAAATGTAAACTCCCGTTAGCTCTGTTCCTCAGTGGGCACTCCAGAAAAATATTCATAGCATGAAAATAAAATGCAGAAGGGAAGTCACGCCCCACCACTGAGATGGGTGATAAATCCGTCCATAAATCCTGGCTTATCTCAACTGTCTACATTGGAGGGCTAAGGTATGACCCCAAAAAACCTTGGCAGTGTTCCATTGTAGCTGGTGTTCTCTTCACACAGGAATGTTTAACCAAAGGGCAGAAAGATTTTCCTTTGGCTTAGTTTACAATAAAGCTGGAAAACATTAAACCGCACCTCATTTGACCTTAATAAACCCAGGACACGGGAGAACAGATTTATTCATTTCTTCCAAGTTCTCCCATTGGATTCTTTCATATTTTAAACTTCTTTTAATGACTTTCCACTGCGTTCAGCAAATAAAGAATCCTCCCATTGATAATTAAACACCTGCTAATTCCTACAAAGGCATTCTAAAATAAAAAAAGTGAAGAGTCTGATGAATAAAACATCCCCTTTATTCCACAGGGCTGAGTCCAAATAAAGGAAAATGGGTCATTAAATAAAAACTGTCAATTCTTTAAGGCTTGGTTCCTGCAGGTCAGTGACCATATTTATATTTAGATTACTCTGAGGTGAAAGGTTATATATTAAACTATTTATGGCCCTAAGAATACTTAAAAATAAGTAGGTCTGGTAAAGTCAGCAGTCATCATGGAGAGTAGAAAACAGGTAGGTCATTATTACCTTTTAATTTTCTATTGGAAAAAAATTTTTTTTCTATTGGAAATTTCATTCAGAAATAGAGATTAGAATCCCCACATAACTATCTCCTGCCTTCGACAATCATCAGATAGGAAAAATCTTATTTTATCATATATGAAAAATTTCTTTTTACCCCGACTCCCTACTCAAGCTGGATTAACTTTAAAGAAAGTCCCGGCATCATGATTTTCTATAACTAACTCCGTATCTATCACTAAAAAAGACTCTTATTTTAAATATAATTCCATAACTGCCATCTTGTCCATACCCAAAAAGTAACAATACTGCTGTGAGTCAGGTAATCAGTACTCAAATCTCCCCATCTCGGGGGGGGGGGGGGGGGGGGGCGGTTTAACACTGATTTCATCAAATCAGTTTCCGAAGTCCACACAGTGCATTTGGTTGATATGCCTCTTTAATCTTTTTTAATCTAAAGATTCTTTTCTGACTCTTTAAACCATTCAGTACATTTGTTGAATAAATGGAGTCATGTGAAGTATAGACTTCCTCTTGTTCTGAGTTCTGCTGGTTGCATTCCAGGTGTGTCCTTTTCCATTGTGCTCTACGCCCAGCATCCGATCAAGAGGCTTGATCTGATCCAAATTATTCCTCTTTTTTCCAAGAAAACATCATAGGTGGTGAGAGAGGCCCCATAAATTAAACTGGATGACATTTAATGATTTGCCAACTAGACTTCCTCTCCTCTAGGCGTTTACTGCTGACTACGTTGGGAGGTGGGCATCCAGGACAGGATACAAGCAGCAGCAGTTAGAGTGCTCATCTTCAGGGGCGCCTGGATGGCTCAGTCGGTTAAGCGTCTGCCTTCGGCTCAGGTTCAGGGATGGATCCTGCATCAGGCTCCCTGCTCAGCAGGAAGCCTGCTTCTCCCTCTCCCTGTGCCTGCCTCTCCCTCTTGTGCACTCTCACTCACTCTCTCGTGCTCTATCAAATAAATAAATAAACAAAATAAAATAAAAAGAGTGGTCATCTTCCTGCCTGGGCTGAGCTCCTAAGTCTGAGAAGGTTAATAACTTGGTGGGTGCAGAGAAAACTAACTCCAATATCATCTTTGTTCAACCTCACATGGAAACATTCCCAATTCTTCGGCACACGCAGGTTTTGAACACTCCAAACGAAAAAGACCACTTTCAAGTCACCCACCCATTCCGCAATCTGCCAATATGGAAAATGCAACCCCTTATGTCTATGTTACATAAAAAAATGGAATTCAGTCTACAAAATCCCTTTTTAATGGCGCACCAGCAGGCAAATATAGATTTTCAAGCAATAAGCAATTTCTACTATCACTGCTAAGGGAGGGGGGGAAAACAGCCTTTCTTTTTTGCTGCTGTCAGTATGGATGATTAGAGGCTAGAAAAATGCATTTTTAGTTTTTAAAAAAGCTTTATCGGGAAACAGGCCACCATAAAGTAATTCATCTATAAAGCAATAAGGGATGTCATCAATTTTACCTTACACTTGCATCACACTCTTGATTCCTATCCGGCTGTATTTCAATTATGCCTTTTATTTGAAGACAAGCCCCTACAAATACATAATGTTGCTTAAAAGTGATCTTCAAAAAAAAAAAAAAAAAAAAAACCCTATCAAGACAGGAAAGTTATTTATTTCATACATAAACTACTCTGCTTCACTCAGGAGGTAAGTATCCATGCTTCACATACTTGGAAAGAAAAAGGGGCTATAAGAACACTGCATTAATTTTCTCTTCCAGGTTTAAACGGAGTTGAAAAAAGTCTCCTATGGTAGAAACTTCAGCATTTTTTTTTTAATGTTTATAACCAGAATGTGATTTAAACAAGTCCCACCCTATGGAGCCTGCACTGGAGACTAGGATTTTTATAAAAGCATTAGTACAGATATTTTCAATAGCCTGACGTGGTATGTTCTGGGCACACTGTGGGAGGACACTCGAGGCCCTCACCATCATGTAAATCACCAAGAGCACCCAGTGACCCATAACATGTATGACTGTGACCACACTGAGACTTCATTCTAAAGAATTCTGAAGAGGCGCCGAGGTGGGTCAGTCGGTTAAGCGTCTGTGTTCAGCTCAGGTCATGATCCCAGGTTCCTGGAATCCAGCCCCATGTCGGGCTCTCTGCTCAGTGGGGAGCCTGCTTCTCCCTCTCCCTCTGCTTGCTGTTCTGCCTACTTGTGCTCTCTCTCCCTGTCAAATAAATAAAAAAATAAATAATCTTTAAAAAAATAATAATTCTGAAGAATATGGAATAACAAATAGCAGACTCTTAGATGTCTTAGGCATGGGCTTGAAAGCTACCTAAGTGAATACTCACATCCAAGAGGGACATAAGAGCTGATAGTCCCTGCCCTAAAATTACAACAAAGGGCCTTTTCACAAGCCCTTACTAATTCTAGAATCTAAAAGTATAAATTAAAATGTACAAAACAGGACTTTTTTTTGGGGGGGTGGCAATTTTTCATAGAGAAGTATTTGATATTTTTATAAAGAATTTCCATAATGAAAAAAAGAATGAAAGACTAAAACTTCATTGATAGTAGGTTATGTATGTATGTACTATGACTGGTTAAACCATGTCACCCCCAAAAAGGGTATGTTGCAGTCCTAATCTCCAGTACCTCAGAATGTGACCCTTTTTGGAAACAGGGTCTTTACAAAGGTAATCAAGTTACAACGAGGCGATTAAGGTGGGCCCTAATCCAATATGATGGTGTTCTTACAAAAAGGGAACATTTGGACACACAAACACATATAAAGAGAAGATGTTATGAAGACACAGAGACAAGATAACCATCTACCAGCCAAGGAAAAAGGCCTGAAACAGACTCACCCCTCACAGCCCTCAGAAAGAACCAAACCTGCCAGGCACCTTGATCTGAGACTTCTGATCTCTAGTGCTGTAAAGCAATCCATTTCTGCTGTTTGAACCACCCAGTTGGTGGTAGTTTGTTACAGCAATCCTAGGAAAGGAATGTATGGACCTATATGGGATATGTATGTAATATGCGATAATGGTAACAATCATTTCAAAAGAAGCAGCAGCCGTCAATCATGATGATAAGTACTTTGTTCCACATGTTGCCATTAAGTCCTTACAATGACTCCACAACACATAGTACTAGTATCCTCATTTTGCAGATGGGGAATCCGAAGTTTGGGATCAGGAATTGCATTCTGATGCTGCTATCAGAGACCCATTACAGGAGCTTAAACACATAAGGGTTGACTTCTTTCATCTAACAAGAAAGTCTGGAGAAAAGTGGCTGCAGGTAAACACTCAGCAGCTCAAAGATGCCCCATCTCTGCAATTCCCTTGACATTTCCCTCATGGTCTCAAAATGGCTGCTATAGCTCCTAGCCATCACATCTGTATCCCACATCTGAAATGCAAAATGTGAAAAATAAAAAAAATAAAAAATTTAAAAGAAAATCATACTTCCCACTGGAAAAAATCCCTTCAGAACAACTTTCCTGGAAGCCCCTAAACAACAACGTCTACTTGTAACTCATCAACCAACCCTATTTGCAGCATTGGAAGGTAGGAAATGTATTTTTTTAGTTCGATTTATTGCTATCCCCAACAATACAAGGATTCAGTTGGAAGCGAGGATGGAATAGATCTTGATTGGCAAATCTGCCAGAGGCTCAAAGAGGTTCAAAACATGCCCAAATTCAGAGCTATGAAATGGGAGAGGTGAAATTTAAATCCAGTCTCATCTGAATCCCAATCCCATTTGTGGAACCACCATACTACACTGTACCCTTGGCAAACCCAAAACCTTCTGAAGGGGTGGCCCTGATTGAAAAAGAGTTGGAGATGTTTTAACCTCTCGGGAGCTGCTCCTGAGCTCAATGGCTTCTCCTCTTGGGTTTCTATAGGTAAACTGAGCACCTCCGAGCACCCAAGGAAGCAGTCAGGCCAACGGAGCCTCTGATATGCTTCCAAAAGAACATTTTCTGAGGAAATTCTAGAGGATGCATCTGGGGCTTGGCAGTAAGATTTAAGAACAGACTCACACGGCCAGCTACAATCCCCTAGGGTATTTGTTTGTGAAAGTGATATTTATAATCCTCAAACAGGTGAAGGCTTTCACAGGTAGTCATTTACTTGGCTTCTACAAACAGCAACTGGAAGTTTTCTTCAAGTCGTCTTTAATTGCTCCCTTCCAATTACAGAAGGCCTATATTTATAGGCATCGGCTTCACTTCATTGTCAATACTTTGTCTCTGCTAATTGAAAGAGATTTTCTTTCCCAATGTTAGACAGCATCATTGAAGACTCCAATTCTCTAGCCTGATGCAAAGGCGACAAAAACCAGCCTGAACAACCACAGCTGTAGCACCCCTAACCACACTGCTCACTCATCAGGGCTTCCAGGAGGAATCGGAGCCCCTCAAAGTCCTTCCCCATCGTCTCTAGGTTATGATCCCCCACATTTCCCCCTGCATTTTCCATGGAGGTTCCCTGTCCTCCCCAGCCAAGCAAAGCAGAATCTCACCAGGGAAGGATGTGGTTCTTGAGTGAAGTGTCATCCCTAAAAACAAGACATGGTAGGGGCCAACTCATTCTAACACTAGTTGGCCACTGGCTCTCATTATCCTGGTTCCTGCCCGTTACAAGTTGGCTATCCCATCTTTCCTTGATCCTGAAAATAAACAGAGAGGACCTTTCCAAAGTCAAATTTTGACTTAAGTCAGAGAGAATCCATCGCACTGCTAGCAATTAAGGAAACCCTCTTGCATCAGTGTGATATGCATGTGAGATATTTCCCTGATATTAAGACACACAGTTGGAAATTAGTCTTTCCTTCAGCTTCTGGAGGTCATGCCTGGAATTCTAGAACAGGAAGATAAGGATGTTATTACTTTTAGTAAAAGTAGCAAAATAATCATCTCCCTATATTGCGTTTAGGATGCAAATGTGCTTTCCTAAAGACAACTTGTAAGAAAGGAAGTGACTGAGGTACTTAATTGGATTCATTAAGAGGCAGTCTGCTAACTGGAAATAACCAAAATATATTACCTTTCATCTTTGCTCAGTAACCCACACAATTTATACTTCTTGCCTATTAAGGTAAGACTGTTACAGAATGAGCAAAACCAGAAAACAGATTCTAAAAGACATGAAAAGTTTTACTCTGCTTGGTTACAGGATTTACAATTATTTGCATAATAAATCAGAGAAAAACACTTTCAATTGCAAGAGCAAAATAATTTACAAGATTCCTAAGTCCCTGTTGTTTAGTAAAATTAGATCTTTACCTGCAGTGTCTGAAATTCCAACAACATAATCTTTCAAATCAAAATGGGTGGCAAGTCCTAAAATATGTACTGCAATCTGTCACTTAAAAATAATAGCAAAAAAAAAAAAATTATCATCCAAAGTGACTGACAACACAAAACTACAGAAGTGTACCAACTTCTGTTTGGCACTAATTACAATTAGCAGAATCTCATTTCTGAAATCCTTTCCACTCCCCCTTCCTCCTCCATCTTCCCTAATTCCAAAGTCTTCTGAGTCAACCCAAAGCTAAGTCTTTCGATTCAGCACAAAAATGCCTTTTCGCCTAACAACTAAGAATTAGTTCTTTGATTACTCACCCAGCGTAGTGCTGGACAGCGAGGCAAGAAAAGGCAACCAACCAAAAAAGAAACTTAAGGCTTGGTTTCCATCCTCCAGAAACCAAATGTGCTTGGGAAAAAGGCAAGTAAAAGAACACCTAAGTGAATGATCACATAACTGGGCCTGGCAAATATTGTCACTGTGGTGTCTAAGAGCTCCGAGGTTAGGGAAATCAGTGTTGGCCAGACTAAGAGAAGACTTCCAAGAAATACTTTCAAGAACTGGGGCGCCTGGGTGGCTCAGTCGGTTAGGCATCTGACTCTTGATTTCAGCTCAGGTCATAATCTCAGGGTCGTAACATCGAGCCCCGTGTCAGACTCCATGTTAGACATGGAACCTGCTTAAGAGTCTCTCCTTCCCTCTTTTTCTTTCTTCCTTTCTCACCCTCTCTCCCTCTTTCTCTCCTTCTCTAAATAAATAAATAAAGATTAAAAATAAAAAAAAGAAATACTTTCAAGAATTACAAGAAGGGGGCATCTGGCTCAGTTGGTAGAGCATGCTTGGGGACTCTTGATCTTGAGATTGTAAATTTGAGCCCCGCAGTGGGTGTAGAGATTATTTAGAAATAAAATCTTAAGGGGTACCTGGGTGGCTCAGTTGGCTAAGCGTCTGCCTTCAGCTCAAGTCATGTTCTCAGGGTCCTGGATTGAGCCCCATGTCCGGCTTCCCCAGCTCAGCAGGGAGTCTGATTCTCTCTCTTCCTGTCCCCCTCCCCCTGCTCAGGTTCTCTGTCTCTCTCTTTCCCAAATAAATAAAATCTTTTTTAAAAAAAATTTTTTTAAATAAAATCTTAAAAAAAAAAGAAAAGAATTCCAAGAAGGACAGGGACCGCTGAGAGAATAATCACATCATAATGAAACAGGTATTTACCTGATGCCAAGCACTGTGAAGGCTCACATGCACCCTCCTTAACCCTACAGACAACTACATGGGTCAGCTATGATCCTTACTACACAGAGAGGAAAACAGAGAATCAGAGAACTCACCAAGATCACCTAACCAGGACAGTTCAGACTAAGATAAATCTATTGATGCTTTCATTCACTCATTCAAATACTATAATTATTCTAACTTCAACCCCCATACAGAGAGAAGACCTTAGAAGAAGAAAACATCTATATATGGGAAAGAATGTGTCCCAGTTTCCCCTGGCACAAAAAAAGAAAAGAAGGGGAGGAGGGAGGGAGGGAGGGGAAAAAAAAAGAACAAGAAAAAAAATAACTGAGATAGAAAGTAAACTTCTAAGACAGAACATGCAGATAAAACATGAGCTGTCAGCTTTCGTGGACTTAATTCTAGTCCATCCTACACTCTGCATCCAGGGAGGAAAACCACTTCTGAATGTCTAGTATCAATCCAATCCCATCTGCAGCTCCTACCACACAATCATAGTCAAGGTTCAAGCTTAAGACACTTCCATGGAAATAAGGGCAGCCCAATGTTCTCCATGATCTGACAATGTCACCTAAGACAACATTAGGACCTGTCATTTCCAGCAGTGAGCACCCAAAGGCTGCACAACCTGGTTCCTTAGGGATGGGAGAAAAAAAAAAAATTAATCTATCATAATAGTTTTACTTCATAATACTTTTACTTCATTGTACTTTTACTACATAATACTTTTACTTACGGATCCCATTTATGTTTTATAATTTATATAATATTTTAGTATAAGACCACATATACAGTATCGACAAGCAGACATACGTTGGGGGCATGGGTCCAACTTTTTTCCTGATAAGACAGTGAATAAGATTAGTGAAGATCACTGATGTACACACTTATCAAAAGGGTTCTGACCCTGTTACCTTCCAGTACTCTCACAATAGCTCAAATAAATGACACAACTTTGGAACCACTCCATTAACTAGAGGGGGAAAAAAACAGCAACAACAAAAACTCAAGTTGCATTTTAGTCTCTCTTTGAAAGGTATTTGATGCCTAGCTGATTCTGGGCACAAACAATGGCTGACCATTACAAATCTATGGGGCCACCTCATTATGAGTTCATACTGCAACCAAATCCCATTTTCCCTCTGCAAATTCAATTCACATCAATAGCCCTATATATCACTGGCTACTGCTGTTGGCTGCCTGATTTTGAAACATAAAATTTTTTTTGAGAGATTACTGCCAACACATAATAGGCAAACTGCAATTTCAATTCCCTACACATGTGCTTGAAGGAGGGGGCCATACAAGCTACAAAATGTAAATGAAGCCTGTTGTTATCAGCTGTTTATAAGCCCCATGACGTCCTTCTCCCTTATTCCTCCAGTCACTTGTAAGGCAGGAAAACAACATCAGAAGTGCCACCATTCAAGAAAGTCCTTTTATTATTCTACTCAATCCTACTTGCCTGGTCTCTTTATTTTCTGAGGTGTGTACACAAAATGCAACAAAATTAAGCAGTGGGGTCTGTACACAGCCAATCTTCATTAGGCAGAATCCAGGGTGAAGGCGGAACACAACAGTGTGAAGTTGCTTAGACATTGCTTTTGACGCTTTCATCACCAGCTTGTTACGAAGCCATCGCTTACGAGAGCTAACAGTGAAGGGCGCCATCTACTCTAAGGCCGACTTCCCAGGTGGGATAGAGCAACCCACTTTCACCCAAGCCCATGAAACAAAACCCCTACCGGTCCTGTTGCCAACTTCTGCCTCTTCCCTAACACACCGCTCACCTTTGACTTCCCGACTGAATTCTTCCAGAAAACACGATTTTTTACCAATTCGTGTTTAATATCATATACTACCCACCGGTGCTGTAATGCGAGGATAAAATACAAGGAGATCCCTGGCGAATCCATGACCATCTAAGACAAAGGGAGGCGTGATGAGTTCACTGTTTGTTGCTGGGTCTCTCCACAGCCTCACTATTGACGTTTTGCACCAGGTAATTCTTTCCTGTGGGAGGCTGTCCTGTGCCCGGTAGGACATTTAGCAGCATCCCTGACCTCTACTACAATGACAGTAGCACCATCTCCCAGTCCTGACAATCAAAAATGCTTCCAGACATTGCCAAAATGTCCCCTGAAGGGAAAGAGGGGGCACAATTAGGAACCCCTGGTTGCAAACCACTAGCCTACTGGGTCTATGTGCCATCAACAGGCAGGAATTGTATGCATACGGTTCCTCTAAGCTGGGAACAGCATGCATAAATCCACTGAACACCCAGGCAAGTCTTATCACGTCCCTAAACCTTTCTGGGACACTGAACAAAATCAAGTTAGCCTACCAAACAGAAGGAATGCTAAGGTACTAATTTTGGCCATTAAAAGTCTACTAATAGTCAAAAGTATACTTTTTATTTAAAAAACAAAAACAAAAAAACACCAAACCTGTCACTCTATTATTGCATTGGCTCAAGGACTATTCAGAGAACACCACCTGAAAAATACCTGTCATGGGTTTTCCATATTCATCAGCAGAAAGCCTCCAGAAAGTTCAGCTTCGTGGGCCAAAATTTCTCATTTACTCAATTGTCAAGAAACCCTTAAGAAAAATTTCACAGTCAAGCCCCCCAATAGAGGATGGATGGATACACTGTGATATTTAGTTGAACGGCAATACAGAGATGAAAGGTTTTGTTATTTTTCCCCCTAAACAACCACTGTGGAACTTCTGCAAACCAACACTAAAAAAGACAATTTTTATTTAACAGTTAAAGAAACCAGCTTCCAAAAGCTCAACTGCCATCTGCAATTATAATCAGCCCTAATTTAGAATACCCCACCATGTTTTAGTCTTAATTAAAAATGGCACATCCTTGCAAGGGAATGCAATGTGAATTCACAATTCAATACGAGCAGGAGACACACACACACATCTAACGCTGGAATCTCGGCTTGGGAGATTTGACTGTTTCACCAGTTTCCTAATGGATGTAACTTCAGTATAAACTTTGTTTAACTTTCATATTTTAAATTAGAAAAGCATGTGGATGTGGATTATGTTAAGACAATTTGCCAGAAAGACAAATGGATTTTTTAAGCCTGCCATCTTTCACACAGCACATGGCTGATGGTGTATTCCAGCCACTATTATCTTTACTCTGCATTAAAGGCACCATGCTTCCGTGTAATATTTCCACTGATGCAAAACAGTTTTCCACCACACGAAATAATAAGATTTACCAAGTACCACTTGGCCTCTTTGTATGCTTAATAATTAGTTATAATAATGTGTCCCCGCATGTTTATAATTCAGTGTAATTACAATTCCTTAATATGGTCTCCAGCACAATCAGCCCTCTCCCTGCCTACAGAACGTTAATGCAGACATTATCTGAAAACCACCATACAACCTCCCGGTGTCAGTCAAAACCCTCTAAAATAAGATAAATACAGAGAAGACAGAGAACGGAGGACCTAAGAACAACACAGGCACACTTTTAACCTGTAGGATAAAAGAGAAGTTGTTCTCCCGTGTATCCACTATGCGGTGACTCCTTGTAAAAATCTAACCTCTTCCAAAATTTGTTAGCGTTCGATTCCGGCTTCCCCACTGGAGCAGAGCCTCTGGCGAAGAAGGCAAGAGAGGGGTGGAAAGCTGTAAACAATAAGTGTGCCTCCCATGAAAGCCTGTAAAATTAAGCCTCTCTCAGTTGGACAATTAGCTTTATGTAGCTAATCAGGAAGAAAGAAATGAAGGCAATCTGGTTCCTGGAAGAAGTTCTGTATCTGATTAACACTGTCTTCTTGAAAGTAAACTTCCTACGTACAAGAGGGCAGGAGAAAGCAAGGAGAGAGGAACACCCTTTTAGGTGGCCTCTACACCCTGATAAAACCCCCTGCAGATCGAGCCCCAATTTTATCCAGAAGCAACAGAAGAGTGATTACATGTCGACCCCCTAATTGGACCAACCTCATTTGATTCCTAGCTCTGCCACTTATTGACAGGTGAGCCTGGGGCAGACAATCTGACCTCTCCCTCGTAGAGAGGATACTTGGCCCCTCCATCCAGGTCCTCTGCCAGTCAACTTTGCAGTTCCTTCTACAGTGGACTTCTCTGTCTCTTGCGGTTTGGCCATGTGACTTGGCTTGGGTTGGCGAATTTATGAATCAAGAGTGAATTCATTACAAGAATATGAGACTGTCACTCAAAATCCAAGAGCAGGGATGCATCTAGCCTCAGACACAAACTAGGATCAGGCACTCAAGCCCTCTATGAAGCCTCCACCAGTCTTCTTCCTCCATTCCCTCCGCCCATCTGCTTTATTCCCTCTTACTAAAGCTTTCTGTCTTCCGGTGCCAATGGCAGGAAGTCAACTAGCAGTAGCACCGTTTCTCAAATCTCCTTGGTTCAACACAACAGCAACCCTGCAAGAGCAGCACAGTACCTAAGTCCCCAGGTAGGTTAGGAGCCCACCATCAACCAATCCAGCATAGTCAGGGGTAAAGTCATCAGCCCCCCCATATAACATGTGGGTACTTGACATACAGCACGAGTCAATCAAGACAAGTGAAAGGTAGCCTACGAATGCCACTTGCCATGCGAGATACCCTGGCATGGGGCTGCTTTCTGCCAGAAGGAGGAGGTACCATTTTCTTTGCACAAAAACACCATCTGTCTAGAAGTGTGGTGAAGAGGGTGTCTACACCTGAGGAGAAGGGCTTGGCATGGAGTGCTGGTATCTCAGAGTTGAACATCTTGTCTATATGGAAGAGCGGCCCAGCATGGGGTGGGATGATTGAATAAGGAAATATATTTAAAATAATGGGAACCAGCTTATTCACTGTCAAGAGAAAGGAGTTACAAATATAGAAAGGAGAAAACAAAGTTGAACGATGTGTTGTTGAAATGGAACTGGAGGTAATGAACTTGCGATTTTTAATACATAAAAATACAGAAATAAATACAGATGTACATGTGTGTATATATACATATGTATACATATATAATCCTTGATGCGTCCACTGAACAGGTCTGGAAGCTGTAACATCTCACGAACAATGAATACATCTAATGCCCAGATCTTGGTTTCTAAGTGCCATTCTCCCCTAAGAGGAATCTGAGCTCCATGGCTTCTCAGCGACATAGCCAAATTCAGGCCCGGGACCAGCAAAAGCAAAGAATGAACCTGGAACTTCTTGTTCCAAAAAGTAAGGAAGAACTCAAACTATGATGGTAACACACATCAAAGGACAAGGGAATCAGCTGGAAGGAACTCCCACGATCTAATAAACGGGGGGAGAATCTGAGCATCAAAATAATGGTAACAGATGATAACTTGCTAAATAAATAGAAATCCATGATCCCAAAACTGGTATGATAAACAAGCTGAAAGTTTAGGAAGGGCCTTAAAGTATCCATCTACGAAATACTACCAAGGAGAAAAAAAGGGTAACTTTACAATAAAGAAGTCTGGCACATGCTGCCTTTATCAAGTGATCAAAGGGAACATCCCCAGCAATGGACATATGGAAATCATGGACCACCTGATAGAATGCAATGAAAGGAACAGGGCTTCACTTCTGTTGGTATTTCCGCCCTGACACATAACCTGAAACTAATTGTGAGGAAGCCTCAGACAAACCCAAATTGATGGACAATGTACAAAATAATTGGCCTGTTATCTCCAAAATTATTAAGGTCATAAAAGTCCAGGAAAGCCTGAGAAACTGTTCCAGAAACCAAGGAGACTAACAACTAGCCCGTGATCCCAAATGGCCCCTTTTTCCATTGGGACAATCCCAGCAAATTCGAATGGGGCCTGAGGACTAGATGGGAGTGCAGTTATCAAAGGTAATTTCCTGATTTTGATGGATGGATTGTGACATGATAGGAGAATGTCCTTGTTTAGGAAATACGCATGCAGAAAACACACATACAAGTGTTCAGAGATGACAGGGCACTAGGTTGGCAAGGAATTCATGGGGCGGGGGGGGGGGGTCTTTTATTTGTTGTTGCTATTTTTTTCCATGATTTAAAAAAAGCTTTTCCAACCTGTAATGGGTAGAGTGCAAGGTGGCGATGGAAGGGGTGGGCCCTTTCAGAAGCTGGATGGGGACAGTCACTCGGAAAGGACATTTAAGTTGGGATGTACAAGAGAAGAAGCCAGCACACAAAACTCCAATAGGAAGAGACAATAATTACTATGCTAATTTTAGAACAAAACAGTAGCATCACCTGACTCTGACAGTGCTTACCAAGTGCAAAGCAATGGTCTAAGTTCTTTCCCTATTTTCACTCACTTATTCCTCGCAACTTTACCTAGGAATATTATTAATTATCAACTAGAATTATTATTACAACCACTTTAAAGATGAACAAACTGAGGCACCGAAAGGCCTTCAGCAACTTATCTGGGTCACAAGGCTGGTTAGCAACACAGCCAGGATTTGAACCTACCAGTCTCGCTCCAGGATCTAGACTCAGCTACTACTGCATCAGGATTACCCCAAGCAAGTAACTGCCTGAGACGCTGAGGTCGGATAGGGCAGGACCGCTGGGTGAGAGTCTGGATTCTGCCACGTGTAATGAATGGGGAGATGTTGCTGAAAGCAGGGAGACACTTCAAAAAGGCCGGTTATTGTATTTTAACTCCGGCAGGACAGTGAGCTCGACAAAGTCAGGAAAAGAAGAGATGGAGAACACTGGCCAGAGAGAGTCAATATTTAAAATGTGGAGTAAAAGCAACAGGACTTGGGTGTTTGTTCTAGAAGGCCAGGCCAGGAGATTATCTTTTAAAACTGTATTCACCATCCAAGTTCCTTGGATGGATGAGACGGCACGCAGAGAGGTCACAGTATATTGATGGTAGTTTTCTGTTTTGGTCAACTCACAATTCTTCCTTCCTTCTTCCCTTCCTTCCTTCCCTCCTTCCCCACTCCCCCTCCTTCCTTCCCCCCTTTTTTTTTAAGCACAGAGAACAAGAAGTGACCCCTACCTTCTTTGATTCCAGGCCTTCAGTCACCCAATAACGGTTCATGTTTTAGTGAGACGACACCATGTTCAATTAAAGCAACTGTTTCCCCAGAAAATAAACAATGTCCAGTTCATTCTGATTTCATAGCTTTCCTCTATACAAAAAGACTCTCTCTCTCACCGATTAAGTCATTTGTTCTCCCTGAATCTCATCAAAGATTGTACCTGGCACTGTAATTGGGAGGGTTTTAAATAGATAATTTAACCTTGAGAGGATGTTCATTTGACTCAACACATCCTTCCAATCTAAGAAACACACAAATTCTCTTTCACTTCAGCATGTCTTTCTTTCATTGTGACAGCAGTGCCGAGAAATTCATTTCCAGGAGCTAACTGAGCCACAGGGGAATATTAATACCTAAATATTGAAGCAATCCTGATGCTCTGCTTAAAGGGAAGCCGGATTTGCTAGATGAAAGGTTCCACAATGTCTCTGCTCTATGCCTTTAAAAAAAAAAAAAAAAAAAGCCATGTCTTTAGCATATTTTCATCTCTCTGCATTAAGTCAGAAAGTAAAAGGTACAGTTTATGTCTCTTAAAAATGGAAAAAAAAAAAAAAAAAAAAGCAAGCTCTTTGCTTTCTACTGCCAGTAATTGCATCTGTTAGAATGCTGCTAGGTTTTTGAGTGTCCTGGTCTAAAGGTTGTGATTTTCTTCACTTTTGAATATGGAGGAATAAATGCTCTTTCAAGTCCTTGACAGTCTAAGCATATCCCACTCTGCAGTGCAGACTATGGCTATAGAAACAGCATTTCACACCGCAGGTCGGAAATTATACAGGGGTGAGCAGGACACCGAGGGATGGAGGGGACACAGCTGACCTGTTCTTTGTCATCCTCTCGTTCATGCCAAAGTCTGTTCCATCAAACGATTACAAGTACAAAAAAAAGAAAAAAATTAATTCCAGGAACCAGAGAATTCGGAACGAGTAATAGGATCCCATTCCCCCGAAGCTGATATCATCAAATTCTCTCACATGATTTACAACCTGGCAATCTATCTCTTTCCATTGATTATCCTGCTATTATGGGTTATAACTGCTCTCTGCCCATTCCAAGAAGTCTAAAGTGTTGCACTGAGAATACACTAATGCACCTTTAATGCAGAGAAGACAGAGGGGGGAAAAAAACACCAAAGGAACAAAAAGGGCTGGAGAAAGCATAAAGCTCAAGTTCCTTTCAAAAGCAGTGGAGAAGTTAACAGCTTTTCGGGGAGGCAATCAAGCCATTCAGGCCTAGCAGCTACTAAGGCTCAAGGCATTAACATTTCTAATTGGAAACAGGCCACGGGCTACACTGAACCGGAAGCCCAATACACCTCACTTTGGGCAGAGGCCATCCAAGAAAACAGCATGGGAATCTGATCAAATTGCGGAGTCCCCATCAATGTTACAGGAAGATGCTTCCCATTCCAAGACGCTGGCCAGACAAGCTTTGTAAATGACACCCTTGGGTTGTATAATATGCTTGGGTTGCTTGGGTTATATAATATGGTTTAGCAAAACCTTCATGGCGGGGTTGGCAAACTCCAATCCATGGCCTCTTTCTGCATGGTCTTCAAGCCAAGAATGGTCTTCATATTAAAAAAAAAAAAAAGGAACGGTTTTTATAACACAACCATGATATATGGCATGCAAAGCCAAAGACGTCTACTATCTGGCTCTTTACTGAAAAAGTTTGGCAATCCCTGCCTTCATTCATCCACAAATTTTAGGAAAACAGCTCCAAATAAACTGAAGGCCCACGAAAAACGCATAGTTACTAATGAATGAAAAATTGTTCTTTACCTTCTAAATAGGCTCCCTTCTCAGAAAAATCAGCAGAAATGACACAACGTACGTACAAAAAGTGCCCCAAAAGGCTTTCAAGTTTGCTGACTTGGTAGCCAAGATGGGGTTAGAAACAAAGCAGGAAAAAGATGAAAAAGAAAAAAAAGATGAAGGCACTGTGAGGTCTGTTGGCCACTTTACATACATGATCCCATTTGATCTGCAGACCCACGTTCTGAGGAATGGTTACACCCATTTCACAGATGAAGAGACTGAGCCCCACAGAGCTTCTCCTACATCCTCATGAAGTCCTCACAAGGTCACGGCAGTACATGGTGCCTTCAGAGCTCTGGTCCAGGTTTCACTGGCTCTAAACCCCATACTTTCAACGATTTCAAAATGATTAGGATTCCTGATCAAATACTCTTACTGCCTTTGCAATTTGGAAAGAGAACGAGACAGTAAGAGAATAAATAACATTTAAGGGAAGGAGAGAACTACCTACCTTTGAAAGGAATGGTCATTTAATAGAGAAATATTTGTCTTATTAAATGCTGCATGCTTTAGTGGGGGGCTCTTAAGTAACAATCGGTTCCTGTACTTACCATCACCCTGAGCACAGCCAAATCCATCTAGGCAAACACGCTATATAATCTCTTTATCCATCTGCTATGAAGACTGTTGGCTACAGCCCAGCATCCGTGCCCCATGGAGACTCCTTCCCCCATGCTTACCTCCTAGGGCAATTTTTTTATATCCAGCAATAAATCACTTGTAATCTCAGAGACACTGACACTACATCTACCAAATGATTCAGGTCTTCCAAAATTTCTTAACAAAGCCTGATGCTACAGCCAGTCGTAGTATCACAGATTTTTTTTTTTAAAGATTTTTTATTGATTTATTTGACAGAGAGAGAGAGATCACAAGTAGGCAGAGAGGCAGGCAGAGAGAGAGGGGGAAGCAGGCTCCCTGCCGAGCAGAGAGCCCGATGCGGGGCTCGATCCCAGGACCCTGAGACCACGACCCGAGCCGAAGGCAGAGGCCTTAACCCACTGAGCCACACAGGCGCCCCAAAGTATCACAGATTTTATTACCATTATTGTGACGCTGTCTAGTAGCAAACACACACAGCACTTATAGTGTATCAGGCACTGTTCCGAGCACTTTAAAAGGGCCCATGCATTAAATTGTTAATGCAAACATCCTTACAAGGTCGGCACTATAATTATTTTTATTTTATAGATCAGGAAATTGAGGCACAGAGAAATCCAGCAATTTGCCAAGGACCAATAGCCAGTAGGTGGCAGAGCTGGGACTCAAACCCAGTGTGGTGTCAGAGTTCACACTGCTTACCAAGCACATTACTTACTGCCTCTCCATGCTAGATCAAATAATAATAATAATAATAAATGTGAGTATCAATTGTGCATGATCAAGCTTATCTGTACTATTAATAGCAGAAAGGTAGTCTTTAATTTTTAACAACTGGAAAAAGGTTGGGAAGAATAATCTGCATAAACCAGCAGGAATAAGAAAACATCTTAAAATACAACGTTATTCCTTATTAAATGAAGGAGGAGAAGAAAAAATAACATCTGGAACATTGAGAGATAGTGGGGTTACTTCCAGTTGATTTACATTCAGAATAAAGGTCAAGCAGGAATCCCTTTCTGTTTTGTACTCTTCTAAGAGCCTGAAACTTTGTGGATTATACAAAACACCGCTCAGTGGTTTACCTTCCCTTGAACGTAAGGCTCTTTCCATAATGAAGTGTATCAACCTGAAGAACAATTTTCCTAAACGGTAAAGGTCATAGTTTAGTTATTATTTATCCTTCTCCAACCCTCTAAAGAAACCAAAGGCCTCGGTCTCATGTTCAGGTTGAATCTGACCACAAACCACTGACGGCAAACACATGGTCCGCTCACCACTCTGGGCGCCCGAGGCAGGTGTAATTGATGAGGTTTCTCTTCCCCATGGAGACCATCCTTCTCAACAGAAAGATGAAGTATTATCCTAGGTAATATTCCAAGGGGGCAACAGCAAGGGATCAGAGTAAAGACCTAAGAAGAAATCCTTCCATTATCTAGCTCTGAAGCAGTGACAGCCCAGCCCGGCATCAGGAAAGGCATCCTTTACCACCATAGTTCATGAGATCCACAAATGGGACTCTCCCCTAGTCTGCTTCTCAGGCCAACTCATTCTGCCTTAACCAAGAATTTATTACCTCAAACAAAAGGAAGTCCAGTGGAAGGGCAGGCTTCATGAAGGGCTGGTTGATTCGGCCCTTTAAGGATGTCAACAAGAATCCCTGTTCTCCCCTTTCTGTCCAGGTCAGTCCTCAACTTTGACTTCATCCTCAGCCTAACAGCAAGACAGCTGCAGTAGTGGTGGGTGGCCCAACCTGATAGCACCCAGGGCAAGCAGAGACCGCAGCTTCCCTGGCTTCAAGGAAAGATGCAGCTTTCCATGCGAGGGCCCAGCAGACACATCTTCGCCTTCCACTGGATAGTCAGATCACATGGCCAATGCTGAACCAATCACTAGTAAGGGATGGAAACCAAAAAAACCCAACCCTGGACCTAGGCTTTGGCCTTTCACCAGCTACAAGGGTCCACAGGGGAGGCTCGGCCCTGTCCAAAATTGAGGCTCTGTGAGGAAGAAGGAAATGGAGACTGCAAGGCATCAAACAGCATCCACAGCAGGCCCTGTGACCTGGGCAAGATGCACACCAGAGGCCAAAACTGGCCACCCAGAGGACGAGCCTCGCCAAAAGATAATTACTTCAGCCTTCATGGTGTAGTAAAAACTAAAGTCATTAGAAAAATTTTTAATCAGAAGTAATTCAGTGAAATTTAAGATCTCCAGTTTCTCTTGAAATAGTGGAATGTTCTAAGACAGGCTCAAATCCCCTCAGGGCAACAATCAAACTGAATAGAGCTAGGCTGTCCCGCCACTCCCTCTGGCTCTCCTCGCTCCTCTACCTTAGCTTTCAGAGCCCAGAGGGCGTTTATTTGAGTTTGCAACCTCGACATCAGCCATCCCAGAAACCCAATGGTGAGCCCTCAAACTGATAAAACCCAGCAAGAGGAAGGTCCACCTCTAGGCCTCTTCACAGAGAATCCAATTAGAAGGAGAAGCAGGGGGGAAAGCATAATGGTTAGTAATAAAAAATTTCTAGCCACATTCTTAGATCCCCCTCCCCCAAATAAGTCATGTAAGATTGAAAGAGTTTGCGAAGCTGCCTTTTAGTGGTAAAGAAAACTCCTATAAAATGAGAGCATCAGAGTAATCCACCTCAGTGCTGTCTGAGTTTTAGTGCGTTTGATGCATCTGGCTAGCATTGGGCCCCAGGCATTTCGGTTTTAATAAATCCCAAAGAACGTAGTTTGATCCGACTTCTTGAATTCATGTGGCATTTTCTCAGGACAATATTCATAAGTCTTTAAAGGAGACCCGTGTCAAGAAGACAGGATTTACACTAAAATGAAAAGCTACCGGGGACCGCCACTTCCCCAAAGCTTTTACTACTTCACAGATGGCTGTCCACACCACTTCTGTTTCACTAGCAATGGTGTTGAGGAAGGAGGGCTAAGAAATACCAATTATAAAAAAAAAAAAAAAAAGAAATACCAATTATACCAAAGATGATCTATTAGGCTCTATCTATCACTCCAGATTCCAAACTGGGTCTTTGTAATTTTCACCTGACAATCCTCCCTCTCTTTTCCCTTGACAAAGCCCCCTCTTTGTTAACAGAAAGCTATTGCAAGAGCCTAATGTGGGGGCTTCTACTCCTACCTCAGTCATAGTGTGTGGGGACATGATCTGAGCTTGTCCAGTTACAGGTCTAGCCCAATGTGACCCAAGTCTTGATAATAAAGAGTAAGAAGATGTCTAGACTCAAGAAAAGCTTCTTTCCTCAGAAATAAGGAGATTATATCATATAAGTCTGCAGGTGTTAGGGGAGTGAGGGTGGCTATCTATCAACATCACAAGAGCTACCAGATGAGGCTATTAAAAAAGGGGAGGGGGCTGATAACATGGTTTGAAAACCTGGACAGCCATGCCCGAACCCACCACTGCTCCACCCTTGTACTGTGTTAAGAACTGGTAAGTTCTATCTGCTTGAGCTACATTGTGTTGATTTCTCTTTCTCCCAAATGAAAATGTAATTTTTTGAAACTAAGAATATTTTAGTAATCAAAAACAGAGATATTGGAGATGAAGCCAAAGAAGTAGGACTCTACAAAGAATCTACATAGCTTTATACTAATCACAAAGATTGGTGAAGCAGATGCTAATCATACAAAGCCAGTCACAGTCTGAACACTCAGTGAGCTTAAACTATGACTTGTTCATGAACTATGTGGACATATTTAGCTCAGGTAAGGAAGGGAATATGTTCAAATAACATGGGTCCAGACCCAAAAGGGTAGAAGTGTCTTTCACCGTATCTGGTAAAAGAATTCCAAGATGGCCTGTGACCAACACCCTTGTTGCGTCTTATGTAATCCCCTTCCTTTAAGTGGGAGTGAAAACTATGGTTTTCTTCTAGCCATTACAAACAGCAAAGGAAAAGGGACTTTGTAGGTTAATGTCCCTTATCAGTTGACTTCAGTTTAATGAATAGGGAATTTATCCTGTGTGGGCCTGACCTAATCAGGTGAGTTTTTGAGAGCCTAGAAGCAGTAGAGTCACTCTCCTATTGGCCTTGAGGAAGCAAACATCCCTGTTGTGGAGATGGACACAGCAGGCAAAGGCAGGCAGCTTTTAAAAGCTAAGGCCTCAGCCTTACAAGCACAAAGAACTGAATTCTGCCAACCGTCTGCAAGCTTGGAAGTTGGAAGAGGACCCTGAGCCTCGGATGAAGAAGAGAGCCCTGGCCCATGTCCTTGATCTCAGCCTGAGCAGAGGACCCAACTAATTCATGTTCCATGGTTACTCTGAGATAGTAAGTTTGAGATAGTAAGTCGTTTGAAGTCACTGAGTTTATGGTGATTTACTACATCACAATAGAAAACAAAACATACTAGACAGGCCCTGAGTTGTCTGCAACTAGGAAAATGCCAGAGACAGAGGACCCGTGACCTTTTAAGGAAGGTTGGCCATGGATGAATCTAAAGCCTTCTAGTTCTGAGAGCTGAGCTGTTAGTATCTATTTACAAGTCCTAACCCACCCCTTAGCACAGTCCTTGGCGCATCATTAGGGCTCTCTCAGTACTCAATGACTGAATGAGAAAATATATACACATATGTTTAATACCTCAGCCCATGAGAAGGATCAGGAATGGCATGTGCCCATGTATCAGATGTAGGCTTTGCTGAAAGACAACATGGTAGAACCCAACAAGAAGGATCTCTGGTCCAGAGAGACCTGGGCTCCTATCTCAGGCATCCCCTTTTATCAGCTCTGTGCTACTGGCCAGTGAACAAAATTCACTTTATCACCCTATAGTTTATTTTCTCATCTACACAGACTATAACAACTCAAAAATTTGGCATCAGGATTAAATTAGGTAATTCACAGATGAAGGCACCAGGCTTGGTGCCTGATTCTGCCAAGAGTTTATAAAACATGAGCTCTTCCTTCTTCTTGCCTACTCTGCCACAATTAACCCTCCATGTGGATTTGGCACAGCTACTCGGGCTCTGGGGAATAAGACTCATGACAAGTAATTTGACTAAAGGCAGTGGTATTTGGATTCAAATACCTAATATGCCATCTAGGACAACTGTTCCAATTTGCCCACAAGCAAATTCCTAACCTGTTCAATGGGAATAATGCTACTTACATTACAGGATGGTTAGAGGATTCATTGAGAACACATGCGGGGGGGGGGGGGGTTTAGTATGTAGTATGCCACTAAGCTATTATATATGTGGGGCTCTTATGTTTATTTTTATTATTTGAGCTGGCAAATGCAAGGTGTCCCAGTAGAAAATATAAGACCACTGGAGGCTGTCAGGGGTTGAACTGCATGCCCAGAAAAACATTATGTTAAAGTCCCAACCCCCAGCACTTCAAAATGTGACCTTATTTGGAAATAGGGTAATTTCTGATGTAGTCAGAGATGAGATCATACTGGAATAGGATGGGCCCTTCCTTAATCCAATATGACCGGTGTCTTTATAATAAGGAACAAGAGGCACAGAAGGAAGATGGCCATGTGAGGACACATACAGACATAAGGAGAAGGCCATGTGAATGAAGGCAAAGGCAGAGAGCAGAGTGATGAACCCACAAGCCAAGGAATGCCAAGGACAATCGGCAAGGGCCAGAAACCAGGATATGGCAAGGAAAAGAGTATCCCTGCGAGGTGCCAAAAAGGAACCAACCCAGCTGACACCATGACCTTGGACTTCTAGTCTCCAGAAATATGAGTCAATAATTTTCTGCTGTTTTAAACCATCTAGTTTGCAGTACTTTGTTATGGTGGCCCTGGGGAAGTACTATGAAGGATGGCCCCAATCCGTGGTGTATTTATAAATATTCTGCCATCCTGCTCTGGGATGGGGGATGGTCTGCACCATTTGCTGATTTGCGTGGTTTAAGCTAATTTCAAATTACCACTGTGATATCACTAAATGTGAAGCAGGAAAGGGATGACCAAAGCCGTCCTCCAGCATTCCTACTATGCGGATACAACAGACATAAGCTCAAGACCATTGATAACGGTAAGAAGACTTAACATAATTAGGAAGCAAGGAGCCCGGGTTATATATTACCTCTAAATATAATTTAATTTTAAGTTTACATAATTTTATGCTTAAAAATATTATGTTTAATTTAATAAGCAGCTCACAAAATTCCTGGGAATGTAATAATGCATTCTCACGAGCCCGCACAAACAGCGCCCTGACCCCAGGAAAGGGTGCACTCCACAGAAGAGAAGCACACGATGCATAAAACCTCCACCCTCCCAGGTCTAAGCTATCCTGGCCCTGGGAGTATGGCCAGCAAAACCAAGCCCCTCTGCAGAAGTGGAGTCACGCCTGCTGTCACGTGGTAATAGACAGTGTTCGGTTAATTAAGCAGGTTTTAGTGCAGCTAAAACCCTGGGCCTATCTTCTCCCTGATCCCATAAAGCATTTGTGGCAGTTTGGTTTTTAACCAATACAGGAGTAATTTGAAATCAATTTCCCCTCTCCTTGATGAACAATGCACTATTTAGTGTGACAAGAAAATGAGACGCCCATGCCCGTGAGCCCCAGCTGCAGAGCGTTCCACAAATTCCAACCCAGCGCTGGATGCTGAGCTGGTCCACCCTGAGGAAGCTGGTCTTACTCCCCTCAGAATGGTGTTACCAACCACAGGCTTGGGTGTCTGACCCTCTCTCTACAAGGGAGTAGGAGCCATATTTTATCCTTCTTATTCAACACATGTATAATGAGCAACAGCTAGCAGCTAGGCACCCTGGAGACCCAGGGGAGCAAGGCAGATATAGCCACAGCCCTTTCAGCTCACACAGGCTGGCAAAAAGCTAGGAGGGCGTGAGAAAGAAGCCCAAGAAGGTTCCTCCGAACAAAGTCACAGAGAGATGTCTGTCCAATTAGGCAGCTGCATCAAAAGGCTGGAATTCCAGAACTATTTCCTAGGCACTTGATCCTGGATAACTTCAGCCTTAGCTTAATGTGGATCATAACACGCGCTCTTATAGAGTGACCCTTGGGTCCAGATGAGATTTTGCAAGAAAGCGGGTTGTCTGCCCCCTCTGTCCCAGACACCACATGCTTAACTTTACTTGATGTCAGTTTTTTTACAATAGGTCTACTTAAAATAGGTGGCACAATGGGGTGCCTGGCTGGCTCAGTCGGTGGAGTATGCAACACTTGATCCCAGGGCTGTAGGTTCAAGGCCCAAGTTGGGTGTAGAGATTACTTAAAAATAAAAAATCTTTAAAAACAATAAAAAAATACAATAAATAATATAAAATAGGTGGCACCTACCCAACCCCCCACCTCCAACAATGCCCAATTCCCCTTAACCTTTTTGCCTTTGTCGTGACACTCATCACCTTCTACTACATTCCTCTGTTTCCCCCACTGAAACACAAGCCCACAAAGGCAGGTATTATTAGTCTCATCACTTTTTCAAACACGGAAAATGGGACACAGCTCACAGGAGCCACTCAATAAGCATGAAGGAAGGTTGGATGCGTGAATGAACAAAGACTAAAAACTCTTATGGAAGAGATTATATCTCATGGATCTTTCAATCTCCAACATCCTCCAGATTACTCTCAATTTTTGTTGAATAAATGAACGAAAGAACATACTGTAAACACTGACGTGACATATAACTGACATACTTACATGCAGAATCTAGAAACCAACAATAACAGAGGCACCTGGCTGGCTCTGTGGGTAGAGCGTGCAACTCTTAATCTCAGGGTTCTGAGTTCAAACCTCACGGTGGGTACAGAGATTACTTAAAAATAAAATCTTTTAAAAAAAAATTTTTTTTAAACAACAGTAACAACAAAACCCAAAAAGCTCATAGATACAGAGAACAGATTGGTGGTTACCAGAGAAGGGGCCAAGGGGGTGGACCAAATAGGTGAAGGGGGTCAAAAGATACAAACTTCCAGTTATAAAATAAGTAAGTCACAGGGATGTAATGTACAGCATGGGGACTAGAGTTAATAATGCCTTAGTGCATATCTGCAAGTTGCCAAGAAAGTAAATCTTAAAAATTGTCATCAAGTAACATTTACAAAATAGTTGCCACCACTGAAGGGTAGACTTGAAAACAGCCTCATTTGGAGCTCCTGGATGGCTCAGTCGGTTAAGCATCCATCTCTTGATGTCTGCGGGGTCATGATCTCGAGGTCATGGGATCCAGCCCTAACTCAGGCTCCACACTCAGTGTGGAGTCACCTTGAGGTTCTCTCTCTCTCTCTCTCTCTCCCTCTGCTCTTCCCACAGTTCGTGCTCATGCTCTCTCCTACCCTCTCGCTCTCTCTCAAATAAATAAAACCTTTAAAAACAAACCGAAAAAACACTTCATTTTAAGACTTTTTTTTTTCTTTTGCCAAACAAACAAAAACCCATCTGCCCTAACTTTCATCTAATGAGAGATTACCATCTGGGGTAGGGAGGAGGCTAAGTTCAAAAGTCAGCATACAAGATTTTATTTAACAAGAGTCCAAATTACCCTTGACAAATCCCTCGCGTCACTACAAAAGTACAGTGTATGTTTTAAGTCATGAGACAATACAGGTATTGTGTAATGCCAAGAGCTGCTACCCACTGTGCTTGATTAAAGTAAATTAAACTCTCCATGCAGGTGACTGGGATTTATTATGCTTTTTCATCCCCAGAAGAAAACAGAAGATGAGTTTAAGATTCTAAGGTGTTCCTGCTCATCTACAGAGTCTGCTCTATTTTATTCTATTACAAAATCTCAACAACCTGCACAAACACGAATATATTTGTTTGCTGTGGGAAGGAACACAAGATATGTGAAAGTACCTAGGAAAAAACTGTAAAGTGAAGTAGGTGTTTACTAATTTTGAACCTGCAGGCTGCTGACTTGAAACCACTCTTGAAAGTTTAGAAACACACAAAATCAGCCATCAAATCCATCTGTTACGAACTGAATTCTGTCCCTCAAAATCACATATATATCCTAACCCCAGTACCTACCCTCCAGTACCTTGGAATATGACCTTACTTAGAAATAGGGTCATCACAGAAGTAATGAGTTAAGATGCAGTCATTAGGGTGAATCTTAATCCAATACGACTAGTGTTCTTATAGTAAAGGGGAAATTTGCATCCAGACATGCACGCAGGGAAAACACCACGTGACCATAAAAGCAGAGATAAAGTGACGCTTATATGAGCCAAAGAACGCCAAAGATTGTCAGCAAACCACAAGAAGCTAGGAGAGAGGCATGGAGGAGATTCTCCCTCAACCCTCAGAAGGAACCAATCCTGTCCACCTTGATCTTGGACTTGTAGCCTCAGAATGCTGACACAATACATCTCTGCTGTTTAAGCTACCCAGACTGTGGTAGCTTATTCCAGCAGCCCTAGCAAACTAATACAACATACAAGCTCACATATTCTCCTGTGGCCCCATTATACAGCACTGCACCATGCTCTTGGGCACTGGTCTCACGACTCCAAGTGGCGTTACAATTTCACCGATGCCTGAATTTTATGAATGTGTCTGATGTCTCTCCCTTCTATCATCAACTAATAATAAACCCAAAAAATAAGAGACAGGAAGGGGAAAGCATTGATGACCAACTCCAGGCCCTGGTTCACAGATAAGAAAAGAAGTCTTCAAGGTAAAAAAGAGACACTGGCTGAACTGCCTCACTCAAGCATGAAAAACTGTTCTTCTCAATTGCTCTACTTTGTTGGCCCACTCCTTTTCTTCCCATGGTGAATAAAAACACCCAAGGGGAAATGCGGACCCATTCATCAACATTCCTAGCCAAACAGTGAGCTACTTAATGGCTTTATCGATTCCTTCTTTTGCTCTATATTATGTGTTACATTGGCTCAAGCAGTCCATACAAGAAGAATCAAGATGGTGCTGGCAAAAAGGCATTATTCCATTTTAAGCTTGTTACCACTGAGACCAGTCAACCCTGAACAGAAGTAGCCGAGTTTCAAAACAAGCATGTGCAAAATTTCTATTCATGCCATGCCAATAGCTCCTTCCCATGGCCAATGCCCCTGGGTTTCAAAGCCCTATCTTAGTTGGTAAAGAAAAGCAAACTGTAGCAACAACTGTGCCCTTTAAGTGGATTTTTCATGCTAGGATAATGTTTTGTTTTGTTTTATACTCCAAGATAATGGTTCCAAATGCTTTAAGGGGATAAATTTCATATTAGTAAAATGACTCTAATTACAACTAACACAAACCACTCTGTCTCTCCATTTTCACATAAATACATGGCAAAATAAAATTATTAAATGACTCATGAAATCTGTCAAAGAAATACAGGATCTTCAATGTCCTTGCAAATGTATCCATTATAACTGATTAAATTAAACTTGCTAGATACAAGTAATACACAGGCTGTTAAAACAAATTTGTTAAATTTAGGACAATGACTTAACACCAAACTCAACATGGTAAGAAGATTAAATCAAACCCTTGAATGACTTAGACAACGTGGTCAGTTGGCAGTATCCTATAGCTAACAGATCAGGAAAGTGAAATTTGACATCGTATATTCTATATCATTTTCTTCGATCCCATATAGAATTATTAAAGGTTTGGTTAAATACAATAAAAACCTTGAGTGAATTATTTGATCCCGAAAAGCAGTTCAGACTCTAAACTCACATATGTGCAATTATCATGTCTGCTCATCATTCTTTCAAAGAAGAAAACAACCACAAACTAGCAACTCAGAGACATGAACTTCAAACCCATTCCACTACTAAATCCCTGGGACCCTGAATGGGTCTGAATCCCCAGACCTCAGTATTCTCATCAGGAATGACAGAGGGCTGGACTCCATCAAAAACAAATACCTCATTCTAAAACCTAAGGTGGCAAGAAGGGTGTTGTGTATCACCCCCCAATTACTTGTCAAATAAATAAGGCATTCTATGTGTTTCACATTCTGTGTTTCAACAAGAAAAATCAGATTAGAAGAATGGATTCTATGCTTAAAAAACAAAATCTGAAATTTGGTCTTTTTGGGTTTTGTTTGGGTTTATTTTTCCAAAAATAATCCTGTAATTAATTATGTATGCTGTTTCCCATTCACACAAGTAATATGAACTTAAAGTAAAATTCCACTTATTTCTAAGGTAAGTGTAGATATCCAGTGTTTTCGTATATAAAGCAAAAACAGCGTTTAGACCAATTTTAGAAGGCTCAAGAATAAGAAGATAAACACAGATACTTTTTGCTTTAACCTAACCATTTCAAAATAAGCAACTTCTGAAGAATAATTCTGTCTGAAGATATCTTTTTTTGAGAGTGAGAGAGTCAGTGAGAAGGGGACAGGAAAGGGAGAGAATCTTAAGCAGGCTCCACGCTCAGGAGGACCTGACAAGGGGCTCGATCTAACAACCCTGAGATCATGACCTAAGTCGAAATCAAATGTCTGATGCTTAACCTACTGAGCCACCAAGGCACCCCTGTCTGAAGATAGCTTTTTGCCAGAGTTAGCAAAAAACGATCTAAAGGGCATACATTTTCCATACCTGCTGAAGCCAAACCAAAGAAATTGAGATGTTCACTTTTTTTTTTTCCCAAAACAAATAGTCCTCCGCCTAAACAGGCTTTACCTTAAAAGTGAGTAATGGGAGAGCCTGGGTGGCTCAGTCGGTTAAGAGTCCCATTCTTGGGATCACGGGCTCCTGGGATCAAGTCCCACGGGACTTCACGCTCAGCACGGAGTTTGTTGTCCCTCGCCCCTTGCCCCTCCCCCCGCTAGGACTCTCTCAAACAAATCTTTTTTTTTAAATGACCTATGTATAAATTAAATGGGGGAAAAAATCTTTCTTTTCAAAACTAGTTTCAATTTTTCAAGTTTTGCTACAGAATACAATGGTGCTAACACTGCAGTCTGTAGCTGCCTCAAACTTTTTTATTTAAAGAAACAGAAGTAGAAAAAGAAATACAACATATGAGTTTCGAATCCCGTTACCCTCATAGGAACATGAGCTAGATTACTTGCCCTTTAATATAAACCAGTTACACCCAAACCTCTAAAACCGGTAAACGTCTACGACCCAGACCCAGTCAGGAACAGAAATCTGAGACACGGTTCCACCTAGAGCTTCCCAGCTGCTGTGTGTATACAAACGGCACCCCACCTACTCCCTCATGAACATGACATTATTTCATTCAGTGGACGAGTCAAGGCCTAAATGAAATTCCCTGTCACCTTCCCTCACACAGACATAAGAAATCTCCCTTTCGGGTGCCTGGGTGGTGATATACCCCTTCAGCTCGGGTCGTGACCCGAGGTCCTGGGATCCGGTCCGCGTCGGGAGCCCTGCTCAGCGGGGAGCCTGCTTCTCCCTCTGCCTCTCTCTGTCTCTCATGAATAAATAAATTAACTAATCTTTTAAAAATCTTTGAAAAGAAATACCTCTTTACCCAAGTTCTGGCAGCTAATCCTTTTTGCTAGAACCGCAACGTTGTCCACACATCTTGCAGAGCATGCCAACCGGGCGGACACCCTCTCAGCTGTTTCAGAAAAGACCCCCGGGAGCTTCCGTAGTTCTACTTCCGGTAACTTCTTTGAGCAGCGAAGTCGCACTCTACAATCAGACTTTCCTCCCCGTCTGCAAACGCTGTCAGGACCATTAATAAACTTAGTACAATGTGGATACGACTGTGCGGATCTGACCCCCCAGCCACAGTGGAACCGAACGGTTCCTCAGCAAACACAGAAGGCAGAGCTCCTCCACCCAGGGTACAAAGGAAACACCCCAGGTCTTGCTCGGTTCTGTCCAGGGAGGTGAGAGATTATCACTGCTCTGTGTACACAGGCACATGCCGCATGACCAGATGGAAACCAAACACCATACACGGTCATCTGTGTTTTCACTAAACGGCAAACATCTGTAAACAGGTTTTCTCGCTTTTCATCTGGATTAAGGAAAAACTCCTTCATTTTCCCACAACAGATTAAGAATGGTTAAAAGAAAAAGTGCACTAATTGTAACAATTCCCTGTCGATTCAGGCCTTAGCTATGCTTAGATCAGGCCAACTTTGTTGTAACATCGTGTTTCTTCCTGTAAGCTATTTCCCCAAACACATTGTGCAGATTTTTCTGTCATGCTTTATTGATAAGAGTCAGGCTTGAGAGCAGGGCTGCCAGATTCTTAGCAGAGCGTAAGTTACGGACACGCCGAGGGCTTCTGGAGGCTGGCTCTGCGGGCATTCCCAACCAAATGGTAGACGGGAGGCTTCAACTGCTGTACCAAGGACCTGGCACAAAGTAGATACTTAATAAATATTTGCCAAACCGAGCAACACTCTACCTAACAAACATAGACATCATCAAATCTTGGGTGTGCTTCAACAGAAATAATTGATTTGGACCGCAGCGGAGCAGCGGGGGCGGAGGGTGGAAGGGGCGCACAGGCCCTCCAAATAAGCTGCATTGGCAATCGCTGCCTCTCCTCGGCTTGGACTCCCAAAGTCTGAGAGCTACAATTAAGGCTTGACCTACTTTACTTCAGCCTATCAGCACGTCAGCCACCAAGTCAATTCATACTTGGTCCGCTCCGAATGGAAGAAATGCCCATGTCACTAACAGCCCACAGCTGCGCTCTCTCTGCACGGGCGGAGATGCAGGGCTCGGCGCTGTAATTCCCCGGTCCCCTCCTCCCGGATGAGCATTTTCATCCTCTCTCTGTGTTTAAATTCATTTCGGTCCAGGGCATTCTGATGAGCCCATGCTGGGGAGAAAACAGGCTTCCAGAGACTTGTTGATTTCATCCCCGTCCTCAGGAACAGGCTGGATACTCAGTGAAGAACGATGCCTAGTACATAGTTTACAGACTCCGGTTTCAAAATTGTATTTTTTTTTTAAAAGTAATTTTATCAATCAATACACATTCATTAAATGCCACAGTGAACACCCTGAGATGCATTTCATTTTTTTTAAACACAGCTGTCCATCCGCTGCGTACATTGCTGATAAAGCTCTAAATGATTAAGGGGAAAAAAGTGAATTTGTTTGCTGTGATAATACACAGATCTGTGTATCTTTCCAATTGCCTTCAAGGTTGAAAGAAATGAGGTCTTGATGAGTACCAGCTAGCTATTAATTAGATTTAGTACCAACAAAATATTACTTTTCAAGCACTTTAAAGAACTGAGAACAGCTACAGAGCTCAGCAGAATTTTTCTTTCTGTGTTTTGGTTTCCCTGGCCCCTTTTCTAAATCCTTCCCTCATTAAAAATGCCTCGATCTGAAAGGAAATGAAGAGAACAAGAGCTGATGAGTAAATGCAAGTGATTATTATAAAAACCTCATTCATCTATCTCCAATTTTCAAAACCCAGTTCATTTTGTTTAGCTAAGAAAAGGAGAACTGTATACAACAGCTTACTTTTAAGGAACAGACTTTAAATCCTAAGCAGTAATTCCTACCCGTGCTACCACAGCTGTTTTGACTGTGAGCAAAATTTGGATCACCTTCTTCCTTTCTTAATCTCATTATTTTTACCTAGTTAACAAAGGAAATGCTGATTCCTGGACAGAAGGGAAAGTACAGGGCTCCCAAAAAGCAATTCAGCACAGTGGGGCCCTTCTTGACTTGCAGTTTTAGGGTTCCAAAGGTATCTGTCCTGATGGGGAACAGAGGTGCCTGGTGTGTGAGGGAAAGCAAGCCAAGAGGGAATGTATGGATGTGGCCAAGTTGTCCTGACTTGTCCCAGCCCGTAGCTTCTCATATATTCATGTGCATAGGAGTCACTTGGGGAATCTTATTAAGAACAGATCCAGAGTGGGGTGAGATTCTAAAATTCCACATTTCTAACAAGTTCCCAAATGATACTGATGCTGCTGGTCAGAGGATGACACTTTGAATACTAAGATATAGAATATTCCAGAACAAATGCTCTAGGTCCATTCAAAACCTGAGTTGTGTTTGCATGCCCATCCATCCATTCTGGGACTGAACAGAACCAACGGACTTCAGGGAGGTAGGATGATTTCCCCTTTTTTCCTCCCCAGCTTTCTTGGGGTACAGCTGACAAAGAGAAGGTGATTTCCAAAGAAGTGTATCAAGTTCACAGATAGGCAGATCCACCCCCTGCCCTCTGCCCCCACCGAAAAATGGGTACTTCTTACAATTACTACAAAAAACTTAATTTGAAATCATTTTGGTTAGGTATAAGCTTTTTTTTTTTTTTTTTTAGATTTATTTTATTTATTTGAGCGAGTAGGGGGCAAAGGGGCAGAGGGAGAGTCTCAAGCAGACTCTGTGCTGAGCACGGAGCCCGATTCTCACGACCCCGAGAAAACAACCTGAGCCCAAACCAAGAGGTGGACGTTTAACCGACTGAGCCACCCAGGCACCCCAGATATAAGCTTTATATAAAAGCAAAGAATGGTATGCTGCAATATCCACTTGCTTTAGCACAGTTTAAGCTCCAGAGAAAGAAAAGATTCAGTTAACAGTTTTTTTTTCCCCCTCATTTATGTTTTTTAATGCATCTTACTGAGGAAATTCCAAGCAGTTTCTCCTGTCTCTTTCAGGCTCATCCAACATTTTCCTTATGCTCATTTATTTACATGTCAGTTTCTAGCCTGTGAGTGCTCCAAAGGCGACACCACATCTTAGTTATCCTTTCTAGTCCTGGCACCAAACTCAGTTAATTGGGATAAAGCAGAGAATTAACAATCAGCACCTAAAGGGTCAGGCACTGCATGTGACCCTTCATATCCACTGTCTTTGGGAATCTCCTCTGAGGAATGACTCTCAAGGATCCTCACAAAACCCAGGTTCAGAGCAGACTAACTCAGTTTTCCACGGCATCCTCGCCTTAATGCTAAACTGTCTGAGCAGAAGGGGCCAGTAGTATGTGAAAGTAGGCAATAGGAAGAAGGGAGGGCAGTGAGGAGTGTAGGAGGAACTAGGGAGAACCTGCAGAGAATGGGTACTGAACTTGGCAGTGAGCATGTGATGTGCTCCCATTTTGAAATATTCACAGAAGCACCATGATATAGTTGGTGGAGGGCATAGCCTTTGGAACTGGGTAGACAGATTTGGTTTGAATCTTGTTTCTAGGCTTATCCAGCTAAGTTAGCCTGCTCTGCACCTTTCTGTCACTCCACAACAAACCGAGGGAAGAAAACCCATCGTGGGGCCTATGACATAGTACGTGGGACATCCTTGAGTTCGTGTACATGCCCCCTGCAAAGTCATAGCAAGCTCATCCTCCTGCCCTCTCAACTCCAAAAAAAAAAGAAGAAGAAGAAGAAGAAGAAAAAGAAAGAAAAAAAAGAAAAAGCAATTTACATGAGTACCAAGGCTCAGTGACCCAGCTAGGGAAAACTGAATCATAGCCTCAGGTGTCCAGGGCCCGAAGCAGGCACAGGCTAGTTAAGACTCCCGTTTCTGTGACCCAGCAATTCTAATTGTCTGTGCTGATCCTAAACAAATATAGGCCAATGTGCACCAGGAGGAGCATAGAAAGGTTGTTCTCTGCCAAGTAACCCTAATGACCATCCCCTGGGGAAGCTCCCACCCTCTGCAGTGGCGGCTGAGCAGGGGAATACTACACTGCAGGCAAAAGGACTATGGCAATGAAAAAAGGCAGTAGATGATACAGTATATTGTTTGTGTTAAAATAATCTATGTATTTGTATAAATATATATGTAAATCTATGAAAATAGCTTCACACTCTGGGGAGGCAGAATGAAGAGAAGTAGTCAACAGATTTAAGCTTTAGCTGAAATGTTCTAAGGAAAAAATATATTCTTATATGATATGCGATTTTTTTCACTGAAGAGAACAATTAATGCCAGGGGTGTCTATCCCAATAGTAGGTGACCCCTTGGTTCCGGCCCATCATCTTGATCAGAAACAGAGGATATCCTCCTAAGAAGTCACATACCCGTGGAACACAGACACGAGGTCTAGGCATTCCCAAAGCACTGTGCCAGCCACAGGGACCACTCACCACGATCCCTGGGACACCCTTGGTCCAACACCTTTGTGGCTTCTAGCCTCGTCTCATATTCCTAACTCCTCAACGTCTTGCGTAGATTCCCTAAAGCCATAGGACTCTTGCTCTGGCCCAGCCTGAAGTGGCCATTTTCAATAACTTTGATCCAATAACTGAACCTGACCACACCTCCCATATTCTACTTTCATTCTCCAAGCTGGGTTTAGGCATTGTCTATCCACCTATTCATCCATTCTTCAACCCTTTACTAAGCAGCCAGCAGTGCCCAGCAGGCCAAACACATGGCCATGGGCAAGGCCTACCTAATCGCACAGACCCATCTAGTGGCCTGGCCCCCAACCACCCCAGCAATCACCTCACTTCTAAAGTCCAGAATGACCTTGAACTACCAAAAGCCAAGATGCAGAAGAGCTGCTTTCAAACCCCAGCCCCTTCACTTATAAGCTTTATAACTGAGGGCAAATTTTTCTCCCTGGGAGCTTCACAGTTTCTCATTTGGGGATGGAGACAGTATTTTAGAAAGAGATATGTTAGCAGACCCCTACTTCATCCGGCTGTGATAAAGATTAATACATGCATAGCTCTAAGCTCAAGACCTGGCACATATCACTTAGCAAGTGGTAGTTTCATTAATAACATGGTGTCAGAATGGAAAAGTTGGCAAACTTTAACAGGCCATATACTAAGTAGTATGGGCATGCGGGTCATACAGTGCCCTGCTGTTTGTAAAAAACTGAGTGTAGCTGTGTTCCAATAAAACTTTATTTGTGGACCTCGAATTCAAATGACATGATTGTCACCTGTCTTCAGTAATTATCTTTTTTAATCTTTTCAACAATTTAATAATGTAAAACATTCTTTTTTCTTAAAAGATTTTATTTATTAGAGAGAGAGAGAGAGGGCACAAACGGGGGAGGGGCAGAGGGAGAGAGAGAAAATGTCAAGCAGGCTCCATTCCCAGAACAGAGCCCAACACAGGGCTCAGTCTCATGACCTGAGATCATGACCTGAGCCAAAATCAAGAGTGGGACACCTAACCGACTGAGCCACGCAGCTGCCCCATACTGTCAAACATTCGTAAGCTCACTGGCGGGACAGAAACAGCCAGTAGGGTCGCACCTGGTCCCAGGCTATGGTTTGCAGACCCCTGTGTCAAGAGGAAATCCTACAACCTACAGAGATCAAGAAATCCCAACTTATCATGCAACTAATTTTTTCTCCCTATAGAGAGCCGACCATAGCTCCTGTTTGCAGGAGTCTCCAGCACTGGGCTACTTGAAGAAAAACAGAGTATCTATGCATGCACATATATGTACGTATATGAGAGTATATGCGTGTACATATATGAATATGTACATAAATATCCATTTATCCCTCATAATCTGTATTTTGGGAATGTTTTATGATACATAACATCAGTATAATAGTACATCTATGCTATGGAATGAATTCTGTTCCCCAAAATTCATATGTTGAAGGCCTGAGCCTCAATGTGATAGTACTTGGAGGTGGGGCATTTCATAACGTAATTAGATCATGAAGGTCGAAACTCCAGGATGGGATGATGCCCTTCTGAAAAGAAACAAAAGACCGCTCTCTCACGTGTGTGCTGTCTGTCTTTCTCTGCCATGTTCACACAGCAAGAAGATGGCCATCTCCAGCCGGGAAGAGAATCCCCATCAAGAACCAAAGCAGCCAGCACCCTGACCTTGGACTTCCTAGCTTCTAGAACTATGAGAAATGAATTTCTGTTGTTTAAGCCACATAGTCTGTGACATTTTGTTAAAGCAGCCCAAGCTGACAAATATAATCTAGAATTTAGAGAAATATGTATATGAGTATATGTTCAAAACTTTCTGCCCCCAATAAGGGTATCAGATCAAAAAATGCTGAAGCATGAAGTTGGGGTGGGGGAGAGAAGAGCTGAAGCAAGGTCTACATGTTTCTTCTCAGAAATAGGGGACCAGCTGCAATAAAGAACAAATAACAGGAATCTAATCATGAGTAAACATCACACAAATTGAGTGTGAGAGAGATTTTACAAAACAAGTGGTCTATACTCTTCAAAGGGCAAGCTCATGAAACACAAAGGCAGTCTGAGATTTGAGAAGACTACAGAGACAGGACAACCCCATGCAATGGGCAATTGAGCATCTGGATCCTGAACCAGGAAAAAGTTTGGGGAAAAAAAAAACCTTAAAATGTGTTGTTTGCATATAAAGGGCATTAGTGAGATAATGGACTAAATTTGAGTGAGGTCAATAGATTAGATAACAGAACTATCTCTATGTTAATTTTCTGCTGTTGATGGTTGTGTTATGCTTATATAAAATCAGGATGGTGTCTGATGTCACCATAGGACCTGAATTTCTCCCCTGGGTTAAGAAAAAAAGAAGCAAAACACTCCCTATTCCTCTGAGCAGCAACTCTTTCAGTGGCCTGGTCACAGGCAACCTCTATACCCTTGGCACACACCAAGTGTCACAGGACTGGAATCAGGAGGACATATCTGGGCACAGACATACCTGGACAGAAACCTAGCAAGATGATACTTGGCCCTACAAATAAGGATTAAACAGGAGTAGAAAAAGGTTGCCCAGTCTTCCCCTGATGCCCTGTCTTTTCATATCAACAATAGTGAAAGAATCCAAGTAGATCCTATCCAGGAAAAGAAGATACCCCACACCCTTGTCCCCCACCCTCCACCAAAACAAATGTCAAATCGAGACCACAGAGATGATCTCACAGCCTCTCCCATCCCTGTGTTCCCAGTTTGCTGATTCTGGCTTCATATACCATGGCCAGTTCCTTCCTGAAGCCAACCTCTCTTAGAAGTAGCCACTTTTTAATGCTGTTGGCCCTGCAGACAAGACATTAGAAACTGTTGAATCAAATGAACAGACAGAACAGCAGAGTTTTCATTCCCTAGCCGTGAGCTGTGGCAATAGCAGGTGACAAGATCTAAAACCATCCCCAACGCCCCAGCGCTGAGAAGGGGCTCGCCAGTTGCCATACCATCTTCACACACCACAGTCCCATCCCAAAACCCTGACATGAAAATGACCTGCTAATTGGGTCCCCAGTGCCTCCATCATAAATAGAAACTACAACTGGCAGGGTAATTAGCAAACTTCTGCTGCCAAGACAACCACCTCTCCTTCCCCCACCAATGAAGAAGCTATCCTCCTCGACCTTAAGTTTCAAATCCTAGGTATTTTCAGACAGAAAGGTCCGCTCAATCAGAGGAATCTACCACTACCATTGGTAGAGGAATCTACCAATCTAGTGAAAGTAATTAAAGGAGCAGTTAATTCCAAATCCATATTAGCAAAGCAAAGCATAAATAAATAAATAAATAAATAAATAAGGAAATTGTGCAAAAAGCAAGCCATATTAATAATTTTCCTTTGGGGGCACCTGGGTGGCTCAGTGGGTTAAAGCCTCTGCCTTCGGCTCAGGTCATGATCTCAGGGTCCTGGGATCAAGCCCCGCATCGGGCTCTCTGCTCAGCAGGAACCCTGCTTCTCCTTCTCTCTGCCTACTTGTGATCTCTCTCTCTCTGTGAAATAAATAAATAAAATCTTAAAAAAAATAATAATAATAATAATAATTTTCCTTTGTTTCAACTACCCAGAAAATGCATGCCAAGGATCAAAAGCCCAGTAAGGGCCTCAATTTTCATTTTCTGTGATTACAGATTTAAGGGTCCTATAGGCAGGTAGCAGTACCTGGCACATAGTAGGTCCCTAACAAATGACACAGGTTTGGGAGAAAAGGTCTCCAAGAGTCTTCTGTCATTGACCAAAGGAGATCTTGGATCATCTTTCCTCTCCTGAGAATTAAGCTTTACAACAAATAAAAGATGTTTTAATCTTTCACAGTATGATTCTAATATTGCTTTTAAAAAAAAAAGTGTTCCAACAACGCACCAAAAGGCCACAGACCAACAACTTAATGGTCAGTCATTAGTTATGACTGGGTGTCGGGGTTACAGATGATGATATTCTCCTCTATGTGCTTTTATGAATTCCCCTATTTTCTACAGTGAACATTTGTCACACTTCAATAGAAAACATTACGAAAACCAGGAAGATTAAAGTAACATTCCCATTCAAACGCAAAGAGCAGTCTTCAAACTCCAGAGGTGCTGGAAATCAGCCGGGGGTCTTGCTGCAGAGCAAATTCCTGCTCCATCAGTCTGGGGCAGGGCTGAGGTCCTGCATTTCCAACAAGCTCTCCTGGGACTGCTAGACAAGCCCAATGGTGCTTTGATGGCCAAGGATCTACAGAACACCAACGCAACTCAGATGCCAACAATCCCAGTCGTAGAAAGAGGAGGAGGACAAGGCCTATATCAAAGCTGGGCAACATCAGCAACGTCTTACACTGAAAAATTAACGTGTTTGGGGCTGCAGCCAGGAAGAGGAAAGCGACACGAAACAACACAAAACTGAACTTTCCTTGAAGGTATGTTGCTCTGCTGGAAGCACGAGTCTTCGTAGTTAAAAACAAAATGAAATTGCTTCTTATTGATTTTAATTCAGGTTGGAACATTTGCTGTCCAATAATGCCAGCAGAGAAAACTGTGAGCAGGGACAAGATATGATAAGAGAGAGCTCTGGGGGCCATCGGCCACTCTGCTGACCTCTGGTCTAAGTAGTTACAACATGATAGACAGGGTGAGGTGCCAGCAAAGTACACACCCAGACTCACAGCTCTGCACTCATCTCAGCCTCCAGGGCCTCTTACCATTATGGACTCTTTTTATTATTTTTTTTTAATTCCGCCTCTAAATGTTGTTCAATTAACTTTTACTTGTTTTCCTTACAGATCCTTCGGATTCTCATTTACAAATAAAATCAAGAGAAGCAGTTAAGACTAAGTGTTATCAGCATGTCTCCTCGAGAGAAGCTGTCCCTAGCACCAAAATAAAACGCCTCAAATTCCTGGAGATAAAAAGCTCAAAATGAATGAACTCAAAAAACCAAACGGAGGAATGAAACCATTATTAAAGGACTATTGCGGGCAGGCAGGGAAGACCGTTCCTGTCCTTCTCACTGCACCTGGTTACCAACCCCTTTATGTATTTCCTGCTGATAACTGTGCCCTTTGATTGAAAAGGATCGAAATCAACCGTTGGTTAACATAGGCAGAAAAAAGAAGGTATTGAAAGGATTTGGGACATCTCAAAGAATCCAATCAACAGCCAAACCACCCAGCTTCTGAAAGGGCAAGGATCAGAGCAGCTCTGGGAATTCAGAGAGCAGGAACGAAGAAGAGAGAGGTCAGTATTTTTGTGTCACTTGACTTAATCCTCCAATTCCAGGACGAAAACGTCTGACCATGATCAGCCTCGCCTGGGTTTCATGCCACCCTCAAACAGGGATGGATAGAGCTCCCTGATCAGCAGAAGGTACGGAGGGATCAATACCCCAAGAGTAGCAAGGATGCTAAGAGCAAAAAAGGGTGAAGGGATGCTGGACAGCAAAATCAAGAGTGCTCTAATAATAATGACCATAGCCTGTGCTTGCAGGAGACAGGGCCTTACTTACGTTCTCATTTAATTCTAACATCAACTTTATGTGATGGTGTCCATTATCCCATCTTACGGATAAGGAAATTGGGGAGTAAGGGCACCAAGCTAGACCACGACAAAGCAAGAAAACACGACAGTCTCTGTACAAGACCACTGTGAGAAAGTCTCTCCCTGTACAATTTTACAGACTGAATGCCCCAGCCTGGCAGTCAGGGGCAGCCAACGCATCCAACATTGGCTCCCATGCCTGTCAAATCTCTGCAGGGTCCATCTGCAAGCAGTCAGTCACTCGTGGCTTTATGCCATGAGGAAGCAGCTGAGATAAAGGCAGACTCAGGTCCGTGTCCTAGGATGGCATGACTCTGCTCTCGGAATACACCCATTCACCCCCGAGTCAGCCCACCTGAACAGGATCATTCCTGTCTCTGCTCACTACTCCCCCTCCTTCACGTGCACATATAAAATATCAGCCTTTCACAGGTCTATAGAGCACCTCCTCCCAGGAAGGTATCTTTCGCATCTCTCTATTGCTCCTGAACACTTAGGGACTGAATCACTATATCACCATTTTATCATATCTTCAGCCCCAAACAGCTAGGCAAACTGTTTTATGGGCCTTTACCTTATTTCCCCAATTCACATACATTTTTAGAACCCCCAAAACATGAAGCAAAGTGCTACACACACAGGCGTTTCCACTATTATTTGATTTATTTCCACTATTATTATTTCCATATTATTATTATTTCCACTAGTATTTGATTTGAATCCATTACTTTCCTTGCCATAATGTACAAGAGGATACCCTCCCTTTGTAGGTACAAACCACGACATCCCACTGGACAGCTCAGACATTCATTTCGGTCTCTAGATTGTAAATGGTAAAATCCAGAAGTCAACAGCCTCACCCAACAGTGAACCTGGTCATCCTTCCTTTCCAAGCATCTCAAGAGACACAAGAGTGTATGGTTAAATGCAACACTGATCCCACTCTTGTCAAACGTAGGGAAAGGCTCCCTGGGTTCAAATTAAACTGCCCTCTAGCTGCATTCACTACCCTGGCTAAACTCTTCAAGTTCTCATCCTCTCCATGCCCCCCTAGGGAAGCAGTATCTATCTCAAGAGCCATGCCAAGATAAGAAATAATGTATTGAGGGGCGCCTGGGTGGCTCAGTGGGTTAAAGCCTCTGCCTTCAGCTCAGGTCGTGATCTCGGGGTCCTGGGATCGAGTCCCACATCGGGCTCTCTGCTCAGCGGGGAGCCTGCTTCCCCCTCTCTCTGCCTGCCTCTCTGCCTACTTGTGATCTCTCTCTGTCAAATAAATAAATAAAATCTTTAAAAAAAAAAAAGGAAAGAATGTATTGAAAACAACTTTTCACTTGGCCACTCATGTTGCTATCCTTGTAATTTGTATCATTTATATACTATATAAATACATCTATCTATATTTATTTATATATTTAGCATTCTTGGCCAAAACACTTAAGGATCTAGCAACTGCCAAGATGAAGCAGAAACTCTATGCTCTCTCATTTACTCCTTACCCCTCTTGGCCACTGCTTTCCCCTCTCATGTTCTTGCAGCCATACACTCTCAAATTGGTGAGCACAAATCTAACATCACAGGCGACAAAAAGCCCCATAGCTGTGTGCAGGCTGCACTCACAAATGACTCAAACACAGAGTTTGGGAACAGAGGAAAAACAATACTGCAAACCCTTTCCATTAAAACGAGGGCTTCAGTTATAGGGAGAAAGACAACTGATTTGACCTTGCTTCTCACCCTTGAGCTTTCACGCTTGCCATCTGATTAGCTAGTGTCTGGAACTAATTAACAGGTGTGGCAAGAAAGAAAGAAGAAAACAAACCTTGGCAACTTTCTCCCAGGGAATTGATGGCTTTAGATTTACAACAGCTCCTCCAGGAAAGAACTAACAGAGAGAACTCAGTGAGGTGGGTTCATTATTCAAAGAGTGTCCACCTACCTATTCTGCCTTTAGAAGTATCCACCACCAAGTCAGTAAAATTAAAAATGCATCCCCAATTACCTGGTTGCTTTCTTGGCTATAGATGATGCCAAAAATATTGACAAAAATACCTGAGTCGACTGGGCCCAAAGCCTCAGAAAAGTCAGAATGCAAACGTCTGCTGATTATGCTCTGAGACTAAGATAGCAAGAAAGGAAACACAAATATTTTCCCTCCATCAAAGACATTACTTTTCTGGAACTACTCAGAAACCTCCAGAAACCTGTACAAATCACACAGTACCTTGCAAACATCCCTTCTGTGGATGCAAGGTATAATTATATCCTGTTATCCAAGGTAATTTACCAAGAGCTCCTGAAAGGTTTCTATAGCCAAAAGAAAATAATAATCTTTAAGTCCTTTGACTTTACTCTGGGCCGCAGGAATAAAACACATTTACCCAGTAAGGTTTTTTTCCTTATTTTTATTAACACACATATCATTTATTGAGTTTAAAATGCAGTCTAGCATTTCATCAACGTTAGTCAGAAGTCAGAATACACACAAAGACTTGACCCTATTCCATGCACTCCTACATTGGCCAAGTGCAAAAGAATGAAGACATCTGTCCAAGCTAGCCTTTAGTCCTTGCTCACCTGGCCTTCTGCCTTTTCAGAATGAACCCAGAGTTCAACCCAGTGAGTGCAATTCACAAGAAGTGCGAAGCCAATTATCTATTTATAGAAGTCTGTGTTGTTGGGAAAAAGATTTCTGGCTTTGGAGTCAGAGACTTGGACCTCCACCTTCAAAGGTATCTGATGCTGGGCAAGTTTCTTAACAAAGCAAAATTTCTTATCTGCACACCTGGGAAATACAAGGATTTCGAATAGGGTGTATCTGGCCCCTAGCAAGGATGGCCCAGCCGCTCATAGTAGGTGCTCAAGCAGGAGAGGTTAATGTTAGCCATGCCACACTATAAAAACACCTAGACAAGGAGGAATAGCCACATTTCGGGATACCCTCACTCTCCCCTCCAAGAATGGCTTGGAGGGAGGTGTTCTTCCCAGAAATCAGGGCTTAGAGCAGAAAACACTACTCAGGAATATAAAACTTCCAGACCTAGTCAAAGGGCAGGAGGGAGGCAACTGACAGTAGCAGCAGATACAGGTGATCACACAAAACCTAAAAAGGGAAGTGCCCTGATAACTTAGCAACAGAAACACCAAAGTTCTGCGTGGACAGAAAGGCCTAGAGGACCATTCTCCTTTACAAGTCACTCTGAAATCTGGCTCTGCCAAAGAGAACACGGAAGTCCTCGGAGAACTCCTTTTCTTCCCCTTCCCAAGTGGCCGTGCACGGCTGCTCTCACCGCCCCTCCCCCCCGGGGGTTCCAGGGCAGACTCAGGGTGGGGCCTGACCACCCGCTAAGGCTCCTTCAACACCCTAACTTGAAGACTTCAACATCCTTGTTTATCCCTCAGAAAAGCACTTACAACCAAAAGCCAGATTCTCATCACCTGCACCAAACAAAGGGCATGTGTCCACCCTGTCAGACCTTCCCTGAGAAGGAAGCATTCCCAACCAGAACCTGAAAAACAATTAAACGAGGATGGGTCTTCCCAGCCAACTAGCCACTTCAAGCATCGGGCTGCCCTGCTCAAGTTCTCGACCCACAGATGCGCACTAACACACAGGATCCAATGCTAGAAACCCTTCGAGGCGGACCTGAGCTGTCCAAGAAAAGAGTATTCATGTCTCGCATTTTTCCCCATCTCCCACTTCGTAATTAAGCAGCAGGTTGGCAAGTTCAGAATATTTACTCTGCTTGGAAGAGCCTCCTATTTTCATATTCCACTGGAGGAAGAAACCAAACATCTTAAGAGGAGTATGGACAGCTCTGCACTCTACAGATGCCCCTGCTCCATCTCACCGAATCCACAGCTGTGTGAACGCCTGGACCAACGCTGATAACCTGGAGTCCAGTGCCTGGATCGCCATGAACTTGGCTATTAACTAGAGATGGGAACTTGGGCCTCAATAAAACCAAATACACAGGAGAACAAAAGCAAGGGCCCAGGGTGCTGCATGAGGAGACGTTCCATAGCCTCCTCCCACCAGGCAGGAGGGGACAGGCACTGGGATGGATTAACACTCTTGACAACGAGCTTCCGCAAGCAGCTTCCAAGTCAGAAGATGTCTGAGGTCCGTTGTGCCTTTCAAATTGCTGAGCGCGAGCTCAGTCACAATGCTCACGGTCTTGCACACTGTCCTGGATGTCCAAGGCAGCCGAGGCTGGCGTTTTAAAAGCACACAGGTCGGCTTTGCAACCCTCCACAGATCCCGCAATGCATCACCAACTGGAACCAGAGAGGGAGAAATCAAAGCCAGGAACTCTGCCAAATGCCCCCTCCAGAGCTAGTGAAATAACAATAATGGCCATTATTTTCAAATGCTTACTATTTGCCAGGGCCTGTGTCAACTGCCTTCCACGGATTTCCTCACTTAGTCCTTCAACGACCTCATGGAGCAGGGACTGTTACCCTATTTCACAGATGGACAGACAAGCCCACACGGCTAAATGACCTCAACTCTCTAACCTGATACCCAGACTAGTGCCTGCTAGTGACAGCGCCTTCCAGGAGGCAAGCCCTTCCACCAATGACAGACGTCTCCTGGCCCTATGTGTTAAAGAGGTAGGGAAGGGGAAGAGATGTGATTTGTCGCACCAGGCTCCAGCTGGGAAATGTTCTTCTGGAAGGTGAGATAAGGCTGCAAAGAGCACTCTAGACCCATGCTACCAGATAAAATGACAATACAAGCCAGGAATGGAAGGCACATATGTAATTTTAAGTTTTATGGTAGTCACATCGCATGAAACAGTAAAAAGAAACAGGCGATATAAATTTTAATAATATATTCCACTTAACCCAATATATTGAAAATATTATCATTTCAATAGACAATCAATGTAAAATTTTAATGAGCTATTTTACATACTTTTTCCATATGTCTTTGAAACCCAGTGTGCATTTTACACTCAGAGCACATCTCAGGGGCACCTGGGTGGCTCAGTTGGTTAAGCGTCTGCATTCGGCTCAGGTCATGATCCCAGGGATGGAGCCCTGCATCAGGCTCCCTGCTCAGGGGGGAGTCTGCTTCTCCCTCTCCCTCTCCCTCCCCTGGCCCTCCCCCTGCTCCTCCACTTATGCTCTCTCGCTTTCTCTCTCTCTCAAATAAATAAAATCTTTAAAAAAAAAAAAAAGCACATCTCAATTCAGACAAGCCACATTTTGGGTGCTCAATAGCTGTACGTGGCTAGTGGGTACTGTATTATACAGGAGGCCTTTAGGGGGGGAGAATTCATATTCAGGGAACAAATACAGGATTACTTGACGTCACCCAAGTACTTGGTTTATTACCAAATACCAAAAAGTTATCTGATGTCAGCTTCACAAAAGAATTCCTTCCGCCTTTTATCCTGGTTCTCCAATTTCAGTAGCAAAACTAACACTGATCAGGGGACCACTCAAATTTTGAGAAACAAGCTACCTAAAGGTAACAATGAATTTATTCAGAGTAAACACAAGACACTTTACCAGATATAAACAACAGGGGGAAAGAATCCATTTAGTAAGTCACACTTTTAAAGACTGCTGTCACCAAGCCCATACTTAACACTTACTTAAATAGCTAAGAATTCAGAAAGGTGTCACTTTGGAATACAAACAGTCCTACAGGAGCCTTAATCTGATGCAAAACCTCTGGGCTTTGAAGAAAGGAAAAATAAGCAACTAATTTTAAGTCCCTAAACCTGCATTAGCAAAGCTCACCAGTTAGAATATGATGTAACCACCACCTAGAGTTTGGATTTTTTTCCCCTTGAATAAATGAACGTGAGTCAAATATGAGCCAAAATCAATGTCATGGATCAGGAAACCTTTGCATATGATATCTTCTATTGATACCTGCTCTTTCAGGTCAATTTCAAAATAGCTCTATGGCTTAAAAACTGCCCCGAGAGCAGCAGAATATAAATGCCCCTTGGAAATGCTTTTCCTTATGCTATTTTCTAAGGCAGGCTAAATGTCTCCAAATAGCAGAGTGATGGCACAAAAGTCCTGTCCCGGGCCAACTCTTGACAAAGAACTTCAAGACCCAGTTCAGGTGTTAGCAGGAAAGAGCTCTGCGATCAATAAACATGTCTGTCAAGGCTAGGGCAAGGAGGACCTTCATTTCAAATGCCAACTTCCAATCCCCGTGTAGAAAAACTGCAAAATAAGACCGGGGCAAGGAGGAGACAAACACACATGAACACGCACATGCTACAGACTTTCATGGACTATTTCCTTCTGTGTGTACCCACTGGGTAGGACGGGCCCTACATTAACAGATACGTGTGCATCCTCCCCACACAGATCATTTCAGTAATGAGATACCAAGGGTAACTGTAAACCCGTTCGTTCAAGCTGGGGGGGCAGACAGGGCAAATGGAAACCTAATAGCCATCTTTGGTAAATCTCTGTCAATAGAAAATGTTCCTGAGTAGCACCTGCACCTTACTTTGCCCACTACCTACTCTGTTAGCAGCGAAGGAACATGACACCATCTAGAAAGCCAAGTTCAAATTCTGATTCGGCCATTTCATTAACTGTGGGATCTCCCCTCTCCCTGACTGTCAGCTCTCCCACCTCTTCATGGGGCTGCAGGGCATTAACTAAGAGCCTATCTCTGCAAGCATTTCTTATAAATTTTATTAAAAACAGCTAGGCACCATTTATAACACCCTGTGTTCCTAAAGCTTTCCTGGTGCTTCGCACTCACAGTCCCATTGCATCCTCAAAAGGACTCTAGGAGGTTAAAACTCTTATTTATTTTACAGATGAGAAAACTAATTTAAGTCACTGGCCCAGGTAAGTAAAGTACAAAGCTAGGATTCATTAAGTTGGGCAAGTTACTTAAGCTGATGGACAGACCTATGCAATTCAAAAACCATGAGCTTGCCAAAGTGGCCTGTTTCACCAGAATCCACCTGTCTTAAGTCTCATTTCCTCAAAATTGTTAAAGGTCCCGAGGCACGTTAAGCGTTATTTCTGCAGGGGCACCTGGGTAGCTCAGATGGTTAGTCATCTGCCTTCTGCTTGGATCATGATCCCGGGATCCAGCCCTGTGTTGGGCTCCCAGCTCGGTGGGGAGTCTGCTTCTCCCTCTGCCTCTGCCTCTCCCCGCTGCTTGTGCTTTCTCTGTCTCTCTCTCTCAAATGAATAAATTTTTAAAAACTTAAAAAAAAAAAAGAATTATTTCTGCAGACTCCTTTGTTTCTCTGGTTAGAGTGCTTACCATTCCCCCCTACATTCTCCAGAAATCAATGTTTCCTCCACTGGGCATCCGAGTGAAGGCAGAAACCTCAAGAATCAGCACTCCCTTTGCTTCCGTTACTGGGAAGGTACTCTTTCAAAAAGCACATCCTAAAAAAGGGTTCCGAAAGAACTCTAATGCCAGAGGTTACCCACCCTCTATCACACGAAATAATTACAGCAGCTTCTGCACAAGCTGATCAATCGAGAAAACAAGGGACTGATGCCTCACACTGTCAGGTGTGATTGTCCTTACCCTCCACATGGCCTTTGCACACGTATAAGCAGAGAAAATGACTAGTTTTAGAAGAGAAAACGAATGGATGGAAGAAGAAAAAAACAGGATGGGCATCAACCAGCAATGTGTTCTAGAAAACAGAGGTTCTGTCTAAGCACATTTGGAATCACCACGCTGCACCAGTGAGTACGTGTCTCATCAAGGCCACTCGACGAGGTGGTCAACCAATACTTGTGAAGCAAGCAAAAACGATAGCTTCAGGCAAGCCCTTTTCCTAGACCAACCTGCCCAAAGCCATCACCAGGCAACAGATCAACATTCATCTTCAGGCTCTATGGTCAGCTCAAGCAAGCTCTGCTGCCCTCTAGATACCTCACGTCACTATTACTAGAACAACCAAAGCAGAAATGAAAATGCCCACTCCTCCACAATCAACCCTTTAAGCCCAGGGTACTACAGGTGGAAATGAACACCAGTTCACAGAACGTAGCCTAAGAAGGCTTTCTTCACAGAGGAGAAAAAAAAAGTTTGCGATCATCAAAACATAACCCTGCTGCCCCTTAAGACATATGAGTCTAATTAGAATATATTTTGTTTCCAGCAAAGGATACCTCAGTAGCCAGCAACAGAAAGTGAAGATTTAGCTTCTCTCTCTTTGAAAGATGGAGTTCAAACACCATGACAGTATATACACTCTGAATTCTCTTAAGGAAGAGATTAACCTTGGATAGCCTATCTCTAATGAGGATGCCATCTACCAACATGAGATTTCTGGAAACCACACACAATGATATCAATGACTTGTAAAATGTTCTCTGAAGTGTTTTAGGGAGCATTCATTCTACCAGTCCTCAAATACGACGAACACCACCTAGATACTGAAGGGTGAGCAGACGGAAGGAGGAATGACATCCTGGTCTCAAAGAGCGAAGAGTCTGCTTAGGCTCTGAATCCTACATGAGGAATTCATGTGAATATACCATATATTAGAATGGCCACTTAAGTAAATGAGCTAGAAGGAGGGCGAAGGAATCAAATCCTCCATCTGTCTATGCCAAAAGCTGGCCACTCTACTTCATTCAAAGTTCAGGTTCTCTCTCATATGTTGCTGTTGGAAAAAAATGAAGACAGGATATTTCTATCATATATTAATCCATGCATGGGTATCATGTGCAAAAAAAAAATTATGGCTCAGGGATGTTATGTGAAAAAATAAGATATTAGGCAAGGGACCCACTAAAATGACTGCACTACTAACAGACTCGGATCCTGCTATATTGGTCACTACCCTCTTTTACCACCTCTGCCCTCCACCCCCATCATCCCCTTCCTGGATAGCTGGGTAACAAGAAAGGGACCAAGAGAGCTAGTTCTTAAATCAAATGATACATTTTTCAAAACAACTTTTTTTTAATTTAATAAGCCCACAGCAATTGAGATCAGCAATAGAAGTCACCACATTACTGTAAAATACCCAGTAGCAGGCCATTTACAGAGCAAAAAAAGGACACAACCAGCAGAGCCGAGCTCCAGCTTTCAGAGGCCAGACTGCTAGGAACAAAGTCATTCCACCAGCCAGGGACAGTTTTCCTTGCAGTACTGTGTACATATACATCCACATTTACACACGACCAATCCTGAGAATACAAAACCTCAAACAAGCAGTACCAAAAAAATCTTTCCCTCGAGCAGAAACATAGAAATCTCCTACATGCAGATGGCAAACACCTCCAGGGACCAGCGGAGTATTGTAAATAACCTGTGCGAGCCAGGTGAGCGCCCCATCTCAGGGGACAGCCCGTACTGAATTCAAGCTTACTGTTGTTGCCAAGCAAGGACACAGGCCCTGGGTTGCAATACCTTCCCATTCTTTAGGAGTAAATCGGACTTCTATGGGAAGCCACCATGAGGACAGGAGTTTTGGTCACCACTGTCCCCGCCCCCCAGTGCCCAGAACAGTGCCTGGCACACTGTTAAGGTCTCAGGATACATTTGTTGATGGCATGAATGCAAAATGCCCCAATTTTCAATTTCATTTTTTTCTTTTCAACACACTATGGCCAAAACAGTATGGCCAGATGTCCCCTGCAGAACTCCAGATAACCCAAATGACTGTCCTGTCTCCATTTCTCTCTTCCAGAGTAAGATCCAGAACTAGGTTTACGTTCTCTTTTTAGACAAAGAATCCTGCTACGACCTCCCAAACTGCCCGGCCTAGCATTGGCCATCCCTAAAATTCCAGATGAATCTCGGAAGCCATTTAGTTAAGGATGTGGGGGGAAAACCCCAAAGAAACAGAGGGTGTTACCTAGATCCCACAGCTGGCTTTGCTGGCTCCTGTGGCTAGTTTGAAACTGCAGAGGAAAAATCCAGAACCCAAACCATCTCTTGCCCCCCAGGTGCAACTCCCTCGGACCTTTTCCTGCAGTCAAAAAAGGACACAGCCAGGATAGCTGAGCTCCAGAGCCTGCAGCCCACACTTAAATGATATATGGGAGAATAATAATACCACAGTGTTAGAACATCACCCTATTCGATGCTCCAAACAGAGGTTCTCAAATTACAGACTACACTGCATCACACTGAAGAGGAATCAAAAAAACTTACCGCCAACAAACTCACTCTGTCCACAGCTATTATCACCTTATTGAGAAGCTAAAGCAATTTGCTGAAAGGTCATCTCTTCAATGAAACCAAATAAAGTCCTATACTAATTGCGTCATTCCCTTATTTATGTGTGGCAAATACAGGAAGATACCTTTGCTTCAGTGTGTATGGTCCTCGCTTATATGACAAAAGTAGGAGGGCAAAATACACCAGGCTGGCAAAATACACATTGGCCTTCCTATGGAATTCGGAAAAACGGTTTTCAAACAAACAGCAACCAGTCTGAAATTCAAAATTATCCTGAGAGATGATTAGAGAGACATAGTCTAGCCACCCCCCACTTACTACAGGGTGACACCTTGGACGAGCGACAACATCGCTCAGCTCTATCCTAAAGCAGAGATATTCAGTTTCTACTTCCAGGTAGATCAAACGTACATAAAAAGCTTAGGCACAGGGACACCTGGGCGGCTCAGTCGGTTAAGTGTCTGCCTTCGGCTCAGGTCAAGATTCCAGGCTCCTGGGATCGAGTCCCACATCAGGCTCCCTCAGTGAGGGAGACTGCTTCTCCCCCCGCCTATCCCCCTGCTTATGCTCGCTCCCTCTCTCTCTCTCTCACTCAAATAAAGAAATAAATAAAATCTGTTTTTATTTTTAAAGATTTTATTTATTTATTTGACAGAGAGAGAGAGATCACAAGTAGGCAGAGAGGCAGGCAGAGAGAAAGGGGGAAGCAGGCTCCCTGCTGAGCAGAGAACCCGACTCGGGGCTCGATCCCAGGACCCTGAGATCATGACCTGAGCCGAAGGCAGAGGCTTTAACCCACTGACCCACCCAGGTGCCCCAAGAAATAAATAAAATCTTAAAAAAAAAAAAAAAAACACGCTTAGGCACAGTGCCTAGATAATGGCAAGCGCTTGGTGAGGTGAGCTAGTATAACCATTGTTCCCGTTTTATAGATTAAAAAACTGAGGCCCATTTGCCCAAGGTAACACTGCTGTAATAGAACAAGAATTTCAACTTGGGCCTCTAGGGTCCTAGAGTGGTTCCTGAAGAAGAGGTATATAGATCTCGGACTCCCAGACCACCAAAACCACTCAACCCCCTTTCCACAAGATGTTGGGTAATTCGCCCAAGGCAGCCCAACTACCCTGTGCCACAGCCAAGAGCACAGCTAGCTCTCAGCATCCACACTTACTGAATGGAAACGCTTCAGGAAGAGAGATTAAAAAAAAAGAGGACAAATCATTTATAAATAACAATTGCTTTGTAAATAAATCCTTTTGACAATGCGTGACTGACTTACTCTTGTGAAAAGACAATGACATTTCCTCACTAATCTGGCCTGTGCTTTCGTATTTGGTAAACTGTTTATGGCTGTGTCCTCTAGCCAAACTATTCCAAATTGATGCATTTATCTGATTTAAGTGTACTGTGGAGTTTACAAGGCTGCAGTGGGGTGAGAATTCAACTACCTCTCGGATTCATACAACCAGTGTGAATGCCTCAAAAGTATACCCATTGCAAAATCAATCAACAAACCTGTTTCGCTCTCCTGGTTAGAAAAATACTATTGTAGACCCAAAAATAAGACAAGTTGTCCTATTTTCTTACATGGAAGTGTTACATATTCCATGAACTATGCTTTCATTTCTTCTTTTTTAGTTGCTAGATTTTAGCAGCCAACTGTGTCACTTTGCCACAGCCCCAAAATAGCTAAGTCGAGTGGTTGAAAATCACATTTTGTTGTTTGGCCAGGAAACCATCATGCTGATTTCAGTTTGCAAAAAATTGATTTGAGGGCAGAACCTATGCGTGGCGTGGGGCTCTCTCCTGTATGCTCTCTGCAGGTCTGAAGCCACAGAGAGCTGGAGACAGGGACGTGGCTGTGTCCAAGGGCCATACAAGTACAAAATAAAAGCAATACCCAAATGGTACGGTTTGCTTTCCATCAGCAGCACGAAATTAAAAGCCAGAAATGCCAGTAACAGGCAGACCCATTCTCCTGGGTTACAACACAGTCCCGAAGGCCTGAGAAGAACCGGCATCCCGGGGTGCAGGACCAAGCAGCTCTTTCTACAAAGGATAACACCACGTGTGGCACCAACGTGTGGCACCACGCGTGGCTCCTGGAGATTTACGTGGCACCTTTTAAACCTGTGGGAAACATTTTTCCCATTTAAAGTTGGGGACATGGCGATCCTCCTTTGTAATGCGAGCAAGAAAGTCTCTCAGACTTCGTTGAGGCTTTCTCACTTCTTTAAACCTCAAAATCTAACCATTTCACTATTTTTACACGGGATATCCTCCTGCTAGTCTTTTTCACTCCTCGCCCTCAAAACTAGTTCCAAAACCCATTGCTCAAGTTTATGTAAAATAACTTTTTAAATTTTTTTTTACAATGTTTTGTTTTTCGGTTTAGTCTCTTTCCATACACTCCTCTTCAAATCTCTTTAGTACCCACAAAATAAAAATGGCTAACGTACTGAGCACTTACTGTTTATCATGCAAAGTTCTGAGTCCTTTCGCGCTCAAGCCGCACAAAGATCTCAGGAGTCAGGGTACTATCGCTGTGCCATTTCACAGAGACAGAGAGAGAAAAAAGACAGGCACAGAGAGGTTAAGTAATTTGTCTAAGGCAGCACAGCTTGTAATGGGAGAGGCAAGGTGGCTGTGAGACCACAGTCTTATATACTTCAATATATTCAGTACAACTCTCCATAGCCACCTGGTTTAAAAACAAAACCAGAAAGTATTCACAAGCTCCAGGCTCCTACAAGACTTCTCCCTGCTACATGCTGACACACCAGTACAGGGACCCTCAAGAGAACCAAAGTTCTCTCTCAAGGTGAAAGCTGCCTCCCACCCCAGGTACAGCAGGAAAACCACCTGATTCAGCTAGAGGGGCTTTGAAAAGAGAAGCCGGGCACATCTCTGACCTGATCAGCTGTCATTCCTCCACATAGCCCTAAAAGCACTTTTTACACTATTTTTGCAAAGAAGCCAATCAAGCACTATACTCATAAAATCTTTGAACCTGCAGAGGCCTGGTAAACCATCTCACATAGGTTATCTATTTTTTCCTGTCAAACACCAAAGATTCTGCTAGAAACGATACCAGGTAAAAGGGCCGCTCCAATCCCAGGTGTCCCTACAGAAGCAGACAATGGCACAGGGAGCCCTCTAGCTACTTCAGGCAATCTTACACGTCTATCTCTTATAAACCTCCCCATCTCCTTCAGAATGGGAGCGAGCCACAAACGTATCTGTTATAGATTTCAATCATCAGACTTTCCTCAAAATGAAATTCACCTACATTACTTCCAGATTTGTTGTTTTTTTTTTATTAAAGATTTTTATTTATTTATTTATTTGACACAGAGAGAGAGAGAGATCACAAGTAGGCAGAGAGGCAGGCAGAGAGAGAGGAGGAAGCAGGCTCCCTGTGAGCAGAGAGCCCGATGCAGGGCTCGATCCCAGAACCCTGAGATCATGCCCTAAGCTGAAGGCAGAGGCTTAACCCACTGAGCCACTTAGGCGCCCCCAGATTTGTTTTTTTTAAAGAGACATTAACAATTCCATAGTCCTGGAACTTGGAGACAAAGAGGAATTGCAGGAAAAAGCAGGGAGAGGTAAACAAGGGCTTTTAAAACACATGTCCTTTTTGGAGTGTTGGTTTTTGGGGGTTTTTCTTGTTTTTGTTTTTGTTTTTTTAGGATCCTTGTAAACACAACCACACCCACCACCCCCCAGGGCCCCTAAAAAGCTAAAAAGTCAAAACAAAGACACAGATAACCCTTTACCTTATAAATGTGCCTCTGATCTTTTAAGTGCACAGAACATTGCCATAGTCCGCTTTAGTTCTTTACAAGGAAGATGGCCACTCCCATTTCTCAGGGAGAGAACCCAAAGTACCTGATCTTTTAATTGTTTGCAAATATTTAGTGAGGACCTAATTAATGGGTGCCCAAGCAACTTCATTCTGGGACAAACTCCACAAGCAACTCCCACTGCCTGCTGGGGGCAGGCTCTTCTCAAGCTAGTATTTCTTTCCACAAAGCCCTACACAGTACTTACTAGCTTTGCCTACAATAAGCTCTGGTGGGAGCTGGGCACACTTCCTTGGCCTCCTTCGTATTATCAGATACACAGACCTTTCATTCTCCACACCTATATAAACTATAGTCAAAACTGTAGTTTCAGTGATTACCACTTATCGCCTGAGAGTGGTCAACCTGTACCAAAGCACATCAAGGGCTTACTGGGGAAGAAAGAGGGTAGAGAATCAAGAATTTCTGAGATAGGGGCACCTGGGTGGCTCAGTGGGCCTCTGCCTTCGGCTCAGGTCATGATCTCAGGGTCCTGGGATTGAGCCCCACATTGGGCTCTCTCCTCAGCGGGGAGCCTGCTTCCTCCTCTCTCTCTGCCTGCCTCTCTGCCTACCTGTGATCTCTCTCTCTGTCAAATAAATAAATAAAATCTTTAAAAAAAAAAAAGAATTTCTGAGAGAACTTCAGGTAACTTGGGAAGTTGTGCTTTACGAAATGTGATCGCATGGAAGATATGCCCCAGGATGAAAATGTTAATCATCATTTTTCTTAATCTTGCAATTCACAATGCACACCCATCTTATAATCTTTACCTGCTTAGAAATACCACTACATTGTCCTGCGTGCTACGCAAGTAAAATGTTGAATGGAAATTCAGATTAAAAATAATTTTTTTTCACCATAAAAGGAAAGAGGTAAAGCAAGAAAGCATAAGCAACATTTGCTGTTTTCACCTAGGTTAAGTTAATGTTAAGTGTCCAGACTGTCCTTTTGGTTAAGAAGTTTCCAGAAAAACAAGGAAGGGAGTGAGGTGATGGGGGGGTCCGCAGTAACAACTGCTATGGGGCATTTTTAATGATCTTACACGAACGGCAAGAAAGTCCATTCCAACTGGTGCATCAATATGTAACTGATTATACTACATTAACTTGGGAGTTCTTCAGAACACAAAGATGAATGTGAAAGGGGTTTGGTTTTGTTTTGCTGTCCCTGTACTGCCTCACGAAAACAATATAATCTTTTACTTGGTGAAAACAAGTCCATAATCAAGGGGAGATGCTTCACTGTTGGAGACTTCCTTTTCTCCTTTCAGCCAACCTTTCCTTAACCTTTCTCCTTCCAGCAACAGCAACTTCCCATTTCTCAAGAGCTCTGATATGCCTATTTGTATTAACGTTCTAACTCCCATCAACTCTGTAAGAGGGACGGGGTTTAGACAGAAACATGAAAGACTATATTTATTCCACAACTGTGTCAGAGGGACCAAGTTTCAAGACGGGATGAAGATTCTTCATGTTGGAACAGGACATCTCAAGTCGGGGTTAGGGAGTGGGGGGACATGCATGATTTCTCATTCCATCCCTAAAGACTAAGACTGCTGACTTTCAAACATTACTTCTGCATTTTTCTAAGAAGGCCATAAAGGATGTCCATCAGGAATAAGCACGTACATGCAAATGCACCAAGAGACGGCGGGGAGAGAGATTCACCAGACATCAATCACGGATCCTCCGATTCTGACACATCCAAAGTACACAGCAGAGCTTATCCATCTGAAGTGTTTCCAACGTCAGCCTCCTAGATGTAATGTAATTATGGTACAAACATATCAGAATCAAAGAGAACGGTTTCACTCTGAGGGCGGAAAGAGAGAAGAAATCAATAAAAAAATTTTTTTTACGTTTCTGCTGAATCGCCTACAAATGTAAAATCATAAAATGTTAACCCTCTCAAGTACCATATTTTGTATCCTGTTGCAGGCACTTAGACTCTCAATGATTAGATATATAGGTATAGATATAGATATAGATATATATACACACGCCAAATGCTTAAATGAAGTATGCATAAGATTTGTTTTAAAATAATGAGGTGTTAGGGAGGGTGATGGGTACTGAAAGGTTGAGTTCATAATTGGGGCAACCGGGTAGGGATCCATTATATTTTCCTATTTTCATAAATCTTTCTATAAAAGAGTACTTTTTAAAAAAGATGTAGAAAAAGAATGTACTATGCACTAAAATATGCTTGATAACACTTCTGCTCTGAAAAGTGGAAATACCACTTTAAACACTAATCGAGATGCTGGTCCCACACCTGCCATACATATACTGTACTGTTGTTGGGAGACTAAAAGCCACTGTTTCCGACCAGCTGGGGAAAGATCCACGGCAGGGCTGTTTCCAAAACCCTCCCAAATTACAGCTACCCTGTATCCTGAACATGAGCAGAGAACAAATCTAACTGGAAAGTTGGTCATTCTGAGAGGAAACAAACAAAATAACAAGGGATCTGGGATAAGACCTCACAAGGAAGACCCTAATCCAACACCAGAAGCATCTTTATCCGTCGTGCCAACCAGATAAAAGCTTCCGAAGTTATGGAGGGCAAGAAGGGGGGGGGTCCCAAAGCGAACGTGGGCCCCCACCAGGTTCCGAAAGGGCCAGGGGCAGCATCGCCCAGCGGAGGCGGCCTCCTCGCTCCAAGGCGCACTGGCAGCGCCCGAGCCTCGGAACCCCGCCGAACGCGCCAGATGCCGGCTCCCACCGCGGCCCCACTGCACCCAGAAAGCCGGACCAGTGCAGGTGGTAGGAGCCCCACCGGTGGCTCAGGGGCGCCCCCTGAGGTCCAGCGGCGTCGCGGCACCCTCAGAAAACGGAAAGCCGCCGTCTCCCAGGGCTCTGACATTTTAACTTTGCCTGGTTCCAGAGGCTGCTCGCTGCACCCTCTCCGGAGGCACTTTTCCAAACCAAGGCCCCTCCTCCCCACGCCTCACACCATTGCCCCTTCCCTTTCCAACACGCTTAGGCTCCGAGGCGAGGGAATGTGCTATTTACCTCGCAGCGTGGGCACCAAAAGAAAATGTGGAAGATGAAAACTGTCCAAGACCCACGAAGGCGGCATCACTGGAGGTCCCATTTTGGATTTCAAGCTTCCTGAGACATCAGGAAAAAGAAAACCACGGCCAACTCAGTGGCTGCATACCCGAACTAAGGAGAACGCCAGACGTGAAATTAGAAATTCCTCTTCTCAAGGCTGCTCTCCTGCTGCCTCCCACTGCCCCCATTAAAAAGCATGACCGTTACAAAGCTCGACCCCACTGTGCACCTGAGCCCACTCATCTGGCAAGCCCACCGCAAAGAAAGTCTAGAAGGAGCAGATGGAGAACACAAATACTGAGCAACAGTCTTTTAAGGGAGAGAGAGGACATTTCTTAAGGGGAAATGTCCACACCGCCCCAGCCCCGTGGAAGCAGGACCCTAGTAGGCAAACCGCAGGCCTCGGGGTTAGTGTGGGCACACGTCCTCGCTAGCCATTCGAGCTGGGTTTCTGGGCAGTGGCAGGAGCTCCCTGCGGTTCCGGGGGCAGGAGGATGCACAGAGGGGAAAAGGGGTGCCGTAGAAAAGACTGTGCTTTGCCTCGCTGCTCCTCGAGGCCACCCCTGTGCCTGGAAAAGGGACACTCGCTGCCACTCCCCGAGCAGGTCCCCGAGGGCAGCGAGAGTGCCCGCGCCCTGTTGCAGCGCGCACGATGGAGCTGGAGGATCCGCTGCACCAAAACCTTGCGCTCAGGCCGCTCGGGGACAGGCGGCTGTGACCGGAGAGACCAGAAACATCGGGGCACGTTCCTTTTTACCTTCGTTCAGAAAACCCCCACCTCGAGGTAGCCAAGAGCTAACGGATGAAAGGGCAGAAAAAATGGGGGGGGGTCTCTATCCTCAGGACAGCGAGATAAAAAAGCGAATCGCCCCCCTTCTTCCCACCCGTTCCCCGGCTAGGGCAGAGGACGTGGCCTCCACCCCCGAGGAGGGGGCCGGGCAGACTCAAAGGAGCTCCGGGGTGTAGCTGTAGCGGAGGGGGCGTGGGGGGAATGCTGCATGAGAGGCGAGGGAGGCGGCTGGCCTCTGCCCTGCCGGAGGGGAAAGGAAAGAGGGTCGGGCCAGTGGAGGGCTGGAAGTGGAGGGTCGCCAAGCCCCACACCGCTACGTGCGGTGATTTATTATCATCACCAGTGGCCAATACTGTTCCCGTCTTAACCCGGCCAGAAAGGAGCGGGTCTAGGTCGGCCAGCCGCGAACAGCCTGCAAAAGGGCAAAGATGAAGGTAGGCAGGGCGCGCGAGACGGGAAAAAATCCGCCGCGGCGCGAACAGCAACCCAGCCGCCGACCACCCCCGCCCCCCCCCCCCGGCGCCCCTACTGGAGCAACCCAGCGGAGCAGAGTTGCAGGGTGAAGGGGCCGCGGGCCGCGGGCCGGCTGGGGGAGCCACGATCTCCCTAAATCGCCTGCTCCCAGCCCTCCCACCGCTCCCGGGCCCCCGCTCGGTTGAAGGCTGGCTCGCTCCACCACCGAAGGGCAGCCCACGTCCCAGCCCTGAGCTGGGGTAGCCCCCCGCCCCGGACACGGGAATGCAGGCTGCTCCCAACATTCCCAATCCTCCATGGTGAGCCTCCAGCTTCCAACCTCCTAACACCCTCTCCAAACGGTCGGGAAGCAGCAAAGCAAGTCCCTCTTCTTCCGAGCTCCTTCAATCCTCTCCGGGGTGTGGGGCGCACCCTGGGCCCCCAAACCCACAGAGGGATCCTCCCCTGGCCCCAGTCTCCTCAACGGCCCTAGAGCTCTAGCTCTCTCGAACGGTGACGGATCAGCAAAGCGAGCTTTTCTTCCTACTCGGGCTCCCCCAAGCCCCCCCCAAACCTGAGCGAGAGCAGACTCCTACGGCCCCTGTTCCCCTTTCCCGGCCAGCTCCTGCTTCTACCATCACCAACCATCAGCCTCCCTAAACGCCTCCAGAACCAGCGGAGCGAATCCCTCTCTCCTCCCCGTGTGCCCGGCCCCCCTTCACCCTCTCTGGGGTCCCCGGGACGGGCGCCCGAGCTCCGTGCCGCGGCGACAACTCTGCATCCCCCTCGCGCGCGGGCCACGGCCGGGTCCCCTCAGCGGCCGGCACTCACCGGGGAAGCACACGACATAATGGAGCACGGAACTGGTGATTTTCAGGAACAAAATCCACCAACACGGTTCCAGTAACCTCCGCATGTCCGAAAACGCACATCGAAAAGAGGAAGGCAGGGGGGTAAACTTGTTGAATAAGTTCTTGCCTCCGTGTGAGCCTCCGCTAAGCCCTGGCTCTTCCCCCTGTTCGCCCGCTCTACGGGCCCCCCGCGCTCGGCGGCCCGAGTCCCCCTGGAATCCGGGAAGCCGCCGAGCGCCCCCCGGAAAAATCTCAAAAAAGTGACCGGGAACGCGGAGCCACGCTGGGGACGATCCTCGGCGGAGAAGGGCTGCTTTCCGTTCAAAAAAGAGCAAGCCGAGCGAGCAGGGCGAGTAATCGGCAGGCGGCGACGATGCCCGGGGCCCGGGGCAGGCAGGGACCGCAGGCGGCAGCGGCGAGCAGCCGAAGATCCCCAACTTGAGTCGGCGGCGCAGCGCAGCCCGAAAGCCGGCGGGCGGCGGCGGGGCTGAGTGCGGCGCGGCGTCTCCGGGCTTCAGGCAGGCAGCTCCTTCCAGGGCCCGGGGAAGGAAGGAGGCATGTTTGCGAGCGGGGAAGGGGAGGGGAGAGGCGGGGGGAGCGAAGAGCCCCCCAAAATAGAAACGGCCGGAGGAAACGGAGAAAAACACAAAGGATCTCACAGCGGCGCTGGGGCGAAGGCGCCTTCAGTCCATGCTCCTGAAAGTTGTGGCTCCAGCGCAGGCTGAGGAGGAACGAGGAGCGCGGGGCTGGAAACTGGCCATGCCTCCATACAGGAAGTAACATGTGAGCATGGATCCTGGCAGAGACTTTAAAGCCGGCAAGCGAGCGAGCAGGGGGCGCGCGGCGGCGGGCGCGGCGGCGCGCGAGCAGGGGCGCGCGGCGAGCACGGGGGCGCGCAGCCGGGGCTGCGGGCAGCGGGAGCGCGCTTACCGCGCTCTTAAAGCAGCCGTACTCGGCTCTCGCTTCAGAGGGGTCTCGAAGCCGGGTTCACCCCGCGAGCGGCAGTTTGGGGGCTGGGGATGGCTTCGGCCGGGTCTTGGGGAGAGGAAGGAGGGTGGCTGCCTTCTTGAGCTGGCGAGTCTTTGCCAGATTCCAGTTCTGCGAGCTCTTAAAGACCCAAGCTTTGCGCGGGCTTGACGAGAGGTCTCCCCTCTGTCCGTGTTGCTGCCGGATCCCGGGCCTGTGGGGAGGGGGGCTTGGTTCGGGTGTAAGGAGAGGAGGGGGACGGCCGGCTCCTTTCCTTTTTTGGACGAGGGGGTTTCCAGTTCGGCTCCAGCGCTCTAGCAGCACCGCAGCGGGGCGCGCCCTGCTCAGTCCCCGCTCGCGCCCCCAATCCGGCACGTTCCCCCGCCTGGAAACAAAGCCGAGAGGCCTGTACACTCGGGCTGCGTTGGGATTTTATTTATTTATTTATTTTTCTTTTAGGCTTCCATTGGCCGAGTCGGCGGCTGGGGACGGGGTAGGTGGGGAGGGATATCGATCCTAGGCTTGCAAAATCCAGCCCTTCCGATCCCCACACCCTCTTTCCCCCTGCCACCACGGATCGGTGGCGGAGTTTTTCCAACTCGCAGCTCCGCCGGAGGAGGGAAGGTTCCCGCGCTCCGGCTGGGTGGTGGGGAGAGCGCAGGAAGTGTGCCTCTCACCCCCGGCTGGGTGAAAGCAGCGCCGCGGGGCAGGACCGATTTCCTGGCAGCTACCCGGGGAGCGGCTGCCTCTTTAGCAATCCGGGAGAGGCGTCCGGGGGAAATGGGAGGACTGGGCTTATCTGTAATGAGTTTTGTCCCTTGGCTCTCGGTGAGAAGATCTTTATCGCTTAGACTTCTTAAGCGCCCTATTTTCTGTTCTTACGCGGGAGCTAAAAGTGGGGGAGGCGGGCTTTTGATTAAACGTGTAATTGAGCCAAGGTAATTTGCCGTTTGTAATTTTTGCCTAATTTTTCTGCCTCTGTTTAAAAGCCGTTCTGACAAATGTTTTTAACGTGCCCCTGCTGTTTCATCCCACCACGCAGGGTCCCCCATCCACCCAAACATCCCAACCGGATGCTAGATTTTCAAATAATGTGCAGATGTTCGGAGATCCTCCTGCAAGATGTGATTAGGGAAGCAGCTTCACACCCACACTTCCAAAAGAAAAACCTTTGAAAAGTTACGTTTAGGATTACAAACTAATAAAAGCCAGGAAGTTCCTGGGGAGGGCCCGCGTTCTATCTTTAGCTGAACAGGGGTGAACACCCACCCTCAGTGCGGGTAATGAGTTTGTTTGCTTTGGAATTTGGTCCTTCCTGGTTTTGTTGGAATCCTGACTCCCCCATAAATGCTTGAGGGTCAGTTTTCTTGGGAGTATTGTATTTAAGGGATATCCCTTTGTCAGTAGGAGCTCTGAGAGAGGTTAAAATGACCCCTGCGTGTCTGGCTACCTTACTAAAGAGTGAATGATAAAATCCATGTAATTTGAATCAGAACAGAACACACCTGGGCACTCCTCCCCAGGTGCATTTCCTCCTTTGCAAAATGTGCGAAATAAAAACTGCCATTTGTGGAACGCCTGCTACCTACCTGGCACTGTGCTGAATTCTTTCCACAAAGTGTTCATTCAACAAATTCATTGAGCGCTGAACTGTGCAGGGCATAGTAGGAACACACCCATGAAGAAAAAAGGCAAGGCCTGTGACCTTTGTGAAGCTTACCTTCCAAAGTACAGGATATATTCTCTCAAGGAATCCTTACAAGAGTTCTGCCAGCAGTCGGGATTATTTTCCCTCTTTTATCGACAAAGAAACAGGCTCAGAGGAGTAAAATAATGGATCCCCAGCTATTGAGTAGTAGAGCTGGGATTCTGAGACCTGTCTGCCTCCACAACTTTGCAAAGGCAAAGAAATGATGGTTTAAGGAGACACTGAAATGTGAGTGGGAGAAGGGGCTTAGGAGTGGGGGAAAGTTCACATGGGTTTGGAGAGTAAATTACCACTACCCTTAATAGGATGCCCCACACTAAAAATTAATGTTGAATTAGATCCAGGCTGGTGACTGTCCTGGGGCCCTAGGATGAAGGTTTGCAAACTGTTTTTGAAAGCACCTCCCACAACCCAGGCCTTACCAGGCCTCTTAATAAAATAGAAGTTTAAATGAATACCAAACTGGATGCCTTTTCATTCATTCTATGACCAATTACAGAATAGCTCATACGTACCAGACACTGTATCAAGTGTTGGCAGCACAGAATGACCAGGCAGTGAACCTGACAATGCGCCCAACACCCCTCCCAGGAGACATGAGGAGGGGTGCACAATATGGTGAGGGGCCCTGGGAGTGCCAAAGAAGGGAAGAGATACCCTGATGAGAAGATAAGGCACAAAGAGAGAGGGCTGGTATTGGTAATAAATTACTCCCAAACGTAATAGCTTCAAAAACCACACGTTTATTATCTCACAGCTCTGTAGGTTCAAAGTTGGGGTGCAGTGTAACTGGGTCTTCTGCTCAGGGTCTCCCTAGACTGGAATCAAGGTGTCTGTCAGGCATTCTGATCTGCAGCTCAGGGTCCTCCTTGCGGCTCTTTCAGATTATTGACAGAATTCAGTTCTTTGTATTTGGAGGACAGAGATCCCTATTGTCTTTCTAGTTGTTGGCCAGAGGCAGATCTCAGCTAGAGATGGTCTTCAGGTTCAAGCCACGCAGCCCTGTCACAAAATGGCCGCTCACTTCTACCAACAGAGACTCTCCCTACAGGCAGCTATGTGGGAGTTTTGGGAGTGACCACCCCAACACTTTGGGCATAAAATATAACCTAATGAAGGGAATAACTATCCCATCACATTTGTGGTCTAACCCACTCTTAGAAGTGGGGATTACACACCAGGGGGTAGGAATCTTGGGGACCATCTTAGGGTTCTGCCTACCATAGTGCTGGTGGTCTATTTTGAGTATAGACTGATAGTTACAGGTGATCGGTCTCAAGCCAGTCTAGTCTGATGGGACTTATATGTTTGACCACGGGCGACTTAACCACTTCGTGCCTCAGTTTCCTCATTCATAAAGAGAGGGTAATAACTGCACCTACTTCTAAACTGAGGAGATTAAAAGGAGTTAAAAAAAAAAGTGAAGTACTTGGAGCAGTGTGGAGCACCTAATAAGCATTTAATAAATGTAAGCTATTACTGTTCTCTGCTCAAAAAGCCGTTGCAAGAGAGGGTGAATATATTACTTTCTGCCTGCTCAACTTCCATATCTTTTCCTCCAGTAACAGCACCCCAGTTTTCCTTTGTACTAATCTCTACGGACACATGTCCCAGCCTTGACCATTTGGAGCATCTCAGCCTCCTGGCCTGATTGGGATAGTAACAGCCACATGTTTTGACTTGGTCCAATGAACGTCAAACTTCCTCCTGGGTTTGCCAAGTTAGATGACCTTAAGCCTCAACAAGAAAGCAGGGCTCCACTTGGGAAGAGCCTGCTTGAGAATGAAGCTAATAACCAGAGGAAAACAGAGTAGAGAGAGGGAGGCCAACAGACCTCTGATTTAATCACTTGAGTCCTTGAATTAAGTCCTACTGGAAACCAGATCAAACCCCTGGACTTTTCAGTTACTTGGGCTGATAAATTCCTTTTATTCCTTGTACCTCTTTGAGTTGGATTTTTTTTTTTTTTAAGATTTTATTTATTTATTTGACAGAAAGAGAGAGATCACAAGTAAGCAGAGCGGCAAGCAGAGAGAGAGGGGGAAGCAGGCTCCCCGCTGAGCAGAGAGCCCGATTCGGAGCTCGATCCCAGGACCCTGAGATCACGACCTGAGCTGAAGGCAGAGGCTTTAACCCACTGAGCCACCCAGGCACCCCTGAGTTGGATTTTTATTAAAATTAAAGTAAAAACTTGAAACCTGGAACTGATCGCAAAAGATCAGTAAAATACCCACATTTTATAAAAAAAAGAAGCAACCACCTTATTTTTTTTACTCTTGATTTTATAGGCCAACAATCTGTGCTCTGCTAGGCAGTACTTCTTGTAGTCATGTCTGAGGTCACTCATGCAGCTCTAGCACCAGATGCTGGAGCCTCGACTGGGTCTGCCTGGTCCAAGATGGCCTCACTCACATGCCGGGCAATTAGTGCTGTTGGCTGGGGCACCTTAGTTCTCATCCACTACAATTCCAGCAGCCAGTCTCAGACTTATTCACAAAATGGTCTCAGACTAGTAGGCATGAGAGTGGAGGCTCTAAAGTGTCCTGAAATCTAGATTCACCAGTGGCATCACATCACTTCTGTTGCATTTTATTGGTCAAAGCAAGTCTAAAAGTCCCAGTTCAGGGAGAGGGAGAAATAGACTCTGGTTCTTATGGGGGGGAGGAGCAAACTCTCCTTGCAAATGGGGTATAAAAACAAGGATTAGAGGAATGGTGGCCTTTGCAAACAATCTATATACTTTTAAAACTAGATGATGTCTGTAGGTTGAATTGTGTCCCCCCCCCAAAAAGAAATGTTGAAGTCCTAACCCTTAGTATCTAATTCTTAGTACCTCAGAGTATGATGTGACTTGGAAACAGGGTCTCTACAGAGGTAAGTGAAAATGAGGTCATTAGAGTGGGCCCTAATCCAATAAACTGAAACCGGTGTCCTTACAAAAAGCAGAAATGCAGACACAGACACAGACACAGACAAGTAAAGAGAGAAAAGACAATGCACAAACATATGGGAACTGGATGGCCATGTGACTAAAGTGACACATTTATAAGCCAAGGAATGCCAAGGATTGATGACAAACACCAGAAGCTGGGAAGAAGCAAGGAAGACTTTCCCTACATGTTTCAGGAGGAAACATGGTTCAGGCAACACTTTGATTTTGGACTTCTAGCATCCAGAACTGTGCAGCAATAAATACCTGTGTTTTAACCTACCCAGTTTATGATACTTTATTAGAGCAGCTCTAGGACACTGCACAGAGGCCATTAACCTTTTCCTCTTTGATTGTTTTCATGGGTAGACAAATCACACTCACAACTATGTTTTCAACCTCACAAGTGAAGCCTTGCAAAACAATAACAACAGAAAACCTCTCCTAGTCATTCTGACTTCAAATTTGGGGCAATGTTTATTTTAGGGTAAAAGAAATAAAGATAGCAAAATATGTTTATTCTGAAGAAATGTAAAAAAGAAAAATCTCAAAGACCTCTAATAATGATACTTGCCATTAAACAATGCCCTATATTTAGCAGCCTAAAGAGAATGAACAAGTAGTGCAACTATTTTAATAGACTATTTAAAAGTAGGATTAAGTGGTGCCTGGGCGGCTTAGTTGGTTAAGCAGATGACTTCGGCTGAGGTCATGATCCAGGGGTCCTGGGATCAAGGCCCACATCGGGCTCTCTGCTCAGTGGGGAGTCTGCTTCTCCCTCTGCCTCTGCCCCTCCCCTTCACTCGTTCTCTCTTTCTCTCCCTCCAATAAATAAATAAAATCTTAAAAAAATAATAAAAATAAAAGTAAGATTAAATACTTTCAGTAAAAATGACTGATAAAGCTGTTTTGGTAATAAGTAAGAGAAGCACCAAATGAACCAACTGGAACAAAGAAAGGAAGTTACTGATTTATTTCACTGGTGGGAAGTTTAAGGCTTTGGGTAAAACTGTATCCAGGTTCTCTAATGATGGTTCCAAATTCCCTCTGGAGCTCTGATGACTCTACTCACTTTTCCTTTGACTTTCTTATCTGGCTCCTGGTGATACTTGGTCTCAAAGAGAAATCTTCCCCAATGCCCATATTGACTCCCCAAAATATATTTTGATTGCCCTTGCTTGGGCCATATACATACTCTGCCTGGACTGGGGTTAAAGACTTGACAAACATGGTGGTAGACGCAAGGCTTACTTTTGATTTTTAGCACATTAGAAGAATAAGGAATAGGAGAAGAATAGACAGCAAAAAAGTAGCTATAATCTCATTTAAGCCTTGATAACAGTCTTCTAAGGGAGGAACTATTATTATTCCTATTTTAAAGAAGTAAAAACTAAGACATCAAAAGGTTGGGTAATTTGAAGTGAGGCTACCAAGGACTGCAAAGTAAGCAGGGCTCAGTTGCTGGAGGACCCTAGGCTCAGAAAGTAAGTCTTGAAGCCTGGTTACCAGACCTAAATGCTAAACTCAAAGTCAAAATCATAGTAACATGATTCACAAACATCATAGGCCCAGAGTAATCAGAGATGGTGATAACAATTCATGAACAAGAATCTTCATTATAGTATTTCCAGTTAAAAATTGGAAAAAAAGTGAATTTTCAACTATAGAAGATCAATTAAATAATTATATACCTCTCTAGTGGAATATTATACTCTATTTAAAATGATGCTTTTGAAAGTGAACATGTTAAAACCCAAAATTATTGTCACAGAGAGAATATTTTCCATAATTGCAAAAAATAAGGGGACTTCAAATAAATATGAAATATGTGAAACCAATGGATTTAAGTTTTCTGTTTAGGATTTTGTTACTGAAGAAAGATCCTAAATTTTTCTGAAGGGGCTGTTTTTTCCACATATACAATGTTTCAGCAACCTAACCCCCTAAAAAAGCAAACAACAAAAAAAGAAGGAAGGAAGGGGAAGGGAAAGAAAGAGAGGAAAGGAAGGAAGGAAGGAAGGAAGGAAGGAAGGAAGGAAGGAAGGAAGGAAGGAAAGGAAAGGAAGGAAGGAAGGAAGGAAGGAAGGAAAGAAAAAAAAGGAAAGAAAGAAAGAAAATTCACATGCAAAATATTCCTTGATAATACTACATACTGGTAAAAATGCAGTAAAGTGGGTACTGTAGGCTGCCCGTGAAATACAATTTGGTATAAATGTCCTGAAAAAATATTAGTCAATATGTATCATGAACCTCAAAAATATTTACATCTATGGCCCCAGAAATTTAACTTTCAGTACTTTCTTAAAACATAGATAAAGTGAGCACCTGGCTGGCTCAGTTGAAAGAGCATGACTCTTGATCTTGGGGATGGTGAGTTCGAGCCTCACACTGGGTGTAGAGATTCCTGGAAAATAAATAAATAAATAAACTTTTAAAACAGAGATAATCAGTGTCTACTATACTTGAATTAAAAAAAGAATAAATAGGGGCACCTGGGAGGCTCAGTAGGTTAAAGCCTCTGCCTTCGGCTCAGGTCATGATCTCAGGGTCATGGGATGGAGCTCCGCATCCGGCTCTCTGCTCGGCAGGGAGCCTGCGTCCCCCTCTCTCTCTGCCTGCCTCTCTACCTACTTGTGATCTCTCTCTTTCTGTCAAATAAATAAGTGAAATCTTAAAAAAAAAAAAAGAAAGAAAGAAAGAATATAATACCTAATTAATAAATAAATAATAAAATAATAGAGACATGTTCATGAAGGATTAGGGAAAGTATTGTCCATCATTAGGGGAAAATAGGTTATTTAAAAAGAGAGAGAGAGAAGCAGGCTAGCAAGATGGCGGAGGAGTAGGAGACCTAAATTTTGTCTAGTCCCGGGAATTCACCTAGGTAGTTATCAAACCATTCTGAACACATACGAACTCAACAGGAGAGCGAAGAAAAGAATAGCAGCAACTCTATGAACTGAAAAGAGGCCACTCTCGGGAAGGTAGGACGTGTGGAGAAGTGAATCTGAGGCGATATTTCCGAAGATAGAGCACGCGGGCGGGGGTGGGGGGCAGCCTCCATCAGCCAGCTCGCGGCAAGTGAGAGAGCAGTGGAGCACAAAATCAGAACTTTTAGAAGTCTGCTCTGCTGAGGGATATCGCTCCAGTGGCTGAGCGGGGGTGGGGGGGGTGGAGGAGAAGGGGGGGTGGAACACTCACAGGGACAGTGTAGTCTCAGGACA
>CM052898.1:24306620-24333212 GCA_028534135.1 Potos flavus | reverse complement strand
GTTTTCATTTTCATTTGTTTCCATGAATTTTTTAAATTCTTCTTTAATTTCCTGGTTGACCCATTCATTCTTTAGTAGGATGCTCTTTAGCCTCCATGTATTTGAGTTCTTTCCAACTTTCCTCTTGTGATTGAGTTCTAGTTTCAGAGCATTGTGGTTTGAAAATATGCAGGGAATGATCCCAATCTTTTGGTACCAGTTGAGACCTGATTTGTGACCCAGGATGTGATCTATTTTGGAGAATGTTCCATGTGCACTAGAGAAGAATGTGTATTCTGTTGTTTTGGGATGGAATGTTCTAAATATATCTGTGATGTCCATCTGGTCCAGTGTGTCAGTTAAAGCCTTTATTTCCTTGTTGATCTTTTGCTTAGCTGATCTATCCATTCCAGTAAGGGGGGTGTTAAAGCCCCCTACTATTATTGTATTATTGTTGATGTGTTTCTTTGATTTTGTTATTAATTGATTTATATAGTTGGCTGCTCCCATGTTAGGGGCATAGTAATTAAAATTGTTAGACCTTCTTGTTGGGCAGACCCTTTAAGTATGATATAGTGTCCTTCCTCATCTTTTACTATAGTTTTTGGCTTAAAATCTAATTGATCTGATGTAAGAATTGCAACCCCAGCTTTCTTTTGATGTCCATTAGCATGGTAAATTGTTTTGCACCCCCTCACTTTAAATCTGGAGGTGTCTTTGAGTCTCATGCGTTTCTTGTAGACAGCATATCGATGGGTCTTGTTTTTTTCATACATTCTGATACACTGTGTTTTTTGATTGGGGCATTTAGCCCATTTACATTCATGTAACTATTGAAAGATATGAATTTAGTGCCATTGTATTGCCTGTAAGGTGACTGTTACTGTATATTGTCTCTGTTCCTTTCTGGTCTATTACTTTTAGGCTTTCTCTTTTCTTAGAGGACCGCTTTCAATATTTCCTGTAAGGCTGGTTTGGTGTTTGCAAATTCTTTCAATTTTTGTTTGTCCTGGAAGCTTTTTATCTCTCCTTCTATTTTCAATGACAGCCCAGCTGGATATAGTATTCTTGGTTGCATATTTTTCTCATTTAGTGCTCTGAATATATCATGCCAGTCCTTTCTGGCCTGCCAGGTCTCTGTGGATAAGTCTGTTGCCAATCTAATATTTCTACACTTGTATGTTACAGATCTCTTTTCCCGAGCTGCTTTCAGGATATTCTCTTTTTCATAGATGATGGGGTATGGACCTATTTTTATTGATTTTGAGGGGGGTTCTCTGTGCCTCCTGGATTTTGATGCCCGTTCCGTTATGCCAAATTAGGGAAATTCTCTGCCATAATTTGCTCCAATATACCTTCTGGCCCCCTCTCTCTTTTTTCTTCTTCTGGGATCCCAATTATTCTAATACTGTTTCATCTTATGGTATCACTAATTTCTCGAATTCTCCCCTCGTGGTTCAGTAGTTTATCTCTCTTTTTCTCAGCTTCTTTATTCTCCAACATTTGGTCTTCTATATCACTAATTCTTTCTTCTGTCTCATTTATCCTAGCAGTAAGGGCCTCCATTTTTTTATCGCACCTCATTAATAGCTTTTTTTATTTCAACTTGGTTAGATTTTAGTTCTTTTATTTCTCCAGAAAGGGATTTTATTTCTCCAGAAAGGGGTTCTCTAATATCTTCCATGCTTTTTACAAACCCAGCTAGAACCTTGATAATCATCATTCTGAACTCTAGTTCTGATATATTACTAATGTCCGTATTGATTAGGTCCCTAGCCGTCAGTATTGTCTCTTGTTCTTTTTTTCTGTGGTGAGTTTTTCCACCTTGTCATTTTATCCATGTAAGAATGGATGAACGAGAGAACAAAATACTAAAAGGGTAGCAACGGCTCCAGAGAAATATACACTAACCAAATCATAAGAGACCAAAAACTGGGGGGAGAAGAAAGGGGGAAAAAAAGAAAAAAAAAACAATATATGTGTGTGTATATATATATATATATATTAGACTGGCGAATAGAACAGAGCCACACACTTGATTTTGGGTGTATACTGTTAGAAGAAACTACCTCCCCCAATTTTTAAAAAATATTTTATTTATTTATTTATTTATTTATTTATTTATTTTTAAAAGATTTTATTTATTTGTTTGACAGAGAGGAGAGAGATCACAAGTAGGCAGAAAGGCAGGCAGAGAAAGAGGGGGAAGCAGGCTCCCTACTGAGCAGAGAGCCTGATGCGGGGCTCAATCTCAGGACCCTGAGATCATGACCTGAGCCAAAGGCAGAGGCTTTAAACCGCTGAGCCACCCAGGCACGCCTATCTCCCAAAATTTTAAAGAAAAACTTAAATATATACAAAAATAAGAGTAAACACAATGAAGGGATGGAATATGAGTGTAAAGATGAAAATTAAAAAAGATTCTAAAACAGGAATTGATAGGATAAGAAGTTGGCTGAAAAAAGAAAAATAAAAAAGAGGAAAGAATGTGATCAGGCTGGATACTAGAACAAAGCTATGTGCTAAATTTAGGGTATATTTTGATCTATTAGAAGAAATTGTATCCCAAATTTTAAAGAAAAAACCTACATGTATACAAGGGATAAGGTTAAATACAATGAAGGGATAAAATATGACTACAATAATGAAAATTTAAAAAGATATTTAAAAAGGTATTAATAAGTTGAAATAGTTAAAAAACGTTAAAATAAAAACGTTAAAATAGGAAAGAGGAATAATTTAAAAAAATAGAATAAGAAAAAAATAAAATTTAAAAAATTTAACTTTGAAAGACTAAAGGATCATGGGAAAAAAGCCATGAATTTTCCGTTTTTTCGCCGAGCTTTGGAGTTCCACGGTTCTCATTGATCCCTGAACTTGGTCTTGGCTGGATGTTCTTGCTGATCTTCTGGAAGAGGGGCCTGTTGCCGTGATTCTCAAATGTCTTTGCCCGAGGCGGAATTGTACCGCCCTTGCTAGTGGCCTGGATAAGTAATCTGCTCAGGTTCGCTCTCGGGAGCTTTTGTTCCCTAAACACTTTCCGTACAGCTTTGGAGGACAGGCATGAAGATGGCGGCCCCCAATCTCTGGCCCGTAGGAGCTTAGAGCTCGGGGCCCCACTCCTCAGTGCGCCCTCAGAGAAAAGCAGTCAATCCCTCCCGTCTCCCTGGTCTCTGGCCGCACTCCGTGCTCACCTGGCCTGTGACCGAGTGTTTCTATCTCTGGTGCGCGGCCCCGTTTGGAGTCGTCAAACCCAGCAGATTCCTGCTGTACGCTCCCATGCCACTCCTCCTGGAGGAGGAAGGTGAGTCTTCCCGGATCTGCTGTTTGTTCGGTCCCTGCTTGAAGAGCAGTGGCCTGACTGTGTTTCAGATCATGGTTTAAGGTAACCCCGAGCTGATAGCCCTGTGCTCGTCTCCGTCTCTGTAGCCGGCTTTCCCGGTCCAATATCTGGGAGCTCTGCCACACTCAGACACCACTGGTCCTTTAGTGTCCCCGTGGGTCCTGAGACCACACTGTCCCCATGAGGGCTCCACCCCCCACTTAGCCTCTGGAGTGACGTCCCTCAGTGGAGCAGACTTCTAAAAGTTCCGATTTTGAGCTGTGCTGCTCCACTGCATGCCGGGAGCTGCCCCCTCTCCCCACAGTCTGTCTTTCCATATATCACCTCGGACTCACTTCTCCACATGTCCTACCTTCCAGAAAGTGGTCGATTTTCTGTTCCTGGAATTGCTGGTCTTCTTCTCTTCGATCTCCTGTTGAGTTTGTAGGTGTTCAGAATGGTTTGATAACTACTTAGCTGAACTCCTGGGACCTGATATCTCAGTCTCCTACTCCTCCGCCATCTTGCTCCTTCTCCCAAGAGGTTCTTCTCACATTGAATTTTTTTTTTTTAAAGATTTTACTTATTTATTTATTCGACAGACAGGGATCACAAGTAGGCAGAGAGGCAAGCAGAGAGAGGGGGAAGCAGGCTCCCCGCTGAGGCGAGAGCCTGATGCGGGGCTTGATCCCAGGACCCTGAGATCATGACCAGAGCAGAAGGCAGAGGCTTTAATCCACTGAGCCACTCAGGCGCCCCCCTCACACTGAATTTTGACAATAGAACTAGGGAATTGTTTTAATGACACTCACAAGGATGGAGTAATCATGTTTGGGTTTGTGTGGAAGTTACAGTTCTTTCTTGTAAGTTTGCCCCTTTGCAATTAAAAACACAAAGGAGTGCAGCTGAATTGCAAAGAATATTTTTTCTATCCTTATTAATAAGGAATGTAAGACAGTGGACCAATTTTTTAAAAACCCCATCATATGACACCTGTAGAATATTTGGAATACTTGGATATATTTGTGTTTTGATAACCCTTTTTGGTTGAGTTTGAATGGCAGAAAAAGTTGGAGCCTAATTTTTTTTAGAGTAGGATTTACTCCTCTGAACTCAAAGCCTAATTATTTTTTAAAAGATCTGAGATTATTTCCAAATTGAGATACGATCTCCTTAAATGTCAAGTTCATTCTTACATTCCTTCTGTCTCTTCCAATCCCATTTGTTTCATTCGTACTTGACTCTTCGCCAAATCACTAACCTGTTTGGGCTTTTGAATCCTCATCTGTAAAGTGGGAATAATGACAGGACATACCAACCACTGTTTTCATGAAGATTAACAATAGCCACTAAAACACCCTCCTGATTTGCAGTCTTGAATTTCCTTCTTATGCTGTTGCCACCAACAGTGCAACCCATCCTCATCAATGTCCAGGCAATTGGCTGCAGGCAATTTTTTGAGAGAAAATGATAGATAAGAACCAATAACCTTTCACTTACCCATTTGTCTCAAGGGGTCATACGTATTCCAGCAATTCATCCACCCATGTAATATCTATTGCAATGGCTCTCCAAGCATTGAAATTAGATCTGCCTCAGAGCAGGGTTTTCCAAACTATCTGGCTCTTACACACTTTTTCAAACACAAATTTTAGGTCTATTCTTAGATAATCTGATTTAGGATATCTGGAAGGAGAGGGTGCTGGCATTAGAATTTTAAATGAAAATCCCCACAGGAGCCCTAAGACTGGGTCAGGTTGGGAGTGTTGCCTGAGGGTGTTTCTGTCCCTTATTAATCACAGCACTGATTTCCATTGTAAAAATATCTGGCTGTTTTTGTCTCCTGATACAAACTGGCTGCATGGGACTGGGCAGTCAGGGGGCTGACTTTTATTTCACTGTGACCCCTACTTAGAGGACCTCCTTCTTGTGTATTTTCTCAGCTGTGAAAATGAAGATAAGGTGGCTCCATGCAAGGGTGTGAAGAGGTTGAGCTAAGAGTAGGTTTTTAATCATAAAAGCATCCATATTGTAACAAGGGATTTTCGAACATTCATTGGCGGTTTCTCAGAGAACATGTTCAGAAGGAGCACTTGCTTCTGCTTCTGATTCTGCTAGCCATTCTTCTCTGTGGATGTTCCTGGCATTTTAGAATTGCTACATTAAGTGACATTAGGATGGGTTGAGTGAGTCCCAACCACTGTGCTCACTGTCACCCTCCCTATGTCAACTCATTGCTTGAGATGTATAATGGCCCACAGGTAAACTACTTGCCGGACTTGGTGTTGAATTTTCTTGTGTTCTTTGATGTTAGATGACAGTGTGGGGAACAACATTGGTTTTCTGCAGGTCATATCCAGGCTCATTTGGCAGGTGGCAGCTCTGGGCACTGTTCCCACCACCATGCATTCTCAAGCTTGGTCTCAGAGACTCCACGGTGCCTGCTGGGCATTGCAAAGGATAAGCTGACCTTTTCTGAATTGATGAAGGGTAGTGGCAGAAATTGCACTCGGGCCTGGAGAGATCTGGGTTCCATCGGTGCTTCTGTGATCTTGTGTGTGTGGTAGGGAAATTTCCAAGCCTTATGGAGCACCCTCACCTATGAACGAGGGGCGAGGCGCATAGAGCCTCCATCACAAGGCTCTGAAGATTGAATAATACGAGATATGCAAAGCACCTGGAAGACTGCCCAGCTAGTGGAAAAAAATGAAAATTCAGTTGCTTCTACCATGACCAAGTTTATTAATTCTTAGATGTACATAATTTTTTCACGTTTTCAGTCTCCTCAGAGATGAGGATGTGTCTCACAGTTGGTGACATGCCACAGTTTAACTGGCAGTGCTTTTCCTTCACTGCACATGAAGAAGTGGCATGTTGATGGTGCTTTAGGTTGGATGGAAAATGGCAGCAGCCATCATTGTTATGATAGTACTTGGATTGTGTACCACAGGACCGTGTGTATTCTCTGATGAAACCATTTAGCAATGTGTAGGTGATTTCAAAAACTTTTTGGAATCATGGCTGGCCCCTGAACTTTGTTTCTCTTTCATCTATTCAGTGAATCTGCAAAATGACTCAGAATTCCTAATTGTGGGTGCTCGCTTGGAGAGAACATTGTCCACACACTGAAGTGCCGAAGTTTCTCTCCCAAGAAAGCACACTGTTCTTGGCCTGCAGGGACCTGGTTCAAAAGTCTTTCTTGAGACTCAGGACTGTAGCGTCACACGTGATCCCTTGTTGTTCCCTCCAGCAAGAGGCCAATAAATAAGTGGATGAGACAGAGTTGTTATGGACCCCCATGGCGAAGGGGGAAATGGGTAATCAGTTGTGGCAAGACTGATCATCATGTGGGGCCACTGTCGTGCTCACCTGGAAAATCCAAGTGCCCTGAGGCATGCGTGCGGCTCCTGTCAGTCATGTCTCGAATCTGCCCTTGCTGGAGTTAACTATGTTGATGTTCTTGGTCCTGCAGTTGGAAGAGTCTGCCTTTATTAAGCACCTCCTTATCCCATCTCCTCCTACATCATGTCCTGAAGCACCTCTGGGATCTCACTTAACTCTTCCAATAGCCACATGACACAGGATGTAGTGGGATGAGCATTCCATGGAGCAGTGGTAGAGATCTGGGTTCAAATCCTGGCTTTCCCACTTACTAGCTGTGTAGCTTTGGAGAAATTACTCAACCTCTCTGGGTCTCAGATTCCTATCTTTAAAACAAAGTAAAAATAATACTTGCCTCAGAGAATCAGTAGAAGGATTAAATATCATTATTCCTGAACGTTTCTAAGTACTGTGCCTGCACACTGTCAACACTTAATGAAGTTTCCCCCAAAGTGGTTACTGCTATTTCCTCAGCACCCTGAATGCTGCTTGGCACATAGTAGATGCTTAATAAAAGTCAATCTCTCAGGATGAGAGAGACAGAGAGAAAGAACTAAAGGAGGTAGTACATCAGTCAACCAATAAGAATGAGGGATCTCCTCTTAAGCAGTAAGCCTATGTTGGGAACTGCAGGGGCCCAGGCGAACAATAGTAACAATTTGCATTTAGTTAGCATTTTATAGCTCACAAAGTACATCCATATGTTTTCATTTAAACCTCCCAACAAACCCAAGACCTAAAGGGTATTTTTATTGGTATCTGCCACGGAATCTGAGGCGCAGAGGATTTAGGGAGCATAGGAGCATCTAAGCACCCCCACAAAAGGAGAAAAATAATTATAGAGCAGAGCTTCTGGGTTTAGCCATAGGAGGTCCTCAGTGAACTTCCAGAGAGCATGTTCATTAGGGTGGTGGAGACAGGTGGCAGATCTCTGGGATCGAGAAAGGTATGGATGGAGAAGAAATGAGTCTATATCTTGGCAGCAAAGCACAGGAGAGAAATGGGATGCATTCAAGATAAAGTAACAGCTTTTTCAAAATAAGAGTGACCTGTGTATGGTTATCCTTTGGAAATGATTCAGGCTGATTTCTGATGACCCAAACTCAGAAAGGGATAAAGTGTGGCAGCTGAAGGATCACTATGAGAAGGGGTTCTTTGTTTTGCAGAAAAATTCTCAAAAGACTGGAAAAAAAACATCCAAGTGATCAGTGAACACAGAAAGATCTACTTGGTCTCCCTTGTAATAAAATAAACACTAGTTACAGTAAGAATGAGGTACAATTTTTTTTTTTTCCAATGAGATTGACCTAGATGAAGCAGTATGGTAATACGGAGAAGAGATGAGACAGTGGGAATGAGGGGACTATCGCACACTCCTATTGGGGATGTACTTTTTTAGGGAATACTTTTTGAGATGTCTACCAAAATGAAAATGCACATATTCTTTCTTTTTTTTAAGTTTTTATATAAATTCAAGTTAGTTAACATATATGGTATGTACATAATCTTTCACCCATCAATTTCACTTGGAAATTACCCTGTAGATATACTTGTTTATATGCACAAAGAACTTCATTGGAGCAGTGGTGTGTGTGTGTGTGTGTGTGTGTGTGAGAGAGAGAGAGAGAGAGAGAGAGAGAGAAGACATCACCTAATTTCCAGAGTAGAGGAATATTTATGTAGGTCATAGATGCCTGGTACATCCATTCACCAATTGCCAGAATGAGGGGGACTCTCTATCTCGTAACATGCAGTAGCATCCATCATGTATTGATAAGAGAAAAAAGGGGCATTTAGGTAGCAAAAATGGCTGGGAGACAAGAAAGGGTTGAAAGTGGTTATTTGGGTGAAGCAAGGAAAGAGAGGAGTGATTTTACCTTTCACGTTATTTTCCTCTCTGCTATGTGTGGATTTGTTTTAAACCATGAGGCATGCTTTATATTTAAAATAAAATCCTGATTTGAAAAATGCCCCACAAGATCCCTCTGGGTCTCCCAGTACACTAAAAAAAATTCCATTTATAAAAATTTGATTTATTCACTCTTTTCTGGAACACATCTACTGCATTAAGCTACCCCAATACAGTTAAATGAGCCATTGCCAAGGGCTTTCAATAAGGACTTTCTTCTCCACTGGCCCTTTCCTCTGCTTGGAGACTAACAAACCGCCAGGGAATTAGAATCTCCCAACTGAAGTGATTAGAAACTTTTTAACACTCACAGTGCAATTAGGTTCATTTGAAATGAATCTATGATTATAAAAGATTGAGGACTTTACCCCAGTTTGGATTAGCAGATGGAGTTTCCCAAACCTTACTGATCATAATCCTGTGGTGCTTTTTAAAAAAAGATAGACTTTTTTTTTTAAGATTTTTTATTTATTTATTTGACAGAGAAAGAGAGATCACAAGTAGGCAGAGAGAGGAGGAAGCAGGCTCCCCACTGAGCAGAGAGCCCGATGCGGGGCTCGATCCCAGGACCCTGGGATCATGACCTGAGCCGAAGGCGGAGGCTTTAACCCACTGAGCCACCCAGGCACCCCTAAAAAAAGATAGACTCTTTTATCCTTTCTTCTCCATTCTGACCTAATAAGTCAAGGTTGGTGTCCTGAATCCTTTTTTTTTTTTTAATTTCTCAAAAGCCAGGTTAGGGAACTCCTGTCTTGCACTGTGTCTCTTTTTCTTAGAAATTACTATGCGATGTGCAAGTTATTCTCCGTAGAATGGGTGTTCCTATTTATTGGCTCAGTAACTGGGAACATGTTTACAGTTGCCAGAAGTTTATTGACATGCAGAAGGAATGCACAAGTGAGGATGGTATTCCTCAAGCTTCTCAAGTAGAGAGTTTCAGTTACAGAGAACGGCGTCTTAGAAGATCACAGCTATGACATCTGTTGAGTGAAGATGGTGGGAGGTGGGACTGATGAGAGCTGTTTGAAGCAGCACTTTCCAACAATCTAAAGAAACAAAGAGCTTCTTAAGGCAGTCTAGGTAGACATAGGGGCCCTTGCTGAAATCGTTTCCTTTAATGCCTACCTTTTGTCAAAGCTTTGCTTATGGTTCACTTCGTAGAGGTGGACATCCGTCTTGAAGAAATTCAGCTTGGTCTTGAATGTACGTATCTTTTCCCCTCCAAACTATTTTACCTAAAACATTATCCAGAGGTTGGTTTGAACTGGGCTTGGCTTTAAGAGAACTGTCTATCAAGACCTTTGATTTGTCTCCGTCCTCCACCAAATCCTACTTCCGTGGAGACTTAATCTGATTTTCTTTGGCTCACAGTCATTGAAAATAAAAATTGTGCTTTCATGCTGAAAAAATTGTGCTGACCCTGCCTGTTTCTCTAGATTCATCTCTCACTGCCCCCACCGTTCATGCATCCTTAGCTCTGACCTGAACTGGTTGCCCTTCCACGACTGCTCTGAGCTACTCCTTGCTCTGTGTCTTTACCCATTGCTGTTCTTTTGTTCTTCCTTGTCTTTTTTGGCTTGGCTAACTCCTTCCCTTCAACTCCAAACTCAGCCTCTCTGCACCCCTCTGATCTTGTCATCAGTAATTATCATTTTACTCTCTAAAAATTCTATTTCTTTCTTTGTGTTTGCACAGAAGATCTCTAGACAATGTATTAAAAATTAATAACAATTGTTTGGGCGATTGAAGGGCTGGGAGACAGGGATGGGATGCTTCGTTGTACATATACTTTTTGTTCCTTTTGAACTTTTGTACTATGTAAATTTATACCTATTCCAATCAATGAAATTCAAATTTAAAAACAATAACAAATCTCAGCTGCAGAAGAAATTCTATTCTATACTCTTCTCAGATTAACATATTTTAGGCATATTTCCAAATCTGTCTCCTTTAAAAAAATCTTTATTTTTAATTTCACAAGTAATATGTAAATTCTCTCCATTATAAATGCCAATGCAAATTAGTCTTTCTGCTACCAGGCTTCTCTTACATGATACTCATGTAATTTCCATTCTGGTCTTAAATATATTTCAAGTTGAATATTAAAAAAAAAAAAAAAAAAAACCTCCGGGGTGTGTTATAAACCTGAAGAGGGTGAATTATTTACAAAATGTGGACTCAAAGGCACTTTTAAATTAATAATGTTGAGGTTTGCTGGAAGGGTTCATTAGGATGACCAGGCATCCCACTGGCTGGACTTTCAGTGCTAAAACTGGAAAAACCCACTTAAAGAGGGATGCCTGGCCAGTTAAAATGGATGCTGGCCCAGTGCAAAGGGATGCTTGATGTAAAAAGCCATACTGGGTGCTGGTGCATGGCAACTGATTAGCAGCCCTGGTTTTATAGCTCTTTCCTCAAATTTCCAGAAGCATTGTTCATCAACTCAATGACATTTTTAAAAAGACCTTAAATTCTGCTTTAACTTTCATAATGAAATAAGTGGCATAAAGAAGAAATTTCTATGACATTTGATGCTGTTATGTTCTTAACTGAAGCTGGGAGATTTATCACCTTTAATGGTGCGTGCAAAGTAAATCTTATTTTTAACTCTAGATTCAAAAAGAAAATATACCATTCTGACAGTTTTTTTTTTTTTTTCCAAAATAGGTGAAGGTTTACTAAGTCAAGAATCACTGAATACAATTGTATTGTAGGGTAGAAATAAGTAATTAAAAAGTAAATTAGTAGATGAAAATAATGAGTTTGTGAGTAGGAGAGGCAGCACGGCCTATAAAAAGTACTCAAGCTGAGAAGAATGTGAAGGCGATTAATTTCAGTTAGAAGTTGATGTAAAGAGTTCATGCCATTTTCAGCCTAAAATGGAAATGCACGCTGAATAAGGCTATGCTAGACTTTATTGACCAGTATTCTATTGACCAGTAATCTACACAAGAGGGACAGAAAATAAATGTGGTAGAGCAAAATAAAGAAGTTTTTCAAAATAAATATCTTTTAACAGTAGTAAGCTAATTAGTTAAAATAGCAATTCTGAAAGCAAGCCGATGAAGAAGTTTTCCTCTTTGATGCTTTTTTCTCCTATTCACAATTTCATTTCCTCTTTTCAGGAACCTACAAATAAAGGAAGCAATTTCATATATTCTGTGGATCTTTGCAAAAAGATGAAAGCTACAGACTGGAGGCTGTGTACACAGATGGGTTAGATAGATCACATAGAACGTTTTAAAATGGTTTACTTTGGCCATTTCTGATGGTTTGGGGTAACCAGAGTAGGAATTCTTTAGCTAGAAATCTTTCTGGAAGGACAAAACCATCTAAAATTTAGAAACTGTCTGCAAAGTTTTGGGTTCCTATATCCATGTGTGTTTTCCTGCAGGAAAAATCCTCAAATTTCTTTGAATTTTCAGAGAGATCTGTTGCCCCTATAATGGACAAGGGCAGGTTGCCTCAAGAAGGGCCACTTTGGCATGAAGATTATATTGAGTTAAAAAGCAACTGAAACCCAGCAGATTCAGGAAAAGCTTTTTACCTCCCCCCTCAACCACCACTAAAGAGTTTAGTTAGAGAAACTCCTGCAGGAAGAAAGCTATCACCATGAATAACTGTGTTTTGACAGAAAGTAGGCGTGGGAGACCAGGAGAAACCTAGCAAAGCCTGTTTGATCAAAGTCCTCTATGTCCCATTGTTTTGGAGTGGCCCAGCAAACATTTATTTACCAAACGGTTACTCTTTCTCATCTTCCTGTGAATTGCATTCCGCCCCTTTGAAATCTCAGACCCCAATACCCATTTCCTTAGTTCAGAATGACATACATATCTCATAATGCCTGTCTTTGGAGTTTCCATGTTTGTGTGGATTCACTTTACATACACTATTAAATTTGATTTTCTCCTGTTAATCTGTCTCATGTCAATTTGCTTCTTAGTCCAGCAAGAAGGATCATGAAAGGAACAGGAAATTCTTGCCCCCCCCAAAACCCCTATAATGTTTAGTATAAACTAAAGTGCGACGGAAAAGTTCTGTCTATATCTCTGCCTCTCTCTAATCTTTTGGCAAAAGGGCTTTCTGTTTGCTTTACTTGCAAAGGGCTGAAAACCTAACTCTATAAGCAGAGGAGGGACACTACTCTTATTCTTTACCCATTGGTGACATAGATAAAATATATCCTACAAATAAGTAGATAGATAACAGACCCATATACAGATGGTTTGTTGATTGCTGGGAATGGTTTGGTAAGTTTGCATATGGGTTAAGAAATCTACAGGGAGGAAAGACATCTAGATTCCCAATACTTTTCTTTTTCAGTTTAATGCAGCATTTCTAATGGACTAGGAGGGCCCCAATGATGAAAGCCTCCTACCTGGGGGGAAAAAAAAAGGAAGCCCTCTTCAAAGATGAAAGTAACCTTCAGTAAGAGTGAAGTCTAAACTGGTAAATCAGACTCCATGTGATGTCAGCAAAAATACCCAAAACTTACCAATAAGGAAGAGCTTGCTCAGTGTTCTTCAATGAGGTATTAGGTCGACTTTGTTTTGTCATGGGTATTTTATGACTCTTGGGAGAGAGAGGTTAACTTAGCCAGGTGGCTAAGTTAAGATGGCTTAGCCAGATGAAATTAATTCTGTCTGGTGGAATAGATAATCATAAAGGTTATACTTTTTGATCCTGTTGAACATTAACTAAAATTGACGTAAAATTCACAAAAAATGAAGTTAACCATTGGCTATTTCAAAGTGTACACTTTAGTGACATTCAGTACTTTCAGAATGTTTTGTAATCATCACTTCTATCTATCTAAAACATTTTCATCACCCCACAAGGAACTCTGCACCCATTAAGCAGTTATTCCCCAATCCACCATACTCAGCTCTGGCAACCATGTATCAGCTCTCTGCTTTATGGATTTGCTTATTTTGAATCATATAGCCTATGGCTTTTTGTGTCTGGATTCTTTTACTTGGCATAATGTTTTTGAGGTTCATCCATGTTGTAGCATGTATCAGTATTTCTTTCTTTTTTTTAGCCAAATAACATCCTACTGTATAGATATACCACATTTGGTTTGTCCATTTGTCTGTTGATGGCCATTTGAGTTATTTCCAAGTTTTAGCTCTTGCGAACAGTGATACTATGACTATTCTTATAAAGTATTTGTTTGAATACCTATTTTTAATTCTTTTGGGTATATACCTAGGAGGAGAATTGCTGGGTCATATGGTAAATTTATGTTTAACATTTTAGTGAAGTGACAAACTGGTGTCCCCAGTGGCTACACCATTTGCATTCCTAACAGCAACATACAAAGTTTCTAATTCCTCTACCCCCTTATCAACACTTACTTTCCATTTTTGTTTGGTTTGGGGGGTTTTTGTTGTTGTTACTATGGCCAACCTAGTGGGTGTGTTCTCATTGTGGTTTTAATTTGCATTTCCTTAATGACTAATGACATTGAACATCTTTTCATGTGCTTGTTGGCCATTTGTAGATCTTCTTTGGAGAAAGGTCTATTCAAGTCCTTTGCCCATTTTTAAATTGGGTCGTTTGTCTTTTTATTGTTGTATTATAGGCATTTCTTATATATTATGGATATTAAATAACCTTTATCAGATATACAATCTGCAAATATTTTCTCCCATTCTGTGCTTTGTCTTCTCACTGTCTTGATAAAGTCTAATTTATCTACTTTGTCTTTTGTTGCTTGTGCTTTCTGTGTCATATTTAAGAAATCACTTCCAAATCCAAGGTCCTGAAGATTTTACTCCTATGTTTTCTTCTAAGTTTTATAGTTTTAGTCTTTTGGTCTTTGGTCCATTTTGAGTTAATTTTTTTTTTTAACATAAACTCTGCGGCCAACGTGGGGCTCAAACTCATGACCCTGAGATCAAGAATTGCATGCTTTACTGAATGAGGCAGTCAGGCACCCCATTTTTCAGCTAATTTTTGTATATAATATGAGTTAAGGGTCCAACTTCATTCTTTTGCATGTGGATAACAAGTTGTCCCAGAACCATTTGTTGACGAGACTGCTTTCTTCATTGAATGGTCTTGGCCTACTTATCAAAAATCACTTGACTATAGATGTATGGGTTTATTTCTGGACACTGTTCAATCCCATTGATATATATATCATATACGTATGACATATATATATGTGTGTGTGTGTATATATATATATGATATAAATACATATATTTTTTTTAATGTCAGTTCCATTCTTTTTTGTTAAAATGTTTCCTTGTTCACATGCCTAAAATCTCTGCTGTAACAGTGTGGCCATCCTCTTAGCTATGCCAAAGATGTGGACAACTCCTGACCTCTCTTCTTTGCCCACATTTTCTGTTCAACCTCTGAGCAGACCCCTCTATATCCCAAGGCAAAGAAACAGAAGTACAGAAGTAGGTGACTCCAAGGTGGGGTTCCCAGCTGACTGATGGGCTTAGAGTTTTTCCATTTTTCCATTCCTTGATCCACAGTGTATCAGAGACTTCTATTCCTTCAAGGTTACAAGATGGCTGCTGCAGTAGCAAAAAAGCAACAATGCCCAAAATCAGGAAGGAAGAAAGAGATTTCTCTCATTCATTTCTCTCTTTATCCCAAGAAATTTCCCCTTCAAGTCCCGTTGGACAAGACTGGGTCACATAGTGACACCCTAACGTCAAGGAGGCTCAGAAATTGAGTATCAGGATTTTCAGCTTCCCTGGGAACATGGAGAAGGCTCTGTGGCAAGAAATTAGGGTAGGAAAGTAGCTGTTAGGTTACCAACCAAAAGTGTCTGCTTTCAGACACAGTGGTAATACCACTTCCCACCAAATGCATCTATCTTTACATCGTAAATGACCATGCTTGAATAGGCTGGCATATCTTGTTAGGAGAAAATGAATTTGCTTAAGGATGCTACAAGCTGCTAGCAAATCCTTGTGTGTCCCACTGACCACCTCATCAAACTGAGTCCTGATTCATTGTTGCTGTGGCGAGGGAGCCCTATGTGTCTTCCTCCTTTGGGCTTCTGGAGAATTCCTGATCCTCTCAGAGGCAAACTAGTTTAATTAATCTCATAAAGGACAGCACAGAAGAAGGTTGCTATTGTGCTGCAGTGCTCTGGATTTTGTATTTGTATTTGCTTAGTTTTTTTTAAGTTTGATTAAAAATCCAATAAAACAAACAAGTTACAATGTATAATTATCATTAATCTCAGAGAAGATTACTTTCATGCACTTACGAAAAAAAATACTCCAGTAATTTTACCCAGCCTTGTGTTATAGAGGCAAATTCACTGAGGAGCTCTTCTTTGTCTCACTTCAAGGTTCTATTCTGTCCCAATATTAGAAAATTTAACCATTCTTTTTTTTTTTTTTTTACATAATTTCCACTTTTTGATCAGTCGTTTTTTGCTCAGACTTAAAAAAACGTATTGATTAGTCATGCACATTGGTTGTCAAAGAACACACAAATAATATACACTCTAGAAAGTAAAAAGTGAAAGTGCCCTCTTTCGTCCCCATCCCCTGCCCCCCAGCCACTCCCCTCTCCTGAAATACCCTTCCTCAGAGTTGTCCACAGTTAACAGTTTCATTCCTTATGCTGAAATTCCCCAGAGTTGTCCATGGTTAACAGTTTAATTCTAGGTCTAGGTCAATACAAATAAATATAGGTGGCTATAGACGTGCATTTCTTAAAAACTGCATTATGTTTTTTTCTCCAACTTTTTTTTTCATTTAACCATGTGTTCTAGTCAACTTTCCATATGCTTATGCATAGATTTATTTAATTTCTTATCATATTGTATTCCATATAATGTACCATTTACAATTTTCAAAATATTTCCATCTCCCCACTTCCCCCCTTTTTTTTTTCTGTAGAAAATAGCTCCTGTTGACTACGAGTTTAATGACTCTTTAAAGAGTCTTTAAAATAGTTCTAATAAAGTTTAGGAGTACTAATGTCTTGGTAGAACACAACCTTCTCTAGCATGGAATTGGGTAGAAGAAGACTCTATTTATGATTTTATAATGATGATGATTATGATAACTCCTACTCGTGTTTATACATTTTAAGATAATTTTCTATAAAGGATCTCGTTTAAACTCCATCTAATGATATTTTGCTCTGGAAATGCCTGCCGATTCTCCTGATAACACTGTTTTTATTGTAATAAAGCCTTACAATATGAGCTGGGAACAGCATGACAATGCTGTTATTACTACCCACACAATTATTATTTAATAAAGATGAAAATTAATAGCTCCAACATTACTTCATGCCCAGTCTTATGTATCTTTGAAGGTATGCTTCATGACTATATCCTGCTGTTTCCTACTTCTCGGCTTCAAAATACTGAGGAAAAACTGACAGGATTAAAGGGAGAAAGACAATTCTACAGTTATAGTGTTGGATTTTAATATTCCATCACAAGAATTGGTAGAAAAACTAGACCAAAAAAATTAGTAAAGATGCGGAAAACTCGAATAGCATAATCAACCACCTTGACCTGATTGATATTTATGTTACTATAGCAGGCACTACAGAATACATATTCTTTTTAAGGGCTCATGACACATTCATAAAAATAAACCATAAGCAAGGTCATAAAACAAGTCTCAATAAATTTAAAGGGAATTAAATCATACAAAGTTTGTTTTCTGACTGCAGATGAATTAAATTAAAAATTAATAACAATACAATATTTAGAAAAACCTTCAATACTTAGAAATTAAACAATTACTTCTAAATAATTTATGAATCAAAGGAATCACAGGGAAAATTAGAAAATATTTTGAACCATGTGATAAAGAACACATAACCCGTCAGAATTGGTGGGATGAAGCAAAAACAGCATTCAGAAGGAAAGATAAAGCTTTAAATATTTATTTTAATAAGCAAATGTTGTATATTTACAAGAAGCTAGAAGAAGAGCAAAGTAAACTTCAATAATAAGAAGAAAAAAATCAGGACAAGAGCAGATCAATTAGGGATGCCTGGGTGGCTCAGTTAGTTAAGCATCTGCCTTAGGCTCAGGCCATAATCCCAGGATCCTGGAATTAAGCTCAGGGCTCTCTGCTCAGTGAGGAGTGAGCTCCCTCTCCCTCTGCTCCTTCCCCACACCAATCCTCCCCACCCAGATCTGCTCTCAATCTCTATCTCTCAAATAAATAAATAAAATCTAATAAAAAAAAAAATAAAAGCAGCTCAATGAGATAAACAATAAGGGAAATTAACCAATCAAAAAATTGATTCTTTGAAATGATCGACAGAATTCACAAACCTCTAGCTAGGAATGATCAAGGGAAAAACAAAACAAAAATCACCAATATCAGGAATTAAATAGGTGTTTTTGTTACAGATCCTATAGGCATTAAAAGGACAATTTAATGTTATAAACTTTATGCTAACATTCAACAAGCTGGATGAAACCGATAAATTTCTTAAAATATACGACTTACTAAACTAATACAAGATGAAACAGAAAATTTCAATAGCTCCATAGCTATTGGAAATTAAATACATTATCAAATATCTTCCCACAAATAACATGCCCTCTAGGCACAGATGGTTTCACTGGTGAAATTTACCAAACATTCAAGGAAGATCTCAAACCACTATTACACAATCTTTATAAAGAAACAGAGGAGAGAATACTTCCTCACTCACTTTATGAGGCCAGCATAACCCTAACACCCAAACTCAAATGCGCTGATACAAAACTCAGAAGAACTAATAGAAAAATCTTGGCAAAAAATTAGCAAATCAGACGTGACAAGGAAAAAAAGGATGAGATATCATGACTAAGCATTTATTCCAGGCATGCAAGATTGGTTTAACATTAAAACCCAACTGATGTCTCTTTTTTCTTGCCAGACTCGATACCTCCATTTCTGCCAAGAGATACCAAGGCAGACAAGGTAGAGTCTTGCAGGAGAGCCTCAACTACATCACATGGCCTGGTTCAGGAAGCTTCTTTGTCCCCCAAGGGCTCAGAACTCTCCTCCCTCACTCAAAGACAACAAGGCAGCTAGGATCGCCCCAGTAGGGAGATCCTACCACATCCCTCCCTCACCAGGAGATATTGGTGGCCTGGCCTGAGGAAATGTCTTTTGTCCTATCAGACAGCAGCAGAGGTATCAGATAACCCAAGCAAATCAAAATAACATTACAAATTCTCTGAAAATTAAATTGCGATTGAAATCATAGCCCACAAATATCATGCAAGACCCACACACTAAATCTAATTAAGGTGACTGACTGCCAAAATAAAATTTACATAGGACCCATAGTCTCCTAATAAAATAGACAAAATGTGCAGAATACAATTGAAAATCACCCGAAATACCAGAACTAAGAATATCACAATGACTGAGAAATAATAATCAACGGACACCAACATTATTAAAATAAATTAGATTTTAAAGCATCCATTAAAAAAAAGACTTCAACCATCAATTACAAATTCTCTTGAAACAAGTGAAGATGAAAAAAATTGGAAATCTCAATAGAAAAAAATAGAAGCTATTAAAAAAAACCAAAATGGGAATCACAGAATGAAAAAATACGATATCAGAAATTTTAAAAACTTACTGGTTATCCTCAAGAGTGGAGCAGAAATGAGAGAACAGAATTAGTGAACTTGAGGACAGGACAATAGGATTCACTGAATGATGACAAATCCAGCATTTGTATGCCAGAGGCCCAGAAGGAGAAAGAGAATAGAAGACAGAAAAAGTATTTGAAGAAATAACAGTTAAAACTTCTCAAACTTGGTAAAAGAATCAAATATACAGATCCAAGAAGATGAGCAATTCCAAATATGATAAACCCAAAGAAATCCATTTCAAGATACATATAGTATGTTTGAAAACTGAAGATATAGGAAAAAGTCTTGAAAGTAGCTGGTGAGAAAAAATGCTTTATATATATAGAGAGACACCAATTCAAATGACAACAGATTTTTCATCTGAAACCATTGAGGCGAGAAGGAAGGGACACATTATTTTAGAGATGCTGAAAGAAAACAACTGTCAGCCATGAATTCTAGATCTGTTGAAGCTATCATTCATGATTAATGGGGAAATAAAAATATTCTTAGTCAAAGGAAAACAAAACAAATTTGTAACTTGCAGATCTACACTTCAAGACTAGTTAAAGGAATTTCTTCAAATGGGAAGGAAATGATAAAAGAAAATCTCGGTGTATCAAGAAGGAAGAAGGATGAAAGGACAAAGCAGGAATATGGATACACAAAATATCCTTTTCCTTGTGAGTTTAATAAGTAATATTTGACTACTGAAAAAAAGTTATTATATCATTTGATGTCTAAATCAATGATATTTAAAAGTGGGGGAAACAGAAGGTTCTAAATAAATTAAGATTTCTACACTCAAAAAGGTAAAATGTTGATAACAATAAATGTTACATGTCACATATGTATATTAAAATACCCAGAGTAACCATTATGAAAACTATAAAAGACATGAATTAAAAAATACCGTAAATAGGGCAGGATTAAATCCTAAAAAAAATTCAAGTAAGGCACAGGAAATCAAAAAAAGATAAACGCAGAAATGAGATTTAGGGCACCTGGTTGGCTCAGTTGGTTGAGTGACTGCCTTCAGCTCGGGTCATGATCTTAGAGTCCCAGGATTGAGTCCCGCATTGGGCTCCCTGCTCAGTGGGGAGTCTGTTTCTCCCTCTGACCCTCCCCCCTCTCCTGCTCTCTCTCTCTCATTCTCTCTCTCTCAAATAAATAAATAAAATCTTTAAAAAAATGAGACTTATAGGGAAACATAAAGAAATAATAAAAAAGACAGACTTCTATGATCGGATAATTACCTTAAATGTAAATGCTCTAAATACGTCAATAAAAAGATTGGTAGAGTGTTTAAGATCCAACTATAAGAAACTCACTTTAGGATGAAAGTAGGAAGAAGAAAAAAGTTTTATCATGCAAACAATAGTGGTAGGAGTGTCTATATTATCTGATAAGGTGGATTTCGGAGGAAGAAAATTACTAGAGACAAAGAGGGCATTACATAATGATAAATGAATGAATCCACCAAGAAGATGTAAGGATTCTCAGGGTGTATGCACCAAACAACAGAGGCTCAGAATATGTGGAATAAGAATGGATAGAGTTGAAAGCAGAAATAGAAATATCCACAATTATATCCCCTCTTGGCACATGTTACACATGTTAATTTTTTTTCTTTTCTTTTTAGAGAGAGAGAGGTAGAGGGGCAGAGGAAGAGGGTGAAGGAGAGAGAGAATCTCAAGCAGTCTCCTTGCTCAGCTCAATCTCACAAACCTGAGATCGTGACCTGAGCTGAAATCAAGAGTTGGACACTTAACTGACTGAGTCACTCAGGCGCCCCACACATGCTATTTCAACAACATAATCAAATGACAGAATCTTATTGATGTACATAGAACGCTCTACCCCCAAACAGCAGAAGAGTCCATGGAATGTTCATCAAGAGAGTCTTTAACCGGGCCTTAAAAAAAAACCAACAAACCTCAACACATTTGAAAGAGTTGAAATCATATAGAGTGTAAATAATTTGTGACTCAAGAAGTCTCAAAAGAAAAAAACTAACCTAACTCAATGAAGATAAAAACAATAAAACAGAGTGTACGTAATGAAGCTAAAGCCTTGCTGGGAGGAAAATGTATAGCACTAGTATTTATACTAGAAATGAAGAAATGAAGAAAGATCTGAAATCAATAAACTACATTCCTACCTCAGGTAATTAGAAAAGGAAGAACCAAATAAACTCAGAGTAAGTGAATGGAAGGAAATAAGAAAGGAGCAGACATCAGTGAAAGTAGAAAAACAATAGAGAAAATCAGTGGGAAAAAAGCTCATCCTTTAAAAAAATAAAGTGGATAAACCTGCGGTAAGACTGACAAAAATAAAAATATACAAGATAGAAGGGTGCCTGACTGGCTCAGTTTGTGGAGCATGTAATTATTGATCTCAGGGTTGTGAATTTAAGCCCCATGATGGTATAGATTACTTAAAAAATAAAATCTTAAAAAAATATATATATGGGGCACCTGGGGTCATGCCAGTAGGCTAAGCGACCGACTCTTGGTTTCTGCTCAGGTTGTGAACTTGGGGTCATGTGATCGAGCCCTGCCTCAGACCCCACACTCAGGGGAGTCTGCTTGAGATTCTCTCTCACCCTCTCCTTCTGCCCCTCCCCCCATGTGTGTGCATGTGCATGCACTCTCTCAAATAAATAAATCTTCAAAAAATGTATATATATATAAAAGAAAGAAATCCCCTATATTAGCAATGAAAAAGGGGATATCATTACAGATTCCACAGCCATTAAAAAGATAAGAATACTGTGAACATCTTTATCCTTATAGATTTGACAATTTAGAAGAAATGGACCAATTCCTTAAAAACCACAAACTACCAAACTCAACCAATAGATAATCTGAATAACTCTATAAGCATTAAAGCAGTTGAGTTCATAGTTTAAAAGCTCCTGAAAAGGAAATCTCCAGGCCCAGATATTTTCTGTGGAAAATTCTATGAAACATTTGAAGAAGAGTTAACCCCAATTTTATACAATCTATTCCAGAAAGTTAAAGAGGAAACATTTCTCAATTCATTATAGGAGGCTAATATGACGCTGATACCAGAAACGGATAAAGATAGTACAAAAAGGAAAACCACAAGCCAGTATCTCTCATGAATTAAGATGTAAAAATCCTCAACAAAATGTTATCAAACCAAATCCAACAATATATATGGAAAAAAATTATATGCCATAACTAGTAGATTTATTCCAGTTATGCAAAGCTGATTCAACATTTGAAAATTAATCAATATAATCTACCACTATCAACAAACTGTAAGTGAAAAATTAAAATCCATATTTATAATATATATAAAATATATTTATAATATATGTGAAATGTATTTTTATTTTGGCCACAAATGAGAAAATAAAATTAAATTCCTAGTACAGTACTGCTCCCAAATACAAAATACTTAAAACGTACCAGTGATATCCAAGACTTTTACATTGAAAATACTGATGAGATTTTAAATAAGACCCAAATAAATGGAGATATATGTACCACATTCATGTGTTATAAAACTAAATGTTGTTAAGGTCAATTCATTCCAAGTGGATCTACAGATTAAACAAAATCCCAATCTAAATTTCAGTCCTCTTTTTTAAAGAAATCAACAAATAGGGCTTTAAATTAAATGTAAATGCAAATGCTCTAGATTTGTCAACCCAATAAAAAAAACACACACACAACCACCAAGGTTGGAGGCCTCACTCTTCATTGGACAAGAGTGCTTCTATGCTATTTCTATTATTGTACTCATCATGTTTTACTGTAATTATTGTTAGTATAATGAATGCTCCTTGAGAATAGGGACAATGTCTTAATGATATCAGTCTTTTTTTTTTTTTTTCATACTGTATCCAGCTTTGTTAAGGACACTTTTCATAAACAGTCATGGTATTTCAGGCAGGGCATGGGCAGACAATCGTTAATAGTATACAACAACTTTCAAACTCTCTTGTTCATTGGACTACCTAAATCAAAAAGCCACTATAAAACCCAATGAAGTCTTCATGTGAAGCTCTGAACAGGGAAAGTTTAGAGTGAGGGTTGATGTTTCACATGTAGTATATTGTTCAACAAACTTCTCACAAGCCGATCCTGAGTTTCTGGAAATGAAATGAAGATGGCAGAATTATCCATCTGAAGATCCACAAGCTAAAAAAGGAGCTCTTCGGTGGGATGCCATCTCCACGTGACACTGGAGAGTCCAGATTGCCTGACACACTGGGAACCATGTTTTGGGGTCAGGTTCCAACAGGTCTCTGGGTTTAAGGGAGTCAAGTCTATGGTGAAGGCAGAGAGGGAGAAGAGGACATTAAAAAAAAAAAAAGAATTTAGTTTTCCTCACCACAAGGCTTTCGTGCCAAGGTGGCTAATATGTGCCAACATCAAGGAATCCCTCCTCCTGGGAACCAAGAGAAAGTTTCTCAAAAGTAAAAGGGAAAGGTGTTTCCCCCCTGTATCAACCTAGCTTCAGAGATATCTACTAGTAACATATGTCCTTCCTCCAAAACAACTATGAAGTGTTCTGTGTGCTAACAACATAGCCTAAAAAAAAGTTAAAATTCTGCATTTTTAGAGAACTTGATAAAAAATATTTCAAACTGTACAGTCACCACAAGTACACAGGTATCACTTGGCATGTCCAGCACCCTTGGGTTTCTGTCCTTGGTGTGTTTGGCATCTTTGTTTCTGCAGGGTTATTCCCATCCTTGCCAGCATCAGCTTTCACCCTTTCCCTTTGGGTACCTTCTCTGCCCTCTTTGCAGAGGCATTTTTAGGCTTGGACTCTGGCTCTGAGGAGCAGATTTAGCAGATAACCTTGCAGAACTTCACCTTGCCTTTATTACCTGGAGCATTCCTTTCGGCCTTTCTCTTGAGCATGGTGATGATGGGGGGATATAGCTGCTGGACGTGGGGATGCAGCCGTGCGGGCTTTGGTCAGTCTGGGGGGTTGTTCTGGCCTCTTCTTCACGCTGCTCCCATCATCTTGGTCTTGGTCACCTTTTATCTTAACACAGCATAGATGTTTTCAGTGAAATATGTGAATTGTGAATTGGTGAAAATAACCACCATTTTGTATTTATATGATTTTAATTTGAGAAAAAAGGAAGACAGGCATGTAAATCACTCAGCATGTGGGCAGGAGTTTCTAATGATAACATCAGAAATGTAGCCAGCTTTTTCTCTTTCCAAGAGCAAGGTCCAGAATCTTGGGACTCTGGTTTCCATTTAACACATGGGGAACTTCCCCAGAGGTAATTCAGTGAGTATGGTTTTACATCAAGGAATTACCTGGAACCTGGCTTTAGCTAATCCCACATTAATTATTCATGGAAAATATTGCTTGCCAACTTTCAACTTTGTTTGTATTGGCTCTGATGATTCTGAATATATATCACTCAATTCTTCAACGTGAAACAGAGGGACCCTTTTCAACATTTAGGGTGAACTCCTCAGTTCTAAGTAACATCAGCCAATGGATTTTACATCTTGCCAGTTCTCTAATACTTTATTCTTAATCCAAAGCCCTGTGGAGTTTTATAAATAACTTCGATAAATCCAAAAGTCCATCCACTTTCTCTTCACAGAAGTTGCAAATTGGTATTGGTCCATGTGTGTGTATTTCCAACCATTTTTCCTACCCAAAATTGTTGGTTTGCAATGAGATTTGGTTCAGTTTAGTGTCCTTTGAGATTACCCATAAAGGCTTTTGAAATTGTTTGTTGTTTGATTGTTTATCTTTGGGAAACTTCATAGAACACTATTGAAGTCATTCCAGCCAAAGCCTGTTTTTCTTTTCATTAGGTCATCAAAGACAGCACCAAATCAAGTATAAGAAGTAGCTTTTTCCTTCTATAATAAAGATGCTCTTATTTGATTTCCTGGGTTTCTCATTCTCACACTTTCTGATCCAGAGTATTTAAACATTGTGACGGTAATGCAAAACAAATAATCTGTTCAGATAAATAATCTGTTCAGATAAATAAATCTGTTTTCTACTCTGAGGGTGGTTATGTAGGACACAGACAAGGCATGGGCTTTAAATGATCAGATTCAATCTCACAGGTGGCATCTACAGGTTTATGCCATAGTCTGTAGGTAGTGTCCAACCAGTCAGTGTTTGCCGAGCATCAGTAACATGTTGTATTCAGTGATATGAAGATTCCAGACATGAAAAAGATAAGGTTCCTAGACATATGGATGCAAATAAAGCAAATAAATGTATGATAAGGATCAATGGAAATGTATGAATTAACCCTGTTTTTTTTTAAAGATTTTATTTACTTATTTGAGAGAGAGACAGACAGACAGACAGAACACAAGCATGTGGAAGGGCAGAGGGAGAGGGAGAAGCAGACTCCCCATTGAGCAGGGAGCCTGACGTGAGGCTCAATCCCAGGACTCCAATATCAGGACCTGAGCCAAAATCTAGAGTTGGTCACCTAACCCCCTGAGCCACCCAGGCATCCCAAGAATCATAGCATTTCTTAATTATGTGTAACTTAAGTTAATATTAACATTTATTGCAAATTGTGTACTCACTCTTCAGATATGACCCTGTACTCCCAAGAATGGGGAACAAATGTACCTGGATTCTTTTGAGTAAAAAATAGACACAAATATTAACATGTAGTATTTATGGAGTACTAACTACATGCAAAGCCCTGAAATGAAAGTTCAGGTACATCATCTCAATCTTCATATCAGTACTCTGAAGTGGATAGTATCATTATTATTTCACAAGGAAATTAATGCACAGTTAAATAATCTGACCAAGGTCCCACAGCTAGTAGGTAGAGAAGCCAGGATTTGAAACTAGGCAATGTGGCTCTAGCGTATATGCTGAACTGCTGGATACTAAGCTGCTAAATGGGAATAATAATGGTATACCTCTCATAGCGTCATTATGATCATTTCATGAGTTTATACGTGTCAAGTGCTTATCGCAGTATCTGGTGTCTAGTAAGTACTCAATAAATGATAACAGCTATATTTTTTATTTTTTATTTTTTTCTTCTATTTTTTAAATTAACATATAATGTATTATTTGCCCCAGGGTACATGTCTGTGAGTCATCAGGCTTACACATTTCACAGCATTTACCATAGCACATACCCTCCCCAGTGTCCATAACCCAGCCACCCTATCCCTCCCCCCACCAACCCCCCAGCAACCCTCAGTTTGTTTCGTGAGTTTAGGAGTCTCTTATTGTTTGTCTCCTTCCTGATCCCATCTTGTTTCATTTCCCTCCCCCACCCCCCACGACCCCCCGCCCTGCCTCTCAAATTCTTCATATCAGAGAGATCATATGATAATTGTCTTTCTCTGATTGACTTATTTTGCTTAGCATAATACCCTCTAGTTTCATCCATGTCGTTGCAAATGGCAAGATTTC
>CM052898.1:24263653-24306120 GCA_028534135.1 Potos flavus | reverse complement strand
TATCTTTAGGGTAACTACCCAGTAGTGCGATTGCTGGGTCGTAGGGTAGCTCTATTTTCAACTTTTTGAGGAACCTCCATACTGTTTTCCAGAGTGGCTGTACCAGCTTGCATTCCCACCAACAGTGTAGGAGGGTTCTCCTTTCTCCACATCCTCGCCAACATCTGTCGTTTCCTGACTTGCTAATTTTAGCCGTTCTGACGGGTGTGAGGTGGTATCTCATTGTGGTTTTGATTTGTATTTCCCTGATGCCGAGTGATGTTGAGCACTTTTTCATGTGTCTGTTGGCCATTAATAAATGATAACAACTATTATTGGAACATTAAGTTACTTGCCCAGAGTCACTTACGCTGGAACACCATGCTTTCAACCCTTATAAAACTGTATAGATAATCTTGGCTTCACTATAGTTACGTTATCTTTTGTTTTTGTTTTATTTAATTTTGCTTTAGAAAGCTCAACTTACTGCAGTGTTTTCAGAGACCAGCAGAAGTAAAATGAGTTCCATGTGAAACATGTAGAAATCTCATGTACATGGATTAATTCTTTAATCACCATGACTCAAGCATTAAAAACACATATGCTCTTCCCATGTGTATCACAACATTATTTTTATAGGCTAACGGTGGAAGCCAGAGTGTCCATTGATGAATGAATGGCTAAACAAAATGTTGTATATAAGCACAACGGCATATCCTCCAGTCTTTAAAACGAAGGAAATCCTATCACATGATACGATGTGGGTGAACCTTGAGGTTATTATGCTAAATGAAATAAACCAGTCATAAAAGGACAAATACTGTATGATGCAATTTGTATGAGGTACCTAGAGTAGTCGAATTTAGAGAGACAAAAAGTAAAATGGTGGTTGCCAGGGGCTGGAGGGAAGGGGAAATGAGGAGTTACTATTTCTTAGGTAGAGTTTTTAGTTTTGTAAGATGGAAAAAGTTTTGGAGATGGATGATGGTGATGGTTGCACAGCAATGGACATGTACTTGATGTCATTGAATTGTGCACTTAAAAGTGGTTAAAATGTTTCCCCCATTTTAAGCCTGGGTGGCTCAGTCAGTTAAGTGTCTGCCTTCAGCTCAGGTCATGGTCCCACGGTCCTGGGGAAGCCTGCTTCTCCCTCTCCCTCTGCCTCCCCCCCCCCCACTCCTGCTCACATGTACTCTCTCTCACTCTAAAATGAATACGTAAAATCTTTAAAAAGATGGTTAAAATGGTAAATTTTTATGATCTTGGTATTTTACCACAGTTTTCAAAAAGCACATATGCAAATTGAAATTCTATATACAAAATATTTAATATTTCAATTCTTTATATTCAATATATATAGTTTATATTTCAATGCAAAGGCTTTCATGGTCATTATAATAAACATGAGATATTTTTGAAAAACAGGTAGAAGTCATTTCCTTTCTTACACATTGTGAATGCTACTTGGTAAAAAAAATTTATTTTAAACATTGAAACATTAATTGGAACCTTCAATATTCTGCAGCTGAACACTGGGTTTCAATAATCCTCTTTGCTGTTTTTCTGATGTTCTTATTTCTAAAACCCAATTCTCCTGGGGAATGCATTACTCTCTCTTATAGCAGGTGAACAATTTCTATAATTTAAATATTCAAAAATTTGAGGCCGCTATGCAGTGGGAGGATACAGTAGGCAGACATGTTATTATCTTGGGGATACCATATTACAAATAAATTGGATTCTTCATTCCCTTCTGGGAAAAGAGATGGGAACTGATATGTTTTTGAGCACCCATTAGCTTCCACGGTTTTTGCAGCGCTATAGGACACTTTGTATACGTTATTGCATTGAATTCTTATGGGATGGAGATGAAACAGTATATTGAATGTTGAGACATTGCAAGTGTTTTCCTCCCCTTGTTTCTAAAGAGGGAGACTTGCTGATGCATTAGTCAAGGAGGTACTTTTATTGTCCAGGATCCAGGTGTTCCTAAATGAAAATCAGGACGGAGAGACTCAGTTCGTCTACATATCTGGCACCTTGATACTTGGTGCCAAATAGTTCTTTGTTTTGGAGGCTGGCCTATGCATTGTAGGCCCTGCTTGAGAGTCACAGACATGTTCATGGTTGAGGTTGGGAGGCGAGAAAGGAGCTAGGCTAGAGAGGTGACAGAGCTGGATGTTGCAGACAGTGTTGGATGGTAAAGGGAGAATTTTTTGGAGCTACTGCTACAGAGAGAGAATGAGAGAAGTTCCAAAAGGATTTTGAGAAGTTATCTTTTTTTTTTCAATTTTATTTTAGAGAGCAAGGGGGGATCAGCAGGGGGGAGGGAGAGAGAGAATCCCAAGCAGGCTCCACACTCAGCTGTGCAGAGCCCTACTCGGGGCTTAATCTCATGACCCTGAGATCATGACCTGGGCAAAATCAAGAGTTGGATGCTTCACTGGCTGAGCCACCCAGGTGCCCTGAGAAATTATTTATTAAGAATGAATATGCTCCTTTATAATTTTCTTGGAAATTTGAATCGAGATTCTCTGACTCATGATTTTGTCTCTGGTTGTTATTTCTTTGAATGTGATTGTTGTGTTGAAACTGAACTGCATAGTATGGCTTTGTGAGATTTCATGTGGATTACACTTATAACAGTCCTTTGAATTTGCATTTTTCCCATTTTTATAAAAGATGGCCTGACCTCTCCGAAAGGTCATATTGCATGGTGTGCCATTCTGCCTTCTCTCTTCCCTTTGCCTTCCCTAGAGGGAACATGCTTAGTTTTCTCAAGATTTTAAAAAGAATAGTATGAAAAGATACCTCCCATTCTCTTTTAAAATGATGTCATATCTGATATTTAGAGGTAATTTGTTATGTGACCATCCTATGATTTTTTTTTTTTAAAGATTTTATTTATTTATTTGACAGAGATAGAGAGATCACAAGTAGGCAGAGAGGCAGGCAGAGAGAGAGGAGGAAGCAGGCTCCCTGCTGAGCAGAGAGCCCGATGTGGGGCTTGATCCCAGGACCCTGAGATCATGACCCAAGCTGAAGGCAGAGGCTTTAACCCACTGAGCCACCCAGGCGCCCCGACCATCCTATGATTTAAGAAGTTCTGTCTGCCAGTTTATTACTACTACTCTAAAAATTACCATAAATTCAGTGGCCTAAAACAATACAAACTTATTATCCTACAGTTTTGGAGATCCACAATCAGTGGGCTTAACATCCAAGTGTCGGCTAGGCTGCATTCCTTCTGGAGACTCTGGGGGGACAATCTGTTTCCTTGCCTTTCCAGCTTGTAGAGGTCAAATGCGTCCTTGACCCTTGGCCCTGTATCACCTCAACCTGTTTCTTTCATTGTATCTTCTTTTTGTCCTCTCTGCCTCCCTCCCTCTTAGTAAAGACACTTGTGATTACTTTGGGCCCACCCGAATAATCCAGGACAATCTCTCTCTCTCAAGATACTTAATCACGTCTGCAAAATCCCCATTGCCACATAGGGTAACATTTTCCCAGGTTCCAGGGAGTAGGATGAGGGCATCTTTGGGGGAGGGGGTGTGTGTCGTTATTCTGCCTCCCACGACTAGAGTATAAACATGTGCAGAATGTGTGATCTCATTCTGATAGCATGCTTGAATTGCTCTGTCTTGATTTTATTTTTTTTAAACACTTGAAATTCTTAGGCTTAGCTGACATTTAATTTTCACATTAGAAAAGTGATAAGAATTACTCAAATTATAGTAATTTTGATGGAGAAACCAATCGAGCTTTTAATACAAACTCAAGTTCCTCTTTAACCTCGTTCCTAGTAGCTGATTACCAGTTCTGTCCAGAAGGACAAAGCACCTTCAATGTTCTTCCTGAAACATACAACACATCTAACAGTTAAACATGTGCAATAAATCCTCTTTCAACATTCAAAAGTATCATGTGATCAGCCCAGTGCCCAGCACAGAGTAGTGTTTCAGGAACATTGGTTGAATGATTGGAAGACTGCATGATCACATCAGGTTTTATTAATGTCAAAATACGTTGGGGCTGAAAGCTGTTACTTCGTTTGTTATTTATTTGGCGATAATGTGATTTGACCCGTGCCACCTAACTTCTGGTGAAACTCAGGAGTTGGGTATACTAATGCTGATGACATTTCATTTTACCTCTTCCTTGTTAATAGATTCAAACCAATTTCTCAGAGGCCTTTTTACTCACTTTTGTAGGTGCTTGATAAAGTGAAATTCCATGTGATTTAAAACTTGCTCCTTCTGGAAGGTCAGCCACAGGCTGGAGGGAGAGTATATAGTGTATGATTTAAGAGCATGGATTTGGCATCAGTCGGATGGCATGTCCAAATTCCATATCTGCCACTCGCTGAGAAGCTGCGTGTCTTCCCTGTGCCTCAGTTTCTTCACCTGAGAAGAACGATAATTGTACCTCTCAAGTCATAGGGTTATGGTGAGGGTTTCAAGGGGAACAATGCAAAATGCAGAGTCAGAGCCTGGCACACAGTGACCACTTAGTAAATGGGAGCTAATATTTGTCCAATTGAATTATTATCTATTAAGGGATAGGATTGTAAAGCAGGCTTTCTGGCACTTTCCCGTGTCCATGACCATTTTGAGGGGATTTTTGGGGAAGGACCCATCTAGACAAGAGAATATATCCCATCAACTTTTTGGGAAGAGGGGAGTGAAATAGATAGGAAAATGAATACAAACAAAATACTAACAAATAACAAAAAAGGAAGAGGTTCTGCCTGGTTCTCACACTTCACCCAAAGCTGACAGAATGAAAACAACAATCCGCTAACATTTTCTGAGGGCCTACTATGTGCATTTCTTGTCAGTGACACAGGGAGATACGAGATATTCATGATGATGTAGACTGTAGTTTTACAATTTACCAGTGACCTCCTATATGCTTTATAGTCATCATCTCTAATCGTCATGACCAGCCTGTGATATCTGTGTTCCACCTCCCAACCCCCCTCCCCCCCATTCCACAGGAGAGGAAATGGATGTAGTCCTCGCAGTTCACAGCTAAATACTGTGAACTCAAGCCTGCTCTGACTTCTATGACCCACTTTCTGTCTGTTCAAGCGTGTGTGCTTTTTAGCCTTTATCCCGGAGAGAATATGTATGCATATAAACAAAAGTCATAGTAGTAAGCGATACAAGATAAGCACAAACTATGGGGCATAGACAATAAGTTGGCTCTTGGAGTTCACAGGAACTGGAATAATCATGGAGAATGGGTCTGATCTGGGTCTTAAAAATAAGTAGCCAGGGCACCTGGGTGGCTCCGTAGGTTAAGCGTCTGCCTTCAGCTCAGGTCATGATCCCAGGATCCTGGGATCCAGCCCTGCATTGGGGTCTATGCCCAGTGGCGAGCCTGCTTCTTCCTTTCCCTCTGCTGCTCCCCTTGCTTGTGCTCTTTCTCTGTGTCACTCAAATGAACAAATAAATAAAATATTAAAAAAACAAAAACAAAAACAAGTAGCCATCAGAGACTAGGGAAACCAGTAGGGTTTTCTAAGTTAGCAAGATGGCCCAAGCCAACAAGAGATGAGAGGAGGCTTAATGCAAGGAGGACAAAATTTTAAATTTCTGTTTCCTGTTTGGTTCATTGGTAGTGGTTCTAGGTTATGCATTCACATTAGAATTGCCTATACGACCGACTGCACCATTCAAGTAAAATAGAGAGCAACCTGCAGACTATGGTTGGAAAGGTATTGGAACTGGCTTTAGGGTTTTTTAACCTCTTTCAGAAGGAACCCTTTGAAGATGTGGAGTGAGTGATGAAAATTAAAACAGGGAATGTAAAATGGCACAACTGATATGGAGAACAGTTTAGTAGTTTCTCCAAAAGTTAAGTGCAGAATTACCACGTGATCCAGCAATTCTGCTCTTAGGTACATACCCCAAAGAATTGAAAATGGGTCTCCCCACAACAGTTTGTACATGAACACTCATATCAACCTTCCTCTCAATAGCCCAAATGTGGAAGCAGCTCAAACGCCACTCCACAGATAACCAGATGAATGAACTGTGGGATAGCAATGCAGGGGAACAGTATTCAGCCACCAAAAGGGGTGAAGGGCTGATACATGTCACAACACAGATGAACCTCAAACACACTATGCTAAACGAAGGAAGCCAAACACAAAAGGCCACATAGTCTAGGATTTGATTTCTATGAAATGTCTATAATAGACAAATTCATAGAGACAGGAAGATTAATGGTTGTCAGGGACTGGAGGAAGGAGGGAGGAGAGAATGCATGCTTAATTTCCTTCCAAGGTGATAAGAATGTTCTGGAACTAGATAGAGGTGGTATTTGTACAACATTGTGAATGTGCCAGATGCTACTGAATTGTAGACTTTAAAATGGTTAAAATGGTGAATTTTACGGTATCTATATTTTACCCCAATTAAGACAAACAAACAAGCATGAGATGATCTGCAATTTAGGATATGTGGATGTAAGGGGAGGCTGGGGATACTTGTATATGCATCAGCAGAAATTTGGGGGTCTTACTGTAAGAAAATTAGATCTTAAAAAATTCAAGAATAATGTGCTTTGGGTTTTTTTTCTATTAAAGTCAAATAAAACTAAATTTAATATTTTATTTAAAAGCCATGTGATTTTTTAAAAAGCCACTTGATTTAAAAAATATCTGATTTTACTAAAGCTTTTCTATCCATCTATCTAACAATTTGTTTACCTAAGTGGACAACCTTCTCTCTTCACATACCTAGAAAAAGTTCCATAATAATGCTCACCTGATATATATATAATAGGAATTTCTGGATGGTAGAATTTGGCATGATTAAAACAAGCTTCCCTCTTATTTTTCTGCATTGTTTGGATCCTTTATATTGAACGCATATGATTTTTAGGAACATCATTGTGTGATTTTTCTTTTTCTTAAACAAATCAATTAGCCTATAAGCAAACACAGACGGTAGAGTCGAATAAGCCAAGCTGTAATGGCAATTAATTCTGAGGAAAATATCGTTGTTATTTCTCTTTCTGTACTTTTATTGGGGTACTTTTTCAATCTCCAAAGTAGTATTTTAAAAATTTATAAAACTTAGAAACATTAAGAAAGTTTCCCAGTGTGAAAACCGTTAGAGGTAGAGTCAACAGAGGGTTGGGTGGGGGAAGGGGTGTCAAACTCAGATTTGCCTAACTCCAAAACTCAATTCTCAGCCTTGAGCTAATCTTGTCATAAGTGATACAGTTTATTTTTCAAAAATTCAACACCAGTGTATCATTTCCCCCCTGGATTCTAACTACTGATTGAGTCCTACATCTGGCCTTCAAAATGCCAAGACTGCAGAGGAGGGTTATTGTCTGTGGTACCCTTCAAGAACATGAAGAACTTGCTTTGTTTCCAGGAAATTATCCACCTACTACCAAAATGCCCACGAATGGAGCATCTGTTGTGTACAGGGCACAAATGAGAGGCGTTTCGCAGAGAATCTGAGTCTGAAGTTATCCATGAATTAAGATGCCCAGTAGCCCACTGCAGAGACAGTTTTGTGGTAATGAGACATTTGTTTGCTTATTTATCCATTTACTCACTGCTTATTGAGTTCCTGGGAGCTATAAAGGTTGGTTCCTGATTGTCATTAATGTGCTCCTTAAGACATTATTGGTTGTAAGAAACAGAAACCAACTTAAACTAAGAAAAAAGGGAAACTTTATGACAGACATACCGGGTGGTTTTACAGGTTTCCAAGAGGGAGGACCTTAGGCACCGAATGGCAGCGGGGATGGGCTTTGGAGATTTGGAGCCAATGTGCTGAAGACAGATTGTCGGACAGATTGTCGGAATCTTTGCTCTGATGTGAGCCCTCTGTTCTTGAACAATTTACTTAACCACTCATTGTGCTCATCTGTGAAATAACTATCAGAACAACAGCTTCCTCATAGGTGGTTCTGAACATGAAACGGTAACGAGGGTGAAGGGCAGATCACAGTGCCTGTGACTTAGTAAGCACTCAGTCACTGTTAGTTTTTGAATTCTCTGTCACTGCAGACTCGATTTCTTAACTTTCCAGTCTCCATGCTTAAGAATGGCCGTTCAATCCCAGCTTTGGGGAACAAATTAACTTGACACTCTTTTGGTTCCAAATCGACATTTTTAGAGAAGCAATTGCTTGGCTTCATGGAATAGGCATCCGTCCCTGATCAATGAACTGAATCCAGTGGGCAGGGACCTATTAACTAATCATGGCTGCCAGGAACCTAGTGTTGTAACCACGTGGATGGAGGGGAGGGCGCAGGTCGTGGACACTGGCCAAACCGAGGAGCATACAATACACCAAGGAAACCTCTAAATGTGCTACTACTTCTTAGTGGTGTTTAATAGGAAAAGGGAAAAAGGGGGGGGGGGGGGACAAAAACAAAACAGAAACAAAACCAGAAAGCTGAACAACAAAATGAAACAAAAAAACCCGTCTTTGTTTTATCTGAGATGTCCAAAGAATATCTCTGAATTTTCATCTTTCTACTAAAACACAAAACAAAGCAAAGAAAAATAGTGTTCTTAGATTAAACATTTCATGATGGAGACTTTGCAAATTGCCATGGAGACGATGGAGGAAATTATGCACTGGCTCTTTTTTTCTTCACAGTCTATGCATAGGGATGGACGGAGGTATTAGCCTCAGCTCTTTTTTCCATGGTGAACTGAAGTGTTTTAACAAAATCTGCCACTCTATCAGCAATAATAGACTTCTCTACATGTTAATGTTAAAATCTTTTCATTGTAATGGATTCAACTTTACTAAACACCAGGCTACATTTTCTTGTTGAGTAAGATGCCCTACCCTGTCTCAGCTGTGACTCTCTGATATCTGGATAATTTTATTCAAGTCTGGTTTTTAAATGATGTTTATCTTCTAATCTCATTCCAGCCTCCATTCATAATTAACTAGGTTACAAGTATCTTTTATTTATAAACATTTGGTTATGCGTGTCAGATAACCCATTTAGAGTAGTTTAAATAATAAGGGGATTTAGCAGCTTATTTAACTGAAAAGTGCAGTGGGATAGCAGGCTTCGGGTATAGATTGATCTAGGGGCTCAACCATGTCACTAGGAGCCTCTTTCTTTTTGTTTCTCCACACTGTCTTCCCTATCATCAGTTTCATTTAAAGATTGGCATCTTTTATGGACACCAAAGGCTGGCATCAGGAATAGGGGTGACACTTTTTTGTTTTAGTGGACAGGAGAAAGAATTCTTTTGGGAGCTCCCACAGAAAAGAGAGGATTCTTTTTTCTCAGAATTCATCCAAAAAGCCATTCACTCTAGCTAGAAGGAAACACTGGTTGACATAAACCAGTCAGAGCCTACCCTTGGACTCTAGGGAGAATTTAATCCCAGTCAAACCTCATGCCTGAGAAGTTTGAGGTCCTATTAAAAAGGAAAAAGGCTTAGAGGGTATGCAGGGGTGACAACCAACAAAGTTTCTCTCCAAAACGTACCTTTTTATTTCACAGCCTGCTCTTATGTTCCTCCCTAGATTGCAATGCAGTATAATCTTTTTGCCAGTTTTTGGTGAGTATAGCTAGATGTCTGACTTTAGTGAGAGAATAATCATCCACCTATTTATTATGGGCTGCCTCAGAAATAAATGAAGAGGGTGAGCTCTAGCTTTTCCTATCGAAGACATCCATCAGAAAGATGAGATTAGTTCTGATTTATTAAGGAAGTACCTGTATGTTTAATGAAATGCTATGTAGATCTGTTTTCATAATATGAAGGGAATCATGCTGAGACATCTTGATTTGGGATTTAAAATAGTTCCAGCCTGACTACCAAGCCCTGTTCCCATTACAGAGGTACTACTAATTATTTAGGCATTGGGGAGCATTAGCTTCATCTCATTGTCTATCAACAGCTAAATTTATGCTTGAATTTCCTTAAGTTATATAATAGTAGGGATGCCTGCAAAAAAGAGTGTTGAAGGGTGGGAAAATCTTACAATAGAGGAAAAAATCAATTTGGATGAAAATTGGAGACTATTTAAATCATGTGCTTTACAGATTTCTTTGGTTCCCTTTGATCAAGTAAAGCAAATTTGAACATCCAGAAGAGTGAAGTTGATAACCTGAGGAAAACATTGTTATGTCAGATAATTATTCTCTTTATATTGCTTTTCCCTAGTGACCTGAATACTTACCAATATCTAACACTTTTCCTCTTCCCAGTTTGTCTTGTAAAGGCTTTTGAGATCTTTTTGGCTAAGTCCCATGGCATCCAGGGGAAGTCTAAGATCATTCCTGGTAAGCTTCAATATTGATATCATGAAAGAAAACTACTGGCTGTCATTTCTTGAGCAAATTAACAAGGCGCATCATATCACTTTGTTCTGTCTAAAATATCTCCCAAAGCTTACTATCTCATTTTTCTGACAGAGATTTAAAAAAAAGGAAAAAGAAAAGGTTAGAAAAAAGTTAAGCAAATAGTTAGAACAAGTCACTCTTTGTAGTATGCTTCTTGCAAATCTTTTGTTCTCAGAGCTAGCTTTGGTTGCTCTCCTTAAAACTATGATTTCTTATTCAATCACTAAAATACATAGAGTTTGTTGAAAATTGTTCTTTTTAAAATTTTTTGTATTTTCTGTGTTTTTAAATGTGATAATTAAGTGTACCTGTGTAATAAAGAGATGAAAGTGTTTTTAATTGTTATAGTTCTATGGATGAAAAGACACAGCCTTTAAATTATCCTGTCCTCCTTTATATTAACTTTTTTTATTTTTATTTTTTTTAAAGATTTTATTTATTTTTCCATTTGAGAGAGAGAGATCATGACCTCATCAGAAATCAAGAGTCTGACACAACCAACTGAGCCACCCAGGTGGCCCCTCCTTTACATTAAATTTTATTCTGGAAGTGTTTTGTGATCACACAGTAGAATTTGGGTTGCAAAACCAGGTGAGGGCTGGCTTGTAGTTACAAATTCTCAGGGGAATTTTTTTTTTCTCCTGCCTTCATCCAGACCTGTTTTATTCTGGTTGCTTTCAGTATGTGAGGTTTATTTCTCCTTGCCCCTTGCACTGAGGGTACAACCTGTTTGGGTTTCTACTTTATGTGAGAACATCAAATTAGCTCCCCTCTGCACCCCCAACCGTACCCCTCAGACACCCTTTCTGAGCAGTGGTCAATGTCAAAGTTCAAAGTCTTGAGTCTCAGGAGAATGTCTCCCAGGAACCATCCTTTTCTGTTCCTGGCCTCTGGAGAATCTTTCTTTCCAGCTTAGCCCAGCAAAGCACTTAAACAGACGTTTTTATGTTTTTAATCCAGCTTTTTACTTGTTTCATTCAGTGGTGTTGTTTATAGTGTCTGCCCTGCTGACATGAAAGTCCTGAATTGCTTTCTAAAATGGTCTTTCAAAGGTTTGTTTACAAATAATATGACTTGTGGATAGGTGAGGTCATACATTCAGGAAGACTTTCTGCATCTATCTTAAATCTCCTTTTTATCTTTTTTTAGAAACAATATTAGGGCAGTTGGGTGGTTTAGTCAGTTGGGCGTCTGACTCTTGATTTCAACTCAGGTCATGACTTCCGGGTCATGAGACCTAGTCCTGCGTTGGGCTCTGTGCTCAGTGGGGAGTCTCTCTCTCTCTTTCCCTTTGCCTCCTCACTCCCCGCTTGCACTCTCTCTCTCTCACTCTCAAGAGAAAAAACAAAAACAAAAACCCAAAAAACAAAAACAAAGAGCAAAAACAATATCCGGTGACCTGCATAATTATCCCAAACCAGCATTGTTGCAGTCGGTTTTGGGTCAATAATTCATTCTCCAAATTAAGATATTTGAGCTCATGTCCTGTAGTGAGAGATAGGGTAAGGACTCAGGTATAAGGCAAATCTCTTCTTTCTGGTGAATAAATGAGAAAATAATTATTTTATATTCGTGCATATGGGGTGTTCTCACTCATAAGAATCCTCTACTTTCTATACAGTTGGCCTGTGTAGGTCTTACTCTCTACTCAAAGGCCTTTCGTTTCTTGAGGCTAGAGACCGTTCTATTTACTCCTGTGTCTCTTACCCCCGGCATCATCGCTGGGCTTTCCATCCAGCCAGCTCAGGAAATGATTGAATAAAAGGACCTTAGAAGTGTCCCTGTTTCCTGATTGTGTTCGTATGTTCTTGACTATTTGCATGTTCCTCTTCATCAGCTTTGGCCATAGTTGGAGCCAGAATCTTCAGGCACATAGGGAATTACACGTTTCCCCTGTCAGCTGTGGATAAGCCTGAGCGAAAACGGATGGACATGGTAGTAGACACACCCACCTTGGCCGACTGTAACTTTCCCTTTTCTGCCAACAGAGTAGTTAGCTGTTGCCGTGCTCTGTGGAACCCCTGGATTGTCTCCTGCTTCCCATTCCTTATTATAGCCCCTGCTTCAGGGACAAATAGCGATACATTTGCAAGATCACTTCCTGAGGACAGTAAGTCCCACCCTCACCTTCGTGCCTGGCTGAGGCCAATTGAAATTTTTGTGTGATGCTGGTTGTATTCTTCTCATTCCCAGCATTTAGCCTGGCCCACCTTAGTCACTCATAATTGAGGATAAATGAATGAATCCGCATTCATGAGGGAGAGAGAGAGAGACAGACCAACAGACAGAGTATAAGACTCAAAAGTCCCAGCAATGACATTGAAAAATTTTAGTCTCAATACCATTGTAGAATATCATAATGAGAACAAGCAAGCAGTTTTACTCTTGTCTTTATTAGGGCTAATAATAATAAGCAGTAGCAGTAACAGTTGGCATATGTCTCAGGTTGGGTTCTCTAGAAACCAGATGCTAAGCTGAATTTTGGGATGCAGGATGTTTATTAGGGATCAACAGTGTGAAAGGAAGGACGAGAAAGCAGGACAGGGCAGAAGAAGAAGGCCCCCAAATTCTCAGCCAGCCTGGTGGGGAATTCTGAAGTGAGTATTAGCCATCCCAGAATCCTGATTTAGGCTGAAATAGATGTTAAATAATTACGAGATGGATAATTTTTAAAAGATTTTGCTTATTTATTTGAGAGAGAGAGGGTGAGCACACAAGCAGTGGGGAGGGACAGGAAGGGGAGAAGCAGACTTCCCACTGAGCAGAGAGCCCAATGTGGGGGTCCATCCCAGGACCCTGGGATCATGACCTGAACTGAAGTCAGACACTTAACCGACTGAGCCATCCAGGCGCCCCCAAGATGGATAAATTTTGATTAAAATATTAAATTTTTACCCTGTCCTGTGAGGCAACACATAGTCTGGCCTTTTGCATGTCTCTTACCTTTTCTCGAACTATTCTCTCAGGTCTTACCATCACAGCTGATCATTGTACTTAGGGTCTTTACGTTTGCTGCTTCCCGATGTTCTTGTTCCCCATCATTGCTTGATGGATTCTTCTCATCATTCGGGTCTCAGCTCATATGTCAATGTCTTAGAGAAGCTTTCCTTTACCAAACTTTCTATCACCCTGCTTTAGGAGTTCATTGCTGTGCAAAGTTAGTTTGTTTATACAGCCTCATGAGAACAGAGGCCCGGCTTATTTTATGTATGTTTACATCTCCAACACCTAGAAAAATGCCTGGCACACAGTAGGTGCAATACATTCTTTTTTTTTTAATAAAGATTTTATTCATTTATTTGACAGAGAGAGAGATCACAAGTAGGCAGAGAGGCAGGCAGAGAGAGAGGGGGAAGCAGGCTCCCTGGTGAGCAGAGAGCCCGATGCGGGGCTCAATCCCAGGACCCTGAGATCATGACCTGAGCCGAAGGCAGAGGCTTTAACCTGCTGAGCCACCCAGGTGCCCGGTGCAGTACATTCTTAATTACCGAAGGAATGAATGAATGATTCCATGACAGAGAAGTGCTATAAGCGATGAGAAGCCTTAAAAGGGTCAACTATCAAATTAAGAAGTCAGGTAAATCCTGGACATGCTCTGTGCATGTTGTCCTTTTCTTCAAGTTGACTATGAACTTCTGAAAGGCAGGAAGATTACTTTATATTTCTTGGAGTCCTCTTCTGCCAGCATATAACATAACATTTTAAATTCTGAGGGTGCTTCCTAAACCAAAGCTACCCTGCATTCAGAATCTGGAACAGATGCTCTGTAATTTTGGGTCCCTCTATGGTTGAGTGTATTATATTTATATTATATGTATTATATTTATATTATATTTATCCCAATTTTTAATTATTTATTTATTTAAAGATTTTATTTATTTATTTGTCAGAGAGAGAGAGCAAGAGAGCGAGCACAAGCAGGGAGAACAACAGGCAGAGGCAGAAGCAGGCTACCCGCTGAGCAAGAAGCCCGATGCGGGACTTGATTCCAGGACACTGGGATCATGACCTGAGCCGAAGGCAGACACTTAACTGACTGAGCCACCCAGGCGTCCCTGTCCCAATTTTTTAGTTGCACATCTCTGTACCTCTCTTTTCAGTGGACCTCTTGGACTCTTATTCTTCTGTGTATCCCAGAACCTAACAGAGTGAATGAGTGTGTGAATGAGTGGCTTCTAAGAGTACCCTTTCCCAGCTTCCATGCGAGGGAGGTCAGCTATCATTATACCATGTACGTAGTGTGTAGCATGTAGGAGGTGCTTAATAAACACTTACTGAAAGAATGAATTCTGCACACTGATGCAGCTTTGAGATTAATTGCGATGCATCTACAATGAAAAGCTCATGGTGCTATTTTAGTGACAGGTGGGGAATTCTGGGTTCTAGTTTGTTTCTGCTGTGGAGCTATTGAGCGACTCCAACCATCCTCATACCCCTCTGCGTCTTATTTTTCCCATCTGTGAAATTATGTGCCTAAGCTGAGGGCTGATCTATCAAGTCATCCGGATTTCAGTTTTGGTTCTACCATTACTGGCACTTATAAGCCTTGGGCAAATGCAACGACTTTCTGACTTCCAACATCCTCATCTCTAAAGGGAGGAAAAAATAGTCCTAATCTTTTAAAGCTGTTGCCAGAAATAGGGTACAAAATTTAAGAGGATGCCAAAAAACTTAGCAATTGAGATAAATAATATTTTAATACCATATTTTTAAAAAGTCAGAATTAATGTAACGAAATTCACACTGAACAAAATATCAACATTCTCAATGAAGACAGGATCCATAATGGTCCAGTGCCAAGCCATACTAGAGTCTGAGGTAAAAAGAAAAAAGGGCAAATGAGAACATGTTTGTAAGGTACTTAGCACAAAACCTTTCACATAGTAAGCACACAAGAAATGTACATCAGTACTATTAAATTATCTTCAGGGTTTATTCTAGTTATACAATTGCTTAGCTACCAATCATCCCCACAATTTGGAATCTTTTAAAAAATGGCAACTACTGACTTAATTTTATGCAAAAATTCTGTAGGCTTGGTGCAATGCCTACCTTCTGTAAAAATGTAGAAATAGTACTAGGGAAAAAATAAAATGAACTACATTCTAAACTTCTTCTATGTGCACTTAGGATACAGTTAAACACATTGAGCAGCAAAAATAATTTCAGAACAAAGTTAAGTCTATATGCAGCTGGGATTACAGTCAAACTAAGCACAGATAACAGCTAATTGTTCGCAGGTCATGGAGGTACCCATCCACGTACTCACAAAGTTCAGATTTGAAGGCCAAAAATTATGTTCCGTTGCACTGAGCTAGATGCTGGACAAACAACGATGAGAGAGGTGTGGATCCTGTGCTCAGTGTGCTCTAACAGGGGACAGAAACATGCCTGCAAACACACACAGTCCTTATCACATGTCAAGGCCACATCTCAAGAAAAATGCAACTTATAACACGAAGATCTGTAATGGGAAATTTTTATCCATTAACACTGACCTAAAAACACATTTTAAAAACACTTAAAAAGATAAAATAAAAAATAAAAGATAATTTGTAAATACTGAAGGAATAATACAAGGCCATATGCAGGTATTTGTACCTTAAAACGTTGCCCCTTGGCTTGGTGGAGGAATTACAGGGACACAGTGAGATGCTGCACAAAATCCCATGGCCAGAAAAAGTGTATCCCTCACTGAGGGCAGTGACAACAGGGGGAGGAGAGAGGGGAATAAGGGTCGTCCAGAGCCACCTCTTCAACTCTACATCTGTGTCAACTCCACATCTGTACTGGGGAAGTGACATACAGATGGGGGTGAGAAGGAGCCGTTGCATGAAGGGCCAAGAACAGGTGTTGCCTCTTTTATATCCTTCTTAAAGACAATAAAAAAGGAATAAAGGCTCTACTGCTTGTTATGCCCAATCTTAGAGTTGTGGGTTCCAACTTGTAACACTTATTTTATTTATTTTTAAAGATTTTATTTATTTATTTGACAGATATAGAGAGAGATCACAAGTAGGCAGAGAGGCAGGCAGAGAGAGAGGAGGGGAAACAGGCTCCCTGGTGAGCAGAGAGCCTGATGCGGGGCTCAATCCCAGGACCCTGAGATCATGACCTGAGCCAAAGGCAGAGGCTTAACCCACTGAGCCACCCAGGCGCCTCACAACTTGTAACATTTAGTTAGAACTTGTTAGATGCTTGTAATGAGAGGGAGGTGGGGAGAGGCAAATGGGGTAGGGTCTCATACCCCAGCTGAAGTGAGCCTCAGCGTTCCCCTAAGCACGGGTGCTGTACCAGGAGATGTATCTTCCTAGAATCAAACGCTCCTTTTAATTACACTGACACACAAGTTAATATGACCAGAGATACACAGAAAAGCGTCTTCTGTGTCTAGTATTCACTTCCACCCCTAAATTCAAGGGCTGGCTTAAATACTCTAATTTTTATGCTTTCAACTCTCACATGAGTGACCTCTCGTGTTTTGATGTTCGCGATTGATTTTAAATCATGCCAGCAGAGATAATATGAACTAAATATGTGGTTGATTAGTTTTAAGCTACACCCCAGGGGCAGGCTCTCTGACTGGGGATATGTTCCAGAAAGGGCTAGTTTACATTTATCATAAGACCACTCTCCAGATGAATTTAACCACATGCGCTTCAACTATATTTATCCTTGACCAATACCAAAGGTCTTGTTAATAGCATATTGAATGTTAGCAGGGGTTTTCATTGGTAAAATGACTGGTATTCAAGATATTGACTAAAAAATTTTAGAGACACTTAACTTCCCAATCTTACATGAATGGGACATAAAGCTTCAGTGAGCCCTTTACCCTTTAACTTTTGGAATCGTGGCTTGATTCTAACATGATCCTACCACCATCCAATATCTTAGAGGATTTTGGTTGCCTTATGCTGGCTAGGAGGCTAACTGAATCCTGCCTCAATAACGTTGTGTCTGTTTCAAGAGAATTTGTCATGCAAAGAATAGTTGGAACACATAAAGCGGAGAGGTGGGAAGTCATTGAGCTTGGAAGTTATTTGAGCGTTCTTGAATCTGCTTGCTGATAAGTTGTTATCTAATAAATGTTTGCGTGACAGAATTTGGTAATAGATTCACTTTTATTACAGCAAGGTTTGGGGGAGGTAGTTTCTGCTGACTTATCTCTAACCACGTCTTGAACTATTGTTTGCTAAACAACCATGTGCCCTCTGGGAACTTAAGTGTACGAGAAAACCTAGTAGTTTGTACTTAACCAGACTGGCCCAAGTCAGTTCACACGGTCCTACTCCACGCTTCCAAGCAAGAGCCCCGTAGAGAGTTTGTTCAGCAGTCAATGGCTATCATAAACTATATCCTTTGTTCCCTTTCTTCCTGGATTTTCTCAGTAGAAGAATAATTTACTTTGTAGAAAAAACAAGTACAAGAATGCATTAAGGGTTTGAGAAGTTAGGCATTCAGATTTTAAGGCTTTTAGGTTTTTTCCAAGTCACATGGTTCTTCCTCTCCCAGTGGGAGCTTCTACCCAATGAATAACTTTGTAATGCAGTGATCACAAACTATGTTGCAAATAAATGCATGATGTGATTGTAAAAGGGAAACTGGAGGTCAGTTCACAAAGGAGACCCCTCTCATTGCAATGCTACAAAGTGAGTGTTAGGAAAAAAAGATGTGGAAATGTGCATGGTATTTAGAGGAGGGAGTCATTACCTTGAGCTGAGAACTATGAGGATGGGCTTCATGAAGTACATGGCTTTTGAGCTGGTTCTTAAAGACTGGAAAGTTTTGGGATATACACCTACGCTTATCCCCCCTTGTTAAAAAGAAGAGAATAGTTAATGTGATTTTTTTCAAAAGGATCATTCAGTATAATCAGATATGCAACAGAGTGGCTGCTCATTTGTCTATGAGGGGGAAAAAAGTCTCTTGTGGAAATCAAGATTATGGGGAGAAACATGGGTGGGATTATGGCACCCTTGTTAAAGCTAGCAAACCTAAGATCTGGCCAGCAACAGGGAATTAGATAATATTCGGGGGAAAAGACAATTAAAGAACACGAAAAGGGCCTTTAGTTATATGTTGACATGGTGGGGTATTTCTGAAAAAATGGGATTTGCTAATAAGTAAGGAGGCATGTACAATTAAGAAAGCCTTAGTAAGTAGCTGAGGCATTATACATCTTTTCCCCCCCTGATCATCTCTAATAAGACTAATGGAAAGGAGAAATCTATAAAATTAAGAAACATTGCAAAAGCGGTATAGCCATGTGGCTCTTTCACTTACTTTTTGTAGGCATGTGAATTGATAAAGGCTTTTTGGGACAGGAACTTGGCAGCGTATCAGGTTAATTGCAGTAGCCAACAACTCCCGAATGATGGTGACGTATAACAACAAATGTTTATTTCTCATTCGTGTGTGTGTGTGTGTATGTGTGCGTGTGTGTGTGTGTGTGTGTGTGTGTGTGTGTGTGTTTGTTTGTGGTGAGTCAGATGAGACTCTGTTCTACATTGTCCCCAGTACACATGGTGGAGCAGTCACTATCTGGAATATTATGCTCACTGTGGCAGAAGATACAGAAGGTTCTGGAAAGTTTGAAATTGGTAGTAAAATGGTTATGGCATCTGTCCCTTGTACTCATTACTTATTGGCCAAGTCACATGGCCTTTGTACCAGCAAGGGGACCAGGAGGTGCAACCCTATGAGGCCTTAGATGGGAGAAAGCTGAAAATATTCTGGGAGCTGAACAGAAGAGTCTGCCTTGGGCCACTATTAAAATAAAAGATGTCTAAAATAAAAAGTACCTATTGACACAGCAATTCCATTTTTGGAAATTCATCTTAAGAAAATACTCCCATTAATGCCCAAAAGTGTATGTTCAAGGATTTTCCTTCCACCATTGAAAACCTAAGTAACCATCAATAGTCAAAGGATTAAACAAATAATAGGATACCAATGCCTTGGAATTCTACAAAGTTATTTCAGAGAATAAGATTACGAATAAGATAAATGTTCCAGATAAATTAAGCATTAAACAGTTACAAAAGTTTATGCCCAGAAAGGTACCATTTAAAAATTATACACGATGTTAAAAATTATGACTGCATTTGCACACAGGAATGATAACATAGCGAGTGTTTCTTGAGCATTTATTACGGTTGGGCACTGTGCTAAGTGTTAAATGCTTTGTAAGCATGATTTCCAGCTGAGGTGACAGGAATCATCACTCTTATTTCACAGACAGAGACCTTAAGCCTCAGAGAAGGTAAGTGACTTGTTTAAGGCCACACAGACAAGCAGTTCTGCAGCCAGAGCCCCAGTGTGTCTGAGAATAACAGCTGCCTCAGGGCACCTGGGGAGCCCAGTCACTGGATGTCTGCCTTCAGCTCAGGTCATGATCCCTGGGTCCTGGTATCGAGTCCCACATGGGCTCCCTGCTCAGCGGGAAGCTTGCTTCTCTCACCCCCACTCCCCCTGCTTGTGTTCCCTCTCTCGCTGTGTCTCTCTCTGTCAACTAAATAAGTAAGTAAAATCTTTTTTTTTTTTAAGATTTTATTTATTTATTTGACAGAAAGAGATCACAAGTAGGCAGAGAGGCAGGCAGAGGGAGAGGGGGAATCAGGCTCCCTGCTGAGCAGAGAGTCTGATGCGGTGCTCAGTCCCAGGACCCTGAGACCACGACCTGAGCCGAAGGCAGAGGCTTAATCCACTAAGCCACCCAGGTGCCCCAAGTAAGTAAAATCTTTAAAAAAAAAAAAAAAAAAGAGTAACAACTGCCTATAAGGGTGTGGGCACAGAAGGGAAGACTTTCACAGTATACTTTAGAGAGTTGAATGAGCCTCTGTTTGTTTTTGCTGTAGAAGTAAGCCTGCGTTCCTTTTGGGAAAAAAAATTAAAATAAACATTTTCTGTAAAAACTTGGAGTGATGCAAACAAAGGCAAAAAAAAAAATGAATTGCGTAGACAAGATGGTGATAGACACATATAAGTAAAATTTGAGGATCCTTGGGAAAAAGAATCTACCAATGTACCAACCTCCCATCCAAGTGTTTGAGTTTCAGGGGAGATAAGAAGGAGCTCTCATATCAAGCTGATTGAACATCTACAACAAAGATAGGGAAGGAAGCTGGTGAGGGATGTTGGGAGCTGAGGTCTCTCATGGAGGCAGGATGGGCTGGCCCATGGCTGTGGGGTGTTTCTGACAGCCTCCTGGATGAATCTGCGAAGGCCGTCTTGAAATTCTGCAAAACCTGAGCCCAGTGGATCACTGCAAACAAGCAGCAGGGTTCATATGGAATAACTCATAGCAGGCAATTTGACAGCCCTTTATAAATAGAATTATTAGGTTGGTGAATAAAAGAGGCAATATTATCCTCTGCATTTGGAGCTCAGCAGGACTGTTTCAAGAATCCCTCTCATACCATTTTCTCAAATGGGCTCATGCTGGGGATGTGGGCGTGGAGACAGGTAGAAAATAGTCATTTACACACTCAAGTATGCAAAGATGCATGTACATGTACACGGCGCTACGTTCATCATAGCGCCGTGTATCATAGGGAAAAACCGGAAATGAACTAAATGTCACCAATTGGAGATTTGTTAAAAATATTTTGGACTATCCAGGGGCATACTTGGGTGGCTCAGTTGGTTAAGTGCTCGACTCTTGATTCCGGCTCAGGTCATGATCTCAGGGTCATGAGATCCAGCTCCTGTGTCAGGCTCTGCGCTCAATGTGGGGTCTGCTTGTCCCTCTCCCTCTGCTCCTCCCTCTGCTCTCGCTCTCTCTCTCTCTCTCAAAGAAATAAACAAAATCTTAAAAAACTATTTTGGACTATCCATGAAATGGACTATTACATAGCTGTTTAAATCAGGGCTTCGCGATCTGTGGTGCATGGGCCAAATATACCGTGCAAGTAAAGAATGATTTTTATTTAAATGCTTAAAAAAATTAAAAGAAAAAGACTATTTTGTGATACATGAAAATCATATGGAATTCGACTCTGGTATCCATAAATAAAGTTTTCTGGAACACAGCCACGCCTATTCATCAACCTATTGTCTGTTGCTGGCTGCTTTCACGCTGCGTTGGCAGAGACCATGCAGCCCCAAAAGACCAAAATATTTACTATTGGGCCCTTTATAGAAAACATTTCCCAACCCCTGTTCTGGAACAGATTGAATGAGATTCTTAGAAATAGCAGTGTCCTCTCCATCCGCTGCCCTTCCTGAGGCATCTGTGCTTTTACCCTTGACTGTGGCTTTCTGTGCTTTCTTTGACCTGGTTCATTTTTTATTGGCTTTGTTGTGTTTTCATTTGCTTAGGTCTTTCTTCGTCCTGCAGCTGTTACAGATGAGTCATTATTCTGAAACCAAAAAAAAGTTAATTTTTTTGTATTAGCCCAGGAGTACCTTATCATGATTTTTTAAAATAGAAATCAAACAATATCTAAGTATCTGATGTAATCCATGTCAGTCTCTGCTGCTAGAATGGAAACTCTCCTACAGCAGGGACCCCATCCTCATTATATCCCCCAGCTTGTACCACAGGGCCTGGCACAGAGTAAGCACTCAATAAATACTTTTTTTTTTTTTTAAATACAATGTTATATTTGTTTCAGGTGGACAACATAGGGATTCCACAATTTTATACATTGTGCAATGCTCACCATGATAAGTGTATTTACTGTCACCAAACAATGTTGTTACAATATTTTTTTTTAAGATTTTATTTATTTATTTGACAGAGAGAGAGAGATCACAAGCAGGCAGAGAGTCAGGCAGAGAGAGGGGGAAGCAGGCTCCCTGCTGAGCAGAGAGCCCGATGCGGGGCTCGATCCCAGGATCCTGAGATCATGACCTGAGCCGTGGGCAGAGGCTTTAACCCACTGAGCCACCCAGGCATCCCTGTTGTTACAATATTATTGACCCTATTCCCTGTGCTGTACTTCTTATCCTCGTGGCTTATTTATTTTATAACTGGAAGTTTGTACATCTTGATCACCTTCACCTATTTCACCCATTCCCCCCAGTCCCTTTCCTTTTGGCAACCGTCAGTTTGTTCTCTGTGTTTATGAGTCTGTTTTTGTTTTTCTGTTGTTCGTTTGTTTTCAATAAAACTTTTTAATGCATTATTATATGAATGAATGAATTATAGCTTTATATATATATATACACATATATATAGGATCTTATGCAACATACTCTTTGTAGTGTGCTTTTTTTCTACATGATGATACAGAGGGTACAGTAATACATTGAGATTATATTGACAGTGTGATGAAAGACAGCAATTTCCTTTATTTCTTGGTGACAGAAAACACACCCCTCTCCTGGACAGGAGCCCAGGCCCTTGTAGTAACTTGCCTCTGAATGGCTCAGAGGTAGCCTCAGGCAGGTGGAGTGGATCACAGTCACGAAGCATTTAGTTCATCTGTTTTGGGGGCGACATATAGGCAGGGATAAGGCAGCACAGTCATGCAGCATTGCCCAGGTCCTCTCCCTCCAGAGAATAATTGCATTTTTGTTCCATGAGCACGAACCTTGTTGTTCTCCCCACTGCCCATGCTCTGCATTTGTTTCTATCTTTTGACTTACAGCTCTGTCCTCCTTTTCCATACTTTGCTTTTCCCAGCAGATACTCTGCATGTAGGTGAGTTAATAACACTGCCTTCTGAGCGAGTGGCACTGTGCATGTCTTTTTAGCCTTCGATGTATGGATTATGCCGGGCAAGTTTGACTACCCTTATTTTATAGATAAGGAAACTGGGGCACAGAGAGGTTAAAAAACTTGCCCATGAGGGGAGTCTGGCACTCATAGCAGTGATCTAACCACTTTGCTAGGCTGCCTCTCCAGCACACACATTTCCCGTTCCAGCACTACCCTTCTCTGCTAGATGGTCAGGACTATACTCATCTCTGTACCCTCAGTGCCCAGCACAGAGCCTGCGCCCAGGAGCGGACACCTGGAAGCTAGTTGAAAAGATGAACTAGAAACAAACTTTATGAAGCTTCCCCAGTGTTCCATGTGCAGCTACTTTGTAAGCTCTTTCCAACAATGCTGGGCGTACTTGGTTGGAACTTTTATGGAGGGTAACTTGGCAACATGTAGAAATGTTCTTACTCTTCGGCAACAGCAATTTTACCTGTAGCAATTTGTCCTAAGGAAACAATCACAGATGTGTGTGTAAAGATGTGTATATAATGATGTTCATTGTAGTGTTTTTTATAATAATGAAAACTTGGCAATAGTTTAAATGCTGAACAATCAAGAATTAAAAAGATTATGATACATTTCTATGAGGGAACATTATGTATCCAGGAAAAAATCAAACTTAAGGGGCAAGTGGGGAGGAGAACATTACTCCAGAAGTATATTTAGAAAGTTTCAACTGTGTTCATGATTATTTATTTCTTAAGCTGGGTGATGGGTATAGGATGTTCCTCATATTATTTCTGATATCTCTTCCTATGTCTGAAATACTGAATAACTAACTGAAAAAAATAAATTAAAAAAATCATGTTTAGAATTTTAATGATGTGGAAGAATGATCGTAAATATTGCACTTAAATAAATAGGTTGGAATAAATAATACTAATAAAATCCCACCTTTCTAAATCAATGAATATATCTAGGCATAAAAGGAACACACTAATTTTTTTTTTAACTCTCTTCACGTATTTTTCATTTTATTTTTATTATTTTATTTTTTTTCCCAAATACTTTTATTTTATTTTTTCAGTGTTACAAGATTCACCGTTTATGTACCACACCCAGTGCTCCATGCAATACATGCCCTCCTCAATACCCACCACCAGGCTCGCCCATCCCCCCACCCCCTCCTCTCCAAAACCCTCAGTCCCTTGTTCTGAGTTCACAGTCTCTCATGGTTCTTCACCCCTCTGATTTCCTCCAATTCATCCGTCCCTTCCCTCTCACAATGTCCTCCATGTTTCTCCTTATGCTCCACATGTAAATGAGACCATATGATAATTGACTTTCTCCGCTTGACTTATTTCACTCAACATAATCTCTTCCAGTCCAGTCCATGTTAAAATAAAAGTTGGGTATTCATCCTTTCTGATGGAGGCATAATATTCCATAACACACTAAATTTTTAATCGTGTCTATCTTTGGGCAGCGTGATTACAGGTGATTCCTATTTCTACAATACAGTATTAGTTTTGTTAAAAAAAAAAAAAGTAATACTTTTTAATTTTCTAGTTCTAATCCATGCTGTTTTCTATTTGGTGTCTATCTTCCTGAGCAAAAAAACTCTAGGACAATTTCCAATTTGTCTTTCTCTTTGTATTCACACATCCAGTTTTTGCTAGATCTTACTATTTTTTTTTTTCCTTCACAATTTCCTTAATCTTTTGTCTCTAGTCATTCTCTGCAAGACTTTAGACTTGAATTTTTGTCATATACCTAAAGCAGAGGATCTTTGGGTTACCCTCACCCTGGTGCAGTGGTGTTGAAAACCCCTGTGTGTTTTCTTTTAAGCAATCTGTGTTTGATTTTTAAGCTCCTTGAGGACAGAGATCACAGGGTTGGGCAATAAATTACTTGTGAGGAGTCAAGGATGGTGAGAAGCTGCAAATTGATTTTATAGCTTTCCACGAGCGAGGCATGTTGGGATACTCGGGACTTCCATCCAATCGCATCAGAAAAGCTGTTAAATATTAATGGACCAGAGTCCCTCCCTTAGGTGAGAAGGCATTAAGAAGCAGAGTGTGTCCAACGGGATGAGTTGGAGGAGGCAACCCCGACCTCCTTTCTCTGGGTCTTCTCTCTGGGATTCTCTCAGATGAAGAACTTGATCCAAGGGCGGGATGGCAATGCCAGGGCTAAGGACCTTGGCCTGATGGGAAGGTGTTCTTGCTTCTTAAAGAAATTACAACCGGAAGAAAATCACCAAGGTGTTAGGGGAGGCCACAAAAAGCGAAATGGTTTCCTGAAGAAAGAGAAACAGTGAAGTCAAGTTCATTTGGAATGTTTCAGCATATGTTCTGAATTTGAAAACATTGTGCAGAAGGAAGGCTAGGAAACAAGATTTTTGCCACATAGCTTAGGAAATGTGTGGGAAAGTGTTTGTAGCAGGAGGATTCAATTATAAGAGCTTCCTGTCCTTCCCTTATGCCTGATCACTTTCCCTCCTAGACCAGAAAGAGTAGTTTATAAAGTTTCAGATGAATGGCTTAAGAAGCTCATGGAATAGTCTTTGTGGGGTTCAATCTATTGCTTCCCTTGGGCATGACTCGAGGTCTTTGTGGTTGCAAGTGACAGAAACCCAATTCAAAAATAACTTAAGCCAAACTGAACAGGACTTTATTGGCTGGTGTAATTGAATAGTCCAATGGATAGTGCCACTTCTGTCATGGCCAGATTCAGGGCTCACAAAGGGACACCAGGGATCTGTCTTACTTTGTCTCTACTTTCCTCTGAGTTGATTCAATTCTTAAACTGTCCCTTCCTTGATGGTGGCAAAACTGGCCTGGATCTAACTACCTTAACAAACTTGGCAGAAAGCACCTTCTTCCCAATGGCTCCAGCGAAAGTCTAGGTCTGAGTCTCGCTGGTCTGTCTCGTGCCATATGTCCATCTCAGATCCATCACTGTGGCCAGGGAGACAAAATCTCCTGACTGGCCAGGCCTAGGTTCTGTGCCCATCCCTGGAGCTAAGGAGATGGTGTCAGCCCCCTGAAACTATGCAGATGGTGATAGAGAAATTGTCTCCCAGAAGCACGCTGGGCTGCCATCCTCAGAGAAGGGGAATAATAATGATGGTGTCCAATGGAAAGCCTCAGAAGTGCCCTCCCCCACCAGAAATCCATGCTTCTAAAGATCAAGATAACTCCAGCTTCTAGAACTAGTTTGTTAACAACAGTACGTAACACCAAAGTACATGAGAGTGGCTTAGCTGGGAACAGAGAGATACAACCCCTATTCTGTTCTGCTCCAATTTGTTCTGCAATGACTAACTCTTTAGTCAGAAATCTGTGACCAAAGGCTTATTATCATAGAAACTTTATCTGAGGGGACAATTAGCGTCTATTGTTATCATTGGAATGTCATCATTTTATCAGGAGTTGCTAATAATGGTACTTTTATGGTTTTCCATGCTTTCCTATGGCTTTTCCTATTGCAGTTAGTTCCCTGAGGTCATGGCCTCATCAGCACATTACCAGGCAGCTAATTAGTGGCTTTTCAGACGTCTACTTGGCTCTACCAACTCTTCCTATACTTTGGGCTAACAGAGTCCCCCAAGGTGCACAAATAAAGAAGAGCTAGTAATTCGGAGTTTGCCAGCCCGAGACCCGTATTTTGGAGCTCTAACACTAATGAATAAGGACAGAAAACCCACAGAAAAACCTTATTATATGCAGAAACTACAAGCATGGTATGCAAAAAAGGGAGGATGAAGTATTGTGAGAATAGGATCTCCTTATGCTTTTGAAAAGGTTCGACAAGTTTACTCATGTGGGAGTGATGGCTGGAGGTAGCTAGTACTGGTAACATGGCCTTTCCCAGAATCGTTAAGTGGAGAACTACTGAAAATTAAAGGCAGTGTTTCTCAAAGGCTGGCCTCTGGGCGTCTTGCGTGAAAATTGCCTGAGGGATCAAGGAATAGCTCTCTGGTTGCGGGGGTGGGGGGGGTGTCAGAAACTGACCAGCTGACTCAGCAAAAAGGTGTTTGTTGAGAAGATATTTAGGGAAGTGGGATGGGGTTCCTTGAACGGAGGGATAAGGTAGGTGTTAAGGAAACTCTGTGGCCAAGAGGCAGTAAGGGCACAATCACCTCATGGCTGAGACAGGACATCGTTGCTGAGCTGCCTCATCTCCACTTGTTCCTTCACTCAAAACTCAGTCTTGGGAGAGGGCAGATGATTAGTTAGGCTTAGTTTATATGCAAAGTCTTTGGCCAAACCAATTGATGGGAAAGGGGTTTGGCTTCTGTGGAGGTGAGTGCCAGGAACTACCCAGCCACCAGGATCAAGCTCTGCAGGGGAGAGACAATTCCCCCAAGGAAAAACTGGGTTAACTTTAGGTCAGAGAATGAATGGTGGACAGTTACAAAGTAAAAATTGTCTCTCTACCTAGGATGCTTGTTGAAAACACAGATGCTGGTTTCAAAACCAATCTTATTGAATCAGAAGGTCAGAAAGTGAAGCCCGGCCGTTTCTGTTTTTAACAAGCTCCCCAGATACACCAAAGGTGGATAACCACTAGAGGTTGTGGGCAGGGGTACATGCATGTACGCACATCTGAAAAATCTGTAGCGATTGCTGTAACATCAAGTTGAATGGACAGGCAGAAAGGACTGGTACAGTTAGTAACTGAAATTCTAAATATGGATTCCCCCTTCCCTCCAGAATTTGCTCGGGAGCATGAAGGACTTACTCTTGGCGAACATTTAAGGATTGCAGAAATTCCTTGAATATTTGGCGTGCAATGCCTGCAATTAATCCATGATATTACAGAATAGACTCATTGAGGGTTAGGCTTGGAAGGGGTTTCCTATTCATTTACTATTAACTTACATCCACAACATTCATATTCAGTCATTGGAAAGGTAGTAGAGTTGAGGTCTTAAGAGTTTGGGTTTTGAAATCCGACAGAACTGGGTTCAAATTCTATTCTGCCAGTTACTAGTTTGGTGATCATGGACAAATTACTTAATGTCTCTATATTTCACTTTCCTTATGTGTAAAATGAGACTAGTAATACCAACCTCACATGGCTGTTCTGAGAACACAGATGTAAATTCTTAGCACAGTTCCTGTCACGAGGTCTCTGCTGGGTTAATAACAGCTGTCACAGTTATGTAGTGAATACTAGGTATTTGTGGATTTCCTACAGGGATGACCAACAGGTGTTGGTGTCCACTCTCAAAGAGCCTAGGGAAAGAAAGAGAAGGTCACTTGTGGTCTTGAAGGAACCCACCAGAATGAGAGAGGAAAGCCTTTTCATTGGTTTCCCTCCTTCCTTCCCTTCCTTGGATCCTTTAGGGTCCTGGCATTATTGCTGCTCCCCTCCAGCCTGGTGGTAATGACACGTCCTTCATATTCACCAAAGGGAGCACTTCTAAGAAAATCAGTCCTTTCTGTATTTTACATTGACTTGCCCTCTGAAAATATCTATTCTTTTGCTCTGTTTGTGCAAAGACTATATCCCAGCAAAACTGACTAGGAGGGGAAGAAAAGGGGTATGAGGGTAGGAAAATCACCTCAGGCCTCAGTCGATTGAAAGGCATTCCTCTACCAGAGCAGCATTGAAGAATGTACTGGTCACTGGTGATGGGCATCGTGACTAGCTAATAAAAATAGCAGGGAAAACGAAATTGGTATTAAATGCTGGAGAAGATGTGGCGTAACTAGAACTCGCATGCGTTGCTGGTGGGATGCGAAGTGGTACAATTTTGGAAGGTAGTTTGGCAGTTTCTTTTCTTTTTTTTTTAAGATTTTATTTATTTATTTGATAGAGAGAGAGAGAGAGAGAGCATGAGCAGAAAGAGGGAGAAGCAGACTCTCTGCTGAGCAGGGAGCCCAATGTGGGGCTTGATCCCAGGACCCTGAGATCGTGACCTGAGTTGAAGGCAGAGGCTTCACCCACTGTGCCACCCAGGTGCCCAGTTTGGCAGTTTCTGAAAAAGATAAACATATACCGACCATACGATCTAGCCAGTCTTCTTTTAGGTATCTGGTCTGGAAAAATGAAAGCACATGTCCACACAAACATGTGTACAGGAATGTTTATTATGGATTTATTTATAATAGCTCAAAACTGGAACTGACCCAAATGTCCATTAACAGAGAAATGGCTAAACAAACTGTGTTGTAGCCATACAATGGAATACTACTCTGCAATAAAAAGGAGTGAACTATGGATACATACAACACGGATAAATCTCAAAATAATTATGTGAGTGAAAGAAGCCAGCCCCCAAGAATACTTTTATACTGTATGGTTCCATTTATATAAACTTGTCAAAAATGCAAACTTATAGAAAGCAGATGGGGGATTGCCTAGGAATGCAAGTGTAGAAAGGGATAAAGAGGCATAAGGAAACTTTTGAGGGTGATAGAGAGATTTGCAATGTTGGTTTGACAGGTGAGTACATGTATCAAAATGGATAAAATTGTACATTTTTTTTTCAAATTGTACATTTTGAACATATGTGATGGAGCATATTTCAATTATACCCCAGTAAAGTTATTGCTGTTGTTTTAATAAAAAGGAACATTGGATTAGGAATTGGAAGGCAAGGGTACAAGCCCTGGCTCCCATACTGAGTGTGTGTGTGCCCCTGGACAAGTCCTTTTTAATTCTGTGTGTCTTCATCCTTTCATTTTTAAATTGAAAGTGGTAGATCAGCTTGTGTTCAAAGTCTTACTCAGTTGAAAAATTCTGATTGTTTAATGGCCTTTTGGCCAATAGGTAAATCCATCAAGATATCACTTTCTTCAATTGATTTTGTAATGCCACAGCAATTTTTAAACCAATTTACTGGAATTCTCAGATCTCAAACACAACAGACTGATAGAATGAACTTTTTCAAGCTTTGAAAAGAGATCAATATAAGCCTGAGGTCTTCATGTTAAGTCTGTTATCAGTACCTGCAGATTCATAAGCAATTCTCAGACGAGAGATGTGTGTTAACAATGATACTTAAGGGTGAGAATTACAAGAGAAATATGATCACATTTTCTTAACACCAGCTTAAGAGACTGTGGAGTAACTGCATCAGCTCACACACTGTCCCCACTACAAAACCTTCCTGGTATGCTTCTATGCAACTCAAATGGCTCTCCTGGCATCCAGAGGTACTCTGCCTGCCTCCTTATTTTACTAGTGTGATCTTGGGCAAATGATATAATTTCTTCATGCTTCTCATCTCTAAAATGCATATAATAACAGAGCTACCGTGAGGATTAGAGGAGACATTGCAAGTAAAATATTTTAGATCTCCTGTCACAATGCAAGTCCCCCAATAAAAGTTAGTTGCAATGGTTCTAATCAATATCACTGGGCAATATACTTATTTAAGCACATATATCATCTCCTTGAGGCAAGGAGCGGTCACAGTTTGGGTTTCATCTTTGCGTCCCCTAAGACCAAGCACACAGTAGGTGTTCGATGAATGTGGTTTGGATGAAGGCACAGATGATGAGTAATAGAAAATATAGGGACTCAGGATGTTAATTTCTTCATTGGACACACAGCCTCCGTACGAATCTTGCTGACTGCAAAGGAAATGTCACCAACTGTCAGAGATACAGCAACACATTGCTCAAGCATATGTGCCAGGGAAGCCAGAAACTTGTTATTGTATGTGTGAGAAATCCACAACCAACACAGTCCCAGAAACGCTCTTGGACTCTTCACTGGACTCCAACAATGTATTTACATACGTTTCATTCTTGCATGAGTTTACAGGGATCATTTATTATCACTCTCCTTCAGAGCAAGGTCCTGAGGTGGAATTATAACCCCAACTTGTTGGTTTCCCTCCCCTTTTGCTTTCTCACTTGTACTCTGAGGGTCTTTTTCATCTCCTGGGCTGGAGTCATTTACTTTGAAGGCTTCGACAGAGACTTTAATACTCAGAGAAAGAGGCTTCTTTCTGCGTGTTTTCAGGGTAAGTTTTTCTACTCCCCAATAGTAAATCTACTCCCCAGTATGTAAGTCCCTGGCTCAGGAAGAGGGGAGAGCATTTGGAGGTACCATTTAAGCTGGAATTTGACTCAGTTCCACGGTCATTTTGGCTGCTCATCAACTGGCAGGAGCCAGCCTGTCTGCTACCGGATCCATTTTGAATTGATAGTAGTAGGTGACCTAGAGACTCCTGCTGGTTCTGCTCATTAACTTTCACCAAGCCATTGCTATAGCCAACCTCCATGTTTTTGCTGTAGGACGCCCTCCCACCCAGATAAGGAGTGTGAGACGTGGACCGATTATAGGCTGGTGGTAGCATATGAGTAAAGCCTACATCAAGGTGGGATAGCACAGAACCTGCTAAATCTTACCCTATGAGCCATGGCACCTGTGGACATCTTCTTTTTCAGTAGTGAGGAAAGCTCTAGAATAAGACTGCATGCATGGATTCTAATCCAACTCTACCATTTTCTAGCTGTATGACTTTGGATACATTTCTCAATCCATATTGTCATCCTTTCAGTGACAATATTTTTGAGTATTTTGAGTATTTTTGAATATTTTTGAGCAACACAAACTGACTCTAATTTAAGCAAAAATAGTTTATTAGAAGGATATTAGGACTCAAAGATTTGAAGGCAGCACGCATGGGATGTTAGGAAGAAGGACACCTTGAGTGGTCTCCTTGTCTAGGAGTCTGGTCTGAATGCAGCCCCTTTCAGTCCCATTCTCTTTGCCTAGTATTCAAATTCCAGGGAGAAAGCACTTGCTTAGCCTAGAAACCTGGATTACACCTTGACACTTGAGCCTTGTCTAACAGTCCAAGCTGGAGAGTATCCCCTGGGAAGTATAATTTCTCAAGGGAAATTGTGGATGTTAAGACTTGTGTACTTGGGGCAGTCCTCAACCAAAAAAAAAAAAGCTCATTGTACTAGTTAAGTTGATTTTTGTGAGTATTAATATGAGATAATGCACGTCAAGCTCTTAGCACAGTGCTTGGAACAAGAGTAGACACTCAATAAATAGTAGCTGTACCATCCACTGGAGTGTGGGCTCCATGAGGTCAGCACATCCGTGTTTGTCTTCCATTGCTGGGCAATATTCGAGAGAGTCACTGAATAGTTGTTGAATGAATGAGTGGGTGAATATCGGTATGGGATCAATGTATTTTCTTGTATATTATAAAGTACATAGTAAAGCTTTGGATAAAATCAGATACCAAATGTGAAAAGTGAAACTTACCATTTCTTTTGTTTTAGCAATCAGGAAATCGTTAAAGCAAAAGGTCCATATCCTGGACCCCTGAAGTAAATTCTGCAATGATGATGTCTGGATTTTTTTTTAACATCAGTGCTTCCAGTTACTCCTGGAAGCATCTGGCTGGTCACTGCAAATGGTGACGTGTGGCACTGATTTAGTGACCACTGGATGGATCACTTCCTAGAATGAGATGGAATCTGTTAAGTCATCTTAGCACATTATTCTTTGTTTAAGAGTCATTACTGTTATTGTTTTTAATTATAAAGAAGTCAGACCGTGGTTGATGTGTTGATTCTTTATCGGGAACCTAATCCTGGTGATCTTTAGGTACTTGAGTTATGATTTTTAGGTACTTGAGTTGTGATCTTAATTAATATTTAATTGCTGGGCTTATAATCCTAGGGGAGATTTTTTGTGCCAATCATTTATGCATTCTTACATTCATCCAGCAAATAATTTTTGGGTGTCCACTTTGGGCCAGTGACAGTGCTAGGGGCCAGACAGTCACATGATGAACAAAAGTAAATGCACTCACGGGGTGCCTAGCTGGCTCATTCAGTGGAACACATGACTATTGATCTTAGGGTGGTGGGTTCGAGACCCAGGTTGGGTGTCAGAGTTTACTTAAAAATAATATTAAAATGATTTTTTTAAAAAGTAAATGTACTCAGGTCCACGTGGAACTAAGCATGTGGTGTTTGACATGAATCAAATACTCACAAATATATATAAAGCCATCTGTGATGAGTGTTATTAAGGAGAGGTGTGCGTTGTTTATAAAAGGGGATCTGGCTTTGTCTGGATATTAGGAAAGTCTTCTCCCACTAAGTGATTCCCGAGCTGAGAGCTGATGGATAGGTTGGCATTAACTATGCAAAAAAGAGAGGGAAGAGAGTTCCAGGGAGTGTGAGCTGAAAGGGCATATGCTCTGAGGTCAGAAGGGACTTGTGGGAGGTGGGCAGAAGAAAGGCCAGCGTAGCAGGAGCAGCGAAGTGGGGAGTGCAGTCTGGATTGCATCTGGAGACTTGGTCATGTGCCAGATCACATAGGATCTTGCAGGTCATGTTAAGGAATTTGGTTGGCAATGGATTTGAATCATGGATGTGACCCAACACCATTTGCTCTTAAAAAGACAACTTAGGTGGTGGTTTGGAAAAAGGATTTGAGGGGCTGGAGTGATGGCAACACTCCAGTGTATTAATTGTGCTCAAAAGTCTGCAGAGACATGTCTTGGGTTGGTGTGTGTAGCAGATGACAACTGTGGTGAGGACTGTTCCACCAGGCATGTTGTCTCCCGTCTATCACCAACATTTGGTAACTGACAACTCAAATACTGCTTAATGCCGGCCCTGCAGAGGCCTCATTAGCAACTAGGAGTCTATAGCAACCTTCCAGTAGATCACGGGGACTTCCATAAAAAGAAACGTGAAAGAAAAAGACAGAAAACAGATGATACTTTAATGTTCTCTGCTCCAGCTAGGTTTAAGCCTTCCAATGTTCATTTAAAAAAATTTTTGCAACCATTCTATCAATCTTCCATTCACTGATTTTTTTCATTCATTCGCTCATCCAACAGTTTCATTCTTACCCCGTCCACTCTTGCTCTAGGTGTTGGGGAACTGAAGATGAAAAAGAAAGTCTCTTCCCTCTTTCAGAGAGAGCACATTCTAACGGGAGGGGACATCAAAATAGAAACAATGAACTAATGCACCGTGATGGGTTCTATGACAGACACATGTACGCAACTATGTGTAAGCCTCAGAAAGGAGTGGTGACTGCTCCTATAAAAGTGACAGGGGAGGCTTTGCTGAGGAGGTCATTTTTGGCTTTGTTATAACAGCTGATACTTGTAATCGAAGGAAAGGGAAATCCACTGTATTGGAGGAAGAAAAGTATTTTATTTTATTTTTTTTTTTTAAAGATTTATTTATTTATTTATTTGACAGAGAGAGAGAGAGAGAGAGAGAGAGAGATCACAAGTAGGCAGAGAGGCAGGCAGAGAGAGAGAGGGGGGAAGCAGGCTCCTTGCTGAGTAGAGAGCCCGATGCAGGCAGATCCCAGGACCCTGAGACTATGACCTGAGCCGAAGGCAGAGGCTTTAACCCACCGAGCCACCCAGGCGCCCCTGTCATGTATATTTTAAATATAGGCTGGCAAATAGTTTGTGTTTCACACTGGTTGAAATAGAACGTTCTACCCCTGTGTTTGTCCAGTGTGGTAGTCTCCAATCAACTATGGCTATTTATTTTTACATTAATTAAAATTAAAAGCAGTTCCTCGGGAACACTAGTCACGTTTTGAAAGCTCCATAGACACATGACGCTAAGTGGGTACCATATTGGACAGCGCAGACGTAGAATATTCCATCATTGGAGGAAGTTCTACTGAAAAGTGCTGTACTAACCTAACTGGGTGTAGGGGAACATGAATTGATCAGAGGAGTTATAGGAAGACCTCAGTAGGGGTTGGTAAGAGAAGAGGTTGCAAAGTGTTTAGATTCTCATGACCACAAGAACGAGGTAAACCAGTTGGAGATAAACCAAATGAAGCAGAGGATTTGCCTGAGGCACTTCTGATTTTCTGTCTAGAGGGGTTTTCCTCTCCCCTTAATGACATAATAAAGAGAAAAGTCACATGCAGGAACAGTATCTGGTCTGGCTAATTTCACTGTGGAGGGAAGTTGGGGAGAAATTGCCAAGGGTTGTGTGTCAGAGGAGGAAGGACAAAATGTCAGCGTGGGGCTGTAGTTAAGAGAATGGCTGAACCAAGCCTCTGAATTTGAGAGCTTACCAGCTGTTGCAGACCTGGGGTGACTCTGCTGACACGGTTGCAGCCAGCAAAAATCAGGGAGGCGGTTGTAAACCCATGCTGCCTTGCCTGTGGACTTGGCAGCCTCTGCCCGCCCCTCTCTCCCCGGGGCGGGGTTGGGGGTAGGGAGGCCAGACTGGACAAGACAGTAGCTCTCTTTCTTTAGGAATTGGCTGGGGTAACTAAGTTTTGTCACCTTGTTTCTCAGGACGTCCCACCTTTTGCTACCAACAAAGACGGTTGCAGTCTACCTGAAGGTGTTAATTTGGGTGGAAGAGAAAAAGGTGGGTTGGATATGCATTGAAGCAGCAGGAAAAACTTATTTAAGAGCATGGAGAAGGAAAACGCAGGGCTCGTTTGGGAAATAATCCTGTGACTGAAACCAAGAGCCTCGGTGGGAAGGTATTTGTAAATGGGGCAGGATTGCCCAGGGTCTGCTGGAATATCGCGATAATAGGAGGCACAATGGAAAAAGATCTTCATCTTTGGAACCAGAGTCCTCCTACCTACTGGCTCTGTGAACTGGGGCAAGTTGTTGGTTTTTGCACTCCAGATTCCTCATAATTACCCCTCATAAGTAGGAGTTTCCTACTAAAATGAATAGCAATATTTTATATACTACAATTTCCAAGTGCCAAAAATTATAGCTTCTGTATTTCTATAACTTATCTAAGCATCTTAAGTGCCCATTCCCTAAACCTTGCGTAGACATCTGGATAGATCTTCAGTTCTGCTCCTCTCCAAGGGTTGCCTTTCTTCCTCTTTCTCCTAAGCTGGTGCCTGTGACTAGGAATTACGTATATTGTCATGGTCTGGGCCTTGGACTGCTGATCCACAAGGCGGGTCCCTGCAGGTGTTTGCTGGCCCCATGAAGATGTCCTTGGTCCCACTTGGTAATTGCCACCAAACTTCAGGGATGGGAAAGTTTTTATTTTTTTGGTTCATGTTCTTTGCTGTGTTTTCCTCCCTTCTCAGGATGCTGTGGGCATTCTTGCTTCAGATGCCCCGAATCTCAGCTCCATCCTGCATGGGAGCCCATAGTGTGGTCATCCACCCTGAGCCTCTTCAGCAGTCCCCTCTCACTGCACTGCTGACTCACAACCTTCTTGTATTCCTCACTGGGTGTGTGTGGAAACGTCTGGATTCCCCCATGCCATTTCTGCCAAAAACATGCCATGCTTCCTTTTCCTCCATTGTTATACATTTGTTAGAGGGACCCAGAGGCTCCTTTCCTAATGAGATAGAAAGTAGGTCTCAGATCCCTGAGGCTTTTAGCCTCTATCTCACACTACTGATGGTTTTTTGCTGCCTTTCACTCAGCCCCACCCAAGTTCTTGACCTTGAAGGGAAGTCAGTACCCTTGTGCCTGACCTGGGTCTGGCCTCCTTTCTTCTTCCTGCACACTCCCCTCCAGACTCCCTTACCTGCAGAGACCCTCCACTTCCGATCTGGGAAGCAGGGGAATTTCCTTAAGTCATATCTTGATTTCCAGGTTTCTCTGGCTTATGGTAAAAAAATGTACATTTAGATCTTCAAGCTTTACTTTTGAATACATTCAAGGGGGATTTTTGGAATTGCTTTTTCTTCCTCAACTCAGCCTAGCTTCCAAAATCATTGTTTCACTGGTGCGTCATTGTCCTAAAAAGATGGTGATTAATAGAAATGAGAGCAGATGAAGTTGGAGGATGTAGGAATCTTAAATGGCAAAGGATATAGAAACAGACTGTTAGCTAGAGTGGAATTTGTCACTGCCTGGTCTCAAAGGGATGGCTTCTCGGGTCACTAAAGTTCTTCGTAAGGACCTACAGCATGAGTGAGGACTCTGCCAGGTATGAGAGGAGTCTCCTTTACCATTTTGTTTTTTCCCTAAACTCTCTTAACCTCTTTTCTTGCCTGCCTTTGTTTTGTTTTGTTTTGTTTTTTTCTGGTGTGGGTTTTTTTTTTTTTAACATACAAGGTTACATTAGTTTCTGGTGTGTAATATAGTGATTCAACACTTGTATACATCACCCGGTGTTCATCGGGACAAGTGCCCTCCTTGATCCCCATCCCCCCACTTGCCCACCCTCTGCTAACCATCCCTGTGTTCTCTATAGTTAAAAGTCTCTTTCTTGATTTGGCTTTCTCTCTCTTTTTTCCCTTCACTCATTTGATTTGTCCTGTCTGCCTTATCTGGAGCATCTGGCACAAGAGGGGTGTCACCTATATTAGGGCAATACAGTCCTGACTCCTTCCTTAGTGTTTGCTATGACCTGAATGAAGTGAAGGGCAATTCTCACCGGGACTCACCCATCAGCCTATGAGGTCCACTCCTGTAGCGAGAGTCTCCAAACCTGAATTTCATGGTCACAGTTGAGCAATATATTTTATTGTTTCAGCCCAGGGTTTCCCGACCATGGCTTGATTCACATATTGGACTGGATAAACTCTTTGTGGTGGGGGGCTCTCCTGTGCACTGTAGGATGTTGGGCAGCACTCTTGGCCTCCACCTACTAGATACTTCCTTTCCCAGTTGTGATGAGCAAAAATGTCTCCAGACCTTTTGGTTCTTTTGGGGGACAAATTGTCCTGAGTTGGAAACCGCTGGCCTACCGTGTATCTGCTCTCCCCAGGAAAAATTGAAACGATTTACTCAATAGACAAAAAGCCACAGGGCACATTCTTGAAGAGAGATTTTTAAAAATCTTTATTTAATAATTTATAAAATATCATAATTGTTATGCTATTAAATGAATTGCTTATAAAATGCTCAGCCTATAGGTTTTTCTAATGGTTATTATGAAGATTTTTGACCTAATCCAGTAGGAAAACAGTTTGCCATTGAAGATTTTTAAAACAGGGTCCTGACAATATCAGATTTATGTTTTAGAAATGTATGTCTGATGGCACTGTGGTGGCTTGATCCTCCGAGGTAAGGTTGGTGACAGCAAGACTGGTCAGAGTTTAGAAAGAGAATTTGATTTTCCCAACACTGAGAGAAGAGTCTGGGCTAGATATGTATATATATATATATATATATACTGGTTGGAGCTCAGATAATTAGCTGCAATCAAGGAGGCATTCAGAAATTGTCTCTAGAAAGACTGGGAGGCCAATGGCCGGATCCCCAGTCAAATGGGCTTTGTTGTAATGAGGTAGCATACAAGATTCTCACATAAAGAACCCTTCTATTTTTAACCCCCTAGGTAAACTAGAATCCAGTCATAAACATTTAAAATGTATTAATATTATAAAAATCTATTTCTCGGAGATGGCTTTCTGCAGTTGTAGCAACATTATTTATAATGCCCCAAAGTGTCCTCTTTGTTAGAATGGAGTAACTCATCAGCAAAATCATTTTCAAAGTTTCCAGATAGAAATGATGAATTGTTTGCATTCAGTTTTAGCACTGGTATCCTCTTCTATTTCATAATTTACCTGCTTTAACAGAAGGCTTGGCTCCTAAGCATCCTAAAACATAGCTCCATTTTGCTACCTTGTACATTTGGTATATGTTGCGTTCTAGTGGATGAGAAATGGTCACAGTTTCTGTAAAAATGAATTTAGAGCTTGAATGGCACCTGGACCCGTAATCTGTTTTGGAAAGAGAGAGCGGCAAGCAGCAGAGTTCTGGAAACAGCCGTAGTCTTTTCCACCAATTATGAGCAAAAACTCATGCATGTTTTTGTTTCCATTTTAAACTGGTAACAATTATAAGTCTAGCTGTTTATCAGCCATCAGTGGTTGACAGATGCAGAGCCATGCCTTGCTCTCATTAGCTTTTGCAGGTGTGGTTTTCAACAAAGGACGATTTCGGCACTTCTCTTTTCCTTTTGTGTTAGGAAATTGGAGAGATTTTTTTCCCCCTCTGGGCTCTGCCACGTCTCTTTCCAACCTGTAATCTTTTTTACTCTCCCCTCATAATTAGAAAAATGAGCCTTTATGATAAATTTGTTCTTAAATTAACTTGAAGAATGTTCCCATACAGATTGCAATGTTAAATGTCTTCCCAAAAATCAATTAAGTCCTGAAAAGTTTCAGTGCACTGAGAATGGGTTTAAAAAAAAGAAATAACTGCAGCATTTTCTTCTAGAGTTGGATGTTTAGAGAACTCCTTCTTCCTTTACACTGTACATAACACATCTCTTAAATTTTGCTTATACCTTACTGATTGGCCACTTTAGATTTTTTTTTATTTTATTTAAGCCCAAACTAGTTACTGATACCCTGCTGCTCAAACGGTATAGTTCCTCTGATTCAATGCCAGACAATTCCTCTCAATATAAAAGTCATGTCTGTAATCCACTGGCAGGCCACCCAAAGTGGTCTTTTGATATTTTCGAATTGTTTTATTGTACAGTTCCAGCCTCTGGCTTCATAAAACACAAGTTTCATAACAGTTGTAATTGCTAAGTCCATTTTTCTCATATACTAGGCCAAGGTTTTCTGGAACATGTTGCTTTTTCCAAATTAAGGGACTCCCTTTCTCCTCCAGCTCTCACGCTCTGACTCCCTTCCACATTGTACCCTCTGGTGGGGAATGTATTGGAAAACAACTCTAGTAAAATGATCTTTTTCTCAAGGAGAAAAAAAGGCTCATCACGGCTTAAAAAGAGAGCAGGACAGATGGCATTTACATTCCAGAATGATAATGGTGATGATGGTGATGATCATGATTCTAATGGTGCTGCTGCTGTTAATGGGAACAGCTAATATTTGTTGAGGGCTTATCAAGTTCTATGCTTGCTGCTAGGTGCCTCACACACAGTGTTATTGGACTCTCAAAATTGTACAAAGCGCCGTTGCTATTCCCATTTTATAGATGAGGGAACCAAGAGAAGTTATAAATCAATGATGATTGTAAATAAAGGGAAGAAATAAACATCGTCCTGGATGCTAATGGTCAAAGGTAGTATCTGATGACATGGATTCATTTGTTTATTTAATAACATTTTAATTGTTACTCATCTACCAGGCCCTACACTGAGTGCTAAGCCATAGCACTCTCTAAGGTAGTCCTTAATGTGCCTAAAGGGATAATTATTTTAGATACTCACCAAAAACCTGCACTATATAGGAGTTCTCTGGTGACATCTAAATGAAGATTTGCCACATTGGAGGCTTGGTTGCTTGAAAGTCTAAAAGACCCAAGTTCTTTGTAGCATATTGAAGCAAGTAGGGAAGAAATTTCACCCTCTTCCTAATAGTGTTTCATCTGTTTTTGAAAATTAAAAATAACTGCCAGTTATAATAAAGTATTCTAGACGTATTTAACATAAAAAGTGAAAATCCTTAGCTCCCTTTATTAATGTCTATTTTTTTTTTTAACGATTTTATTTATTCATTTGACAGAGAGAGACAGCAAGAGATGGAACACAAGCAGGGGAAGTGGGTGAGGGAGAAGCAGGCTTCCCAAGGAGCAGGGAGCCCTACGTGGGCCTCGATCCCAGGACCCTGGGATCATGACCTGAGCCGAAGGCAGACGCTTAATGGCTGAGCCACCCAGGTGCCCCTGTTAATTTCTATTGATGTGATTGAATCTTTGTTTCTAAAACTGTTTTTAATGTATTTTTAAAAAGAATAATAGTGAACTCTGTTTTGCATACAATACATCCCTATAAGCTCATAGGTTTTATGTGTTCTCAGATTTTTTAAGAATGGGTTTATCTAATCTTGAAATATTGGAATGAGTGGTTTACTGAACTATAAGTGGGGCAAAAATATATATAAATATACCTTTTACATGAGTATTAAACAAATGGAACCCATTTCCTGAGGGATAGTATAACACAAACATTTAAATCCCTTAAAAAAGGCTTTGTCAAAGTGTATAAATGGCAGCTAAGGAAAACTGCCCTTTGAATTTGATGTCAAGGAGGCTGTGCTCTCTTGGAGCTATTAATAACCTTCATTTGTAGAGCAAATACTATATGTAGGCACTGTGCTATGCAACTGTTTGAAATTACATATATACTCTCATCTAAGCTCTCTTGTCAATAGTGTTATGGAAATGGAAAGTTGTATAATCAGAGATTAAGGGTTACTTCTTTTAGCCTTCAATAGAAAATGAAAAAAAAGAAACACAGGTGTACTTATCAATATAGCTATAAGGATGTTCTTTGCAATATTGTTTTGAAATTGGAAATAATTCAAATATTCAACAATAGGGAATTTGTTGAATAAATAATTGTATTAGGTAGAATTCTCCAGAGAAACAGATTCGCTCACTCGATTATGGAGGCTGGGAAGTCCCATTATATATTGTCTGCAAACTGGAGAACCAGGAAACCTGGTAGTATAATTTAGTCCAAGGCAGAGGGTCTGAGAACCAGGAGAACTGGTGGTGTATCTTCCAATCCAAAAGGCCCAGAAACCGGGAACTGAGGCCAGAGAACCAGAACTCTAACATTCAAGGTCAAGAGAAGATAGCTGTCTTATCTTACGAAGAGAAAGAGAGAAAGAAAGCAGGAAGAAATAGTAGATTTGAACAGACCAATCACCAGCAATGAACTTGAATCAGTAATCAAAAACCTCCAAAAAACAGAAAACCAAGACCAGATGACTTCACAGGTGAATTCTACCAACCATTTAAGAAGAGTTAATATCCATTCTTCTTAAACTATCCCAAAAAATCAAGGAGGAAATCTTCCAAATTCATTCTATGAGGCCAGTATCATTCTGATACCAAAACCAAATAAAAACACTATAAAAAGAAGAGAACCACAGGCCAATATCTCTCATGAATATAGATGCAAAAATCCTCAATAAAATACTAGCAGATCTAGTCCAATAATAAATTAAAAGAAACATATACCACAATCAAATGGGATTTATTTTCAGGATGCTAAGGTGGTTTAATATTTGCAAAACAATAAACGTGATACATCACACCAATAAGAGAAAGGTTAAAAAACATATGATCATTTCAAGAGATGCAGGAAAAGCATTTGACAAAGTACAACATTCATGATAAAAATCCTCCACAAAGTAGGTGTAGAGAGAACATGTCTCCACATAATAAAGACCGTATATGAAAAACCCATAGCTAACATCTTCTCAAAGGTGAAAAACTGAGAGCTTTTTCCCTAAGGTCGGAAACAAGACAAGGTTGTCCACTTTCATCACTTTTATTCAACATAGTACTGGAAGTCCTAGCCACAGCAGTTAGACAACATAAAGAAATAAAAGACATCTAAACTGGTAAGGAAGAAGTAAAACTCTCAGTATTTGCAGGTGACATGATACATATACAGAAAACACTAGGAATGCCTGAGTGGCTCAGTGCCGCTTCCTGACGGCGCACGGGAGAAGAATGAGGCACAAACAAGTCAGCTGCAATAGAGATTGGGAGCAGGGGTCGGCAGTTGAGAAGACTGCCGCCTTGAACAACTCCTTAATCCCATATTTATTGGATACGAGATGATAATCAATAAAGAAGATT
>CM052898.1:24066549-24263153 GCA_028534135.1 Potos flavus | reverse complement strand
GCCGGGCATCCCCAGCTGCTCGGCTTCAAGAACGTATATCTTCCCCTCCACCTGAGGCCTGCTGGACTACCAAGTTTTTCTCAAGGTTATCTTTAAGCATGCTTGCATGACCAGCACAACTCCTCGTGGTTATATTTTCAAGAGTATATTATTTTGAGGGATGGTTACAGCTCAGTCAGTTAAGTGTCTGCCTTCGGCTCTGGTCATGATCTCAGGGTCCTGAGATCAAGCCCCATTTTGGGTTCCCTGCTCAGCAGGGAGTCTGCTTCTCCCATTCCCATTGTCCCTCCCCCTACTTGTGTCTCTCTCTCCCTCAAATAAATAAATAAAATCTTAAAAAAAAAAAACCCAACCCTAAAGATTTCACCAAAAAAATGTTAGAACTGATGAATTCAGTAAAGTTGCAGGATACAAAATCAATGTACAGAAATCTGTTGCATTCCTCTACACTAATAATGAGGCAGCAGAAAGTGAAATTAAGAAAACAATCCCATTTATAATCGCACCAAAAACAATAAAATATCTAAGAATAAACTTAACCAAAGAGATGAAAGATCTGTACTATAAAACACTATATAAAAACTATAAAACTATAAAACACTGATGAAAGAAATTCAATACAATGCAAAAAAATGGAAAGACATTCCATGCTCATGGGTTGGAAGAACAAATATTGTTAACATGTTTATACTACTCAAAGCAATCTGTAGATTTTAGGCAATCCCTATCAAAATACCAATAGCGGGGCACCTGGGTGGCTCAGTGGGTTAAAGCCTCTGCCTTCGGCTCAGGTCATGATCTCAGAGTCCTGGGATCGAGCCCCACATCGGGCTTTCTGCTCAGCGGGGAGCCTGCTCCCCCCCCCTCTCTGCCTGCCTCTCTGCCTACTTGTGATCTCTCTCCTCTCTGTCAAATAAATAAATAAAATCTTTAAAAACAAAACAAAACAAAACAAAATACCAATAGCATGTTTCACAGAACTAGAATAAACAATCCTAAAATTTGTATGGAACCATAAACGACTTTGAATAGCCAAAGCAATCTTGAAAAATAAAAAAAAAACTGGAGGTATCGTAATTCCAGATTTCAAGTTATATTATAAAGCAGTAGTAATTTAAACTACTGGCATGGTATGCTGGCATAAAAATAGATACATAGATAGATAGAATAATACAGAAAACTCAGAAAAAGCCCCACAATTAAATAGTCAATCTTTGACAAAGGAGGAATTCATATACAAAAGAAATACAAAAGAAATACATTAAAAAAAACCCAGCTTCTTCAACAAATGGTGGTGAGAAACCCGGACAGCCATATGCAAAAGAATGAAACTGGACCACTTTCTTACACCATACAAAAAAATGAACTCAGAATGGAGTAAAGACCTAAATGTGAGACCTGAAACCATAAAAATCCTGGAAGAGCACAGACAGTAATCTCTCAGACATTGGTTGTAGCAACATTTTTCTAGATATGTCTCTTGAGACAAGAGAAATAAAAGCAAAAATAAACTATTAGGACTACATCAAAATAAAAGTTTCTGCACAGTGAAGGAAACAATCAATAAAACTAAAAGACAACCTATTGAATAAGAGAAGACATTTACAAATGACATATCCAGTAAAGGACTAGTATCCAAAATATATAAAGATCTGATGCAACTCAGTACCCAAAAAACAAATAATCCAATTTAAAAATGGGCAGAAGACATGAACAGACATTTCTCTGAAGAAGACACACAGATGGCCAACAGAAAAGATATTCATGATCACTTACCATCAGGGAAATGCAAATCAAAACCACAGAAATCACCTCACACCTGTTAGAATGACTAAAATATAAAACACAAGAAAGAACAAGGCAAGGATGGTGAGAATGTGGAGAAAAAGGAACCCTCTTCCACTGTTGGTAGGAATGCAAAATTGGTGCAGTCATTGTGGAAACTTTATGGAGGTTCCTCAAAAAATTAAAAATAGAACTACCCTACAATCCAGGAATTACATTACTTAGTATTTACCCTCAAAATAGAAAACACTCATCCAAAGAGATATGTACATCCTTATGTTCATTACAGCATTATTTAAAATAGCCAAATTATAGAAGCAGCCGAAGTGCCTATCAATAGATGAATGGATAAAGAAGAGGTGGTACACACACACACACACACACACACACACACACACACACCATGGAATATTATTTAACCATAAAAAAAATGAAATCTTGTCATTTGTAACAACATGGTTGGAGCTAGAGAGTATAATGCTGAGCTAAATAAGTCAGTCAGAGAAAGACAAATACCATGTGATCTCACTTATATGTGGAATTTAAGGAACAAAACAAATGAGCAAAAAAAAAAAAGAGAGAGAGAAAAAAAAAGAAATAAACCAAGAAACAGACTCTTAAGTAGAGAGAACAAACTGATGGTTGCCAGAGAGGAGGTGGGTAGGGAGATTAAAGAGTGCACTTATGATGGGGAAAAAAAAAAAAGATTAAGAAAGAGAGAGAGGGAAGAAAATTTGCGCTTCCTTTGCCTTTTTGTTCTTTTTGGGCCTGCAAAGGATAGGATGATGCCTCCTGCATGGGTGAGAGTGGATATTCTTCAGTCTATTGATTCAAGTGCTAATCTGTCTTGGAAACACCCTCAGAGACACACCCAGAAATAATGTTTTACCAGCGATCTTGGCATCCCTCAGCCTAGTCAAGACGACACATAAAATTAATCATCACAGTGATATAGAATATAGTCATTAAAATGGCAATGAAGAAGAATAATGAAGACATGGGGAAATGTTCCCCAGCAAATTCCTAACATGGAATATAGTGAGATTCCATTTTTGAAAGTTTTATGTATGCATAGAAAATTGATTAGGAAAGGCATATTCTAAATTTAGCAATGACAAAAATTAATGTTAGCCATGGCTATCTTGGGTAGTAAAATGATGGTGGTTTTCCATTCTTATTTTTCCTTACCTTTACTTAAAAAATATCCTACGATAAACATGTATTATTTTGTAATTTGCAAAACTAAAAAGTCAACATAGCCTGAATAGGTTAATGTTTGAAAAAATGGAGACCAACATTATACCATGTGATTTAATTGTTCCTTTCTCTTGTATTTCTTAGGTTCATTTTTGTGGACCCAATTGTTTTGGACAGAGTTTTAGGTTTGACTCGGCACCTAAGCCTCATGCTTAGCCCTGTGCTATAAATTTTTTGACCCATACATTGCTCTGGTATGAGGATATCAAAGTACTTCATAAATGTTTTCACTTTAATTATCCTCACAGGCAGATGCTTCAATAACAGGCACCATTTTGGAAATTCTGTTCACAATTTATGAACTTGCAGAATTACTGAATCCATTCCCTGTGCCGTATCACTCCTAGAGTACAGGTGAAATTCAAAAATAAATACAAAACAATTATGGTGAGGAGAATGACTAAATCGTATGAAAAATAAAATTATCGCTATTTTTATTGGAACCTTGGGGAAGCCTAATTTTGTTATAAAAGTGGGAAAATGTGTGCCTTTAACTGTATATAAATTATGTTGGAATTACAACATCATGGCTATTACAATCTCACTTTCTCTAATACTAATGTGCTAGGGTGGTAGAAAATTATAATGTGGTTGTGGAAAGTGACTAGAAAATGTTACGGTTTACAGGGCTGGGGAGGCTGGGTGGGTGGCACCAAGACCGGAGACATAATTAACGGGCCTAGTGCAAAATGAAAGTGCAGGGCCCCTTGCTCAAAATGTATTAAGAATCTCAAGATTGTTGTAACACAGCATTAATCTAAGTGCAGAGTCCTTCTGAGCCAGGCGTTGGAGGGTGGGGAGCGGGGGAGCTTTGTGTGACTGCTCAGGTCTCACACTCATGAGGCCAGCCTATATGGCAAAGGGCTGAGGGAAAGAATACCAGAATTCTAGTCCAATTCTGTCACTAACTATATGACCAAGCCAGTCACTTATTCCATGAAAACTTCATTTCTCATCTTTAAAATCAAAAGGATATTTTTTTGGGAAACATTTTGTTGTAAGTGATAGAGGTTCAACTTCCATTAGCTTAAATGTTGGGGGCTCACGTTACAGTTTGGGTGGGCACTGGCCTTGCTCTAGAGTATGAATCTGTGAACCTTTTCTGTAAATAGCCGGACAAATATTTTCAACTGTGTCCACCTTATGATCTCTGTCACAACTACTCAATTCTGAGGTGAAGCACAAAAGCCATAGATAAGATGTAAATGAACGAGCATGGCTGTTTTCTAATAAAACTTTATTTATGGACACTATATATGAGTTTGATATAATTTTCATGGGTCACAAAATATTCTTCCTTTGATTTTTTCCCTAACTATATAAAAATGTAAAAGCTAGGGGCACCTGGGTGGCTCAGACAGTTAAGCGTCTGTCTTCAGCAGCTCAGGTCATGATCCCAGGGTCTGGGATCAAGCCCCATGTTGCGCTCTCTGCTTAGTGGAGTGCCTTGTTCTCCCTCTTCCTCTGCTTGCTGCTCTCCCTGCTTGTGCTCTCTCTCTCTTTGTAAAATGAGTAAATAAAATATTTTAAAAAATGTAAAAGCTATACTTAGCTCACAGGTCATATAAGAGCAGGTGGAGGACTGGATGTGACCTTTGGATATTAGTTTGATGACTCATGATCTAGACCCAGAAGGCACTGTCAAGTGCTGGTGTCGGTGTGCGCGTTTCTTTCTCACAGGGCTCTATTCTTCTTTGGTGTTGATCTCATTCTTTTCTACTAAAGATAGGCTTTCTCCACATGACCAGGTGAGTGGAGGTAGGATGGGGAGTGAGATCAATGAGAAATCTAGCCTCACTACTCTGATTTGGTTACTTCAGAGGAAAGAGTGCCTCTTCTGTCTTCCAGTACCTACAGCTATAATCCTGTCTGATGGAATTGATTTGGTTTATATGCTTATTGTTGGTCAATCACTGTGGATAAATGGGTGGGATATTCTGATTAATTAGTCAGGGCAAAGTCTTGTGGACATGTACTCCTGTGGGAGCTGTAGATAGTGGACCCCGTAAATTTGCCTCCCCATGAGACCCACATGACTTTCCCATGCTCTTTCTCTTTCAAATTACCATTGCCAAACAGCTTGAGGGCATTCTCCACCAAATTGACTCCTTCCTCTTTCAATTACTTTTCAACGAATGGTAATCTGGCCTCTCCATTCCTCCTCTGCCACTAAGGAGGCTTCCTTGGATACCAAGGATTTCCAGATTGCTCTCTCTTAAATTCTTAAATAGTTTGCCAAATTATAAAGAGCTGAGCATACCCTCCTGCTTGATGTCTTCTTGGCTTTCATAATTCTATAAGGACAGTGCATTGCACTTTATGACAACTACATTATCTCACCTAATCCCTAGAACAAACATGAATATAGAAAGAGCAGGTCTTGTTGTCCATTTAGAATGAAACTGACATTCAGAAATATTAGGTGATTTAACTCAAACAATTCCACATCCTTGATATCTGGCAAAGCTATGACTTGAATGCTAGTCTTCTAATAGGAAGATTTCTTGCCCAATGTACATGCCGATCTTTTATAGCAGTCAGTAGATCTTTTCCTTTTCCTCTAGCTTCTTCCTAGTCTCTCAGGCTGGATCCTGTTCTTCCTCCCTTAGGGAATATGCAGGTGGTCATAAATGATCTCTACCTTCTCCAATTTCACTTCTTGGGCAATAATTCCCACTTGAAGTGACTCTTACAAGGCTTTCTAGGTCCCTCGTATTGATATGAACCATCACTCCCTCTGTACCTTGCCCTTCGCAATTTTTTAATGTCCCCATTTGGCTTTAATCATATAATGCCTCTTGTGTGCCTCACTCCATGATATAGAATATTTCAGTCACATAGCTTAGCTTCACTTTCTGACTACAATGCTGTGTGCCTAGGACATAAACATATTTTCATTAAAATGCAATTAAACTTAAAAGCTTTTGTACATCAAAAGACATTAACAACAGAGTAAAAAAGCAACCCACAGAATGGGAGAAAATATTTGCAAATTATCTATCTGATAAGGGGATAATATCCAGAATATGTAAAGAGCTCCTACAACACAACAACAAAACCAAACAACCCAATTAAAAAATGGACAAAAGATTTGAATAAACATTTCCCCAAAGAAGATATATACATGGTGAATAAGCACATGAAAAGATGCTCAACATAACTAATTATTAGGGGAATGCAAATCAAAATCACAATGAAATACTACTTCGTGCTCATTAGAATGGCTATTAAAAAACAAAAACCAAAAAACAACCCAGAAAATAACAAGTGTTGATGAAGATGTGGAGAAGTTGGAACCATTGGGTGTTGCTGGTGGGAACGAAATATGGTGCAGCCACTCTGGAAAACAGAAAGGATGGTTCTTCAAAAAATTGAACAGAATTACCATATGATCCATCAATTTCATATCTGGGTATATCCCCCAAAGAAATGAAAGCAGGGATTTGGATAAATATTTGTACACTGATGTTCATAGCAGCATTATTCACAATAGCCAATAGGTAAGAACAACCTAAATGTCTACTGACAGATGACTGGATAAACAAAATGTGATATATATATATATATATATTCAAATGTTATTCAACCTTACAAAGGAAAGAAATTCTGATACATGCTACAAAATGAATGAACCTTATGGACATTATGCCAAGTAAATAATCCAGACACAAAAGGACAATCATTGTTTATTTCCACTTATATGAAATACATGGGATAATCAAATTCAGAAAGTAGAATAGTGGTTATTACGGGCAGGGAGACGAATAATAGGAAATTATTGCTAAGTAGGCGCAGAGTTTCAGTTTGGGAGGATGAAAAAGTTCTGGAGATGGGTAGTGGTGAGAGTTGTACAATATGGTGATTGTACCTAATGCCACTGAATTGTACACTCAGAAATGGTTATAATGGTAAATTTTATGTTATGTATATTTTACCACCAAAAAATATGAAAAGAAATGAAATGAACCAAATTGCATGGCAGTGGACATCTTTAATGTTCTATTCAGTCCCTTATAGCAATGGTAGAATGTGATGGTTAAGTACCCTCATTCCAGACCAAGACAGCCAGCCATAAGATTGAACCTCAGCCTCATCACTTACGCACTATGTGAACTTGGGCCAGTTACTTACTTCAGTGTGCCTCACTCGCCCTAGCTGTGGAATCAGCATGGTGAAGAACACCCCCATGGGCAGTTATGAGGATGAGATGAGAAACTCAGGAACCTTAGGAAAGTGTCAGGACTATAGCAAGCCTTCTGTGAGCTGAAGCTATTAGTGTGATTTCACGTATTTTACATATGCTAAATAATCAGTACAATTTATGGAGTTTCTCAATGAGTTCTCTGCCTCCTGGGCTATCACTTGGGATGGAATCTCTGTGCAATCATCCATTTTCATGGACGTATGGAGTCTTAATATCTTCAGTTTGCTTTAGCCTCACTCCCCCATCATCTGCCTAATGGACTCAGACCTGCAAAGGATGAGTGAGCTAGCCAGGTGAGGCTTGTCAGCCATCCTTGGCAGAGATCCACAATGTGGATATAATTTAGCAACCATTTTCATACTGTACATTTTTGCCTAGCACTTCGGTGCTGGTCCTCATAGGACTGTGTGTACATTGGGGCTAATGATATTTGGGGTGTGCTTTGTGATGTGATTAAGCCAGAGGCTACATGGGGTATTATTTAATTAGGACGATGTGTCTCCATGCCCATTTAGGAAGCTGTTTCTTGTCTTGCTACACAATTCCACAGAGCATATCTGAGGGCAGAGTTCCCTTTGAGCTCCGTGAGTGGTCTGTCCTCAGATAAGCATCACAGCCTTTGGAACATGAGCAGAAAGTAGGCCCTTCTGAGATCATTAACTAGTGTGAGTTAAAAAAAAAAAAAAAAGCTATGTCATAATATAATAGCAAAATGTAAAACCTTGTCTTGAATATAGAGAAGAATATGTTGATTTGACTTTTACTCATTAGGAATTTGGGCAAGTTTAAGCATTTTGAAGTCTACCTGTGTCCTATCTATGAAGTATGGGGTTATAACATAAATGAATGAGATAAATAAGATAGTTCAGGTTATGTTTAACCTACTTTTGAGAATCAACTGTTTTTAAAGGATTTAACTGGACCAGTTCCCAGGAATTACCCCCAATTCTTTTTTCTAGTCTAAATTTGTCTCATTCCTTTCTCCCACCTCCTATAATCCCCACTCCCCAATTTATTTTCTTCCATGTTATTTTATTATATGTCTTTGACCATTAGCCATGAAAGCCTGTTCCTCTGTATTCTAATGCCAGCCCATCGTAAAACATTAACAGAACACTGAGTATGTGTCAGAGCTCTGTTAAAGGCTGGAGACACAGAGAAAAGAGGAATGGTGGAAGATGACCTCAGGGGTTGAAAGCATGCATATTGGTGTTAGATGGACTTGGATTTGCGTCCTGGCTGTCACTTGATGGTTGGGTCACCAGGCAAAGTTCTTAATCTGGGTGAGTCTCAGACATCTGATGCATAAAATGTAGAGAATTACGATATCTTCCCCAGAGAATTGTTACAGAAATCAAATGAAACAGGTGTTTACTTAGCAGCTATTTCTAGTTGCAAGGGTTAGAAACAGAATAAAAAATGTTTTAAGGCAAAAATGAGGCTATCATGACTCAGATAACAGAAAAGTATGGAAGTGGATTTCAGGTATGGCTGGATCCAGGAAACCTCATATCATCAGGATTCAAGCTTCTTTTCCCATCTCTAGGTTTTGCTTTCTTCTGTATTGGCATCATTCTTGAGAGGCCTTTCCAGTTTTACGTTATTTTCCTTATAGTTAACCACCATGGAAGAAAGAGACCATCTCCCTCCCAGTAGTTCCAGCAAAAGTGCAACCAATTCTCATTGGACCAACTTGGGCCAGCCCTGACCAATGACTATAGTCAGGAAGTTGGAATACTTTGAGAAGCCCAGACTGGATCACATGTCCACTCACCTAAACCAAATGAACTATAAGCGTGTGTGTGTGTGTTTAGGTACGGGGAGTAGAAGGAGTTCTTCAAAGTAAAATCTGGATGCTATTTCCAAAAGAAATAGGCAAAAAGTAGGTGTATACCTGAGCAGGTTAACATAGAGGCTGGCGTATAAAAATCTTTATTATTATTATAATGATTACCTTGAAAATTATTAAAATGAAAATAAATTAAAATGAAAGTATGAAATCATGATTTGATTAAAATAATGAAAATGATTAAAACAAAAATAAAATGGGGAACAATCAGTTTCCCATCAGAGAAGGATGGAGAGGGAAATTAGAAGGGAGAGGGTTATTACCAAGGGCAGACTAGCAGCATTTGGAGAAGATGCTAAGTAAAAATGACTGAAAATATTCCAGAACTGTTTGCTCCTAGACAGTTCCTGGGTATCATTGAATGATAGTACAGGCCAATGATGAATGCCCACAGAAAGGATTCTTTATGAAATATTTCTTTTATTATGTTGGAGGGATCCTGACTATTTAGAAATATTTGGTTTCTAATTGGGTAGGCTGCTCTATAAATTAGCTGATCTCTCAGACAGCCAGATTTATGTTAGTCCTTTTGTGTTCCTTTGGTGTCCTCCCCAGCATTTTGCACATGGGTGGGCATGAGGTAAGGAGCTATGTAAATACTGTTGATTAATATAGGTGAAAAGAAGCAATTAATGCACATTTACAAATGAGTCTCGTTCACCAATTAAAACCGGTCCTAACATCAGGTACAGCACTTTGTCAGCCTTTTTTTTTTTTTTTTTCATTTTAGGGGCATGTACTAGAAAAACAACGACATTTATTTTATTTTCAAGTATTTTCTAGTTTATATTTTACTAATTTAGACTAGCCTTATCCTCATTAATCCAAATTAGTGCCATTTTATAGTACACACACTTTCGAATACTTATTCTTCTCTTCTCACACTATTTAGGCATAGTTTTCTTACTTTAGAGGTCCAAAAATGTGATTTTTTCCAGCTCTTCCATTTTAAGCTCAGGTATATTTTAAATGGACCAAGATAAAGATTATCTTGCATATAAACCCTTAAAGACAGACACTTCAATTCGAGACTTTATTCTGTTTATAGCCAAAAAAAAAATCAGTATCAAATTCTCATTATTTATAATCCCATTATGTCCCTAAGACATTGAGTCATGTAATGTTTTGGACTGATTAATGTTTTTTTTCCTTTTTTTCCTATTAATTCAGAAAGATCAGTATCTTGGCTTCTGAAAAATGTGTTTCAAGATATATTTCATTTAGGAAGATCATATGATAAACAGGAAGTATAAACAGCTTACCATCAAAAATGTTTTATTTTCCCAATGAACTTTTAATAAGTTCAACCCATTGTTTTCCATCCATCATGCCTTAAGGAATGTGTTCTGCCTGATTTATGATGCACAAGTTTATTATTTTTCTAAGTTATAATCAATACCTACAAGGTGCTCTGATTAATTAGGAAACACTTTATCATTTGACTTTGCATTTAAGAATCCTTAACTCATATTTTTCTTGTGCATTTCTAGAGACTATGGCCAGTATTTTTGTGTTCTTACTCTTATGGTGACAATTCTTTTCCTTTCTACCTATTAGCCCTGCTCTATTGCCTTGAAAAATCTCCTTGACTAGCATTTCCTATCACTATCCTCTCTATGACTGTACTTTACAGTGGTAGGGGTTCACTGCAGAGATAAACACGTATCAGCTCAATTTGATCATCAGAGAAGTTATTCATCTCAAACCAACTGAAGCAGTTGGGGAAAGAAAATACAAATGGGACGCCTGGGTGGCTCAGTTGGCTAAGCAGCTGCTTTTGGCTCAGGTCATGATCCCAGGGTCCTGGGATCGAGTCCCACATCAGGCTCCTTGCTCGACAGGGATCCTGCTTCTCCCTCTGCCTCTGCCTGACACTCTGCCTGCTTGTACTCTCTCTCTCTCTCTGACAAATAAATAAATAAAATTTTAAAAAGAAAATACAAACACTTATGTATACATATTTAATACATATTTGTAAATGCATTTGCAACTTTTAACTAACCAATCAGCTTGTCTAGGTAATCCATTTCTTTATTAAAAAAATTAAGGAGTCAGTTTTATTTAAATCATCCCTCACATTATTTATGACACATCCAGGAAACTGGGCAAAAGCATAAACTTTTTTTAAACACAAGTCTTTTTGGAAAAGGGTAGACCAGTTGGGTGATTCCTTACTTCAAATCATGAATTCAAGGATTGTGTTAATGGCAAGGATGAAGTTCCTGTGACCTAAATGTATAAAATTAGTTTTATTATTGAATTAGAAAAGCATCTACAAAACATCTTGCTATGATATTGTTATTATTGTAATTGTTATTTACTCAGCATCATGTCTCCTTTACCAGTTAGGAGAGAGGAGGGTACTGGTGGCTGAGAAATATTTTGACTATTCTATACCCTTATGTCATTTCCAGCCTTAACCTCTTCCACATGGAAAATTTATGTTCAAGAGTTTATAGAAGCAGCATCACAATATGTATTGTTGAAGAATGTAACATTCATCACTTTCCATACAGTGATGTTATATATATATATTTTTAAAGATTTTATTTATTTATTTGACACAGAGAGAGAGATCACAAGTAGGCAGAGAAGCAGGCAGAGAGAGAGGAGGAAGCAGGCTTCCTGCCGATCAGAGAGCCCGATGAGGGGCTCGATCCCAGGACCCTGAGATCATGACCTGAGCCGAAGGCAGAGGCTTTAACCCACTGAGCGCCCAGTGATGTTATATTTTATATTAAACAATTTCGTTATAGTTTTTATGAATCCCTAGGATGACCAGCTGGCTCTATTTTCTGGACCAAGCAAACAGCCCATATAATAACAGTGTATAATACCTCCACAGATGAGTAAACTGTCTGTATTGCAGGGAATGGTTTACTCGTCACCCAGGCCATGAACATGAAGAAGAGGCTACTCCAACCAATATCATCTTAGCTTTAGCTGGTGATGTTATCTGGACACAATTCTGTTACTCTTTAGAGCACACAATGAATTGGTTGACCCCTCTGACACTGCTCAGATCATTTTTGTACAAGCTTGATTGCCAGGAGGATGTGAAACTAACAGTGGATTGGGTGTAAAATGATAAAATTAAAAACTAGCCAAAGAGTTTTGGTTATCTAACATAACCTATATAGCCATTTTTAGTCTTAAAAAAACATTATTGAGGTATAATTTTACTAACCATAAAATCCACTCATTTAAAGTGTATAATCCAATGATTTTTAATCAATTTACAGTTGTGTGACCATCACAACAATCTAATTTTTGAACATTTTTATCACTCTCCAAAGAAACACTCATTTGCAGTCACTTCTTGTTTGCAACCCTACCCTTAGGCAACCATTAATCTACTCTCTGTTTCTACAGATTTGCATTTTTTGAACATTTCACATAAATGGAATCATACAATATGTGGTCTTTTGTATTTGGCTTTTTCACTCAGTCTAATATTTTTTGGGTTCATCTACATTGTAGCATTTATTAACACTTATTTTATAGTTATTATATGAACACACCACATTTTGTTTATTCACTTGCTAGTTGATAGAAGTGAGTTGTTTCCACTTTTTGCTATCATGAATAATGCCGTTATGAACGTTTGTGTGCAAGCTATTATGCAGACATATGTTTTCAGTTCTGCTGCTTAGATACCTAGGAATGATTTTGCTGTGTTGCACAGTAAATTTATAACTAACATTTTAAGATATCACTGCTGGACTGTGCCTAAGGTGAGTAGGTGGAGGAAGCCAGGCCAGGGCAAGAAGGAGGAGCTAATTCTGAGATTCAGAAATGGGAAAAGCCATGTAGAGGAATTTTGGTTGTTTTCTTCTTTATGCTCTGATTTGCATAATGCCCAGCTAAACTCTGTTTCCTCTTCTTGGATTTTGTGAGATTGCTATGGTATTACAATGAACTCCCACCTCCCATTTTCATTTGAGCTAGTTTGAGTAGTAGTCTTTTTTTAAAAACTTATTTTATTTAAATTCAATTAGTTAACATATGGTATATCAGTTTCTAATGTGGAGTTCAGTTATTCATCCGTTGCATATAACATCCAGTGCTCATTAAATCACATGTCCTCCTTAATGCCCATCACCCAGTTACTCCATCCCCTGAGCCACCTCCCCTCCTGCAACCCTCAGTTTGTTTCTTATTTTGAGTAGGTTTCTACTGCTTATAATCAAAAGAGCTTTGAGGAAAAAGGCTATAAAGCTAACTCAAGATTGTTTTGTGTGCATGTTCACTTTTAAGTCCTTGTAAATAAGCCTTTCCAATTGACCATTATTTATCACTTTTTTCTTTCTGTGGACCCAGAGATAGTGTTTAATTACCCATATTAGTAATGGTAAACAGTGAAATGTGTAAGCCAAATCACTAGATCACCTTCTCCTCTTCTCAAATCCCATAGCTCTCTTTGTTGTTGTTGTTGTTGTTTTTAAGTACTCTCTACACCCAGCTTGGGGCTTGAACTCACAAACCTGAGATCCAGTAGCATGCTCTACCCACTGAGCCAGCCAGGCACCCCATCAAATTTCATAGCTTTCTTTGTAATGATTAAAAAACAATCCTTGGAATATTTGTATCCCCTGAACATTTCAATATTATTCATTCAACAAACACTTGATGACTGCCTGCTTATTTCAGACACTGTCCATAATCCTGGAAAGATGAGGTGAACAGGAGGTCCCAGCCCTCAGTGAGCTCTCCCATGAGAAAAGCCTTGAATCACACTGAGTAACAGAGAAGGACTAAAAATGTATGTGGATAATTCACAGACTGGATGCAAGAAAAGGCATGATAGCACATGATGGTATTATTTCCCTTGTGAACGGTGCCCCAGTGCAGATGGCTTCCTGAGAGCTAACCCACAGCCAATCTTTTCCCCAAGACCCGAGGAATAAATTATGGCAAAAACGAACCTAAGTAATTCGCCGATAGCAACTGCACAGAGCAGCTTAACCGAAGGTAACAAAACCCCCGGAACGGAGGCTCCTGAGGAAAAAGAACAAAACAAAAAGCAAAACAAAAACCCAACAACAAGAAAAAAACCCTCCAAGATTCCAAAGAGAACGTAAAGATGGAGGTGTGCGTGGGGTCTCTAACCCCCAATTCTGTCTGGGTCCCCAGACGCTATTGAGTGCACAAAATCTAAGACTTCTGGACACCCCAACCTGGAGACAGAGACACGCTGAAAGTTCTCCTTGCCTTTTCTCCCGACTAAAGCACTTTAGAAACGGCGCTGGGAAAACAGCTGATTTGGATGTGACTACAAGTCCCAGGACTGGATGTGCGGGAACAACTGGAAGTCTGACTGCACCCACTTCTGGGGTGGGGCGAGCTTGAACACTGGATACGGTGAAGTGGGTTTCGGTAATTTAACCACAGAGAGGAGTTTGCGGCTTGGGGAAAAAAAAAAAAAAATTTTTTTTTGAGAGCCGGAGTGCGCGCCTGCGCCTGCGCTGCCACGCGCCTGCGCAAGAGGGGGAGGAGCAGGAGCGGAGAGACGGAGAGAATCTTAAGCAGGCTCCGCGACTAGAGGGAACCTGTGACCATGACCTGAGGCAAAATCGGAAGTCCAAGGGTCAACGCAGTGAGCCACCCAGGTGCCCTACAGCTCAGGAATTCTAATGGCGGCCTTACACCAACTGCCTGAGTATCCTTGTGAAAATGGGGAGGCCTGCACTGTCTCCACCTCGCGCGCTCAGGCCACAGCCTTGAGGGGAAAGCCTTGGAAACTATAAGGTGGGGCAGGGGCAAGGGACCATTGGAAAACAGGCACAGTCTTCGTCAAGAGAAGCGCCAGTATCACGGAATAATGGTGTCCGCTTGAGCAGAAGCCTGTCTGCCAAGTCAGACGGTGCCCATCCCTCCTGGACCTCCACGCACTTAGTTCTGGTCGGGCCATGCCTGGGTCCTGGGAGAAAATAGAAATGCTGATAGTTAGCACTGAGCAGAACGAACTACCACTCCCAGCTGGGTGACCTACTTTGTGAACTAGGGCATGTGAACATGATCGTGATCCTTGAGGTCTCTTAAGCTCTAAAAGATTACATAGTGCAGTGATCTGCCTACAACCCTATCAAAGATCACATCTACGTGCTAGGAAATTCTGATGTACGAAAGAAGGTTCTGGAGTCAGTTCTGCACTAACTTCAGGACCTGTTCACGCCACAACTCAAGGATTAAAACCTGGAACTTCTGAATTTGCTGACCGGTTTGAGATGAGGTAAGAGGAAAAGGCTTTTAGTGAATGATGCTCCTTAATCTTTAGCGTGTTACTCAAATAACCACAAATGAATGGAATTGCAGTCTTTGGGCAGTTTAGCGAGATTCTTTGAAGGAAGGTTGGCTCCTACCAGCGGACTATCACTCTAAAGACACTCTGGGAGCAATTACACACTCAGTAACCCCTTATTAAGTAGCAATTTTATCTAACCTTACCCATTTCCTTCTGAGTGCGAGAAAGGAGAGAGAAATGAATGGAAACAGAAGGAGAAGTTCCATATGCTCTCTCGCCTTGGCCTGTGTGGAGAGCCCACGGCGTTGAAATGTTACGCACTGCACCTGCAGAAGGTGGGGGAGGCGGATTTGGGTTCATATCTCCCACTTCACTGCCACCCACACTTCAGTTTCCCAATTCTGGCAGAGAAATGGAGTCGGATGTGAGGGGAAGAACAACTTGCTGGCACCCTCCCATTTCCAGTGGCCAATGCACATGCAGCATCAATCCTGGTTCAGAGTTGGGGGTCTTAACCTAAGGCTGGAAACAGCTAAGAAACAGCTGAGAAACAGCATGACACAGTCTCTTGAGAAGGGGGTGGTCAGCTATTTCTCTAGTCTCATTTTGTCTTAATGCTTGCTGGTAAGATTTTTTTAAATTGCCTGAACAGACCTAAATTAATTTATGACAAATTATGCTTGCGTTACAGGTGCTGAAACAAATGCATACAGATAAGTAGGGAAATAAAATGGATCCAGAAGTAGAGGACCCCAGAATAATGCATTTAAAATAGTTTTACTGGAATCTTTCTTTCCTGTGTAATGATTCCAAATTACCCAATAACAAGCTTGTTTTCCTTTTCCCCCCTTCTGCTTTCTCTATTTCCCCTAGCCTGTGAAAAAAAATTAAAAATGTAAATAAAGACTATCTTAGGATCCCTCCCACTCCTCTTTAATTCTGGAATCTTTACTACTTTTGTCCTTGCCCTTAGTTCTCAAAGATTTGTTAACCTAAAGGTGTTTTTTTTCTTCATGATTTAGGGGTATGGTCTTGGTAAAGACAAAACTGAATTTTAATTTTTTGACCTCTTTTCAGATCACTGTTTTAAGAGTCATCTAGCTCAAGAGACAATTCAATATTATGGAGCCAGGCTGCCTGTCCCTACCTGCCCAGTGCTGCTACTTACTCGGTAAATTTCTTAATCCCTTTGCTGCTGTTTTCACTTGTTCAAAACAGGGATGATAATAATATCTACCTCCTGGAGTTATGTGGAGGTGGAATTATCTTACATGTGGAGGGAACTTAAAACCATGCTGGCATATAGTAGATCCTCACTAAAAATTAACTACAGGATTCATTCATTGTACCAACATTTCTTGAGGACCTACTGGTGTAAGGAGTTGTTACAGATATGTTTAAAGATAGCGAGACTGGGGCAACTGGGTGGCTCAGTCAGTTAAGCATCTGACTCTTGATGTGGGCTCAGGTCATGATCTCAGGGTTGCGAGATGGAGCCCTGAGACGGGCTCTGCCCTGGGGGTGGAGTCTGCTTAAGGTACTCTCTCTCCCTCTCTCTTTCTGCTCCTCCTCCACCCTCTCTAAAAAAAAAAGTAAAAGTACAGAACCAAGAACCTGCTCTCAAGGAACTTCTTAAAAACTAAACAGTACCTTGGGAATTTTCTTCATGTTATCAAATGCGATTTTTAAAAACAATCTCCATGGAACAAACCATAAGAGACTCAATGTCAGGAAACAAACTGAGGGTTGCTAGGGGGTGGGGGGGAAGGGATAGGGTGGCTGGGTTATGGACATTCGGGAGGGTATGTGCTATAGTGAGTGCTGTGAAGTGTGTAAGCCTGATGACTCACAGACCTGTACCCCTGAAGCAAATAATACATTATATGTTAATAAAAAAAACCAAAAAACCAGGGTGCCTGGGTGGCTCAGTGGGTTAAAGTCTCTGCTTTCGGCTCGGGTCATGATCTCAGGGTCCTGGGATCGAGCCTCGCATTGGGCTCTCTGCTCAGTAGGGACCTGCTTCCCCCTCTCTCTCTGCCTGCCTCTCTGCCTACTTGTGATCTCTCCTTCTGTCAAATAAATAAATAAAATCTTAAAAAAAAAACACAAAAAACAAAAACCAAACAAACAAAAAAACCTCCCAGAAAAACAGTCTCCATGGTAATCTGTAATTCACCTAATTATTGGAAAATTAGACTGTTGATGTTCCCCTGTTAGGTTTGAATATAGTGACCGTAAACACTGTCAAAGCAATCATTCTTCTGTTACTTATATGTTTGCATGGCGTTCTGTCTTTTTAGAACTCTTTTCCAGGTGTGTTTTGATACATGTTGCCAATTCACTCATGTGTACCTAATTTGATTTTTTAGCGGGTGTAGACTCTTCCAGATTACCATCCATAGTCTGCTCCGCTTTCTCCTTTGACTTAATTTTCTTTAAGACTTCTTTAGAAGTCTCTTAACTTTCATGGGAGGGCTACTGGAAGGAAATAGGCAGTTATCAGGGCTGCCTGGGAACAAAATAATCTGACTGGCACCCAGCTCCTGATCCTGCCTCCATCTAAACCATACAGGTGGGATCATAGGCGCCACAGCACTAAGAGCTCAGAACATTCTAGCTTCCCTAGTTGGGAGAAACACTATGGCCAAAGTTTCTCAACTCAGCATCAAATCCACTTCTTGTTCATCTTGAAGCTTCACTTCTTGTTTATTTTCATGTGACGTTGCCACTGGTTTGAGTAGTGAGGTCCCTGCTTTCCCCCTCCTGTGTGTGAGTACTTGCTTTGCTTCTTAGTTCAGCAGCAATCTTGCTTCAATGGTGATTCTGTCTTGTCCCCCAGGCTTAGTAGGGCCTGGTCCTTTACTATATCTCTTACCAATTATCTAGATTCTACTCCTACTCTTGGGTTTAACCTGACTATGTCTTTTGCACTTGGGGGGTTCATCTTGTCTCTAGGTCCCAAGCAGCACCCCCGTCTGGCAATTCTAGCAAATCCAAATCTGATATAAGAAGAATAAAAAGAAAACAGCTGAGTCATTATCTCCTTTCTCTAGAAATCACCCTGAAATTTAGTGACTTAAAACAACAATAGTAATTTCCTTACCTTTCATTGTTTCTTTTTTTTAAAAATTTAATTTATTTGTATTAGAGAGATTGCAAGCAGTGGGGAGAGGGAGAAGCAGGCTCCCTGCAGAACTGTGAGCCAGACGTGGGGCTTGATCCCGGGAAGGCAGATGCTTAACCGACTGAGCCACCCAGGTGCCACCCCTCATCATTTCTTTGGGTCAGAAATTTGAGAAAGGCATGACCGGGCTGTTTTGGCTGGGGGTATCTCATGCAGTGAGAAGTGGCTGGAGCTGGAGCAGTTGCGGGCCAGCCAGCCATTTCTCTCTCTTTGTGTCATCTTCGGTCCCTCTATGCAGTCTCTGTAGTGACGAGGTTCGGCTTTCTCACCACATGGCACCCCCAGAACAATGGGAGTACCTACACAGTAGCTCAGGGCTCTAGCTGGAGCTTTCTGGGGAAAAGGGCAGAAATGAAATTTTGTAACCTAATCTTGTAATTAGCATCGTGTCTGCCATAGTCTCTTGGTTGAAATAGTCACAAAAGCCAACTTATGTTCCAGGGCAGGGAATTAGACTCCGTGTCTTCATGAGAAATATGCCATCTTTGGAAAAGGTGATTGACTACATCCCTCCACCACATCCTCTTCTCTAGTTTCCTTCCAACATAACACACTAAGCTCTTCAATGAAGTGGATGAGCAAAAACAGAGACTCCTTATGTGTCCTCTTTCCTAGCAAAGTAATGCCTGCTCACCTGTAAAATCAGACTGAACCCTCCTGCATCCTGTATGAGGCCTTCCTCAGTTCTCCATAGCATTATCTTCTCTTCTGAGTTATAAAATACTGAACATCGGAATAGGGCCTTATATGTGATGAATCACAGTGCCAAATACTCCACCTTGTATCTTTATTCAAATGGTACTGGTGTGTGGGTTTCCCCTGCTTATGAGCAGGAATCCTGTATTATGAATCTCAGTATTCCTTCCCTCCCTCCCACCACCTTGGCATTTAGACCCAATGTAGTTCTTCATGGATGTCTACTCAGTTGAAAAAAATGAATGAGTGAATGAATGAATGAATGAATGAATGGAAGAAACAAAGAATAGACAAAACCACGCATAGGAGTTGTGCTTAAAAACATTATAATCCACCAATTATCTGGGCTTAGAAATGCCTTCCTTTAAAATTGCTCCGGGGGGCACCTGGGTGGCTCAGTTGATTGAGGGACTGCCTTTGGCTCAGGTCATGATCCCGGAGTCCCAGGATTGAGTCCCGTATCGGGCTGCCTGCTCAGTTGGGAGCCTGCTTCTCCCTCTGACCCTCCCCCTTCTTGTGCTCTCTCAAATAAATAAAATCTTAAAAAAATAAAATAAAATTGCTCTGGGTTTCAGATGTCCTGTTTTTGGTGGGGAGTGGCTTAATTACAAAATTCTAAATCTCCTCAGAAATACGAGTTCACCAGATATACCTATTATTTACTCATCCGCCCTTCGGTGGACTGTCCTACCTTCGATGCTTATTAGACCAGTTAAAAGCTGAGTTGTTGACAGACCAGAGTGTAAGTTAAAGGTCTGGGATGCATCATTAGATATATGGTCTCTTAGGAATTTAGATCTTCCTGCAGTAGGTGGAATTTGTAACACTCTGGCCGCTAGGACCATATGGTTGTAGTTAGAGATGCCAGCAGAAATAAATACGTAACTTCTAGTGCAAGATTCTCTTTTGCTGGTTCTTTCCACAGCCATAGTGATGTTTCCTAGGCAAAATTTCAAAGCACAAAAGTCACATTTTGTTCAAATCATTTCACTGGCTTGTTAGTGATAATTTCATCCTGTGTATGGAATGGGTTATCCTTGCTGAGGGTCCGTGATAGGCTAATCCTTCAGGTGGGGAAGGGGTATGCTTTCTACTAAATGATTCTGGACTCTTAGCTATGGCTGATTAGACAGGTCTGATCCCTTACCTAAGAGCCACTCAGGACAGTGCCATGCAAGATGGCCTGGCTTTATGAGATCTGCTCTAAATAGAAAGGAAACAAAAGAAACTCCACTAGCAACAAACAATTGGAAAGTAAAATTACAAAAACATTGCTATTTATGACAGCATCAGAAAAAATGAAATCCTTAGGCATAAATTTGACAAAAGACGTTCCAGACCTGTACACTGAAAACTGCAGAACATTGCTGAGAGGAACTGGAGAGGATATAAATAAAGGGAGAGAGATTCATGGATTGAATGACTCATTGTTAAAACACTGATTCTCCCTAAATGAAACTATAGAGTCTATGTAATCCCAATTAAAATTCCAACAGAGTGTTTTGTTAAGGAACAATAATAATAATAATAATAATAATCAATAATCACAATCATAACTCTGTAAAAAAGGAATTGGATGACAAATATTATCAGATGTTATAAGACTTACTATGAAGCTATAGTAATCAAAACAGTGTGGTATTGGTGCCAAGACAGACAAATAAATCAATGGAGCAGAATACAGAGCCCAGAAACTGACCCCCACATATTTAGTCAAAAGTTTTTTAAAAAATATTTATTTATTTATTTTTAGAGAGAGAGAGAGAGCACACATGCACGTGACCACAGGGAGGGGGAGAAGGGGTAGAGGGAGAGGGAGAGAGAAACTCAAGCAGACTCCATGCTGAGTGTGGAGTCCAATGTGGGGCTTGATCTCAAGACTCTGAGATCGAATCCTTGAGCAGAAACCAAGAGTCAGATGCTTAACCGACTGTGCCACCTAGGTGCCCAATCAAAAGAATTTTTTTGACAAAGACCATTCCAAAGACAGTTCAATGGAAAAATAATAGTGTTCCCAACAAATTGTGCTGGAATGTTTGTATATCTATATGCAATGAAGTGAACCCCAATCCATACCTTACACTGTAGACTCAAATTGACTCAAAACAATCCATAGATTTAAAAGTAAACCCCCAAACCATAACAATTCTATAAGAACACCGGAGGAAATCTTTATGACTTTGAGTTAGGCAGATGTTTTATATATAATATCAAAAGCACAAGCCATAATAAAGTTAATAAATTGGACTTCATCAATTAAAATTTTCTGGGGCACTTGGGTGGCTCACTCAGTTAAGCATCTGCCTTCGGCTCAAGGCACGATTTCAGGGTCCTAGAATCGAGCCCTTCGTCTGGCTCCCTGCTTGGCAAGGAGTCTGCCTTTCCCTCTCCTTTTGCATCCCCGCGCCCTGCTCATGCTCTCGAATAAGTAAATAAAATATTTCAAAAAAGTTAAAAATTTTGCTATTTTAAAAAATGCAGTTAAGAGAATGAGAAAGTAAACCACCAACTGGGAGCAAATTTTTGCAAATCATATATATGAGGAAAAATTTGTGTCTAGACTATACAAAGAATTCTCAAAGCACAGTAAGAAAAACAAACAACCTAATAAGAAAAGTGGGCAAAGATTTGAACAGATACTTCACCTAAGATATATGGATGGCAAATTAAGCACATGAAAAGATGCTGGACATTATTATTCATTAAAGAAAAGCAAATCAAAGCCACAGGTAAATATCACACCTATTAGAATGGCTGAAGTTAAAAAAATGGACATGACATCATGGGACAGCTGAAACTCTCATATACTGCTGTGGGGATGTCCAATGGCACACCCACTTTGGAAAACAGTTTGGGAGATAAAAAAAAAAACACAAAACTTAAATATGCACTTACTATAAGGCCATCCATACTACTCCTAGCTTTTTTACCCAATGACAATGAAAACATATATCTGTACAGAAACTTGTACACAAATGTTCACAGCAGCTTTATTCATAATAGCCAAAACCTAAAAAAAAAAAAAAAAAAATCCAAATATCCATCAACAGGTAAATGGGTAAACAAATTGTGGTATATATGGTAGAATACAGCTTAATAGTAAAAAGGGATGAACTGTTGGGGCACCTGGGTGACTGTCAGTTGAGCATCTGACTTTTAGTTTTGGTTCAGGTCATGATCTTGGGGTTGTGAGATCGAGCCCCCCCATTGGGTTCCACGCTCACAGGGAGTCTGCTTGAGATTCTCTTCCTCTGGCCCTCCCCCCACTTGTGTTTGCACACACATTTGTGCGTGCACATGCACACATCCTCTCTCTTTCAAAAAAATAAATCTTTAAAAAAAAAAAGACATCCAGTATCATGGATGAATCTCTAAATCAGCATAAGCAGAAGAAACCAAATAAAAGGAGTACATACTGTATGATCCCTTTTATTAAAAATTTTACAAAATATGACCTAATCTGTAGTGACAGAAAGCATATCAGTAATTGCTGAGGATTGAGGGTGGGAGTGGGGAGGGGCAGGGAAGAAGATTAAAAAGGGTTTTAGGAAATTTTTGGGGTGACAGATATGTTTACTCTTTTGATCCTGATGGATTCGTGGGTGTAAACATATGTCAGAACTTATACTCTGAATTTTAAATACGTCAATTATAAATAACGAAGCTAAATCAGGAAAGAGTAGGGGAGGTAAGAAGGGAGGGTGTGTAGAGGGGGGAACAAAAGGGAAAAAGGAAGGAAAAAGAAAGTCAAGAGAAGCAAACCAAGGGCGGCTGTCATGCTAACAGCAGCCTCTAGGAGGCGACCTCTGCAGGCTCCCTTTGAGGAGACCGGGAAATAACCAGATGGCTAAGAACCTTGGATCCTGAAGGAGCCACAGTTCTGGCCCCATAAGGATGGTCAGTCAGATCTGCTGTTCTTTCTGAGACTCCTGTCCCCCTCATTGCTACATGTATCCCTACAATCTTCTCAAATTAGTAGCAATAGCTTCCCTACAATCTAAAGGGAGTGAATGTCAAGTATTGAGTCAGCTTCACCACTGCCACGCAAACTTGAGTTTAGTTTTTATTGAGGTTTTTTTTTTTTTTTTTAAGTTGTTATTTCTCCTAGTCTCTTCTTAATTAAGCTGTATCTTTGTCTCTCTTTGTAGCCAATTTCCAGACTGGGGTATTTACGACGACTCCTTCTGAGTTTGCAGGTCAGCTTGTAAATAGGGAGAGAGACAGACAGATGGAGACAGAGAGAGACAGAGAGAGATTGGCACCCTGTCTTCCTGTGGATGGATGTTATATTCATACGCCAAAGCTGGTTGTTCTTCCATCGTGTTTACTTGCTATTGGGGAGGACTGGTAGCTACGGACTGAGAGCTCATGGAAAGCAGGGACTGCATTTTTATTTATCTTTGTGTTTAGCAGAGTGACTACCATAGGTAAATGCTCAATAAATGTTTATCAAATGGATATTTGACTTTGAGAGAGAAATTGCCTCATGTTAGGTCACAGGGAAAGTTTCCATCCTGTCTCTCTCTAGAAGGGCCCTTTCTATAATGGTCAAAAGCATTTAGAACGATTTCACTTGATGTTCTTTTATTCATTCATTCCACAAATATTTATGGGGCATGGACTAGGTTCCAGGGTCATTCCAGGGACCATTCCAGATAGAGATATGAACAAATACGCAAAAGTTCTGTCTTTACGGGGTTTACCTTTGTGTTGGGGAGAGAGAAAATAAATAAGACAAATAAGTAAAATATACAGTGTGTTAGATCAGTGCTGAGGAAAAAAAAATAAGTTCACATAAATGTAACAAGTCTTTCCCTAGGCACAGCAGGATGCTATGTCTGGGAAGATTTCTGGAAATCTGTTTCTTTTTATCTGTTGGCTTTTCCCCCCTCTCCTTGGCTTCAGTATCCGGCCAGTAGTCTCCCAGTGACAAGGTGGCTGCTGAATTTACAACCTCTCTACTGAGAAGCCCTAGGGAAAAGGGAGATGTCTTCTCTAGTGGTTCCAACAGCTGTCCTGATATCGGGTCTTGTTGATCTAGCTTGGATCACATGGAAGTGGGAATCTGCTGATTGCTCAGCCAGGTATCTGTCCTGGGGTGGAGCTAGGGAAGTGAGATCTGGTGACCCAAACCCCAGATACTGAAGGATGGGAGTGGGAGGTTTCCATCAAAAGGAAACATGTGTTATTATCAGCAAAGGGAGCATAGATGCCAGACAGGGAGTAACAACAGATAGTTGCCATCCTAGCCCTTGCTTGGCGAAGAGAGGCTGCTGACTAGGGCTCATGAAGCATCTGCCCTGCCTGAAAGGATAAAACAGCTACAGGTTGGAGCCTTAAGTGGCTCCTGGGCTTGGCGTGAACCACCACCCTGTTGGGCATCCACCTGCGCATGTCTGCAGACCGCCTTGTGTATGGACTAGCCATTCTGAGAGTCCTTAATCCTCAGACCTTGGAGTGATTACATTGCCAAATAATGCCGTTTAAACTTAGGTATATTCCTGAGGCGTCTGGGTGGCTCAGTTGGTTAAGCATCTGCCTTCAGCTCAGGTCATGATCTCTGGGTCCTGGGATCTAGCCCTGTGTTGGGCTCTCTGCTCAGTGGGGAGTCTGCTTCTCCCTCTCCCTCTGCTTGCTGCTCCCCCTGCTTGTGCTCTCTCTGTGAAATAAATAAATAAAGTCTTTAAAACAAATAAATAAACTTAGGTATATCCAAGGGAAGGGATGTAGGTTATATTGCTGAGCCTTTTTAAACATTTATTTTTATTTATTGATTTTTTAAAAAAATATTTTATTTATTTATTTGACAGAGCGAGAGAGAGAGATCACAAGTAGGCAGAGAGGCAGGCAGAGAGAGAGGGGGAAGTAGGCTCCCTGCTGAGCAGAGAGCCCGATGCGGGGCTTGATCCCAGGACCCGGAGATCATGACCTGAGCTAAAGGTAGAGGTTTAACCCACTGAGCCACTCAGGCGCCCTGATTGTTGAGCCTTGATGTCAGAGACACACTGTTTATGATGATGGATTCCCTATTGAATCCACTCGAGGACAACTTCCAAATTGTAAAGTAACTAGTGTACAAGAGATGAGAGGGCTGGAGTCTCATCATCCTTCTGGATTTCTGTTCCAGAAGGGCAGGAGAGTACAGTGGTGAAGGGCATTGTTGAGAGTCTGAGAGATCTAGGTTAAAAGCCTAGTTCTATCACTTCTATTGACCTTGAATAAGTTGGTTTGCCTTCATACTCCTGTTTTCTCATCTATAAAGTGGGATGGTCCTAATACCTACATCAGTTGGTCCTTGAATTAATACGTATAAAGCCTTTGTTGTTGTTACAATCACCACCATGTGTTGCCTTACAGCCAGGGATAGTCCGTGTGGCATAATTTGGGCATGATAGACAGCATGTACCCCAAAACTTCTCCCCCACAAAACTGCCTTGGGATCCGAGGTTTCAGTGTTCTTTCGAACCTTTGGTTTGATTTAAGAAAAAAATTGTTTTTGGTTTAAGGAGGAGTTTATGGCATATTTTGGAAGTTTTCAAGTTCCAAGGATGGACTTTAAGGACCAGTAGGGACGGGAGGGTGTGTGGGAATTGGATAGTCCTCGGGACCTTCCCTTACTACCTCCAGCAAAGGAATTTTACTTATGTCTATTTTACATACTAACTTCCATAAGAATTTCTCTGAGGAAGAGTTCTGTGGTTGAAGATAAAATTCAGAAATGGTGCTGTCAAAACATCAGAGCCTCCTGTTAGAACATCATTATGTCAGCTGGAAAGGGTGAGGGATTGAGGATGTTCTGCTCGAGGAAGAAAATCCACAGGAGGAGTGGTGATGATTCTTTAGTACTGAAGTGTCACCATGTGGGTCCAGAGAATCAAGAAGAGATCAATTTCAGCTTGGTGGTTAGAAAGAGGAGGACATTTCCAGCAATTCAAGCTCTTCTTCCACAATTCATTTATGGAGCAGTGGTACACTGCAGTCCCCGGAGATGTCCCAGCAAAGGCTTTAGGCTGTCAGGGACGATACCAAAGGGATTCCTCAAGAGGAGAATGATGGACTGTGACTGCCAAGCTCATATCCCAACTGTAAAGTCTGTGATTCTGAATAACAGAGCAAGCTAGTAATATGTTACACTTCTTGGTGAATTCACCTTCTTGGTGAATTTTATCCCATATTTAGATTCTAAGAGTATGGGTTTAAAAGAATGTGCCATGAGACAGTGGCATTTTGAACTAATCTTAGATTACAGAAAAGTTTTTAAAATAGTCCAAAAAGTTTCATTATCCTTCACCTATCTTCTTCTAATGTTAATATCTTATATAATTGCAATGCAAGGACCTGAACCAGGAAATTAATATTGCTCTGATGGCATCAACTACAGTAAAAACCTTATTCGGATTCCATCCTTCTTCCCCTAACACCTTTTGCCCGACAGTGAATGATCTGTGTCTTATTATTTACAATATATTTAGTTATTTGGTCAGTGTTAGTAGAAACTACTTAAGGTGGGGTTTTTAAAAGTTTTTATATAAATTCCAGTTAGTTAACATACAGTAATATTAGTTTCAGGTGTACAATTTAGTGATGCAGCACTTACGTACGGTACCTGGTGCTCCTCACAAGTGCCCTCCTTGATCTCCATCACCTATTTAACTGATCCTCCCACCATCTCCCCTCCGGGAACCATCAGCTCATTCTCTATAGTTAAGAGTCTGTTTCCTGGTTTGCCTCAATGTTTTTTGTCTCCTATGATCATTTGTTTTGTTTCTTAACTTCCACATAGGAGTGAAATGTTATGGTATTTGTTTTTCTCTGATTTATTTCACTTAACATAATACTCTCTCACTCCATTTTTTTTTTTTTTACGGCTGAATAATATTCGTGTGTGTGTGTGTACCACATCTTTATCCATTCATCAGTCAATGGATATTTAGGCTCTTTCCATAATTTGGCTATTGTTGATAATGCTGCTATAAACATTGGGGTGTATGTATTCCTTTGCATCAGTATTTTTGTATTCTTTGGGTAGATACCTAGTAGTAAAATTGCTGGATCATCGGGTAGTTCCATTTTTAACTTTTGGAGGAACCTCCATACTGTTTTCCAGAGTGGCTGCACCAGTTTGCATTCCCACCAATAGTGTAGGAGTGTTTCCCTTTCTCCACATCCTCCACCAACACCTGTTGTTTCTTATGTGGTTAATTTTAGCCATTCTGACTGGTGTGAGGTGATATCTCATTATAGTTTTGACTCGTATTTCCCCAGTGATGAGTGATGTTGAGCATCTTTTCATGTGTCTGTTGGCGATTTGTATGTCTTCTTTGGAGAAATGTCCATTCATGTCTTCTGCTCATTTTTTTTTTTTTAAGATTTTATTTATGCATTTGACAGAGAGAGAGAGAGACATCACAAGTAGGCAGAGAGGCAGGCGGGGGTGGGGGGGGGAAGCAGGCTCCCTGCTGAGCAGAGAGCCTGATGCGGGGCTCGATCCCAGGACCCTGAGATCATGACCTGAGCCAAAGGCAGAGGCTTAACCCACTGAGCCACCCAGGCGCCCCTGGATTATTTGTTTTTTAGGTTTTGAGTTTTATAAGTTCTTTGTAGATTTTGAATACTAACCCTTTATCAGACATGTCATTTGCAAATATCTCCTCCTATTCCATAGGTTGCCTTTCAGTTTTGTTGATTTTTTCCTTCACTATACAGAAGCTTTTTATCTTGATGAAGTCCAAATAGTTTATTTTTGCTTTTGTTTCCCTTGCTTCAGGAGACATAACTAGAAAAATGTTGCTACGGCTGATATCAAAGAGCTTACTGCCTATGTCCTCCTGTAGGTTTTTAATGGTTTCCTGGCTCACATTTAGATCTTTAATCCACTTTGAATTTATTTTTGTGTATGGGGTAAGAAAGCAGTCCAGTTTCATTCTTTTGCATATTGCTGCCCAGTTTTCCCAACACCATTTGTTGAAGAGACTGTCTTTTTTTCCATTGGATATTTTTTCCTGCTTTGTTGAAGATTCATTCAGCATATAATTGTGGGTTCATTTCTGAATTTTCTGTTCTGTTCCATTGACCTACGTGTCTATTTTTGTGCCAGTACCATACTATCTTGATCACTGCAGTTTTGTAATATAACTTGAAGTCTGGAATTGTGAGGTCTCCAGCTTTGCTTTGCTTTTTCAAGGTTATTTCAGCTATTTGGGGTCTTTTGTGGTTCCATACAAATTTTAGGATTGTTTATTCTAACTCTGTGAAAAATGCTGTTGGCGTTTTGGTAGGGGTTGCATTAAATGTGTAAATTGCTTTGGGTAATATAGAGGTTTTAACAATATTTGCTCTTATGACCCATGAACATGGTATGTCTTTCCATTTCTTTGTGTCATCTTCAATTTCTTTCATCAGTGTTTTATAGTTTCTAGAGTACAGATTTCTACCTCTTTGGTTAGGTTTATTCCTAGGTATCTTACGGGTTTTGGTGTAATTGTAAATAGGATTAATTCCTCAATTTCTCTTTCTACTGCTTCATTATTGATATATAGAAATGCAACAGATTTCTGTACGTTGATTTTGTAACCTGCAACTTCCCTGAATTCATATATGAGTTCTAGAAATATTTTACTGAGATCTTTTGGGTTTTCTACATAGAGTATCATGCTGTCTGCAAATAGTGAAAGTTTTGCTTCTTTCTTGCCAATTTGAATGCCTTTTATTTATTTTCGTTGTCTGATTGCTGTGGCTAGGACTTCTAGTACTATGTTAAGTAACAGTGGTCAGAGTGGACATTGCCATCTTGTTCTTATTCATAGAGGGAAAGGTCTCAGTTTTTCCCCATTGAGGATGATATTAGCTGTAGGTTTTCCACATATGGCCTTTATTATGTTGATATCTGTTCCCTCTAACCCTACTTAATTGAGGGTTTTCACATGAATGGGTGTTGTACTTTGTTAAATGCTTTTTCTGCATCTATTGAGAGGATCATATAGTTCTTAACCTTTCTTTTATTAATGTGGTGTATCACATTGATTGATTTGTGAATATTGAACCACCTTTGCAACCTAGGAATAAATCCCGCTCGATCATGGTGAATGATTCTTTTAATGTACCATTGGATTCAATTTGCTAGTATTTTATTGAGGGTTTTTGTATTCATGTTCATCAGGGATATTGGCCTGAAGTTCTCCTTTTTAGTGGAATCTTTATCTGGTTTTGGTGTCGGGGTAATGCTGGCCTCATAGAATGAATTTGGACATTTTCCTTCCATTTCTATTTTTGGAATAGTTTGAGAAACATAGGTATTAACTCTTCTTTAAATATTTGGTAGAATTCACATATGAACCGATCCAGCCCTGGAAGATTTTTGATTACTGATTCGATTTCTTTGCTGGTTATTGGTCTGTTCAAGTTTTCTATTTCTTTCTGTTTCAGTTTTGGTAGCTTATATGTTTCTAGACATTTATCCATTTCTTCCAGGTTGTACAATTTGTTGGCATATAGTTTTTGCATTATATTCTCTTATAATTGTATTTCTGTGGTGTTGGTTGTTATTTCTCCTCTCTCATTTGTGATTTTATTTATTTGGGTCTTTTTCTTTTTGATAATTCTGGCTAGGGGTTTATCAATTTTATTAATTTTTTCAAAGATCCAGCTTCTGGTTTTATTGATCTATTCTATTGGTTTTTTAGTTTCTATGTTATCTATTTCTGCTCTAATCTTTATTATTTCCCTTCTTCTGTTGGCTTTAGTCTTCATTTGTTATTCTTTTTCTAGCTCCTTTAGGTATAGGGTTAGGTAGGTTATTTGAGATTTTTTCTTGCTTCTTAAGGTAGGCCTGTATTGCTGTATATGTATCTCTTAGGATTGCTTTTGCTGCATCCCAAAAGTTTTGGACCATTGTGTTTTCATTTTCATGTGTTTCCATGTATTTTTTATTTCTTCTTTGATTTACTGGTTGGCCCATTCATTGTTTGGTAGTATGTTGTTTAACCTCCATGTATTTGTGGTCTTTCCAAATTTTTTCTTGTAGTTGACTTCAAGTTTCATAGCATTGTGGTTAGAAAATATGCATGGTATGATCTCAGTCTTTTTCTACTTGTTGAGGACTGTTTTGTGACCTAGTATGTGATCTGTTCTGGAGAATGTCCCATGTGCACTTGTCAAGAATGTGTATTCTGCTGCTTTAGAATGCAATGTCCTGCACATATCTGTTAAGTCCATCTGGTCCAGTGTGTCATTCAAAACCATTGTTTTCTTGTTGATTTTCTGCTTAGATGATCTGTCCGTTGATATAAATGGGGTGTTAAAGTGCCCTACTATTATTGTATTATTATCACTGAGTTCCTTTATGCTTGCTATTAATTGTTGTATATATTTGGGTGCTTCTGTGTTGGGGGCATAAATATTTACAATTGTTAGATCTTCTTGATGGATTGTCCCCTTTATTATGATATAGTGCCCTTCTTCATCTCTTGTTACAGTCTTTGGTTTAAAGTCCAGTTACTCCAATGTAAGTATTGCTGCTCTACCTTTCTTTCAGTGCCCATTTGCATGATAAATGTTTCTCCATTTCACTTTCAATCTGCAGCTGTCTTTAGGTCTAAATGAGTGTCTTGTAGGCAGTATATAGATGCATCTTTTTTTTTTTTTTTTTATCCATTCTGATACCCTATGTCTTTTGATTGGAGTGTTTAATCCATTTACATTCATAGTAATTATTGATAAATATGTATTTAGTGCCATTTTATGACTTGTTTTGTTTTTGTTTCTGGAGATTTTCTCTGTTCCTTTCTTGTTCTCATCACTTTTGGTCTTTCCTTTCCACTCAAAGTGTCCTCTTTAGTATTTCTTGCAGGGCTGGTTTAGTGGTCACAAACTCCTTTAGTTTTTGTTTGTCTGGGAAGCTCTTTATCTCTCCTTCTGTTCTGAATTTTAGCTTTGCCAAATAGAGTATTCTTGGCTGCAGATTTTTCCCATTCAGCACGTTGAATATGTCATACCACATTCTTCTAGCTTGCTGAGTTTCTGTTGGAAAATCTGCAGCTAGCCTTCTGGGTCTTTCCTTGTAAGATTTTATTTATTTATTTGATAGAGAGAGAGAGTGCACAAGTAGGGGGAGCAGCAGGCAGAATGAGAAGGAGAAGCAGGCTCCTCACCGAGGAGGGGAGCCCAATGTGGGGCTTGATCTCAGGACCCTGGGATCATGACCTGAGCTGAAGGCAGGCGCTTAACTGACTGAGCCACCCAGGTGCCCCAAGTTAGGGACTTCTTTTGTCCTGTTGCCTTTTTTTTTTTTGTCTTGTTGCTTTTAAGATCTTTTTCTTTATTGCTATGTTTTGTAAATTTGATTACAGCGTGTCTTAGTGTTGGCCTGCTTTTGTTGATTTATATGGGAGTTCTCTGTACCTCCTGGATTGGGATGTCTATTTTTCTTCCCCAGATAAGGGAAGTTTTCTGCTATTATTTCTTGAAATAAATTTTCTGCCCCCATTTCTCCCTTTTTCTTCTTCTGGGTGGGTCTCCTATAATACATAAAGTGGTTTTAAGATTATTAAACCATACCCTTGAGAGAAACACATCTACTGACTAGCTTATGGCTCTATTATCCAAAATCACAGAATTTTAGTTTGGTTGTCATCTCAGTAGCCATAGTTCATCTTCCTCCTCTTGAGGAAATCCCCTTGATATTGTCCCATCTTGAGGAATACTTGGCATGAATTTTTTTTTTCAGAACTATGTTCAATAAATGAATATTTAGCACCTATGTAAAGGTATGTGTCAGACACCAGTGATACAAAAATAATAGCTGTGACCTTGCCTTCTGGAAACTTATAATCTAGAAAGAGACAGAGAAGTGAATGGATGATTATCATGGTGTAGAATATGGGATAGAGAAAAGAAAGCAAATAATAGTGAGACTTCGTGGGATAAGTGCTATGGTGGGATAAATACTACGGAGCACAGAGTGGGCACCTCTCTATCCTGGAGTATCAGAAAAATCTTCCTGGAGGAGATGACGGATGAGCTGGGTGTAGAGAGATTGGATACCTAGATTCAGTTCCTCTGATGTCTCCCTCGGATCCTCCAACTTCAAGGAATCTAATTGTGAGAGGGACTAGAGGATCTACATATATATTCAGTGATATATATGTATATTATATTTTATTATTATTATTTATATATATTAAATTTTAATTCCAGTATAGTTAACATGCAGTGTTATGTTACTTTCAGGCATAGACTGATTCAACAATTTTAGACATTACTCAGTGTTCACCAAGACAAGTGTACTCTTAATAATATGCTACATTTGTAAAGCACTTTACTATGTGTTATTATTAGCTATTTCTTTGACTGCTCATAGCAAGCTTGGCAGACCTATGAAACAGATGATGTCTGTGGAGAAAAAGTATAAGAATGCAAGAGTGGAAGTCATAGTCCAGGCCAGAGAAATTGCAGTTTGGACATCCAGAGTGAGAAATTAGACTAGTGTCATCTGAGTCCCATACTAGCTGTGGGATCTTGGTCAAGTTACTTAACCTCTCTGAGCCTAAGTTCTCTCATCTATCAAACAGGGATTAAGAATACCTATTTCATAGAATAAATGTGAATATTTGGAACAATACACAAAGTGAAGTCATATAGTAAGTGCATGTCCACCACATTCAATACTTACATCTGTCAGGGTCTCAGCAGGGAACAGATGATGCCCTCAAATTATGATAATTCAAGGAGGGTTTAATTATGGGACTATTTTCAAGGCTATTGGCAGGGTTTAGGAAACCTACAAAGAAAAGTGTAGTACCCCAGGAGCCCTTATCATTTCTATGCCTAAAAGGGCAAGTAGGGGAGCAGTTACCAGAGCCAGGAAAGAAAGTTTAAGTAGAGAAGGTGGTCATAAAGGGAGATCTAATCTACAGCATGGTGACAATATTCAATGACACTGTATTGTATACTTGAAAGTTGCCAAGAGAGTAGACTTAAATATTCTTATCACCACCACAACAATAAAAGTAATTATGTGAGGTGAAGGGTATATAATTAACCTTCTTGTGGTCATTATTTTGCAATATATATGCATGTCAAATCATCATGTTGTACATCATAAACTAACACAATATCACATGTCAGTTATATCTCAAGAAAGCAGGGGAAGTAAACAGATACTGTAATGGTTGGCCGAGGGTTGTAACTAGACTATAAGGACCCCTTCCTCCCTTCCTTAGATCTGCTATGGGTTCCTCACTCATCAAACTCAACAGAAGTCAAAAGGTGTAGGGACTGGTACTCTTGTCCATTCAAGTCTGTCTTTGGGACAGAAAGCATGATTAGAAGGGTGTGGAGTGGAGCCAGAGGGGCAAGTTGGAAGGTATTGGCTCAACCCATGAGGCAAATGGAGAGATTTGCAGAGAAGGGCGATCAGCTAGGAAGATACCCCAGGAGGGGTCCACTCAACTTCCTAGCTTACTGTCAGTTTGCCCACCCACTGCCCTTGGCCCATCTTTTAGTTGGAAGCTTTGGCAGACATTTATTATTTTTCCTTCCAGCCTCCATTGTTTTTTTTTTTCCCCCCTAGCAACAGTACTTGCATTCGTACCTATCCACCCCACTACTGTGAGCCCGTAGGGTTGCAGTGGGATTCTGTCCTGCAAGGCTGAGCATGTGACCCAGGCCTGAGTTAATCAACATGCCCAATCCTGCTGGCTGTGGTGGTTGGTCCCAAACTGAACACATGGCTTGGTTAGAACCTGAGAGAGACAATGATTTTTTTGCTAAGAAGGAAGGCAGAGAGAAAGGAGGAGCTGCTTCTCCCATCTTGCCATCAGGAAAGACACCTTGAGCATGAAAACAAAACCAATTTGCAGAAAACCAGAAAACTTGGAGTATAAAAATGAAACCAATTTGGAGTCTCTTCCAAAGGCTGACTTGAATGGGCAAGGTTCCTGCACCTTCTGACTTCTGGTTGAGTTTGGTGGTGAGTGGGGAAATTTGCAGAAAATTTGTAATTCACAATTTGCAGAAAACCATTCCAGCTGTGCCTGAAGATAGCATCACCTTTGAACTTTACTTTTTTTTGCTTACATTGTTTCGAGTTGGATTTTCTGTCACTTACACCAAAAAGAATCCTAATGTAGAAAGGGGCCTCTCACATTAGTTCTTTTTTCTAGATAATAATTTTAATGCAAATCTGAATTTAAAATAAAAATATTTAAATATTTAGAATATTTAAAAATAAATATTAGCCAGTGTCATCATTATTAAAGGCTATTCCTTGTGTCCTACACTTTATATTGTACCCCTTGAAAGAACAGTGTTAGTGATATTCTGCGTAGCATAAAAGCAATTCACATGGTAATCAGCTGTAAATGTAATAATAGGGTAGTTGAGATTTGTGTTTTAAAACACATTCTTGCACAATTACTTCCCCCATTAAATTCATAGAGAAAGCTGAGGCTGGAAATCAAGATTGATATCACATATCTGCTAAGTGGCTGTCTGGGTAGAAAATGAAAATCGTGCAGAAATTTAAAATCCACTATTTGAATGAATTGACAAAATAGTAAAATTCCAATTGATCTAATTCCCAGTAGCTGGTGCTTTTATAATTTTTCTTAACAAAAACTATGATTTGGGAATTATGGAGCTCTCTGTAAATCATTGATCAGCAGCTCTTGTTTAAATGCCTTCATTTCAATATAATTCTTATATTTCAGCTAATTGAATTTTAGAATGCAAGGATCATTTTAAAGAACATGACTTTAAAATTAAGAATTTAAAAAGTCAGCTCTTAACCTTGTTTTTACTTAGGAATTTAGAACCTGGTTTCTCCCAAGAGATAATAAGAAGGCTTTTTTTTTTTTTGTAATAGCTTTATTGAGATATAATTCACATGCCATAAAATCCACCCTTATAAAGTTCAATTCATTGGCTTTCAGCATATTCACATAGTTGTGCAGCTATCACCACTATCTAATTCAAAAACATTTTAATCTCCCCATAAAGCAACTCAGTACCCATTAGTAGTCACCCATCCCTTCTCACTGTGTCCCCTGGTGGTCACTCATCTACTTTCTATTTTTATGGGTTTGCCTATCTTGATTTTTCCTATAAATGAAATCATGCGCTATGTAGCCTTTTGTGACTGGCTTCTTTCACTTAGCATGATGTTTTCAAGATTCATCCACGTTGTAGAACTGGGAGTCTTTGGCTTGAGCTTTCAGGGAACAATAAGGATGTTTATGTTGGCAAGACGCTTGTCTCCCTGCATACTTTACCCATCCATTCTCTACATCACAGCTAGAGTGATTTCTTCCACCTACATCCATTGATGACCCTTCCATCTGCCCTCAACATAGCCCAACAGGCCCTGCCTGGTTGCCTTGCCCCACTTCCCCCCAACCCCCAGCTCAATTAGGCTCTACTCTTCTCTTCGCTCAGTCCCCGACATGCTCCCTCCAGCTAAGAGCACCTACTTATCTGTCCCCTCCACCTTCAGATGCTCTTCTTCTGTCTCTTTTAGTTAATGTCTTAGACTTCTTTTTCAGGTCTCAACTCCAGTGTCACTTCCTCAAGTTTAGATCATGTTCCTTAATCACTTTACTTCATAGCATTTATTTATCCAGTTTCTAAATTATACCCCCATCAATGTGACTATTTCATTAATCTTTTATCTCCACTTACTAGATCATAAACTTTCAGAGAAAAGAGATCATGTCTATGTGGCTCATTTTTAAGAGTCCATAATTCCTGGCCCATTGGAGATACTTCCTTTCACTCACAGAATTTTTAAAATGTTTTAGTATGGTTTTCATGTTTGGTGTGTTTATGAATAGTAGACGACTTTGCACATTGCAAATTCTCTGTCAGGGAGGGTATTGGACTGACTTTTGCCTGACCAGGCTGTGTAACATAGTTCACTATTCTTCATTTAATGTTGACCACACTGTTGTATAACAGTGAATTAGAATCAGATGGAGAGCAAATAAAATGGGGAGTTAATATAAAAAAGCTCCCCCCTAAATTGTTTTGGATTAAAACAATCCTCTCTTGAGGTGCCTGGTTGGCTCACTTGGTGTAGCATGTGACTCTTGATCTCAGGGCCACGAATTCAAGCCCCATGTTGGGTGGAGAGCTTACTTAAAGAAAAAAAAAATAATACAGTAAAACAGTCCTTTCTCTTTCCTCTCCTCCTTCTCTCCCTCCTTCCTTTTCTCATAGCTAGAGAAGAGCATCTTTCAAATTAAAATTATATTTTGTATTATATTTAAAAAAACAAACCTACATTTTTATAGAATAATAAATGATATGATCTGATCTTTTTACAAGATAATTATATCAGAAAAACTCTTAAAAGTTTTACATACAGCTGATTTAAATGCCTTTATGTATGTAAGTATGTGTTTATTTACAGATTCATCCATCTATTTTAGAGAGAGAGAGTGTGAGCAAGGGGAGAGGCAGAGGGAGAGGGAGAGAAGCAGACTCCTTGCTGGGTGCAGTGGCCCATGCAGGGCTTGACCATCCTGAGATCACAACCCAACCTGAAATCTAGAGTTGGGCACTCAACCAACCGAGCCACTCAAGTGCCCTTAAATGCCTTTAAAAACATATGATAAACTATGGCAAACTCTCTTTTACAAAGAATAATTGATATCCTGAGGGACCAAATGAAATGTTATGGAAATTCCTGCCTTTACATGTGTTATGGAATTCAAAATATATATTGAACATCAGTCTGTGCTTTTGAATTGGGGCTGATTTTGTCTTCCCTTCCCCTCCCAGGGATATTTGACAATGTTTGTAGACATTTTGGTTGTCACAGTTAGAGCCTAGTAGCTACTCTTGTCTATAGGTAGAGGCCAGCATTCTAAACATCCTATAATACTCAGGACAGCTCCTGCAACAAGGAATTATCTGGCCCAAGTGTCAATAGTGCCAAGATTGAGAAACCCTGACCTATATAAAATAAGTGTTTTGTGATGTTATTAAAATAAAACTAAATGGTCACTTATTCTCTTGTTAATTAACAGTTCGTGGAAATTCTTGAATGATTTAGTATATCTTTCTTTCACTCAACCAACATTTCTTTAGCACCTGCTTTGTGCCAGGGACTGGGGTAGATGCTACAGATATATGGTTTAAAATTTATGACATTCATCATTTAAGTGCTTACCAACAGAAAGACAGATAGAATTTGCTATTTAATATATATGGGAAAGTTTAAGAGACCAATGTGCTCAAGGTGCTCTGGCCACACATATGAAAAACACTTTGCTTTGCCTGAGATAGAGAGGCTTCCTGGAGAACATGCCCACCTGGAATACATCCTGAAGGTTGATAGAAGTTAGATGGAGGCAGGACATTCCTCGGAGAGGACGAGCAGAGCAGAGGAGAAGAAGTGTGAACCAGGATGTGCAGTCCACTGATGTTAGTAGTTTAGTGTTGAAGGCAAGGAGAGGCAAGAGATAAGGTTGAAGAGATGGGTAGGGCAGGTAATGAGGGTGGGATGTATAGATTGAAGAACTGGAGGGAAGGGAGGCAAGGCAGAATTGTATGCAGCAGGGCAACTTAACTAATTTGCATTTTATATAAATAACTCTAGCTATCCTGGAAGTGATGGATTTCAGGGGTCAAGACTGGATGCCAGGGGACTAATTAGTAAGCGACTACAATGGTGCAGGTAAGAGATAATGAGTGCTTGGACTCAAGCACAGCCCAAGTAGGCTGGAGGGAGGGCTTGGATTGAGAGATATTAATTAGACAGAATCAGCCAGGTGGTGAGAAGGAGCCCTCAAGGGAGGAATCCCAATTTTCCTGCTTGGATGTCTCTGGGCAGGATGAGGATAGAGAAGGAAGAACCAGGACAGAAAGTTACAGGGTACTAATTAATATGTAATATGTAAGTACATATCTGTGTATGCATGTAACCTTATCTTAACTTGATTACATCTGCAAATGTATTCCCAAATAAGGTCACATTCTCAGATTCTGGGGGTTAGGACTTTGAAATATCTTTCTGATGGACACAATTCAACCCATAACTATATGCTTTGCTTTTAATTATTTTTTTTTCAGGATTTGTTTTAGAGAGAGCAAAAAAAGATAGAGAATGTGTGGGTAAGAGTGGGGGAGAGGCAGAGGGAGAGGGAGAGAATCCTCAAGCAGACTCCCTGCTGAGCACAGAGCCTAATGCAGGGCTCGATCCCAGGACCCTGGGATCATGACCTGAGCCAAAACCAAGAGTAGGATGCTCAACTGACTGAGCCACCCAGGCACTCCCGATACTATTTTTTAAATATTAACAGGGTTATACAGGCTTGAGGATGGTAGGTCCTAATTCAGGGACTGGTGTCTTCATAAAATAAGGAAAATTTGGACACAGACACATGGAGAAGGGAATGCTGTATGAAGACAGAGACACAGAGGGAGATGCCATATGACAACAGAGGCAGAGACTGGAGCAATGAGCCTAGGCCAAAGAAAGCCAAGGATTTCCAGCAAGGACTGGAACCTAGGAAGAGGGCAAGGAAAAGTACCTCCCTCAGAGCCTCCAAAAAGGAACCAACCCTACTGACACCTTGATCTTGGACTTTTAGCCTCCAGAACTATGAGAGAATAAATTTCTGTGGTTAAACCCATCTGGTTTGTAGTACTTTATTAGAGCAGCCCTTGGAAATTAATACATGTTTTCATGATTAGGATATTTAAAAATAAGAAAAGGAAAGAGAGTAAATTATTAGTGAAAATGCTTTTTTCCCTCATTTTATCAGATATTTGGGAAATCTGTCTATATCAACACATATAGAACTACTTCTTTCTTTTAAGTTGCCCATTGGGAATACAGTGTTTGGCAGTTGGGGAGAAAGGAGAAGAAGAAATAGAGATGTGGGTAGGAGGAGAATTGGTCAAGAGTAGCATCTCAGAAAGTGAAAGTTTTGAGAAGACCTAAATAGTCAACTGGGTCCAATAGTGAAATAGACCCAGGGTATCAAGCCTGAAAAGTATTTTGGTTATTGACCCTGTGGAAGTCTTAGTGAACTTAACCGCAAAATTTAGTGGCAGTAGAGTAGCAGAAGCTAATATTAAAATCCCATTCTCCAAGAGTTCATTCTCTAAAACAGGACAAAATAATGGACAGGACAAAATACAGGACAGTATTCATGCAGAATAATGTGTAAGTGTGTGTAAGGTACAAGGTAGAATTGAGATAGGGAATAATTGATTGCAAAAGGTATAAAAAGGCAATATTAAGCTTTAGCATGGCTGTAGAAGTCAATATAGGTATGTACTCACCTTGAATGTCAGGATATGAGACTTTTAGACTGGAGCATTCTACCTTTCATAACATTGTCTGCTGTCAGGGTCAAGACCCATTGTTTTACAGCTACGTACATATGCCTCCCTAGCATCAAGCACTTGTTATCTTCTAGATAGTGTGTCCAAAGCATTTAATTCCCTCAATCATCCTTTGAGGTGGGGCCTTTCAGTGTCTTCATTTTACAAATCAGGAAACTAAGGCCCACATATTTTGTTTTTTCTAAGGTCACTTAGAAAGGAAAGGTGCTAGAATATGAATCCCAGCTCATGTGACTCCAGAACCCAGGCTCTAGCCATCAGCCTAGGAGGGAGAGGAGATGGTATTCCTCTGTCATCCATTAAGAGTAAATTGCTGATAGCTAGGACCGAGTCCAGCTGCGTTGTGTCTCCTTAAACAGTATTATCCAATCAGGCTGAATTGATGGGGATAATGAGGAGCAAGAAAACCTTTTGGCCAGATTTGTTCATCTGTAGGCCCAGCAAGAGTCAGTAGAGGCTTCCTGAAATATTGTCAAACTAAAATGTGTGTCTTATTATATACTACTCTGTAACATTCTCATTACCTCCAAACATGGAAGGCATCTGCAGAACTGAGTTTGGTTCTAAGACCCAGTGTAGAGGACAGACTCTATGCCATGTTTGTCTAAGATGTGAACTTGGTGTGTGGGGTTGTGGAGATCAGAACCTGGTGGGTGCTGGAGCAGGGACCCTCCCCCCATACAGTGGTGCCCTCCACTGTATAAGCCAAGATGACATGCTTTATAGATACCTGTTTTTCTTTTAAAAATGTGTAATATACATGTTATGTATGTTTGTATGCCTATAAATGCATGTATAATAATATATATCCACATGCACATATATGTATGTGCATGTGGATAATTTCAAGCATACACAAAAGGAAAGAGAACAAAATAGCACCATTTATGTCACAGATGGTATGTGAAATGTCTAGCAGGCACCAGTCATCTGTCAGAACAATGCTCACTATAAACAAGTGAGCAGGCCATCCTGAAAAACACAGCTGACCCACTGCTCTTCCCCCTCTTCTCCTAAAGAAATGCTCCCGTTCACTGTAATAGAAGCGTACATTCTGAGATGGAGCTAGTGTTTTCACAAGCAACATTTTTACATAAGAATTTTTGAAAGAAATTTTTATAAGGTTTCTTTACTCTGCTTGGTATATAATTTGCATTTAATAAATGCTATCCATTTGTATTTCTAATAAGGTATGGAATAAGTAATATATATTAGTTTTAAATTAAATAAAAACATGGGCTCTGTCTACACAGGGCAATTTCTAGTCATTGCATTGTCTCACCTACAATGTTCCTATTCCCCTTCTCTTAATTTTTGATCTTCTAAAGGCTGAAAAGAGGGCTCTATAAGAGAAAGAGTTAAGAAGGGGGTAAGAAATTAAGAACCAGTGTTTTTTTTGTACATAGTCATTGGGGTCACCTTTTATGGTTATCCCCAGTGCTGGCAAGTCAAAAGTGGTTTGTCTGGAAATCTCCACTTCTATATAGCAGAACAAATGTATTTATTGCTAATTTTGCTGGTAGAATATTTATAAGGGAAAGTTGACTCCCAAGTGAAGAGAGTGTGTTCCTAACCCTCGTAATACATACTCGTTAATTCATTTTTCCAGCTCTTGTGAGTCAACAAGTATGGCCATAATGTGAGGAATACTTCTCTTTGGATCCATGAGTCCTATCATAAAGTAGTAGTGGCAAGAGTGTTAGATAAATCTGGGAGATAATGAAGCCTGTCTTACCTACCTCACAGGTTTCTTGGGAGGATAAAATGAAATAATGAATGTGAGCATGTTTTCAAAAAGCAAAAAGTGCTGTAAAGTTCAGGGGAGTATTTTTTGGTGCCTTGGTTGCAAAGTCGTTTGGTATCCTGTTCCTTGTTTATCAGCTGTTCCCCACATATACGCATGTGAAGAAAGCATCCCTCTTCCTTTTCTTCTATCCTCAAGAAATTAGATGATGTTTTTGGGGGCTCCTGGGTGGTTCAGCTGGTTGAGTGTCTGCCTTCAGCTCAGGTCATGATCCCAGGGTCTTAGGATCGAGCTCCCTGCTCAGTGGGAAGCTGCTTCTCCCTCTCCCTCTACCTGACGCTCCCCCTGCTTGGCTCTCTCTCTCTCTGACTCTCTCTCTCTCTCTCTGTGTCAAATAAATAAACAAACAAACAAATAAATAAAGTAAGTAAGTAAGGAAATAAGTAAGTAAATAAGTAAATCTATCTATCTATCTATCTATCTATCTTAACAAAAAGAGGGGCACCTGGGTGGCTCAGTCGGTTAAGCGGCTGCCTTCGGCCCAGGTCATGATCTCAGGGTCCTGGGATCGAGCCCTGTGTTGGGCTCTCTGCTCAGCAGAGAACCTGCTTCTCTCTCTGCCTCTGTCTGCCGCTCTGCCTACTTGTGATCTCTTTCCTCTCTGTCAAATAAATAAATAAAATCTTAAAAAAAAAAAGAAATTAGAAGATGTTTTTCTATTCCTTTATGAAGGTAGTATCACTTAGATTTTCACGAAATTCTCAATTCCTCATTTATTGATTCTGCACTGTCCATGGTGAGTTTAAGATAAGTACATAGCTCATTCTCTGAGGCCTAGTAATCTTAGAACACATCTAAACAGCACAAATGAAAGGATCTCTCTGGGAGTAACATCTCCAGTCCAATTTGAACATCTATGGATCAATCCGTTGATAAATTAATACTGCGATATACCAGCCTGTTATGTCACCCACATGGATAATAACATACCCACACTTAATTTATAGATGTCTTCCTTTTTTTTTTTTCCTGAAATGGAGGCCATAAAGATATCAGACTCCCCATTCAAATGTGTCTTGTTAGTCTTTCTTCTAAGACATCATTAATTTTTTTTAGCCTAGCCAGTAATTTCTTTAACTCCAATAAATATCTATTTGTAACAGGAGAGATTGGAGAAACAATATAATAACACATACTCAAATGTTTTTCATTTTCTAACCATGTATAGCTTTTTGTAAATAAAACCAAAGATGTGAAACTAGAAATAAACTGAAATGTAGGCTGTATATATTTGTGTCTGAATGCTACTCAGGTAAGGAATGTGTCCCCAGATGAAAGCAGTGTGAGTCATTTCAAGTCTAACAGCCTCATATTATCATAAAATTGCATTGATGTATTTGTAAAAATCCATGAAAAATTCTGTAAGGAACTTTTGATCTTGTTAGGATCCAAGGGTAGAAATGCAAACTGAGGAGGGAATATTTGTGTTTTTTATCCAGTGGATTTTGCAACATAGTCACATTTAATTTACTAATAAAAGATGTATCAAATTTTTAGACTAAACTAATAATGATGAGATTTGAAGACAAAAATAATGACATTTTCCTGCATGGAATGTTAGAACTGAAAGGGACTTAGCAGCTAGTCTAGGTATAGATCTTTCTACAGCCCCCTTGCATTGCTAATTAGTCCCTGTATTTCTTCCTGCTAAGCCTCTAGATGCCCTCAGAATCCTTCTCAACACAGCCTTCCAAGCAGCCTTTATTAGGTAATTAGAGGAGACATATAAGTGAAATTCTTTATCAATCCTCCTATAGAGCATTTCATATAATCATCTTTAGTATCCTTCGAATATGTCACATTAATTCTTGTGCACACAAATGGAAGGATCTGAATGTCACCCTCAAAGAACTTACAGTTTAGAGAAGGGAAAGTGATGTTTACAGGTGATAAAATACAATGTACTAAGAGCCAAGAGGGAGGTACACGTGGGCCGTGCAGAGGAGGAGTGATCTTGACATTCTTCTTAAGAAATGATGCCGGTCTTTACCTTGAATAACAAGCAGAACTTATCCAGACAAAGCTGGGATGTTCTGGGACAGCAGTTCTCAAACTTTTTTTTCTCCAATCCTTTTATACTCTTCAGTATTGAGGATTACTCAAAAAGTAAAACATAGAATTTTATATGATTCAGAAATTCCACTTCCAAGTATTTACTCAAAGGAACTGAGAGTATTGTCTCAAACAGATAATTGTACAACAATGTTCATAGCAATATTATTTACAAAAAATCATCCGTTGACAGATAAATGAATAAACAAGATGTGGCATATACACACAATGGAATATTAGTCTTAGAAAAGGGCGCCTGGATGGCTCAGTTGGTTAAGTATCTGCCTTCGGCTCAGGTCATGATCCTGGGGTCCTGGGATTGAGCCCCACATCGGGCTCCCTGATCAGTGGGAAGTCTGCTTCTCCCTCTCCTCTGCCCCTCCCCACTGCTCGTGCGCTTTTTCTCAAATAAATAAAATCTTAAAAAAAAAAGGAGTGAATTTCTGACACTGGCTACAAAACAGATGAGCCTTGAAAACCTTATACTGAGTACAATAAACCAAATACAAAAAAGGATAAATACTGTGTGATGCTACCTATATGGGGTATCTACAGTAGAAAAATTCACAGAGACAGAAGGAAGAACAGAGGTTACCAGGAGTTGGAGGGCAGTGGGAATGAGGAGTCCTTATTTAATGGATACAGAACTTATTGGGATGATAAAAAAGTTTTTGAAACTAGCACTCTCTCTGCAACTGGTACTCTCATACTTTGCTACTAGGAGTGCAAAAGCACACAATTCCATTAGAAAGCAGTTTAGATGTTTCCTTAAAATTTAAACATGTGTCTGACCGAAGTTTTCTCAACCTCACCGCTTTGATAGTTTGGCCCAGTTGGTCCTTTGCCATGGATGCTGTCCTGTGTATTGTAGGATGTTTAGCTGTATCCCTGGCCTCCACCCACTAGAAGCACCTCCCCAATCATGACAAAAATGTCCCCAGACATTGTCAAAATTGCCCCCAACTGAGAACCATTTATCTACTCTATGACCCAGCTATTGCACAACTAGTTGTCTACTCAAGAGATATGAAAACATACATTCAAAAAGAGACTAGTGGGGGTGCCTGGCTGGTTCAGTCGGTAGAGCATGCAACTCTTGATCTCAGGGTTGTGAGTTTGAGGCCCACCATGGGAGTAGAGATTACTTAAAAAAAAGAGAGAGAGAGACTAGTGCACAAAAGTTCACATCATGTTTATTCTGGATAACAGCAGGAATGGGAACAACCCAAATGTCCTTTAAGAAGTAAATGAAGGGGCTCCTGGGTGGTGCAGTCATTAAGGGTCTGCCTTCGGCTCAGGTCATGATCCCCGGGTCCTGGAATTGAGCCCCGCATCGGGCTCCCTGCTCAGCTGGAAGCCTGCTTCTCCCTCTCCAACTCCCCTTGCTTGTGTTCCCTCTCTCGCTGTATCTCTCTCTGTCAAATAAATAAATAAAATCATTAAAAAAAAGAGGTAAATGGATAAACAAATTGTAATATATTCATACAATGGATTAATTCGTGTATTTTCTTCTCTGTTCCTGCCCCTCAGCCTACCTAATCCCCTGCCTACAAGAACTCTCCTTGAGAAGAGAGATGACTTATTTTGTTCATCACTATATTCGCAGTGCCAGCAGGGCCTGGAACATAGCAGACACTTACTAATTACTTAACTGAATGAACGAATGTAAGTTGCAGCTGATTTTATGGCTTTTTTTTTTTTTAAAGATTTTATTTATTTATTTGACAGAGAGGAAAGAGATCACAAGTAGAGAGAGAGGGAGAAGCAGACTCCCTGCTGAGCAGAGAGCCCGATGCGGGGCTTGATCCAAGGACCCTGAGATCATGACCTGAGCCGAAAGCAGAGGCTTTAACCCACTGAGCCACCCAGATGCTCCTGATTTTATGGCTTTAGTTAATCTGTCTCCTTCAGGCCTCTACATGTATTTCTAACAGTAGCTCAGAAAATCTGCAGACCCCTGGCAATTCATAAGATCCGAAGAATTTTCATTATAATACTAAAATGTTATTTGCTGACTTCACTGTATTGACATTTGTACTAATGGTGCAAAAGCAAGGGTGGGTAAAACTCTTAGTACCTTAGCATGCATCAAGGCAGTGCTCCAAACTGCCCTTGACATTGTATTCCTCACTGCCATGCAATCCCAGTTAAAGAAAACAAAACAAAACAAAAACACAGCTTCACTTAAGGATGTCTTTTTTGAAAAAGTATAAATTATTAGTTTTTGTTAAATCTCCACTCCTGAATATGAGTCTTTCTAATATTCTGTGTGACAGAATGGGGGAAATTTGCATAAAGTACTTATTTATGCTGCATAACAAAGTTCAATGTCTGTGTCTAGGCTGGGAAACATTTGGGTGATGTTTTGAGTTGCAAGCTGAACTAGCTGGTTTTCTCAGAGAACAAACTATGCTTATTTAGACTCCAGTGTTTGGCATACATTCTGTCAAAATTTTTCTGAAGAATGAACAATGTGAGCCTGTCTTTTCAAAACAACTGACAGATTTGTTGCCAATGATAAAACTTGAGTATTCAAGCAAAAAATTAGGATTTTGGAAAAAAACTCCCTTATGAGTAATGCTTTTAAAATCTCTCTAAGAAATCTTTGCCTACCTCAAAAACCTTGTGAAGATATTCTATGTTTTTTTCTAGAAGTATCAAATTTAGTTTTATGTTTAGGTCTGTGTTTCATTTCATGTAAACGTTTCTGTATAATGTGACATAGAAGTTGAGTTTCATCTTTTTTTGTACAATATTCATTTAATTCAGCATCATTTATTGAAAAAAAAACCTGTTCTTTCCCCAGTGAATAATCTTGTAATTTTTGTCTTTTAACTACTGTAGGTGTATAGTAAGTCTTGAAATCAAGTGATAGGAGTCTTTCAACTTAGCTTTTCTATTTTTGATTGTTTTGGTTGTCCTTAACCCCTTTGAAATCCTAAATAAACTTTAGAATTGCTTTTGTCAATTTCTATAAGAAAAATCCCAAGGAAATTCTGTTTGGGACTGTTGAATTTGCAGATCTGTTTGAAGAGAACTGACATTTTCATAATATCGAATCTTCTATGCCTTTTCATTTATTTACTTCTTTAATTTTTCTTGGCAATGTTGTGTTGTTTTCAGTGTACAAGTTGTACTATTTTCCCACTTGAACTCATTCCTAAGTGTTGTGGTTTTTTATGCTATTAGAAATGGTATTTTAAGTTTTAATTTTCTAATTGCTGCTAATATAGAGAAATATGACTGATTTTCCATGTTGACCATATATCCTCCAATCTCACTAAATTCACTTATTAATTCTACTAGTTTTAAAATAAGAGATTGTTCATTTTCTGTAAGAGAAGAAATTAATGACATAGGTCACACAAAATAATACCAAAAAATGAACCAAAAAAGAAAAGTTGGCTCTTTGAAGAGATTGATCAAATTGATAAACCCCAAACAAACTGATGAAAAAAGAAAAAGCCTGGAAATTATGAATATCAGGAATAAATGAAAGATATCACAAGAGATCCTGTAGACAGTAAGAGGATAATGAGGACTAGCAATTTTATGTCCATAGTGTTAGCTATTTTTATTATCCAAGTAATAGAAACAGAGTTCATTAAGATTAACCAATTAATGTCTACTGACCATATTCTGAACTCTAGCATATATGCATATATACAAAATATATAACATATTATTCCTTGTGTATACTTGAAAAAAAAATGAAAAATAAAAGTTCAAATAAGGAAATGCTCACTAAATAGAACACCCATCAGAAAAGAGTTCATCATGTGGTCTTCTGACTTCTGTTTTATTTTAAGGAAATTAAGGGTATGGGCATCTTTTGCCAGTTATGTTAAAGGTCAGTAGCGAAACCGTACTTTACCTATCAATGGCCACCGTATGGTTCTATTACTGGAACAGCATCAGAAAAATAAAATAGTGACCAAAATACAAATAGTGGAAATAGTCATATATAGGTAGTTCTCTGTCTCCAAGATGTGATGATGATCTTCATATGGAAAAATCCAGTAGCTTATGGCTTAGCTCATCCATTTGTCTTTTAGAAGGTATGTGAGGTAAGATGGCAAACTTTAACATCCTGGTATCTTTTGGAAGTGGATACAAGTCCAAAATTTTAATTAGTTTATTAAATTTTTGCCACTGGTTTAGAAAAAGTGAAATACAGTGAAAATCGCCTTTCCACCCATTTCACACATGGATTCAGTTTTCTCCCACCCCACTCACCAGAAACCACAAGTTTTCAAGTATCTTTCTAGAGTTTTTTTTAATGCACATACAAGCAAACATTAATATATATTTATCTTCTTTCCCTTTAGTACAACAGTAGTATATTATGCATAATGTTCTATATACCTTGCTTTCTCACTTAAAAATACATTCCGGAATTTTTTTCTAGTTGTATATTATTCTTGTCTATAGATGTACTGTGTACCATAATTTATATAACCAATCTTCTACTGATGGGCATTTAGATTTTAAAAAATATTTTCTCGTTAAAATTAATGCTGTAATGAATACCCTTGTACATTAATCATTTATCTGCAGGAATCCTACAGGTGGAATTGGTAGATCAAACGGTATTTACATTTATAAGGTGTTAGATTTTGCTAAATTATCCTCTATTGGGAAACCCAGATTCTCCAAAAGTATTAATTTCTCAAGTCCTATATGGTGTTCAACTTGCTGAAAGAACTTTTCTTCTTTGGACTAGAAGAAAGAAGATGAGAGATAACATTTTTTTGGAGACTTTTCATAAGCAACTTAAAACAACTCTTAATGAGGGGCACCTGGGTGGCTCAGTCAGTTGAGCATCTTCCTTCAGCTCAGGTCATGATCCCAGGGTCCTGGAATCGAGCCCCATGTTGGGATCCCTGTTCTGGGGAACCTGCTTCTCCCTCTCCTCCCTGCTTATGCTCTCCCTCACTATCTCTGTCTCTCTCTCTCTCAAATAAATAAAATCTTAAAAAAAAAAAATAAAAATAAACAATCCTTAATAAAACAAAGAAAGGATATAAAAGAAAAGAAAAATAGTTTAAGGTTCTACCACTGCATATCATGTGTTATTCTGGTTGTTTATGTAGATGAATCCTCATCATCACTCCGTAGCATTGATTTCATTTTTCTTATTCAAAGATGAAACCCTAAGGTCCAGAAAGTTTAAACATTTCACTCAAAATTGTACTAATGGTTGTTTAACAGAATCCAGAAGCTTTTATCTTCTCTCTTAAGAGGATATGTCTGTCACTGGGGAGATTCTATTTTTTATCATGATCAAACTCCATATACCCTTTGATGGTAAATCCATCTCCTCCCTGATTCTTGTGCTAGGATGAACTGCTAGGAAAATATATGCTGACCATTGAGATCTGATTCACCCCAAACCTGATTGAACTATGAAACTCACTGTCAGAAGATGTCACAGAGTTAAACTCTCTAGGATAGATTTGTTCATGGTTCTGTAGAATATCTTATCTAATAATAGCATTTGCAGTTACACAATCTAAGATAAGGCAATCAGATCTTTTGCTTAGGGATATAAATTAATTGCTGGCAGAAGTCAGTCAAGAGAAAGAATGTAAGTTTTGACTAGAGTCCAGTGACCAAAGAGTCTTAATTTAGGCAGGCCACTGATTTCTAGGTCACCTGAGGCACGATATTTAACTGTGACTGTTTTAGCACTCTATCTATAAAAAGGGGGTCATCATTGATAACAATCACTAACAACGTACATGGCATAAAATTAGTCATGATTTCTAATGCAGCCTGAAATGTGAACTGGCTAACAGAACAGACTTTGCAGCCAGACAGACCTGGTTTCAACCTCTTTCTGCTCTTTACTGGGTGTGTGACTTTGAGAATTTTTAAAAATTTTCTAAGCCTCCTTTTCTTTTATCTGCAAATGAGGATATTAGCAGTAACTACCTTCTAGGGTTGTTGTAAAAATTAAATGAGATCACATGGCTAAAATATTTAGCACAGGGCCTGGAACATAATAAGTACCCACTAAATGGTAGCTGCTATTATTATTAATTATTATTATTATTTCATGTTACTGCTTATTTTTACCCTGAGATCACTTTAGCACTGGCTCTTGGGGCAGATTTCTATACTGTGTGAACCAATTTTGTGTGCTTAATATGGCTTTATGCTCAGCTAAATCAAAACATAGAGGTAGAGCTCTACCTGACCTTGTAGGCGATTAGCTTTTGCCTTTTCATGCATGAGATTTGATTATCTTTATCATTGTCTTAGCTTGTGTTACCTACATATCATAAAATTATCCCAACCTTTTAATATCCTGTCACAAACATTTATCTTTTTGACCTTCAGTGGAATTGTGGTAAGATTGCCTGCTCTTGAATGCGTCTATCTATCTCATGTAATGTGAAATTACCAGGGTTTAAATTTAATATTTACAACATGGTCACTTGGATGCCATGACTTTTGATTCATCCTTGCCACTAGATGGCATCATAATAGAACACATTCATTATAGTTATCCTTTACTGTCTAGCAAAACATGCCATAGAAATAGAAGCTATGGAGGAGCCTTCATACTTGAAACTGAAATTGAGAGGTTTGAAACAAGGACATTTTGTGAGTGGGGGATTTAGTGTTTGACCATTATGTGGCTGGAGTTCCTCCAAAAGCATACCCCAAGACAAAGACTTGTGTGCATGTTTATTTGAGAGGAGATGTTGGAACAGGAATTAGGGAGCAGGAAGAATGAGATTGGAAATGAGAAAAAGGAGAAACATAAGGGTGGTGTTTTGAGACTGCCATTGTGGATAACAGAGCTTCAGTCTACTGAAACATCCTAAAACTCCTGCTAGTATCTAAGACAACCATGGGGAAGAAACTAGAGATACTGTGTGGGCTACAGGTGAGATGCTATCAGATGAAGCAAATCCAGTTTTGCATGGAATTATCTATTCCTACCTGGTTAAAATCAGATGTAAGTCTAGGTGGATGTGACTCAGGGCACCAGATGTGTCTGCTGCAGCTACCTAATAAATCATGTACTCTGTAAATTCTTCCATTTGAAATAAACAAAGAATCCTAATGAACCATCTGCAACTCGAAATCCTTGGGGACTACCTAGTAGGTATTCTGGCAAATGTTTAGTGAATAGAAATATTAATGATTACTTTGTGAAATTCACAGGAAGATCTCTTGCCCTTTATAGCCTAGTATGAAAGGCCTAAATCTTGCCCTTTTTATAATTTATAACTCAATATGGAAGGATTCCCAAACCTTTTATCTTTGTGTAGTAGGACATAGGAGTGGGAAGTGTTTGTTGTTATAGGAACAGGAAGAGTTTGCTAATAGGAAATCACTAGGTGGAGTAGTTTATAGAGATGGAATTGTATTGAACCGGGAGTCAGAGAGTTCAGGATCTATCTGTGATGTTGGATAAATCATTCAGGTAACCCTAAATTAACTTTTGGGACCACAATGTCTTTATCTGTAAAAGGAATATTTGGCTGAGTTCAATCATTTTAAGGTTTCTTCTAGTCCTACGAGATTATGAAAATTATGTATGTAGAAAAACAGTTGATTTTTGTAAATGAACACATCGTATTCATATCCATGTTTATATTTTCACACATGATATAACTTTTTACACATTGGAATTGATTATCCACTTGAACATGTGGAAATCTCCTTGGTCTTTTAAATTTATAAACTTCTTTTTCTGATTCCGGAATGATGTGTCAGATATTCAAGTAACTAGAAGAAGTACTAATTCTAAGGCATGCACAAATAATATATATGAAATCTGGGTGTGGGTGTGGGTGTATTAATGGTAGCAGTAAGGTTTATCAAGCTGTGTCTTAGTGTAAGCCCTGGGGCTTGCCCGTGGTGCTCTTAATGTATAAAGCCCAGACATTCTGCCAATTCTTGAGCAATGACACCAGAAAATTGATAGCTAAGCAGATATTGTACAAAAGCCCATCCTTTATCATCTACATGTGGCCAATGGCCACCACCAGACACAACACCTTCTTCATTTGGAATTTGATTATGGGACTTCACTTCATCAACTTTGGCCACCATCTTCTCATTGTAGGTTGATAAAGAAGGGAACTTTCCAGGCTTATTCAGGCCTCAGCCCAGGATTGATGGGATCTGCTTGATCAGATATTCCAAAGCCAAAAAAGCATGATACTTCTTGACCAACTTCTTGATGAATTTCTTATTCTCGTTAAGTTTCTTTGATGTTTCAATGTCCATGTGGGAGATATCCACAGCTGTGTCCTCATCATAGTGCTGCTGGTCTCCCACAACACACACATAGAACTTGGGGCACGGAGTGGACTTAAGTCTAATGGTGCCCAAGAAGCTTTTGTCCTTCTGAGGGTCATAGCTCTTCAAGTTGATCTGCCGCTCCATGGTGTCCAAAAACTTCTGGTGCTTCCACTGGTTCCTGTGTGGGACTTTCTGCACTGCCTTGTAGGGGGTGTCACAGGAGACTTTGCTGTTCATGGTGCCTCATGCCACAGTAACTGCAAAACAGCAAAATCTCTCTCTTCTTATTTTTATTTATCTATTTATTTTTTGTCATTTGGCATTCTTTTATAAATAATTAATGACTATTTTAATGGAGGCCAGAAGAAAGATAAAATAACCTTTAGAGGTAGGATAATCATCATATCATTTATTGCATGTACTGGACACTTTTGAGAGTGAAAGAGGGCACTAGTGATTGTTATTTCAGAATAAGAGCCATAAATCAGAAGCATCCCAGATACTAAACTGAGATATAGTATCACTCTACTTAAAGGCTGATTTCAACTTTGTTAGAGGTTGAGCAATAGTAAGATAAATTAAAACCAAATTCTCTAGTATTAGACTAAATTCCCCATTGAGAAAAACTATGAAATCTCAGTAAAATGCAAAATAAAAGCTGTTTGAAGCCATCAGACAATAATCAAGGTGTCTAAAACTTGAAGGATCAGGATCTCAAGAAGATGGGGAAAAGCATAAGGTGAATCCTACATTTACGGATGCTTTTGCTTTTGGAACATTTGTAAATTTCCCTTGTGGGGCATAGAAACTGAAGAGAAAGCAGAGACCAAGAGCTTGCAGCAATATCACTACGATGGGGATCCACAAACTTAACCTCAGGACTATTAACGTAGCCATGACTTATGAGGCCGTGAACCTAAAGAAACAGGAATTTCAGAGAAGTGATCTGGAATTCTCTATACGATTTCCCCTCAAATGAAGGGAAAGGTGAAGCAAATCTAAGTTTGCATTGAATTGTCTATTCTAACCTAAAATCAGACATAAGGCTAATTCCTAAGCTGAGCATGCGTGGAGTGAGAGCCGAAGAAACCCAGAAAAAAAGTAGTTGCTAAGCACTTAAAAAGCTAATCAGAGCTTTTGGCAGCCTCATAGTGCTAAGGAGAGACAAAAATTTTAATTTAGAACCTGCCAAGGAGAAGAGATCTCAGTGAATTCCCCAGGTTTTAAAAATAGACCTCTGAAGTATCATGGCTGGTGATAGGGATAAATCAGTAATAGATAAGCCCTCATGAAGTCTTTTTTTATTTTTGGTTTTTTATTAAGCAGGCTCCACACCTACCATGGAGCTCAATGTGGGGCTTGAATTCACAATCCTGAGATCAAGACCTGAGCTGAGATCAAGAGTCAGATGCTTTACTGGATGACCCCACCCAGGCACTGTAGCCCTCACAAAGTTAAAACTAGGCTCCAATTATTTCAGTTTTAATTGGATCAAAATTTCCTGCCTGTTAGGCAAAGAAAAGAAAATATTCTCTGGACAACTATAACATCATATATACTCTATATAATCACTCATGCATAATGTTAACATTTGGTCCAAAATTACAAGCTATTCCAGGAAACAGGACCAAATGACAAAAAGCTAAGGAAAAAACAAAAACAAAACAAAAAAAACCCAACCTGACCATAGAAATAGGTCTGTAAGCAATGCAATATCAGGGTTAACAGAGGTATAATTTAGAAATAACGTGGTTAACATGTTAAATAAATGAGGTAAAATAAAAGAGAATGTCACCATAAAATTAAAATCTAAAAGTATAACTAAATTAAAATTGTAGAACAGAAAGAATTAAGAAATCAAAAGATGAGTTTAACTGTAAATTAGACACAACAGAGTAGAGAATTATGAGCTGAAAGTAGGTAGCTAGAAAATATTGCTTGAAGCACAGAGAGGAAAAATAAATAGTCAATAAAGATAAGAGCATAGACCCCACATAAGACTTTGTAAAAATATCTAATAATTTGTAAGAGGGAAAATGGAGCAGAAGAAATACTGAAGATACAATGACCAAATAATTTCCAAAACTAATGGAAGATATCAAACTGCAGATTCATGAAGCACTATAAACCCCAAACAGAATAAATACAAAATATCACTGGAAAAAAATGATGACACCTATAAAGAGAAAATCTAAATCATATTCCAAGAAAAAAATAGGTAAATTGTCCTTTAAAAGAGCAAGAATAAACTGATAACTGACATTTCAAAAGAAATGAAAAAATAAAATGACAAAATCAGAGAGGGAGACAAACCATAAGAGACTCTTAATCATAAAAAAAAAAAGAGAGAGACTCTTAATCATAGGAAACAAACTGAGGTTTGCTGATGGGGATTTGGGGGGATGGGGTAACTGGGTGATGGACATTAAGGAGGGCATGTGATGTAATGAGCACTGGGTATTATATAAGACTTATGAATCACTGAACTCTACCTCTGAAACTAATAATACATTATATGTTAATTAATTGAATTTAAATAAAAAAGATTTTTAAAAAAGGAAAAAAAAAAAAGAAATTATGAAAGCTAGCAGATAACTGGTGATATATATAAACATTAGGAAGAAAATAACTGCCAAAGAAGAATACTATTCCCGGTGACAAAACCTTTCAAAAATGAAGGTGAACTAAAGACACTTTCATTCAAATAAAAGTGGAGATAAATAATTGCTAGAAAACCCATGCTAAGATAAGCACTACGGGAAATTCTTTGCAGAAATTTAATGATCTTAGGGGCACCTGGCTGGCTCAGTTGGTTAAGTGTCTACCTTCTGCTCAGGTCATGGTCCCAGGGTCCTAGGATCGAGCCCCACATTGGGCTCTCTGCTCAGCGGGGAGTCTGCTTTGCCCTCTGCCTCTCACTCCTGACTTGTGCTCTCTCTCTCTCTCTCTCTCTCTCTCTCTCATATAAATAAATAAAATATTAAAAAAAAAAGTTGATCTCAGCATGGAAATGCAGGAAGGAATGAAAAGCAGCAGAAAAGAGAAATATGTGGTTAACTCCAAATAAATATTGACTCTTTAAGACAATAATAATAAGGTCTATTGAGTTTAAACAATATGCAAAATTGGTGTGCCTTGTGGCACAGTTGGTTAAGTGTTGGACTCTTGGTTTCAGCTCAGGTCATAAACTCAAAGTTGTAGCATTGAGCCCCACGTGGGCCTCCATGCTTAGCATGGAGTATGCTTAAGATCTCTCTCCCTCCAGGGAGTGAGTTAAGATGGTGAAGTAGTAGGGGGACCCTGAGCTTGCCTTGTACCTCAAAGACTCTCTCTCCTTCTCTCTGCCCCTCCCCCCTAAAATAAATAAATAATTACCAAAAAACCCAATATGTAGAATTGAAGTACATGACAACAGTAGCACAAAAGGCAGGAAAAGAATAATGGGAGTTAAGGTGTGAGATTTTTGCATTATCTGAGAAGTGATACTATTACTAATTTAAGTTGCAATAGTTAAGGTAAATACTAAATGAACTAAAAATCTATAGCTAACAATCTAATAAAAGGGAGAAAATGGAATGGTTAAATAATTGATTAATCAAACAGAATGCAAGAAAGAAGAAAAAAGGAACACAAGAAGATCAGATAAATGAAAAATTGTAATGTGGTAGATTTAATTTCAAATATATTAGTACAGTCTCTGATTTATGATGATTTGACTTAGAATTTTTGAGGTGTGAAAGCAATCTGCATTCTGTAGAAACTGTACTTAAAATTCTGTAGAAACTGTACTTAAAATTCTGAATTTCCCACGCTAGTGATATGCAACCTCTTGCTGTCTTGTGCTGCTGGCCAGTGGCAGCCCTGGCACTCAAGTTAGCCACAGGATCACCAAGGTAAACAAACAATACACTTACAACCATTCTGTACCCAGACAACCGTTCTGTTTTTCACTTTCAGTAGAGTATTCAATAAACAACATGAGATATTCAACACTTTATTGCAGACTAGGCTTTGTATTATATGATTTTGTCCAACTGTAGGCCATTGTAAATGTTCTAAACATGTTTAAGGTAGGCTACAATGTTTGATGGGTTAGGTGCATCAAATGCATTTTCAGCTTAGGATATTTTCAACTTACAATGAGTTTATCAGGATGCAAGCCCATCAAAAATTTGAGGAAGATCTGTAATTATATTAAATGTGAGTGGGTAAAATATTTCAATTAAAAGCAAGGATTGTCAGACTAGATTTAAAAAAACAACTCAACTATATACTGCTTATAAGAGATATGCCTTAAACATAAAGACACAGAAAAGTTGAAATGAAAAAGATGGAAAATGATACAGCATGTAAATGCTAATCATAGAAAGGTGGTTTATCTGTACCAGTAGTAGACAAATTTTCATGCAAGAACTATTACTAGAGATAAAAAGAGTCATTTAATAATGATTAATGGGACACTTCAACAGGAAGATATACCAATTTTAAATTTGTGTACACCTAATGACATAGACTCTACCATATAAAAACAAAAACAGATATGAATAAAAGGAGAAATAGACAAATCCATAATTATCATAGCGAGAGATTTTAACACCTCTCTCTCAAACAAAAAATTTAGTAGATATAGAATATTTGAGCAATATAATTAACAAATTTGCTTGTGTGTGTATGTGTGTGTTGTATAATATTGCACTCAACAAATGCAAAATATATATATGGAATGCTTATTTTTTATTTATTTTTTTATTATTAACATGTAATGTATTATTTGTTTCAGGGATACAGGTATGTGATTCATCAGTCTTACACAACACACAGCACTCACTACAACACATACCCTCCCCAATGTCCATCTCCAAGCCACCCCATCTCCCACCCTTCTCCCCTCCCTCTACCCTCAGTTTGTTTCCTGAGATTAAGAGTCTCTTATGGCTTGTCTTCCTCTCTGGTTTCATCTTGTTTCATTTTTTCCTCTCTTCCCCTATGATCCTCTGCCTTGTTTCTTAAATTCTGGATATCAGTGAGATCATATGATAATTGTCTTTCTCTGATTGACTTATTTTCCTTAGTATAATATCCTCTAGTACATGGAATGTTTATTAAAATAAACCATTCTCTGAGTTATAAAGCAAGTGTTGACAAATGTCAGGTTATTGTTTCCAAAATCCAATATCTCTATCCAATCATTAGAAAACCATTAGGCAAATTCAAATTGAGGGACATTCTACAAAGTATCTGATACCTCTTAAAACCATCAAGATCATGATAAACAAAAAAAGACTAAGAAACTCTTATAGACCAGAGGAGACTAATGAGACATAATGATTAAATGCAATGTGCTAGCCTGGTTTGGATTATGGGAAAGAAAAAGAACATTATAGTGGAAAAAATGGAGACATCCAAATAAAGCCTAAAGTGTAGTTAATAAAAATGTACTAATGTGGGTTTCTAAGCTTTAACAAATGCACCATGGTAAGGTAAGATATTAACACCAAGTGAAAGTAGCTGAGGAGTACATTGGAAGTCCTTGCATCATCTTTACAACTTTGCTGTAAGTCTAAAATTATCTCCCCAAATTTATTAAAAGTAGAAAAACAAAAATGGATAACTGAAAACAAAAATTGGCCAAAACCTGAGGAATTTTTAAAAATGATATACAAATGTCCAATACAGATAAGAAAAGATGATCAGTTTAATCAGTCATGAGAAAAATGCAAATGTAAACCTCAGTGCATTATCACTACATATCCTCCAACATGAGTAGAATGAAAAGAAAGGACAGAGAATACCAAAATAGGTGAGGATGTTGAGTGACTGGAGCTCTATATACTGCTGGCGGGAATGTAAACTGATAAAATCATGTTTTTTTTTTTGGCAACGTTAACTAAAACTAAACATATGCCTACCCTACCACCCAGCAATTCTGCCCTACATACATGTGTATGCTAAAAAACATGGGCAAGAATGTTCAGAGTCACTTTATTCATAATAGCCCCAAACGGAAGTGTCCATAGATTGATAATTTGTGACACATGCATACAGTGGAATATGATATATGTACAAAAGAAATATGAACTACCATTATAAGCAAAAATGTAGTTGAATCTCACAGACTTAATACTGAAGGGGAAATCCATACTTCATGATTCCATTTATTTAAAGTTCAGAAGTAGGTGAAATTAATCAGGGCGATGGAGGTCAAAGTGGTGGTTTCCTGTGGGGGTGGTTATGACTGAGGGGGCAAGAGGGAGCCTTCTGTGGTGCTGGTGATGTTCTAGATCTCAGTTGCACTGGTGGTTATAGGAATGCCTTCACTTGGTCAAAATTCATCGAGCAGTGTCCTTAAGATTTGTGTACTTAACTATATGAATGTTATATATCAATAAAAAGTAAAAAACACAAATCCCTTGGAAACTTGAATTTCAATATTAAAACATTTTTACCATGCTCTGTAATCCAAACTATAGCATAATGTTTTAGGCAAAGATTCTATAATGTTTAGACATGGAAAATCCAACTATTATTCAAAGATAACAGAAGGAAACAAAATAGTATCAATTCTTGGGTGCATGTGTGTAACATTTAAAAAATCAAACAGATATGCAGAATACTGTTAGTGGAAAATGTCTGCCCAGTACTTTGATAACTAATTCATTGATCTTCTGAGCTTTGGGATTTATTTTATTCACCACCTAAACGGAACCAGGGAGACCGGGTAGAATTATTGTACCAACTAAGGCCAAATTAGGCAACAGGTTCTCCTAATGTCTAATATTTTGAAGTGTAGAGAGAACAATTTGAATGCCTAATACTGCATTTACAAAATTTGGGGACCTCATGATCAAAGCAAGTTAAGATTAATATTCATGGAAGATTTCAGAAAGAGAAAATATGAAGGCAAGTCAATATCCCTGAGAGGAGACTGAGAAATAAAGAGAACGTGGCAGCAGGAGGTTTTAGAGCTTTGGGGCTTCCTCTTTTAAAATAATTTAATATCAGAAAGCTAGAGTGTTTGAGCATTTACTTTGTGTTGGAGAGTGTGGTTATTTTCTCTCTCTCTCTCTATTATATACATATTACATAGATATGTAAGTATAAATATTTTAAAAAATATAAATATATAAAAATATGTTATATAAATGAATATAAATATAAAAATATATGTAAATTCTATTTTTAAAAATTCTCACAACTCTGAAAGATACTCTTGCTATCTTTCCATTTCACAAGTGAAGCAACCAAGGCTTGGAGACTCTAGATTAAGTTACTTGACGAAGGACACTTGTTCATAAGTGGCAGGGCCATGATGCCAACAGGTGTGGTGGGCTCCTGAGCCCAGGCTTTTATTCACTGTTGTTCACGTCAGTATCTCACAGTGTGAGCCATGTGCCATTTGCCTGAAATCCTAGGGGACACTTGTCAAGTAGCGATTCCCAGATGCCCAAAGCGGGTAGAATCTCTGAAATGGGAGGTTGTGAGTCTCAATTTTTCTTAAGAGCCATGTGTTTGAGAACCACTCCTCTTTGCTTGAACGACCATAAATAGAAGTGGGACATTTTTTTTTTCCAAATCTGACCTCTCCAGTTTGTGTAATTATCAAATAATAGGAGGAGATGATGCTCCTTGAGTGTATGCATGCCATTGGTGTCTCATCCAATCCCTTTTCCATTTACTGTGATTTCATCTGAGATTTTTAAGGGAATAAATCCAATTTCAGGCTGTTTATGTGTCGAATATACACAAAAGGAACTTTGAGTTTTAAATAAATGTTTATGAGTCCCAAGAAGAGTATATGCTTATTGATTCTTTTCACTACATTCTAAATGTTAAGTTGAAGCAATAAATTCATCAAAAGGAATATTATCCTGCCTACGCAGTTTCTATATTGGACCCCTTGAGACTGGTGGAAATACCCAGTAATGATATGGCATGTGTTTTTTCAGTATAAGATACAAGACAAAAAGTGATGTGGAAATGATCACATCATATGTAACAGTTAATTCTTTCAATCTTAAAAAAAAATTATTTAGCATGTTTCCTTCTCCAAAGCCTTACTTCCTTGAAAAAATGAGATGGGTAAAAGGGTAGAGTAGAGGTTGTAAAGCTTAAGCCTTGCATTTTTCCTCCTAGTTTTTGGGAAAAAACATCTACTATCGTGTCTGGAAAATTCTTGTCACAGGCCGAGAAAAATCGTAGTAAATAATTAAGAATATTTGTCCTTAGGAGTCTGAGATGCAGCCAGACCTGGGTTTGAGGCCACCTCTGCGACCTAGTATCGTGATCTTGAGCAAGTTCTTTACCGTCGATCTTTGTTTCCTCGTCTTTCAGTGTGATGGCTAATAGTCCTATTTCATGGGACTGAGAATTAAATGAAATAATGCATGTAGAAAGTATAGCAGTGCTTGGCACCCAGCAAGTAAGCAGCAACATTAGCTATTATTGTAATTGTTAGTGTCCATTTGTCCCATGAGACTTATGAAAGTAAATATGAAATATACTATTACAGTTTCATGAGTTGGGGAACTGAAAAAAAATAAATAAATGACAACAAGCGATTATTTGACAACATTTCCAGCCATGTGTGATTTTAAGAGCTCCCCTGTGCCAGATGCATGCTGCCTGAAACAAGGTCCTTATTGTGTCCTGCCTTCCATCCTGTGGAGGTTTCTTCCTGGACCCAGAGTCGTTGGTTCCTTTTCTGAACATGAGCAACTCCATCATGCCACGCAGAGATGAGATTTGAGAAAGAAAAATAAAGTTGTCTTGTGATATGGAGGGCCAAGCTGATAGACACTGATTAGCTTGTCAACAGTCTGTTTTCTGAGGATCTCTTAGTTCATTGCTAAGTGCAGAATGACCGTAGCAATGTTTTCCTCTTATGAAAATAGTTTGCCCCCCTTATACAAACAATGTGTGCTTAGTATAGAAAATTTGAACAAAAGGGGAAAGTGAAAATATGAAAACAAAAAATGAGAAATTACTTAAAGAAAAGCACAATCCAAAAGTTAACATTTTGGATTGTTGCATTATAGGTTTCCCCCTTTCCTATGTATTTCTTGTTAACAAACAAAACCATATATAGAGTTTGTATTGTCCTTTTTCTCTAAGCTAGTATCACATATATATTCTATCATTGACTATCTTTCCACCTTAGCTACTTTGTATTAGCATTTTAAAATGTGTTATAAGAGAATTGGAAAAGTCTAACACTCGAGTGATTTTGTTATCTTCTGACTTAACGTTTAAATTTATTTATTGATTCATTTATTCACCTGATATTTATGATGTGCCTATTGTGTACAGATGACTAGTTTGGGACTTTTTGTGGTCAGAGACTCTGGTCTTGTTTATGCCCAACCGTAGTGTCTCGAGCTGTGTCTGCCCTGTGGAGACACTTAGTAGATGTTGTTGAATGAATGATTGTTCAGAGCACCTTTACTGGTATTTCTACTAGCTTTCGCCCCCACAAGGGGTTGGAGTATTTAAAAAAATAAGCTGCATCACTGTCCTGAATGTGTCTGTTAGCCAATTCCGGGATTGGATTCTGAAGTGAGGGGAACTAGACTCAGTGGATAGCTTCTTTTTGTCTCCAGGTTCAGGGAAGAGGACATTCTGAGATCCAGACTCAACTTGCTTTATGGTCTTTGTGGAAAGAGGCTCTTTGCATATGCCATTTGTGTATGTATGTGTGTGTGTTTATCCAAAAATGTACTTTCAAAAGAAGTTCTTCACATACATATTTATTCTTTGAACCAAAGCCTGTGTGCATTTGGTCTGCTGTGACTTCTCAACAGACTTCCATAACCCCCCACTTGTTCCCCCATCAGGCTTCCTAATACTTCTTGAACACAGCGCCCTCATAGCAAGGTACTCAATATGTAAACTCAGGCTGGAGTGAGGCAGAAACTCGGGGTTTCCAATACGAAAATGTAATTTCCTCTCTAAGATTTAAGATTAAAAAATAATTGGGGCTGAGGGCAAAGGTATGTCCTCTAAGAAAAATTACTTCTTCCTCTGTGATCTTTTCTCACTGAAGGTGAGTTAAGAGTAGGAATTGGCTGGGAATGTGTGTGGTGAGAGCAGTTCAGGGAGGGGGACCCAATCCCAGATAAGACCAATTCACACACATCATGACTACCTAGAAAGTTCTACGGGAGCAGGTAAAGGGTGCATTATGGACTCTGGCAATATTTTCAATTCTCTTGGCCTCATTTCTGTGCTTGTAAAATATTTCTATTAGCTGTGACTTTTATGTTTGTGCCACAGGGATGGACATAACTTGTAATGTTTCTTTGTTAGCCCAGTATTACTTTATGGTTTCAGGGCTGAATCCAGAAAGAGGAATATCAGCTCTCCTAGTATAAACAAAGGTTTCGGGGAAATGGCCTCCTAGCCACTGTGTTACTGTTACTAATATTAAAACTTTTAAATATATTTTACCCTAGTAATATGCTCACATGGTTTAAAAAGCTGTTGGTACAGAAAAGCTTAACAGGAAATACAGTTGTCCCCTGCTCTATCCCTCCCCACCACCAGAGGGAGACTCTTTTAACCATTTCTGTTTTGGGGGGATTACTTCAGTATCTCTAAATGTTTTTCATTTCCTACTACTTTTTAATTTATCTACTTTGGATTGTCAACTGCTGACTCCTCAGAAAAACTACTAAAAAACCTTGTTTATCAAGCAAATTTAAGTTTATTAGATTTACTGCTGTAGGAAGATCATTTTCCCAGAGTCTTACTAGAGTCTCAGAAAGGGGAGATGAGAGAAGGATATGTATAAGTTTTGGGTGATTTAAGGCAAGTTTTGCAAGGGAGAAACTGATTGGAATTGGGCTGAGTTAAGGGGATACTAATTTTAGATTGGTGGGCACAACATGATACTTTGAAGCAAATGTTGATGAACAAGCTGTTAGTCTTGACAAGTAAGCTCTGTAGTTAGTTTGGTCTTATCTACCAGCAGCAGGTATCCCCTGGAGCAAGGAACTAAGTTATTTATAGTTTGGTCCCAGTACTGTTTAGCACTGAAACAGAAAGCAAGTTTTGGTCTGGGTGCTTAGGTGTTGAGTAACTTCTTGCTATGATATATGAAGATTGATTAGGTTATTTACATCAACCTCTTCCCAACTCATTCCTCAGAACTGGTTCCTCCAATGACCACTACTCCTCTACTCCTTCAAACAAGACACAAACTTATTCTTTGTTCTGTCGCCAGATAGTATCTCTTCATCATTCCTCTCCATCATTCCTCTCCAATGTCTCCCACATTCCCCCAACTTTGTACCATGAATTTGTTCTATGATACTTGGTTTCAAGGAAACATGTATTTTTTAGCTTGCCCAATTAAATTGCATTAACTTAGACCTCAACAATCTAGTTGGCGTGATGTCTACTCAGCATTATTTTGGCCACTCTTCCTCTCAGTACTGGAAAATGGTCCTAGGGTCGTATAAGTGTCCAGGAAAACCAGTTAGTGGTGACTGTTCCATTTCTCCTTCACCTGGGTTCACTTGAGGGAAGGGAATTCTGCAGGCACCTCTCTACCCTTTTTTCCATGACAGACCTAACTACTGGGACTTCATACCATCTTTCAATACCATTAACCTTGGTGCTCAGTCCCCCAGAGACCCTCATACTTATCCCACCAAAGCTCTTGTCAACCTGTAAGCTCTGTGTGGGAATGGGGCACAGGTCTTCATCTTCATTGAGCCTTTCCATTTCCCTGGCTTTAGGGGACTCCAGCTTTCTAAGGGTCAGACTACTTAACTTTCCTTCAAATTTTAAAAAGTTCTATCTGTGCCACACCAGGTTCTAGCACTCTAATGCATGTAGCAGTTAAAATCATAGGCATTCCCCAGGTTGAAATCGTTACTTTCCAGAGCTATGTGTTGGAGCTCTCTAAACATGTTTCCTAGCTAATGGGGATGATAACAAATCCCACTCTATAGGGTTATGGTGATGATGAAATAATTTAATTGTCATAAAGCATGCTTTGCACCATGCTGGTACTTACTAAACCTTCAGTAAATGTCAGCTATTATTATAATTATCATTATATTGCTCTGTGATTGGAAGGTTATTAAAAATACAGTCTTTAATTCTCCCCTGGGGCAAGGGAAGCTGAGTTCTCTGGGATATAAAGCCTGGCTCCGCTTTAGGGAGGTGAGGAGAAAAATACCATGAAAGTTAGAGTCTCTCAACTGTGTACTCTGTCACATCAGAAGTCTTGGTTTTAAGATGGTACAGGACTTCCATAGACCAGGGATTGGCAAACTCGGCTTGTGGACCTCTTACCTTATTTTATAAATAAAGTTTCATTGGAACATAGCCATACACATTTATCTAAGTTGTGTTGTTGCTTGAAAGCTGTCATAGACTATATAAATGTATGGCCAACAAGCCTGAAATACTTACTGTCTGTCCCTTGAGGAAAAAGTTTGCCAGTTCCCGTCCTAGACCATTTAGGTTGTCTTGGGATTTAAGTTAAAATACATTAAAACAAACCCTCTCAATCTTCACCCATGAATAGTGTGGGAGTCAAGGCAACTAATCTAACCTGGCAATGCTCAGCCTTCAATCAGAAGGAGGACACTAACAGGTCCTTCATGTTCTCTAAAGAGAACTAAAGGGCTAAAGAGAAATAACTGAGTGTCCAGGAGCTTCCCAATGACCTTCTCCATGTGCTGTGGTGGGCCTCCCAAAAATTTCTTCTGATTCTGCCCTTAGACACAGATAAGAAGAACCCAAGTTTTTAAGGACCCCACATATGACAAATATCCAAGCCTGAAGATTATTTTTCTTTTTTACTCTTGTAAGAAAATAGAGTAAACAGTTGAGTGATCAGCAACTAAAGAAGAATGGCCTTTGAACCTATTTAGGACCTCACAACTTGAGAATGTGAGACTGAGGGCTTGCATGTATGGGGGTAGGGGATAGGGAGAGAAAACCACAGCCTTTGTGTTTTTGTTTCAAGTTGGGTCACCCTAAGCTGATGTCTAGACAGACTCGGTTACTCAAATAACTGGGTGCTGTAGTTTTAGGGGTTTTAAGACAGCTTTTGGAGATATATTCACATACTACACAATTCATTTAATGTGTACAATTTGATGGTTTTTAGTATGTAACCATCACCACAATCAATTTTAGAACATTTTCATCACACCAAAAAGAAATCCATACCTGTTAGCAGTCATTCCCCATTTCCTCCCAACCCCCACAGCCCTAGGCCATTAGTATTCTCATTTCTGTCTCTAGAGATTTGTCTATTCTACACATTTCATATAAATGGAATCATATAATATGTGGTATTTTGTGGCTGACTTCTTTCCTCTAGCACAATGTTTCCAAGGCTCATCTGTGTGCTTCACTCCTTTTTATTGTCAAATATTCCATTGTCCATTCATCAGTTCATGGACATTTGGGTTGTTTCCACTTTGTGGCTACTAGGAATAATGTTGCTGTGAACACTCATATACAAGTTTTTGTGTGGGCATGTATTTTCACTTCTCTTGGCTACCTAAATGTGCATTTGCTAGGCAATATGATAACTTTGTGTTTTTAACTTTTTGAAGAAATGCCGGACTGTTTTTCCAAAGTGGCTGCACCATTTCACATTCACACCAGAAATGGATGAGGGCTCTGATTTTTTCCCCATCCTTGCCAACACACATTTTTGTCGTGGTTTTTTTTGGTTATAGCTGTTTTAGTGGGTGTAAAGTGGAATCTCATTATGACTATGATTTACATTTCCCTAATGAGTTATGATGTTGAGCATTTGTTTATGTATTTATTGGCCATTTGTATACCTTCTTTGGAGAAATGTCTATTCCAATTCTTGGTCCATTTTAAAATTGGGTTATTTGTCTTTTTTACACTTGAGTTGTAAGAGTTCTCTATATAGTCTGCATACAAATCCCTTATCAGGTGTATGATTTGCAAATATTTTCTCCCATTCTGTGGGTTGTCCTTTTTTGTTGTTGTTGTTGAAGGGATCCTTTGAAGCACAAAAGGTCTTAATTTTTGATGAACTCTAATTTATTTATTTTTATTTTGTCATTTGTGCTTTTGGTATTGTATCTAAGAAGGTTTTGCCTAACACAATATTTATTCCTACCTTTTATGAATTTTTTAGTTTTAGCTATTAAGTTTAGGTCTGTAATTCCCTTTGAGTCAAATTTTCTATGTGGTAGAGATCAAAACTCTTTTGTTTGTGGCTATCCCAACACCATTTGTTGAAAAAAATACTATTTCCCTCATTAAATTGTCTTGGCACTTTTGTTGAAAATCAATTGACCATAAATGTGAGGTGATGCTTCTAGATTTTTAATTCTATTTTATTGATCTATCTATCTACCCTTATAGATATACACCATAGTGCCTTGATTATGGATTACTGTAGCTTTGTACTTTTTTTTTTTGAAATTAAGAAGTATGAGTCTTCTAACTTGGCTCTTCTTTTTTTCAAGGTTTTTGGCTATTCTGGATCCCTTGCATTACTATGTGAATTGTAGGATCAGTTTGTCAATTTCTGCTAAGGGGCAAGCTGAAATTTTGACATAGATTGTGTTGAATTTGTTGACTGATTTGAGAAGTATTGCCATCTTAACAATATTAAGTCTTCTAATCTTAACATGGGATGTCTTTCCATTTATTTAGGTTTTCTTTAATTAAAAAATGTTTTTATAGTTTTCAGAGTATACATTTTCCATTTATTTTTTAAAGTTATGCCTAAGGCTTTGACACACTGGACCAGATGGACTTCACAGGTTTATATGGAACATTCCATCCTAAAGCTACAGAATATACATTCTTCTCCAGTGCACATGGAACATTCTCCGGTATAGATCACATATTGGGTCACAAATCAGGTCTCAACTGGTACCAAAAGATTGGGATTATTCCCTGCATATTTTTACACCACAATGCTTTGAAACTTGAACTCAATCACAAGAGGAAATTTGGAAGTGATTCAAATACTTGGAGGTTAAAGAACATCCTACTAAAAAATGAATGGGTTAACTAGGAAATTAAAGAAGAACTAAGAAAATTCATGGAAACAAATGAAAATGAAAACACAACAGTTTGGAACCTTTGGAATGAAGCAAAGGTGGTCCTAAGAGGGAAGTACATAGCAACACAAGCCTTTCTCAAGAAATAAGCCTCAAATATACAACGTAACCATACACCTAAAGTAGTTGGAGAAAGAGCAGCAAATAAAGGCTTAACCAAGCAGGACACAAGAATTAATAAAGATTTGAGCAGAAATCAATGAAATGGAAACCAAAAGAATAATAGAACAGATCAACAAAACTAGTAGCTTGTTCTTTGAAAGAATTATTAAGATCAATAAACCTCTAGCCAGATTTACCAAAAAGAAAAGAGGGATGCCTGGGTGGCTCAGTCAGTTATAAGCCACTGCCTTCAGCTCAGGTCATGATCCCAGGGTCCTGGGATCAAGTCCCATATTGGGCTCCTTGCTCAGCGGGGAGCCTGCTTCTCCCTCTGCCTGCTGCTCCCCCTGCTTGTGCTCTCACTCTCTCTCTCTCTCTGACAAAGAAATAAATAAAATCTTAAAAAAAAAAAAAGAAAAGAAAAGAGAAAGGACCCAAATTAATAAAATCATGAATGTAAGAGGGGAGAAAATGGCCAACACCAAGGAAATACAAACAATTATAAGAACATATTATGAACAACTACATGCCAACAAATAGGCAGTCTGGAAGAAATGGATGCATTCCCAGAAACATAAAAACTACCAGAACTGAAATAGGAAGAAATAGAAAACCTGAACAGATACATAACCAGAAATGAAATTGAAGCAGTAATAAAAAATCTCCCAACAAACAGGAGTCCAAGGCTGGATGGATTGCCAGGGGAATTCTACCAAACATTTAAAGAAGAATTAATACCTATTCTTCTGAAGTTGTTTCAAAAAAATAGAAATGGAAGGAAAACTTCCAAACTCATTCTATAAGGCTAGCATTACCTTGATCCCAAAACCAGACAAAGACCCCATCAAAAAGGAGAATTGCAGATCAATATCCCTGATGAACATTGATACCAAAATTCTCACCAAGATACTAGCCAATAGGATCCAATAGTACATTAAAAGGATTATTCACCACAACCAAGTGGGATTTATTCCTGGGCTGCAAGAGTGGTTCAACATCCACAAATCAATCAGTGTGATATATCACATTAATAAAAGAAAGGACAAGAACGATATGACTCTCTCAATTGATGCTGAAAAAGCATTTGACAAAATACAGCATCCTTTCCTGATTAAAACTGTCCACAGTGTAGGAATTGAGGGAACATCCCTCAGTATCATAAAAGCAATCTATGAAAAGCCCACAGTGAATATCATTCTCAATGGGGAAAAACTGAGAGCTTTTTCTCTAAGGTCAGGAACATGGCAGGGATGTCCCTTGTCACCACTGTTGTTCAACTATAGTACTAGAAGTCCTAGCCTCAGCCAACAGACAACAAAAAGAAATAAAAGGCATCCAAATTGGCAAATAAGAAGTCAAACTCTCACTCTTCACAGATGATAATACTCTATGTGGAAAACCCAAAAGACTCCACCCCAAAGTTGCTAGAACTCATACAGGAATTCAGAAATGTGGCAGGATATAAAATCAATGCACAGAAATCATTTGTATAAGATAACTAGGAATAAACCTAACCAAAGAGGTAAAGGATCTGTACTCTAAAAACTACAGAACACTTATGAGTGAAATTGAGATAGAGACAAAGAAATGGAAAAACATTCCATGGTCATGGATTGGAAGAATAAATATTGTTAAAATGTTTATGCTACCCAGAGCAACCTACACATTCAATGCAATCCCTATGAAAATACCACCAACTTTTTTCAAAGAGCTGGAACAAATAATCCTAAAATTTGTATGGAACCACAAAAGACCCTGAAGAGCCAGAGGAATGTTGAAAAAGAAAAGCAAAGCTGGTGGCATTACAATGCCAGACTTTAAGCTCTATTACAAAGCTGTAATCATCAAGACAGTATGGTACTGCCACAAAAATAGACACATAGATCAATGGGACAGAATAGAGAACCCAGAAATGAACCCTCAACTCTACGGTCAACTAATCTCTGACAAAGCAGGAAAGAATATCCAATGGAAAAAAGACAGCTTCTTCAACAAATAGTGTTGGGAAAATTGGACAGTCATGTGTAGAAGAATTAAACTGGACCATTTCCTTATACCACACACAAAGATAAACTCAAAATAGATGAAAGACCTAAATGTGAGACAGGAATCCATCCAAATCCTAGGGGAGAGCACAGGCAGCAACCTCTTTGACCTTGAACTTCTTGCTAGACATGTCTCCAAAGGCAAGGGAAACAAAAGCAAAAATGAACTATTGGGACTTCATCAAGATAAAAAGCTTTTGTACAGCAAAGGAAACAGTTAACAAAACTAAAAGGCAACCTATGAAATGGGAGAAAATATTTGCAAATGACATATCAATTAAAGGGCTAGTATCTAAGATTATAAAGAACTTATCAAATTCAACACTCAAAAAACAAGCAATCCAGTCAAGATAATGGGCAGAAGACATAAACAGACATTTCTCCAAAGAAAATATACAGATGGCCAACAGACACATGAAAAAATGCTCAACATCACCTGGTATCAGGGAAATACAAATCAATACCACAATGAGATACCACCTCGCATCAGTCAGAATTGCAAAATTAACAACTCTGGAAACAACAGCTGTTAGCAAGAATGCAGAGAGAGAGCAACCCTCTTACCTTATTGGTGGGAACGCAAGCTGGTACAACCACTCTGGAAAACAGTATAGAGGTTCCTCAAGAAGTTAAAAATAGAACTACCCAACAACCCAGAAATTGCGCTACTAGGTATTTACCCTAAAGATACAGATGTAGTGATCTGAAGGGGCACTTGCACCCCAATGTTTATAGCAGCAATGTCCACAATAGCCAAACTGTGGAGGAAGCCCAGATGTCCATTGACAGATGAATGGATAAAGAAGATGTGGTATTTATATACAATGGAATATTACTCAGCCATCAAATAGGATGAAATCTTACCATTTACATCGATGTGGATAGAACTGGAGGGTACTCTGCTGAGTGACAAGTCAGTCCGAGAAAGACAGTTATCATATGGTTTCACTCATACATGGAATATAAGAAATGCACAGAGGATCATAGGGGAAAGGAGGGAAAACTAAACGGGAAGAAATCAGAGAGGGAGACAAACCATGAGAGACTCTTAACTATGGGAAACAAACTGAGGATTGCTAGAGGGAAGGGAGGTGGGGGGGCGGGGTAACTGGGTGACAGGCATTAAGGAGGGCACGTGATGTGATGAGCACTCAGTGTTAATGCAACTGATGAATTACTGAATTCTACATCTGAAACTAATGATGTACTCTATGTTGGCTAATTGAATTTAAATTAAAAAAAGTTATGCCTAAGTATTTTATTCTTTTTGATGTTACTGCGAATGGAACTGTTTTCTGAATTTTGGTTTTGGATTGCTCATTGCTAGTGTCTAGAAATACAAATAGCTTTTTGTATATTGATCTTCTATCCTGCAACCTAGCTGAACTTGATCATGAGTCCTAATAGTTTTTTAGTCCCATCACCCCTCAGAAGGGTTGGCCCTAAGTTCAGGTCTACCTTTCACCCTGTCCTGCCCAGCATTCCTGTGCTACTGTGGGGCTGTAGTTTTAGGAGCAACAGGCTTTTAACATCCAGGGTGGAGGGCTATTCCTAGACATTGGGCTACAGAGCCATGGGTGAGTTGCTGGCCAGGAGATAGGCTGATTTATAACTTCTAAATATTTGAACATGCTATGTACTTTTTGTACAAATGTACCATTTGTACTTTTTTTCCTGGATCCCACATATCACAGGGATAGGCTTGTTTTCTGTCTCTAACTCTACTGCCTTACCACTCTCACCACTATCCACTTGCCTTTAGTCTAATGCATAATATTCTATTATTAGAACATTCATTCTCTCTGATTAAGGCATTATTCCTTTAAGACTCTCCTTTATCAGGGACAGATTGTTAAAATGAGGCTGGAAGACTGACCACTTGTCAGGCACAGTGCAAAGTAAATATAATTAAACAAGGAATGTGTCTTTTTGAGGGGAAGGAGGAGGAATCATGATCAGAGTAGCTATAATGCCTGTCCCTCTTTAAATGGAAGAAATAAAAGGTAAACTTTTTTTCTTAAAATCTTAATTGAAGACAAATCTAGGATTTTCTCCAAAATGATTTTTTCCTACCCATTTTATTTTCCCTTTTTAAAAAATTATTTTTATGATGTATTAAATCGAACCATTTACTTGCAGTGTGCTAGTTAAGACAATTTCCTTAGCATTTGCTGAATGATTTGGCAGGCTAGACATCCTAGAGCCTAGGAATTGTAAAATCCCATTAAAACCTAGTCATATAAAAATAAAAGATGCTGCCTGGTGCACTCCATGACACGTTATGGTGAGGTCTCATCACATTACAATAACAAATGTCAAAAAGAAATGACTACTGTGTAAAAGAATATGATGAAGAAAAAGGAGTATATTAGTGATGCAGCCAACTGCATTTAATTAAATTCCATGTCCAAATTAGTTCCCTGATTGGCATGTAAAAAGAAAACATGTTTACTGTGATAGTTCAAGTAGCACAGTTGTTTTAGCATTCAGGCCTTTTTTAGCCTCTCTCTCCCTCCCTCCCTCTCCCTCTCTTTCTCTCTCATCGAGTTTCTTGCCACCTCAAGGATGAAGTAGATATTCCTGAAGGTTCTCATCACTCAGGTAGGGAAGCATGCTCACATGGGTAAGTAGTTTCCCCAGGTCACAAGCTAATAAAGAGCAAAGCTGGAATCAAGTGAGGTCAGGATAATTCTAGAATCTGTGCTCTTTCATCTGTGCCAAGGGTTGGCAAAGTACAGCCCACAGACTGAATCTGGCCAGCTCTCTGTTTTTGTATAGTCCACGAGCTAAGAATGGTTATATTTTTAAATGGTTGAAAACAATTAAAAGAACAATATTTCATACCATGAGAAAATGATACAAAGTTCATATATATATGTATGTATACGAAATTCACATATATATATATATATATATATATGTATATATATATATATAGTGTATTAATGGAACACGGCCACATCCGTTCATTTATATGTTGTCTACGGCTGCTTTCGCACTGCAGTTGTGGAGTTGAGTAGTTGCAGTGGAAGTTGTATGCCCGGCAAAGCCAAAAACATTTACTATCTGACCCTTTATGAAAAATGGTTGACTACAACACCCCACACATTCCAAGTTAAACATTAAAATGAAGGCTGGGGTCTGGAGATTTGTGTATTTTTAATAAATCGTCAATGTCGTTTTGAACGCTTCTCAAAGTTATTATTATTACTGTGTTATATCATGATTATTTGTGTATTTTCTTCCTTTTCCCATCAGTCCTTGAGGGCTAGCACTATGGTGAAGTACCTTTGAATGAATAAAGGAGGGTGGAGTTCACGTATTGATTCATTAGGCATGAAGTTCTGAGTTTCTACTATATGCCAGGTACTTGTCAGTGATAAAACAGAATACCTCCAGTCTGAGAAGACAAGGAAAAGGGCTTTGGTAAAGCTAAGAGGCTTATTTTAAGTAAGTAGAATAATACTTGCTATTCATAATGGTAGCTCTAAGACTCTTGTGTTAGAAGGTAGTGGAGGGTAAGTAAAGTATCGTCTTGAGTAAGTATTTTGAGACAGAAAAACAAAGCAAGCCACTCCATACCATTTACACAGAGTTTTATTTAGGATAACTTACTGACAGAGAGGATTGGGCTGACAGATGATTCAGTGGTACACAGGTATCTTCTACCCCCATTCTTTGCCGGATCCAGACCTTAATCCCCAGCTTTTGTGGAGTGAGGGGCATGGTGGTGGGGACACAGGTAGTTATCTAAAGTGGAGCCCTCTGTGTGCTGCTTTAGGGAAGATCGGAACAAGCCTTCCCACATTCCAGTTAGCATATATGTTAACCTACACTGGGGCCTGGAGCATGTAAGCCCAACCAAGTTCATTGCATGGGCACGAACAAGATGCAGGGCCAAAGATTGATTCAGTGTGGTTGGCACTCTAACAGCCTTCCAATGTCCAAGTTTAAATTTCTTTGGTTCCATTAAAGTATTAGATGTATCTTATAAAATTTAAGGGTTTATAACACTGGTAGTACAAAAGTAAGCTATAATGTATAGGGATCATTGGAACTTGCGGGCCAGAAAACAGGATATTATCCATATGGTAATCCTCCCTTATCTGGGATTTTGCTTTCTATGGTTTTAAATAATCTGCAGTCAACCATGGTCCAGAAGCAGGTGATCTCCTCTCTAACTTATTGACCGATTGTCAGTAGTAGCCTAACACTAGGTCACAATGCCTGTGTCATTCACTTCACTTTATCTCATTATGTTGGCTATTTATCATCTCACATCATCACAAGGGCGAGTACATTCCAATAAAATATTTTGAGACAGGGAGACCAACATTCACATAACTTTTAGTACAGGATATTGTTATAATTGTTCTATTTTATTATTGTTATTGATCTACTGTGCCTAATTTATAAATTAAACCGTATCATAGGCACATATGTTTGTATAGGGAAAAAAACAGTATACAGTTGACCCTTGAACAACATGGTGTCAGGGGCACCAAGCCCCTGCACAGTTGAAAATCTGCCTAAACTTTTGACTTTCCCAAAACTTAACTAATAGTGGGGAGCCTGGGTAGCTCTGTCAGTTAAGCATCTGACTCTTAATTTTGGCTCAGGTCATAATCTCAGGGTCATAAGATTGAGCCTCCTCTTGGGCTCTACACTCAGTGTGGAGTCTGCTTATCCCTCTCCCTCTGCTCCCGCCGCCTACTCTCACTCTCTCAAATAAATAAATAAATAAAATCTTAAAAAAAACCAACAAACCCTTAACTAATAGCCTACTGTTAGACTGGAAGCCTTAATTGATAAACAGTTGATTAACACATATTTTGTAGTGATATGTACTATATACTGTATTCTTAAAATAAAGGAAGCTAGAGAAAATAAACTCTTAAGAAAATCATATGGAGAAAAAATATGCTTACTGTACTGTATCAAAAAAACCCCTTGCATATAAGTGGATTTATGCAGTTCAAACCCGTGTTGTTCAAGGGTCAACTCTATAGAGGGTTTGGTACTATCCACGGTTTCAGGCATTCACTGACAGTCTTAGAATGTAACCCCCACAGGTAAGGGGGGGGGAACTACTGTATTTAGAATGGAATGGTGAAATGGTGTGACTCCTTCGGACTCATTTGTACAGCTGTTGTCTGCCTATAAGGAAGAAAACAGATGGATGTCATTATACTATAGATAGAACCAGATAGAGCCCATTTTCACTTTAATAGGAAGGTATCTGAAGATCAGTTTTCATACTTAGTATCATTATGGTATGTACAATGTTGTGTCAAATAAATGTAATGGATTTTTAAAGTATTTTTAGAATTTGGACTTAATTATAATTTTCTAGGAATGGTTTAAAGCCCCCTTTGTCAATATTCTAGGGTAGCATATTAGAATGGGAAAATAAATTTTCAATTGTAATATTGCCTCCATCTTTTGGTCATGGAGGGAGCAGCTGTTACCACATTGTGAAAGCAAAGTCAATTTTTGAGAAATAGTAGCTCATTTCATAAAGAGATGAAAGTAGAAAATTAGAGTGTTGTTACAAACAAAAACAAAAACAAAAACAATAACAACAACAAAAACCACTGGGATCCCTGGATGGCTCATTCGGTTAAGTGACCGACTCTTGATTTCAGCTCAGGTCATAATCTCAGGATCCTGGGATTGGGCCCTGCATTGGGCTCCATGCTCAGCAGAGTCTGCTTAACCCTCTCCCTTTGTTCCTCTTCCCTCTCTCTCTTTCTCTCAAATAAATAAAGAAAATCTTAAACACACACACACACACACACACACCCAAAACCCAACTTAAAAAAGACCATTTTTCTGTAGATTTATGTATTAACTATTTATAGCCATGTATAAATTACACAAACTTAGCTCAAAACAACAAATACTTTTTATATCATAGTTTCTATATGTAAGGAATCCAGGTATGGATTGGGAGAGGAATCAGGGTCTCTCACAAGATTACATGGCCAAGGCTGACCACAGTCATCTACAAGAGTCAACTAAGGTTGGAGAAATCTACTTTCAGCCTCACTCATATATTTGGTGGCAGGATCCAGTTGCTCATGGGCCATTGGACTAAGGGCCTCAGTTCCTCACTGGAAGATGGCCACTTTCACAGGGCAGCTCACAACATGGCAGCCAGCTTCCATCAAAAAGAGCAAATGAGAGAGCTAGAAGACGAGTGAGAAATCCAAGTCATGTTGTAACCTAGTCTCAGAAGTGGTATTCCATTACTTCTTTATTACAGGTATGTGACTATATCTAGCCAAGCCTCAAGGAGAGGGACTTTGCACAAGGGCATGCCTACCAAGAGGTGGTAAAAATACAATTGAATTTTTTCAGATTACAGAAGTAATACGTACAGAAAAAAATTTACCGATTGAAGGGTGCCGGTATCATAGTTGCTTAAGCATCCAACTCTTGGTTTTGGCTCAGGTCATGATTTTGTGGTTGTAAGATCGAGCCCTGTGTCAGTCTCTATGCAGAGCGTAGAATCTGCTTCAGATTCTCTCTCCCTCTCCCTCCCCCCCAGTTGCTTGCATGCGTGTGCTCTCTCTCTCAAATAAATAAATACAATCTTAAAAAAAAAATTACTCAGTGAGAAATATCATGCATTGATGATGTATTTATCAAGTACCTACTGTGTGCCAGGCATGGGGCAAAACAACACAAGGAAGTTTCCCTGCCTTCCTGTTGCTTATATTCTGGAGAGCCTAAAGCATTTAGGAGCTTACAGCAGGGCTGGGTACACAAGAAGGCTCTCAAAGATATTAGTTATTTTTATTTTTGCAGAGTAGACATCCTGTCACAGAAATAAAGCCAAGCTACCCAATCTGTGGCATCTCTAATTCTATTGTAGACAGATATGATTTGCTTAACCAGAGCAGAAATGGCCTTTCTTTCACTTATGCTTGAAAGAAGCAATTCATAATAGTTTGCAACCCTATAGGCCTGTAACTGACTTTCTTGTATTTGTATTTTTAAAGTGTCCTTTGCCAAAAACAAAAAACAAAAACAACCTACAACAAAACCACTAAAGAGTCCCACAGAACTAGCTGTGCTCGCAGTTTTCCTGTAGTGGCCTGATGACCACCCTATCCTTCTGTACTACATGTGCCGAGTTGACCTAATGAATTCCAGCTCTGAATTAGTTTAATTGGTTCTTTTCTGGATGCATCTTTCAGTCTCTCAAGTGTGCTTTAAAAAATGGGCTTCTTGAACTACAAACAAGATTTCAGATGTGTGCCTGGTTATGCCAGTATTCTGCTCTTGCTTTCTCTAATTAATATTCCAAATCTCAAAAACTGTCTCAAGATTTTAATTGACTTTTGTCACCTCCATCTCATTCAAGTACTGTGCTGGCCATTCTTGTACATTATTAATAAACCACGCATATGGTGCTTTTTCTCCCCCTGCCTAATGTGTAGTTCTTTCTTGAACTTTGCTTTGAATGACAATTAAAGGATAATTTATTATACTGGGCTTCCAACACCAGTATTGTCAGCTATAGTTTGCTATACTAATTAGGGAAAAACTGTCAATCAAAGCAGTTACTCACTTGTGAGAACATCCATAGCTTATTTGTCCTGTACATAGATCCCTTCATATACTATCTAACTAACCAACCCCCCTACACCACCGAGAGAAGTGTCCTAACAACTCTGAGTTATACAATATTTTTATAAAAATGTTGATTTAGTATCCCAGGTTTAGAAATACAGTTGCAAAATATATTTTCCAAATATAATAAAAGGATAAGAATTTTGATGACTGCAGTAGTTGTTCATTAAAATGGATTCTTTGAAAGCATTCTTTAAAATACTTGGCTGAAGTTCTTCCATTCATCATTCTCTGTTATTAATGCCACAGATTCTGCCAAATTAAATGTATCCTAGACCCTTTCCAAGAAATTGCACATGAGTTGCCACCAAATTAATATCATTGGTATAGTAATAGTCGTCCATCTGAAGCCTGTTGATTTTCTCTGTGGATGGATCTACCCATGAGACTTCTAGATATAGAACATCTATTTGTAGCAATGTTGACTTTTTCCTGTTCAAACAGAGCATTTTTAATGCTCTTTATAATTTCATCTACCCATCTGAAAGTGGTAGCATAGCTAATTTCTGCTCAGATCACCTAGGTGCATGAAAACCACTGTACATGCAGTTGCTTCCACTAATGAATGAAAAGAAAACACATCATGAAGAAGGATCACTGAAAGAGACACATCTAATACCTCTAGGGTTATCCTCACCCCCCCCCCCCCCCCCGGTTATCAGAACACTGGAGTCTAACGATAGCAGAATCACAAGAACAAATATTGGGGGGGTTGTTATCTTTCAAGCTAGGTGGTGATAGCCAGAGGAATTTTTAGGAAATTAGCCAGGAAATTAGGAAAATAGCCAGAGGATTTTCAGGAAATTACCTGGATGTTTTGGGTATGCTGGTCATCTTCCTCCCCCAACACATGCTGAACCACCCAATAATAATAATAATTTTCCTATGGCCTCTGACATACTTACTGTGTTCTTGCCATTATCCCATCCTCTGTTAGGGATTCTCAACTCCAAATCTAAGGTACTTCTGAAATAACTATTCATCCTTGTGCCAGTCATATACCTGCTCCCCTTCAGATCTGCTCCCTCCTTCCCTCTGCTCTGTTCAGCGTCCAGATTGCCAACCCCTGCAAATGATATTTCCCCAACTCCCCTGACAAGTGGCCTCTGGCTGAGTTTGGCCACTGGGAAGCACTGGAAGGGGACTGGAGGGAAGGAGGAAGGGATAAGCCAATGTATTTTTCTCTCTTTCTGCCTGGGGTGGAAATGTCAGTCCATCACTGGCTATATCTTCTGCATGGTTCCTGCTCTCTGTGGGGTACCCCTTCCCTCTTTGGTCCAATGTCCCATTGAGAAGGTCCAGCTTTTGGGCTCCGGTAACACCATGTATCTTTTTGTGCCACCTGTTCTAGAGTAATAGCCGCTTTCTGCTATTGCAAATCTTGGGATGGCTTCACTGTTCTTTGTTTAGCTTTTCAGCTCATCTAACCTTTTATAACTAGTTGTCTGTGTTAATTTTTTTTTCAAACTTCCTGACATGAAGACTTCTGCTTCTGGGAAGATGGAATAACATACTTTACCCTATTTCTACTCTAAGTAAAAGCTCTAGAAATAATGTAATATAATGTAATATAATAATTATGTGATGTATATTATAAACTCTATATTATATAATTATTATGCTATAGCATATTATATTACAAATTGAAAACAAAATTGAAAGGTGACTTTCACTATGAAAGGTGACTTGACTATGAAAGGTGGTGAGAAGGCAGACTGGCTAGGGACCTCAGGACCCAAATAACAACATGGCAGTGAGTCCCCTTGGGTTTTCTTTTTTCTCTCATATGTTCCAGACCACTGCTGAAGAAACTGGCAGTTCCAAACCACTCATGCAGATCAAATGAGTCCCAGCAAAAGCCTGCTTTCTTTAACCAAAGGACCAGGAAAAGGGCAGCCTAACAAGACAGAAAATGGGGAGAGGGATAGGGTGGCTGGATTATGGACATTGGGGAGGGTATGTGCTATGGTAAGTGCTATGAAATGTATAAGCCTGATGATTCACAGACCTGTACCTCTGGGGCAAATAATACATTATATGTTAATTTAAAAAATTAAAAAAAAAGAAAACAATGACTGTAAAGAAAAAATTATTGCCCCACCCTTATCCCTGTCTGCACCAATGGTGTGAGGAGCCAAGCCCCAACCTCGCCAGACTGTCACTGAGGTGTCATACACAGAGCTCCAAGATGCATGTAACAAAAGATGATAGAGCTGAAAGATGAAGTGGACAAACCCACAATTACACCTGTGAGCTTAGTGGATGGAACAGCTACAGAGAAAATCAGTAAGGATATAGAAGAACTCAAAACCACCGACCACCAGAACGGAAACAGCATTCATAGAACACACCACCGACAAGAGCGGAATACACACTTTTTGAGTGCCCATGGTACATACGCCAATGTAAGCCACATGTTGGACCATGCAACAAACTTCAACAAATTTAGAAGAACTGGAACCATACAGAGCATGTTCTTCAATCACAAAGGAATCAGACTAGATATCAATATCAGAACAATAAAAGAAAAATCTCCCAACACTTGAAAACTGAACACACTTCTAACTAATCCATGGGCCAAAAGGGAAGTCACAAGGGAAATTAAAAAGAAAAAACAGGGGCGCCTGGGTGGCTCTGTCAGTTAAGCGGTTATGTGTCTGCCTTCAGCTCAGGTCCTACTGGGATCAAGCCCTGCATTGATTGGGCTTCCTGCTCAGGGGGCAGCTTGTTTCTCCCTCTTCCTCTGCCTCTCCCCCTCCCCCACTCATGTTCTCTCTCTCTCTCTCAAATAAAATCTTAAAAAAAAAAGAACATTGCATTGAATGCAAGACTTCATGTTGAATTTATGGGACATAGCAAAAGCAGTGCTGAGAGGAAAATTTATAGCATTAATGCTTGTATTAGGAAGGAGGAAGATCTCAAACCTATAATCTTAGCTGTCATTTCAAGAGCCAGGATTGAAGAGCACTCAGTAAAGGGACCGTTGGTGAAGATCAGGCTTAAAGGAAACTAACAAGGAATGGTGAAGCATCCCAAGTGTGGCAGTGGGAGAAAGTTCACCCTTTATGCCTGAAGACACAAGAAGAGGGAGTTTCTACAGAAACCTGGTGAGAACTACAGCTTTAGGATAAGGTGGCCTGGAAGGAGCTTGGCATTTGCTAGAGTGACGCAGCCACTGTCAACTTGTGGGAAGGGAGTCAAGGAAATAAATACCCTGCTTTCTTTCTGTCCTCTGATCTTCCATGGTGCTACCCACTGACTGAGCCCAGAAGGAAGCCAGAGCGAAAGGAATATTTGGTCCGCCAAGGCCTCCCAGAGCATAGAATAGGTGACAGATGGGTCTAGAGGAACAAATGGAGAAAATCTGGCACACTTTCTTTCAAGGTTATTCAATAACTTCAAGTCAAGTGTTTTATGGGAAACTCTCTAAACTACTTTGATAAGTAAGTGAGCTATTTGTCATCATCAAACATGTTAGGAATTTGAATAGAGATGTCAGATTTTAAAGAGTTTGAGCAACATGAAAATAATTGCCTCATTTATTTTATATTTATCCTTCCCCCCCATATATCATCAACAATCTATGAAGAAAATATTGCTAAGCAATGATAGACATTAGCTTGGACCTGGCAATGTCATCAGTAGACTAATATTTGTCAGCTCTTCCCTTTTCTCACTGGGTGACCTTGGGCAAGTTGCTTAACCTCTCTGAGCTTCTGTTTACTCGTCTACAAAATAGATGAGATAATATCTACTTCCAAGAATAGTTGTGTAGTTAAGAGAATTAAATGAAAGATGCATGTGAAGGCACCTGCTAGGAACTCAATACATTTTGATTGAATTTGAATCACAAATCCCAAATTAGTGGCTTCAAAATTCACGAAGGAAGGCCACAAGTTAGAATTAAGAGTGAATTTTTAAAAAGAGAAGAAAATCTGTGTTTAGACTGTTAATGTCATCAATCACTCAATCAACAATTAGGATAATATGATCAGCAAACTGTTCTCTATTGATGGATTTTCACCACATTTTGATTACAAATGTGAAATCTTACCTGGATTCAGCTCGTATTAGGAATTCAATGAATTCTTAATTATCTGATAACACGAAGGAAAAAAAACACACCCATCCTTCGGTATAGGATGCTGGTTACGTCAAGAGTCTGTGCTCCACCCCTTTAGTCAAAGATGAGCATCACTGGCGAGTGCCAGCTGTAGGGAAGCCTGAGGTGTGTCTCTTTGCAGCCACTTCAAACAGGTTGCCGTGGTAACGCTGACAATCACAAATTCTTAATAGAGACTGCCGAGGACGTGAGGGAAAAATAAATACTGCAGGTAGAGTTTTGATTCAGAAATAGTTTAATTCCTGCAATATTTGCCAGCTTTCCTTTTCAGTTGCAAGCTCAGATTTGGTTATATAAACGTTTATCAATTTTAGCAAACTTTGTTTCTATTAATTATCTTTTTATTGGCATACTTGTCAAGAACAAGCCAGCTGTACAATTCTAATAGGCAGGTGTATTTTATACATGAGAATTACCCTGCTGGGTCAGAGCCACACTCCTTGTAACTTGCCTGTGACAGAAGTCCTTAGAATCACATCAATTGCTTTTCCTTCCAAAGTAATTTTAAGACACCCAAGGCTCTGGTACTACCAGATTTTTATTTTTTTAAACAAAGGAATGAGATGTAAGGGATTGTCTAAATTTGGATGGTCAAAATTTTTAGCAGCAGAACATGGCCCCTCTGCGTACACACATACACAAAATCTTGCACAATCCATCATATAATTATAAGCACCATAAGAGCAGGAACCTCATTAATTCTACGTGCTCTCTGTCCCCGAGTGCCTGAAACAGTGGCTGCCACATAGACGATAGTGTTTTCTATGTGGTTTAAAGCCGGGGTCAGCACGTGATTTCCAGAAAGGCCCAGGTAGTAAGTATTTTAGGCTTTGCGGGACATATAATCTCTGTCACAACTACTCGACTCGGCTGTTGTAGCCAAAGTAGATGTAGACAACATGGCTTTGGCTATTCCAATAAACTTTCCATAAAACACTATTTAAAAATCAGACAAAGGGGGGCACCTGGGTGGCTCAGTCAGTTAAGTATCTGCCTTTGCCTCAAGTCATGATCCCAGGGTTCTGGGATCGAGTCCCGCATCAGACTCCTTGCTCAACCGGGAGCCTGCTTCTCCCTCTGCCGGCTGCTCCCCCTGCTTGTTCTCTCTCTGACAAATAAATAAATAAAATCTTCAAAACAAAACAAAACAAAACAAAACAAAAAAACAGGCAAGGGACCAGATTTGGCCCATGGGCTATAGTTTACCAACCCAGGCTGCCAAACTCTAATTGAGAGCATGGCTCGGGAGCGGGACTGTCTGGGTGTTTATCCTAGCCCTGACAGCGATTAGCTGTGTGACTTCTTATTATGTCCTTCACAGGGGGAGTTACTATGTTCTCGGAAACTCAATTGTCTGACCTCTGAAAGGGGAGATAATACTAGAGTCTTTCTGCCCTTGTCAGATTTCATGAGTAAATATGTATGAAGTTTTGGGACAAAGAAGCTGCCTTGTTTGTCAGTATTCTTTTTATTATCCTTTGCTGAGTAGACATGGAATAGACAAATCAGTCTTTAAGAGTACAAAACCAAAGTATGTCTCTAAATACGTAGCAAGTTATGTTTAAAGCTATGCCAGTGACAAGCTGGGGAACACCAAATGTGAAATTGTGGATTTGGGATAATAGTTACCGTTTTCTATGGGTCCCAGCATCCTATTTATTTTGATCTGGTTGTGCAGTTTTAGGAAGTGCCTAATAATGGGATTAAATGGTGATGGTGTTGTTAATCATCTCGTCATGCAATCCCAGGAGACTCTTCAAATAAGCAAAGATGGCAAAGGAATTTCAAAATTCAGGTTTGTATACAAAAACGCATCAACCCAGCACAAATTAATACCATGGATATAAATTTGCAATAGGATATATTTGTGTGTGCATATCAGATTTTTTTATGTTTTATTTAGAAATATATATGTATATTTATACACACATAATACTGTATAGATGTACCTATGTGTGTATACATATATTTGTACATTTGTTATTACATGTGTAGATTCTCTGGAGGCCTTTATGGAATCCTCACATTCTAGTGGGCTGGTCCTGTTGAACGCTGTCCCGGGTGGTGGGCCCTATAGCTGGGATTTGCTCCTGTGCCCCTTGCCCTCCTCTCACCCCCATTTTTCACCTAATAGTCTGAGTAATCTTAAATATGCATCAGCGGCACTTCTGGCACTATCTTAGTGTGCGTCCTTGGCCTCCCCGTGCAGGGGCATCAAATCCAAGCTCCCACCCTTGGCCTAAAAGGCCCTGTGAGATCTGGGTTCTGTCTGACTCTCACTGTATGTTGCACCTGGCCTCTCGCTGTGCTTCAGCCCCTGTCACACAGCTGAGGGACTGTGGTCTCTTCCTGGCTCTTCAGCATGTCTGCCTCCTGCCTCCTCTGGTCCCTTATTCTCGTTGGCACTCCCTTGGCGCGAGCCTCTCTCCCGGCTCCGCTCCTGCCAGGCTGGCTCTTCCTCGGCCTCACACCTCAGTAAATGTCACCTGTTTGGAGGGGATCACCCTGTATAAGGTGGCGCCCCGCCCACCCCCATTCACTTGATCCCATCCCTCAGTTTACTTTCTTCATAGCATTCATCATAATCTCTAGTTATCTTGCTGTTCCTTTCATTGCCATCTTTCTCCTTCAGTGGGATGGCAGCTCCATGAGAGCAGGGACTTGACCTTCTTGTTGACCTCCCCTGCCTGGTCCAGTGCCTGGTCCAGACTCTAGGCGGGGCTTGCTCCATTATTTGCAAGGCCCAGTGCAAGATGCAAATGCAGGTCCTCTTGTTCAGAAGTTAAGAAGGATTTCAAGATGGCGACAGTAGAGCCTTGAGCCAAGTACTAGTCCTTTCTAAAGTTGTGTGCTCAAGAAGCTGACCCTGCCTCTAGGCCAGCCACTTAATCTCTCTAGACTCATATTGCTTGTCTGTAGAACAGCAGAGTCAGAAGTACCCCCTCACTGAGGGCTTGTGAGCATTTAAAGAGATACGGGAACCTGGGGCCTAGCAGCCACGCCCTGCCCACCATCACCTCTTGTACACGGCAGTATTGTAATTAATTATCAGCCTCGACCAAGTGAGGTGGAGCCCCCACAGCTCTGATTTTCTGGCATTCCTCTTTTCTGAATTATCTCCTTAGCAACTCTTCCAAATGACTAACCCAAGTCTATCAAATGGGATGGGGATGTGGGTGTCGCTTGCAAATTATTTTGACACATTCAAGGTATGGACCGACAGCATATTTGGTTTGCTGAAAGGAATGTGTCAAATGGAGTTAGGCTGTTATGAAAACTCGTTTGACAATAGGTAAATCATGTCACCCTTCTGAGCCCACCAGTGACACTGGAATGATAAATAATATCTGCCACCCACCTTTCCGACAAGAGTGAGGCGAGTGTGAATTGGATTAAGAGGAAGCCAGTCGAACACTTTGATTTTCTTGGGAAGAAGGGGCATGCAGGCACTGCTTGGTGGAGTGTGTGCATATCATCAGACATCCTGTTTACTTAGTCTGTGTGGCTCTGGTTACACGGTGTGCATTGTGTAACAAATCAATTGCACTTTGAATGGATACTGTTCACAGACTCTCACATTTTGATTTATTTTCGTGGTATAGCCCGCGATTCGAGTTAGTTTAGAAATGCAGAGAGGAAAAGCAGCCTGTCTTTTACATTTATATCATGGTCTCCGGGGTGCTTGTCACAGTGTGGATCACGAGATGTGGGCCTACTCCCTGGGAGGGAGCCTTAGTTCATTTGCTGGGGGGAACTCTTGCCTGGGAAGGATCTGGACACTCTGATTTTATCAGTGGTTTCTCTTTGCCAGTGGAAACGAAAATGAAGTGGAAAAATAACATCTGTGAAGCATATATTATGTATCTGACCCTCTGCCTTCAGCTTTACTTGCTCTGAGAGATTGTACAGTATAAAACTATATACTCTGATTTGGCAATTATACCTCAATAAAGCTGGGAGGGAGAAAAGAAAAAGGAATAAAAAAAGTATAAGCTCGGGACGCCTGGTGGCTCAGTCAGTTAGTCGTCTGCCTTCAGCTCGGGTCATGGTCCCAGGGTCCTGGGATCAGTACCACATCGGGCTCCTTGCTCAGTGGGGAGTCTGCTTCTCCCTCTCCCTCTGCTGCTCCCCTACTTGTGCTCTCTCACTGACAAATTAAAAAAAATAAAAAATAAAAAAAGACTATATGGTCTGGATCAGACAAGTAACTTAACCTTCCTGAATCTTAGTTTCCCTGTCCATAAAATAGCGTGTTGGGTATCTTCTCTCTGTCTCTCCAAATCTGCCCTCTACCCTTTCTACCCCAATTTCTGCTCCAAGAGGCTAGCTGTATGAATGCCGTCAGCAGGCTATGGCACCCTATGCTTTCTGTTGGGGCTGGTCAACAGGAGCCCCTGCCATAGCTGGAAGGAGGAGAACGAGGGTGGGGTATTTATTTCTCAGTTCCCATCCTGGGAATTTGCCTTGGTTAACTGTGCTCTTAGCTGAATGTCATGGCTTCTCTCAGGTTGTTGAGACCATCCCTGACTTTCCCTCAGCTTGGGACAACTGGTCCCTCCCCTTGTCCTCGTAGGCCTGAGGGTAGTGACAGTTGAGCTGCTCCTATTCTTAGGTCTCTGCAAGCTCCCTAGCGATTCCCTACACCCAACCTACACCTTTAAAAATAGCCTCTTTGGGGTGCCTGGGTGGCTTAGTCGTTAAGCATCTGCCTTCACTTATGGTCATGATCTCAGGGTCCTGGGATTGAGCCCTGCATTGGGCTCCCTGCTCGGTGGGGAGCCTGCTTCTCCCTCTCCCACTCACCCTGCTTGTGTTCCCTCTCTCGCTGTGTCTGTCAGATAAATAAAATCTTAAAAAAAATAAAAATAAAAATAGCCTCTTTGTAAATAAGCCTTCCTTCAAGGGCTTTAACTCGACTGTTTGTTTTCTGTCAGGCTCCTGATTGATTGTGGGGATAATCAGATTAGCTACTTCCTGCTGTTGGAATTTATATATATGTAGAGCTTCCAGGACAGTATCTAGCATATATCTGAGATTTAGGTCAAGTAACTTGCCTGAGGTCACAGGTGTGATTCATCTTTCCCCATCTCATTCATTCCAAACCAGCTGGGAAGCTCCAGGCATTTGGGAAAGCTGATCCTGCTTTGGGAATCGGCCAATGACTTAAGCTAGGCCAGTCAGCACGTTCCAAGCTCCTATGGACCAGGATTATTAGTTTAAGTGCAGGTACTTGACTTAATCCAGTCTAATCTGTGTGGCGGTTGGGACTTTCAGTTGGAAATTCTGGAGCACAGATGTACTGACAGGCCAAGCACTGGGTGTGGTTGCAGTAGACCTAGCTGGGAGAAGCATTTGATCACTGACCTGGTTTCATATTGCCACTGCTTTGTGATGATAATAATAGACCCACTTTCGTGGGTTTTATTGTTATTTTAAAATTCTCTGCAGATCACATGCCCCCTGTTGTGTGCACCATGGTAGATCTCTCCCTGTTCTCTGCCCTTTGCATACCAGCGTACATACTGATGCCTTGTGCTCTGGGCATGAGGTGGACCCACATCACGCTGCTGTCGGAAACCAGCCTGAGGGTGAAGCTGCTAAAAGCAGAGGGGAACCTAGAAGTCAGTGGAAACAAAACTGGAGCCCTGCTCAAACCACATTCAAACCCCTCCCTGTCACTGGACTTTTTCAATTGTGCCAACCAATAATTTTCTCATTATTGAGATTAAAAAAAAAAAGCATACTTACCGATATGCCTGGATGGTTATTTGGATTTGAAACCAGGTCTTTCTGGCTCTGGAGCTTGACAGTATTTTCATCTGTTCATTTTCATCATCATTTGGCTTTTATAGATCCAACTACATACACCTCGTTTTCCTTCAGATGAGGTTTTTCACGATTCACATTATTATGTGAGTTTCAGGGTGAAGGCCGAGCCTGTGCTGGGATCTCACTTGGTCCTCTTCCTGACCATGGGCAAGTCATCCTCCCTTGACGTCTCTGCTTTTCCATCTGTAAGGGGGGAGGCTGGACAGCACGTGTCCTCTTGGGTCTAACATTCTGTGAGCAACTGCGCAGGTGATGAGAACTGATCTTGGAGTTGGTACAGCCTGCTTGGTCAGAGGCTAATGTAGGTCTGTGCCAATTAATAATAAAAATGAAACAACCCTGCTCATTACTATAGAAACGTGGGCCATTTTTTCCACCTTACATTAATTTCCCTGAATTCAAGCTTCTTGAAATAGTTATGCTCCACATTGTAGCAGTTTAGTACATACTGTTGTGGAATATTCCCGAATCACCTCACATGTGAAAGGCTCAACTTGTGGGCAAGACCCACTCTAGTAGTTTCGAGGGCTGCTACGTCTAATCCCCATCCCAGACCTGTCACCTCCTTGGCCCTTAGACACCTCCAAAACCACTTGTCTACAGCTGAAACTTTTCTCCTCCTCCCGCTTCCGTCCTTCCTTGTGTGTTCCTTATTTCAAAGCACCATCATTTGCCCGTTGGCCCAACTAGAAACCACGAAATCATCCCTCATACTCAGTCTTGTTGATGTGGTTTCCTTAACATTTCTTTAAATCTTGAATTAGTTTTCTAGAGCTGCCATAATGAATTACCCCAAACTGGGTGGCTTAAACAATAAAAATTTATTTTCTCACATTTCAGGAGTCCAGAAGTCTAAAAATCAAGGTCTCTGCAAGGTTGGCAATACTGTACTGCACACTTCTGTCTCCACGGAGTTGGAGTGCGTCACCTCCCTGTACGTGGATATGTTCACCTCCCTGCAAGTTCTCTGAACCCCACAGTATTTGGATTTATCTGAGAGCTTCATCACGTGGGCATGATAGATCATTAACTCCATTTTTAGCCCCTTTCCCTTCTCTGGAAGACAGGGTGGGGGCAGGGCTGAAAATTCTAAGCTTCTAATCATGGCTTGGGTCTTTCTGGTGACCAGCCCCCACCCAGGAGCCCCATCCAGAGTCACCTCATTAGAAACTAAGATGCTCCTATTACCAAGGAAATTACAAGTGTTTAGGAGCTCTGTGCCAGGAACCAGGGGCAGAGACTAATATATATATATATTCTCAATTATCTCTATTATCTTACAGTACTATATTGTAATAATCTATTTATTTGTCTGTCTCTTCCCCAAGTTCCCAAAGGGAGGGATCAGGTCTTTCTTCTTATGCCCAGTGCCTTGCACAATGTTGGGCACTTAGTAGATATTAAATAAATGTGTGAATGAAGGCTGAAAGCGTCATGGGAAAACAATGCCAAGCACCTAGGAGAAGAAAGCAAAATTGTATTGAATTAGGTGTGCATGGGCCATGTTCCATCCTTTGTCACACACGTGATTATAAAAACTATATGTAATCAAAGCTGGATGTGAGATTTTGAAGCAGATTAGTCATTAATTATTTAACATGAATTAACATTATTTAACAAACATTTATCAATTGATTATGATATGTTTTTTGAGGGCTGGGTCCTTTTTTAAATTCACATTTGCATTCTTAATGCAATGTCTGGCAGTTGAAAAGTACATGCTTTTTTTCCTCTCTATTAAATTGGACAAAGGCACAAATCAGTGCTATGAGCTTTCAGAGGAAGGTGAGGACTGTGAAAAGAACCACAGAGGAAGTGGTATGGGAACTGGATACATAGTTACCTAGGGATTGGGACTCCAGCAGTAGAGCGAGCATGGGAAGGCATAAAAAGTGCTGTCTAGTCCTGCTCGATGGAATTAAAGAACGAGAAAGTTAAAATTACAAGCTGAGTCAGATCGTGGAATTCATAGAATGACAAACCATTGGTGCTCACTCAGTCTGATTACCTGAAGTGGAGGGTACTTCTTGCCTCCCTGTTGTCTGTTCTCCCCTCCCTTTTAGTAACAGGACCTTGATGTTGAGCTGCGCAAGTTTTACAGCGTCCTTTGCAGCTGGGCATGCCCATGTGAGTAAGTTCTGGTCAATGAAATATAAACCAAAGTGTCTCATGGGACTCTAGGAAATCTATTGAAAGTGGTGGGTGTGCTCTTGCTTGCCGTTTCTGGCCTCGGGCTGCTGGAGGGAGGATCTCCATGTAGGGATCAAACTGTTCTGTCAAACTAGGGAGGGTGGGGCTGCCTTCTAGGCATCTCCTCGAGGATGGATAGGAGGAGCCCGGACCTGGATGACTTCTTGGAGCTGCTAGACTTGTCCTCAGATGACTCCCTCCTATGGGAGAAATCTCCTACATGAGAGAGAGAAGTAAGCTTGTTTTCCTTTAAGGCAGTATTACTTGGGGAGGTTCCTGTTTTATATACCTAAACCTAATTCTAATTGATACATCACCCAATGTAAGTGTTATGAGTATAGAGGAACCAAGATGCATTTTCCACGGACTTAATTTTTAGTCCTGGACACATTCCAGGAGTGGAATGTCTGGCTGTCTTCCCTTTTCAAAGCTGTGACAACATGTACATCTTTTTTTTTTTTTTTAATTGAAGTATAGCTGACACACAATGTTACATTAGTTTCAGGTGTACAACATTCTGATTCAACAAGTCTAGACCTTATGCTTGGCTCACAAATGTAGCTGCCATCTGTCACTATACAATGCTATCACAATACCATCAACTGTATTCCCTATGCCGTGACGTGTATATCTTCTTGAGGGTCTTCCCTCCCTAGGTCCAGTTGTGGAATGGGACCAAGAGTCCTCAGCCTGCCCCCCTCCTTCGTTGCCCCTGAAAATAAGCGCATGGTCCCTCTCTATTGTAAGGATGTTCGTAGATAATCACTATGAGGAAACCAACCAGAAGTAACAAACGAGGCAGTTCTAAGTGGTCCTATACCCATTTCATAGCTTTAACACCTGTTAATAGTCCTCATTTCATCGAAAGTTATTAGGGAATATATTAGTTATTTATTGCTGCATGACAAATTACCCTAAAACGAGCAGTTTAAAACAATACTTGTTTATTATTTCATAGTTTCTCCAGGTGGGAATTACAGGCATGGATTAAGGGAGGGTGCTCCCGGTTCAGTTCTCTCACAAGGGTGCAGGCCACGTGTGGCTGGGGACTCCAGAATCCATGTCCAAGTTTACTTATATGGCTGATAGTAAGCTTCTAAAGTTCTAAGTTCCCTTTTTAGGTTGCTGGCAGGCCCCAGTTTTTCTCCATCTGGGCCTCTCTGTAGGCTGCCTGATTATTCACATGAAGTGACAGTGGTCATCTGAGAGAGAGAGAGAAGGAGAACCAGAAAAAGACAAATTCAGAAGACACACAGCCTTTTTCTAATCTAGTCTTGGAAGGAACATCTCATCACTTCCGTTGTATTCTATTTTTTAAAAGCAAACCATTAAATCTGGCCAACAATCCAACAGGGGAAGGATTATGCGGACTGTGGTTATCAGGAGGTGGACTCGTTGAGGGAAATTCACTTATCTTTCTGCTCCATTCTTTAATTCCTGAAGGTCATAGCTCTTCAGACATTCTCACCTCTTAAGAAGGTTCCTTTTCGGATCTGGTGAACCCAGTGGTATATTCGTTCATTCAACAAATATTCACTGCACACCAACATGCTGGGGACTGGGGATAGACTGGTCAGGATAATAGACCTGGTCACCACCCTCAAGTCCAGGTGATGCCACAGCACATAGGACCTCATTATATTTTGTTTCGCTACCAATCTGAGAAACTCCAGATAATCGCACATTTTGTCTTTGTACCTCCAGCCATAATCATCCATCTCCAGGGTGTCATTAAGGGACTTCTGGACTCCAGTGACTGATTAGAAATTTTTCTTCCAGCCCGACACTTCCCACCAGGAACGTAGTGGTAAGGATTGGTAGGCAGACAACTTTCTGGAAAAGACTTGGATTTTAATCTCGGCTTCACCCCTTACTAATTAAATGCTGTTGTGTATTCCATTTCTCTAAGCCTCATTTTAGGGGCGCCTGAGTGACTCAGTTGGTTAAGTGTCTGCCTTCTGTCTTCGGCTCAGTTCATGATCTCGGGGTCCTGGGGTTGAGCCCAGACGCGGGCTGCCTGCTCAGTGGGGAGTCTGCTTCTCCTTCTCCCTCTGCCCCCCCCAACTCATGCACACGCACATGTGTTCTCTCTCTCTCTCTCTCTCTCAAATGAATACAATCTTAAAAAAAAGCTTCATTTTACTTTTTAATGAAATGGGGACAAAAATACTGTATACTCATAGGGTTGTTGTGTGGGTTATATAAGAAAATGTTTGCAGAGTACTTGGCAGTCTGGAGAATGGTAGGCAGTACAAGGATGTTAGTGGTGCTGAATCATTACTTTGCTATTAATTTTACTACTGTGATCCATTTGGAAGTAGCAATCAGCATAGGAAAGGAATGCGTCCCCGGATAATTCAGTTCATCAAGTCCTGTTTGAGCTACCTCAAATCCTCTTGCCACACGCAGGGCCAGGTATAAATAAATTAACTAATGAAGAAAAAGGGCTATATATTTTAACTTGTTATAACTGTAATCCATTTTCCAATTGGGAAATAATCTTTTGGTAAATAGAGAAGGTGGAACATGTTCAGAATAATGGCGCTCCGTTGAAATGGTCAAATATTTAGCATGCTTTGATGCCAGCAGCAGTCAACCTTCAGAGCGCTCAGAGTATGCTCTCCCCTTGTGGCACGCTTTCCAGCTTCTAAATGTATGCCTCGCCTTTCCAGGGCTTCTTGCTTTAAATGTATTCGGAGTTTTCACACAAGCTCACACGTCGGGAATGATGAACAGCAGTTTTAAGAACACATCGTGGAAATGCCAATTTCCAGATGGATTTGTTTTGCTACAAAGTTAGTTAACACTTGATTCATGAAATAGTGGGTGCAGAGGAGATGTAGCGTGAGTACTTCTACCCACATAAGGTGAGATCCACCAAGGCAAGGGTGGCCAAAAAAAAAAACCAAAAAAAAAAAAAAAACCCAAAAACAAAAAACAACCAAGAAAACTGAAGCAAGTATTCAAATTATCTTCTGAAGATAACTCATTAAAGCCACAGAGAGAAAGGGAAAGGAAACAAACAGACAAAAATCATGTCAGCTGGTGGGCAAGCATTAACCCTTTTTAAGAACGAAGTAGTAAAATAAAGCTGTGAGTTGGTTCTGAGACTGCTTGTTTTATTCCCAAATGATGGCTAAATGTATAGTAAAACAAGAGCCTGAAATCTATTAGACCATCTCTTTTCCTTCCCCCCCTTTTCTTCTTTTTTAATTTTGTTGTTGTTGTTGTGGTGAAAGTAACATCTCTTGGAAAAGCCATGATCCAAGCACACAGGAAAGCATTTAGAGGGAATCCTTATCAGCAGACCCTTTCTGTAGTTAGACATGCTCTAGTTTAAGCCCTGAAAATGTGGGTATTTAGTTGCTCTTCCCAGTTATAGACCGACTTTCCCTGTGAGATGCTCAGTAAGAAATGTTGGAATAATAAATGGATGATGCCTGGGAGCCAAACATTTTCTGCCTCTTTTCAATTGCTCTGTGCTCCATTTCTGTCTTCTTTTTATTTTTTATTTTTTATTTTTTTCTGTCTTCTTTTTAAACGCTTCTTTTAATATATATTTTTTTTTCATTTTCAGTTGTCAAAGAATAGTATACACTTACTGTGGAAAATATAGACAACCCAAAAAGTTAAAAGAAAGTAAACAACCACTCATACCACCAAAAGATAAGCATTGTTCATATTTCAGTAAATATTTTTTTTCTCCATTATACAAACAAATATAAAAACAAGTTTTCCTTTTCTCTTTAAAAAACAGAGTCACACCATAGATAACATTTACTAAGTTGCTTTTTTTTAACTTCATAATATGTTATTGACCGTTTTCCAAGTTCTTAAATATTTTCTACAACATCCTTTTTAATGGCTACAAACTATCCCATCATTATTAATAGGTACTTTTAAAACTCAAAGTATCATTCCTCACTCCCTATTTAAAACTTTTTTCCCCCACTGCAGTAATGCTTCCATGAAATCCCTGCAGGTGACTTTTTCACACATCTGTGATTACTTTCTGAATGTCTTCCTTATTTAAACTTGTACATACACACATCATTTCTCCTATTAACCAAACTTCCTGAGATCGACATTCAGGTTAATCCATCTTTGTTTTCCTCAGAGTTCTTTAAAATGAGGAGGAACGCTTATCAAATGAAATAATTTCTTGAAATGAATTCTTCCTTAAGGGAATGAAAAGATAGCAAAATAGGAAAAGAGGTCATGTTAGCCAATTTATGACTGATGTGGGGGAGTGGCTTCTGTCTCAGTCTTCTGTCAGGTGGGCTCTCCGTGGATCCCTGCTCCCCTCCGCCCCAGCTTTCTGAGTCAAAAACATCTGGCTGCATTTTAAATTGATTCACACAATTTATTTCACCAGCCTCTAGGCCCCAAACTGTTTGTAGATATGTATCAGCGTCTGGGGTGGTAGTCAGTGGGAGCTATGGCTATGCATGGGAGATTGTAATCTGCCCTTGAGTCATTATGTTAAAATGATTCCCCCACGTTAAATTGTTTAGTGTGAAATAGAATTGTTTGCACGCCATTTACTCTTTCGTTTCTTAATTAGAGTGACCTCCAGCTTCAATCCACCAACTGTTGGATTTTATTATATCTTTCCAGGAATCCCTCCTGTAATAAGGTTAACTTTAAATACTGCATTTCCTCGAGGATGACATAAAATTCACTCTCCTTCAGAGAAAATAAATCCAAGTCTTTAATAAATAACTCCAGACAGAATTCGAGGAATATTGGAGTCATGTAATTTTGGAGGCTCTTCCCTTTGTTGTTGCATATAAATAGTGCTTTCAGCAGACCTGCCTACTTTCTAGGAGACCCCGGGTGTTAGGGCCTGTCTCTAGGGGAGATCAGGACCACTTTTACTTGATGAGGGCTAAAGAGATCTTTTTAATGTTATTTCTTTTGAGTTCAGAAATCACTGTGTGACCCTTCCTTTCTTTACATTTCCTATAAAAGAAAACCAAAACACATTGGCAGGTCAGAAGTTTGGGAACCATATTGTATGGGTTGATAAAAGCACTCGATCTTTATATTTCTGCCTCTGAATTCAGCTCCACTGGCCCCCTCCCCAGTATTCAAGCATACCACATGATAAAGTGATAAGGCCCTGGGATGCAGGGGCCAAAACAATTATCAGGACTCTTTCCTACCCTCACCCCCATGGTTTCTGAAGGTCAGATAGCTTCTACTTTCTAACTGACGTCTGTAGCTCCCACCAGGTCTTTGCTCTTTGATTGACTGTCTAGTAGTTCATTGATATCCTGACTTTAGAAGTGCCCTCTCTCTTTTTTCTTGATATCTCCCTTATCTGTAAGCATGGGTTTCTTCCCCCACTGCCGTCCTGGAGACTGATGATTTCAGGGGTAACCCTCCCGGATTCTGAAGTCCCACACAAACAGAGGCATTGCCGAGTCTCGTGTGATGTGTGGCCTTGCCTACCCTTCACCCTCCCCCGTCCCTTCTACTTTACTTTGACATTTCAAGTTTTGTCGACCAAGAAAGAATCCACTGAACATTTAAGCAAACGGGCATTTATTTGGGCAATTAGAATTTCAATTTGGGAGACAGATTCAGGTAGAAACCTGTGTTCCCAGGAAGACAAAGAGGGGTCAGGGCTATAAAGGCGAAAGGTTCTGGAATGCAGTTGTCAACCAGGCCTGTTAGCAAAACAGGAATAGGAACCAGGTTAACGGGAATGGGTTGAGTCGATATGCAAACAAGGGATGGAAACTTTGTCAAGTTGTATTGACCCCTTTCCAAATGAAGATTGGCGACGACTCAGGTGTCACGGTGAGTAGGGGGTTAAGTCCAGGCTGAGGGCTTGAAGCTGGCAGAAAGTTCACGGTTCTTCCAATGAGGACAGACATAAATTTCTCCTCCCTGTGGCCTCCTGACCCTGTTTTCAGAAAGACTCTCTTTACCAGGCTTGCTTGATCTGTTTTGAAATCTTTTATCACTCCAAAGGGCAAGGGCCTTTGTGTGTGCCCCTCCCTCTGCCTGCGGTGCTCTTTCCCACCTCTCCCAGTGCTGGTTTTCTCTCATGCTTTTGGACTCAGCCTCCATGTCATCCCTTTGGAGAGGCCTTCCTAGACCACCACACATGGTGTTCTTTATATTTAACCATCCTCAAGCATGGGTACCAACCACTCAGAACAGACTCCAGTATTAACAAATAGTTTCCTTATACTGGGGCTAACCAGGTGAATACCAGCTCTTACTGACCCACCTGATTATTTGATTCACAGCAATGTTACAATCTGTAAGTATTTGTTTGTGTATTTGCTCTTTCTGTGTATATTTCCCTGGTAGGATGTGGTTTCCATGAGAGCAAGAATTTTTCTTTGTCACTATCAAAGAGGAAAAACTTTTTTTCTATCCTCTTAAGTTCTGTGTTTAAGGGCCTGTGATTTAAAATGACAAAGTTTAGCATAAGAAAAGGCAGATTTGTATTTACTCCGGACATGAGAGGTAACAGAAAAATGTGACTCAGAAGATAGCCCAAGGCTCATATATCCATTTCATAAGGGGAAAGGAAAGAGGGGAGAAAAGGCTTTTATGGGAAGAACAAATGAATTTCTTTAGGAAAAACAAATGGGCTTTTAGGAGAGAAAAAAGGAAGGTAAGAAAGTTTGTGGTTTGTTTGCTTAAATGTTTGTTCATGTAGGTGCAGGTACTCCTCTTTTCTTTCTGGCCAGTAGCAGAAAGATTTCCTCCCAAGAGGAAATTTACGGCAGTTTCACTTTCAATTTTGTCTCTGAGAGTGAAGGTGCCTCAAAGAGGAGATTTATGGCAGCCTCATTCCTAGAAGTTTCTGTCTTTAGTCAGAAAAGGGAAGCTTTGAAAGGATTATTTCTGGATTTGTTGAATCTCCAATTTTTTTTGTCTGTTTGTTTTAGAGAGAGGGCAAGTGAGTGTGGGGGTGGGAGGACAGAAGGAAAGGGAGAGAGAGAGAATCCCAAGCAGACTTCCTGCTGAGTGTGGAGCCTGACACGGGGCTCGATCTCATGACTCTGAGATCATGACCTGAGCCAAAATCAAGAGCCAGAATCTTAACGGACTGAGCCACCCAGGTGCCCTCTGAATCGCCAATATTTTTAGTTCAACATAATAATCTTCACCTCAACTCTAAGAGTCTGAGTGGGTCTGCACATGACCTAGCACCTAGTGCTACCTCTGCCTTAGTAAGTATTCTATAAATACCTCATTGAAACATGAATAAATGAAATGGTGAGTAGAGTGCTCACCATTTGCTCATGGTGACCAGTAATTCATTGTGTTTGCTTGATCCAGGGGTGTGTGTGAGTGTGTGTGGTGGTAGTGGTGGTGGTGGTGTTGTCTATGTGAAATCTCAAAAAATATATTCATAATGCCCTAGAGAAAATGGGTTCCTTAATTTTATAACTTAAAATACAAGTTTCTTGGGGCGCCTGGGTGGCTCAGTGGGTTAAAGCCTCTGCCTTCGGCTCAGGTCATGATCTCAGGGTCCTGGGATGGAGCCCCGCATTGAGCTCTCTGCTCAGCAGGGAGCCTGCTTCCCCCTCTCTCTCTGCCTGCCTCTCTGCCTACTTGTGATCTCTCTCTCTGTGTCAAATAAATAAATAAAATCTTTAAAAAAAAAATACAAGTTTCTTTTGTTGGAAAGTCGGTAAATCCCATGACATGATACAGATGTAGTTTGTAGGTAAGATTCTTGATGATGTGGGCTTTCTCTGGCATTTTCTTTTTGTTTTGCAGGATGAGATCACCATTGGGTGGGCAGCTACTGACAGTGAAGGCTCTGAGAATTCTCTAAGGGACACTGAGAGTGACATCCTTACTGGTGGGCAGTTGGGTATGTGGAAGAGGGAGGTCTTTTCAAGAGCTGTGTGGAATGGGCCAAGTACACGCCTTTCTCCAGGGCCCTGTCTCTGTTTGAAGGGTTAATAAATATGATGGCAGCTGCCAGCCCATTACCTACTGGAATAAGATTTTTAAAACTTTCTTTTCTTTAATGGAAAATGTCAAGCATACACAGAGTAGAGAGATGATTATCATGCACCCATATGCATTGTCACCCAGCTTTAACAATTATTTACATTTGGATCATCTTGTTTCATTTCCAACCCAATCCCAATTCTCTTATACCCCTCAACACCTCCCCTCACCAGGGTATTTTAAAGTAAATCTCAGGGGTGCCTGGGTGGCTTAGTCGGTTAAACTCTGCCTTGGGCTCAGGTCATGATCCCAGGGTCCTGGGATGGAGCACTGAGTCAGGTTCCCTGCTCATTGAGGAGTATGCTTCTCCCTTTGCCCCTCCTCACTCGTGTGTTCTCTTTCCCTCAAATAAATAAATAAAATCTTTAAAAAAATAAAGTAAATCTCAGCATAATCTTTCACCTACTCATACTTCCAATCTTATTTCTATAACAGATAAGCGCACATTTAAGGAAAATTATGATTAGGGGCACCTGGGTGGTTCAGTCTTTTAAGTGTCTGTCTTCAGCTCAGATCATGCTCCCAGAGCCCCACATTGGGCTCCCTGCTCACCGGGGTGTCTGCTTCTTCCTCTACCCCTCTCCACTGCTTGTGCTCTCTCTCTCTCTCTCTGTCTGTCAAATAAATAAATAATTAAAATCTTTTTTAAGAAAGAAAATTGTGATTATACTTATATTTTTGATGGGCTTGTTGGTTTGCTATTTGTTTTTTTAAATTGTGGTAAAATAACAGATTTTATCATTTTAATTATTTTAAGTATGTAATTCATTAGAATTAAATATATTCACATTGTTACTCAACCACTCTCCATCTGTAGAACTTCTTCATCTCCCCAACCTGAAACTTTGTATCTGTTAAACAATAACTCAACATTCTCTAATCCCCAGCCTCTGGCAAACGCTGTTCTACTTTTTGTCTGTGTGAATTTTGATTCCTCTAGATACCTCATAGAAGTGGAATCATACAATATTTCTCCTTTGCGATTGGCTTATTTTACTTAGCATTTCTTTGAGTTTCAGCTAGTGTAGCACGCATCAGAATTTCCTTCCTTTTGAAGACCGAATGACATTCCATTGTGTGTTTATGCTGCATTTTATTTGTCCATTCGTCCTTTGATGGTCACCAGGTGGCTTCTACCTTTTGGCTATTGTGAGTAATTTTGCTACGAATATGGGTATATGAGTATCTCTTTGAGTCCCTGTGTTCAATTCTTTTAGGTTACATCCCTAGACATGGAATTGCTGGATCTTATGGTGATTCTATGTTTAATTTTTGAGGCGAACACACAATTTAAAAAACACCACCAGTTCTATTGCACAGCTAAAATTTTAACCATAATTCCTTAATGGTGGAAGCTTTTCTTTCAGTTATTCAAGACCCAATACTACAGTGGTTAACAGCTGAGTCATCAACTCTGGCTACCTGGGACCTTGGGTAGGTTATTGAAATATCCTGTGCCTCTATTTCCTCCTTGGTAAAATGTGGGAAAGAGGTTAAATGAACTAGTATACATAAAGCACTGCAGACAAGTGCCTGTCCATTGTAAGGACAGTCATACATGTTGGCTCTACGATACACTTATCAGGTACCAGAGCTGCCCATAAGAACTCTCATGTAAGTCTGATTCTTGTTCTATGTACATAGTCCAGGGCTGAATCCCAGACATGAGAGCCTGAAATTTGTAGGAAAAAGGACTATAAAACTAGACACACTCAAAAAATCATGCAGAATTTGGTATGAAATTTATTTAAAATCAGAGACAAGAATAACAACAAATGATCAGAGTCTTAGAGATTTGAGTTTCTTCTGAGACCTCTTTGACTAGGTCATCCGAAATGGTTATAGAGGATCCTTTTTGGTTTCAGCCTGGCTACTCTTCTCACCTAGGGTTGTGGTGAGGTTTGAATGTGTTATTATATGTCATGTGCTTAGAACAGTGCCTGACATAGGGTATGTGGTCTATAAATGTAAATTATGATGTTTGCTGGTCCATTTTCTGGAAGAGGAATTTTGAAAGAAGAAGAATTCCAGGGGAAAGTTGGTGGAGAAAGTGGTCAGCCCAGTTTGGGGCAAGAGTTTGCAGTGCCTTTGAGAGAGCTGAGAAAAGATATCAGTTGGTGCTCAGTAAGTGTTTGATGATGGTAATGATGATGATGATGGTGGTGGTGGTGGTGGTGATGGCGGCAACAATGCTGATGATGACCACAGTGATGGCTATGGGTTGTGGCTCTGTAGGTCTCTGTACTGACAGCCTCAGAATGGGCAGACCACCTGGACACTCTGAGTATGAGGGTCAGGAGTACTACTTACCTAAATTTGCTTTAGGGAGGGAATGAATTCAGCAGGCAGGGAGCTGGATTCTAAGCTGGGGGCTTCTGCCAGAAAGCGGAGGCAGTAGTGGGGCACAGCTTGTATCCATGCTAGCATGCCTTCCTCCCTTGGCCTTAGCTCCAGTTCTTTGGATAAGAGTCCTCTGGTTTCTCAGCCTGGGGGTAAAGTCCTGGGGTCAGAAGGTAGTGGCAGTAGGGTGAAACCTAGCTTTGTTTGCTTGGGGATGGAGGAACTGGGAGGGGAGCATGAGAGCCACCATTGCTCCATCAACCAAGAGCTATACCACGGCAGCACAGTTGGGAAGGGGCGGGGGGGGGGCGGTGGTGGTGAGGGAGGGAGCTGATGGAAATAGTCTTCCCAAAGATAATTTCAGTCAACCTCTTTTTCAATCCTGGTTTCTAGTGATTCTGGCCATCTTGACTCTAGTTTCTAAGCCACGTTTCTTCTTCCTCCTGTGGAGTCTCCTCCTTCACACCCTGCAGCTTCTTCCGTGCTCCCTCTCCTTCATCTACCAAAAGCCTTCCACCCTCTACTCATCCATCAGTTGTCCTGGTGACTTATTCACTGATGGCTGTCCCCCTTCGGTGCTTGTCTTGGTTATAGGTTCATTCTTTTACTATCATTTATTGGGTCTTGGCAGGGAGAGATGATGAATGCTTATCGTCAACCCTCTGTTTCCAGTGGATGCATTTCTATAGATGTCTAGAAATACCTCGCACTTGAATATTCCACTCCTAAGAAAACAATCTATCCTCTAGTGTCAGAAGTGAAGGGCAAGGCTATAATGCTTGTAAAGAATTATCCAAATCAAATATGAGCTGTGACAGTTGTCCAGGGCATGTTTCTGTTATCATTACATTCACTTTGCTGCTGTTCATGTTTACGGCTTTCACAAACATGGGCACTCATTCAGGCATCACTCAGGCCACTGAAGATATTTTCAGTTTCCTCTCTGTCTACTGATCTTTGCCAGCCTAAGACAAAGTTTCCTCTCTCTTAAGTCAGTTGATTAAAAAGGCCCACGTTTTCCAAAAGCATGGTTACCAGTTTGGCTTCCTGCTTCTACCACTCAGTTTTAGAACAATTGAGACCCTGGAATAGACTTCAGTCATTCACAGCCAACATAGCAACACCGTATGGAAGTAACATAAGTGTCCTCCAGACCGTGGGAGCTACCACAAGAAGTGAGCAGACTCTAGCCCCCAAAGCCACACACTCCCTTTACTTGGAAGGCAATAAGCACCATGAACAGACACTATAGGCACACGATAGAGGTGAAGCTCGGGGCTGACCGAAAACCATTGCTTTTGTGGGATCATTTCTCTAAAATTCTCTTAGCTTTAGTTAAACATACTGGGGAGTGTTTCTTCCTGGCCTTGTGTATTATTTTTGCATTTTAAAAAGAGAGAAAAAGGGAGGAGGAAGCATAATGAGGAGTAAATAATGGAAAGGGGTGAAAAAAAAATCTTTGTTTGTAAATGTATCAGACCTTATAAACTTGTATAATCCACGGATCATTTCCGTGGTAGACTGTTATGGTTCCAAAAGAGCCATTGTGCTAATGTAGCAGCTGATGATCTTATAGAGACTCTGCATACCAAATGCCCTTATGAAATTGGGAATGAAATATGGGAACCGAACATGGCCAATAACCATTTTTAAAAATAATGAAGTACTCTACCACCTCACTCTTCCATCAGCCCCCACCAGAATCACGAAGAGCTGAGTCAATGTAATGAACTAATTGCCTGAAAGTGTAATTTAAAAAAAAAAGAAGAAGAAGAACTCTGTATGCGTAGCAGGAAAAAAACAAAACCAAAATAGGGCTCGCATTTTGGAGCATAAAACATATTTTTGCACTCGGGTAAAATGAATGAGCCTGTGCCACATTTCATTTCAGCCGCTGCTATTTAAGTCTTAGAAATTAAATCATAGATGCCCTGGGTTTTAGAGAAGGGATGGAGGTGGGGACCTGGCTTTGCCAAGGCACTTTGGGCCTAAGTAGCAACACTCTGCTTGGTCATGCTGGAGAATAGACTGCCAATTGTGCCAAATTATATGATGCTTTTGAGATGTGCACAAATAGCCCATTACACTTTTCACAGCGTTCCTTCATTAAGCTTACAGAATTATTTCTTTATGTTTTCTTCATAATAGCTTCAGAAAGGTCAAGAACTGCTTCCTTGACTTTCTGATGCCCTTCAGGAAATTATGCTGTTAACCATTTGTGGCTTCTGCTCCTCCAAGCTGACATTTGCTCTAAGGTTTCCCATTGGTTGTATCAAGTTGTCGAGACTGGTATCTGCCTTCCTCGAACACACACACACACACACACACACATACACACACACACAGACACACACAGAGCCCTCAGCTCGGGACAGGTACTAGAAGGAGGATCATGGAATCCCTGCCAGTTGAGATTTTGCTTGACTTCCTTTTAGAGGTGATGTTCAACTGGCGGCATTTGGAAAGTACCAGAGACTGGTGGTTTGAGAGTGAATCAGACAACCTTAGTTCAAATCCAGATCTTCTGGATCCTTCTGAGCTGGGTGACCTAGGGCAAGTCATCTCAGCTCTCCAGGACTCTGATGTCCAAATGTGTAAAAAGTAGGGGATAACAGTAGTACCATCTCCGGTGGTGCTTTCCTGGCAAAAAGTAAGCATTAAAATGTTGACTCAAAACAAAACCCACTAGCCTTGGAAGCCTGCCGAGAAGAAATAAGCCTTAATTGGCAGCCCGTATACAAACCTCCATTACCAACCGGATGGTTCACGCCCAGCCCTCACACAAATCTGGGAGGAGGCAGAAGCATTTATCAAATGCTGTCTATGTGACAAGGGTTTACCTGTGCTTCTCATTTAATTCTTTACACATTCCTGTAAGACAGGTACTGTTATTGCCATGTTAAGCATGAAGACATGGATCCTCAGGGCTGGAGATAACGGCTGTTGTTTATTAAGTGTTCACTATGTGCTAGGCACTCTCTTGGACACCTTCATCTGTGTTCTTGTCAATGGACATTTCAGTCCTTTCCATTTTGTTGGTATTACAGAGAGGACTTTTCATGGGCCTTCGTGAAGATGTCTTCATGGGCACACGAACAGGATATTCTCCTTGTATTCTCCTGGGGAGTTCACACCCAGGAGTAGAGCTGCTGGCTTGAAGGTATGTGAATGTTCAATTTTACCAGATAATAGGAAATGATTTCTCAAAGTGGCTATAATAATTTATACTCCCACCAGAACATGGGAGCCTTCCTGTTGAACCACATCCTCCCTTAAACTTGGTATTCTTACTCTTTCCAAGCTAATGGGTATAAAATGCTATTTTGGCCTTGATCTAGGTTTCTCTGTTTACTAATGAGGTTGATCATCTCTTTATATATATATATATATATATATATATATATATATATATATATATATATTTATCTCTTTTTATATTAATTGGCCATAAATGTCTCCATTTCTGTGCATTCTCTGTTCCTGTCTTTTCTATTGAATTGTTTTCTTTCTCTTACTGATTTGTAGAAGTTCATAATAATTTTTTCATAATAATCTGTTGGTGGTTGTGATCATTAATTTTATTTATCAACTTGACTGGGCTAAACAATGCCCAGGTCGCTGGTAAAGTATTATTTCTGGCTATGTCTGTAACAGTGTTTCTGGAATTGATGAACATCTGGGTTTATAGACTGAGTAGAAGTCATTCTCCTAGGGCGGGTGGGCATCATCCCCTTCCTCTGGGGACCTGGAGAGAACAATAAGGTGGAGAAAGGGTGAATTCGCTCTCTGCTTGAGTTGGGACATCCGTATTTTCTTGCCCTCAAACATCTGTGCTCCTGGTTCTCAAGCCTCAGGCTCAGACTGAATTATGTCACCTGCCTTTCCGAGTCTCCAACTGGCAGAGGGCAAGTTGTGGTGCTGCTCAGCCTCCATAATCATGTGAGCCAGTGACTATAATCAATCTCCTCATATAGATACGATCTCTTTCCTATTGGAAAACCCTGACTAATACAGTGGTTGTATCATTGCAGATATGTTCTCCTTTTTATGACTTGCCTTTTTCACTTACTTCAGGGTGTTCTTAGCATAAATTCTTAGTTTTAATGGGGTTGAATTTATCAGATTTTTTTTGAATGATTAGTGCTCTTTTTATCTTTTTAATAATTTCAGTCCTCTCTATTTCCTTCTGTCATTTAAGTCTTTACTTTATCTGTAATTGACTTTTGAGTGTGATTGAGATAGGGATCCAAAATCTTATTTTTCTATTATAGGCAACTAGTTTTTACCAGCTCAATTTATTGAATTATCTCTCCCCTCCCCCAGCCTCCCCCCACTCTGCCATATTCTCTCTCTCAAGTACCAAATTTCCATATGTATTTCTGGGCTCTCTATTCTGTTCCATTGGTCAATTTATCTATTCCTGAACCAATACACATAGTTACTATGACTTTATAATAAATCTCTATGTTGTGGAACTCCACCCACTCTTTTTTTTCTTCTTATAAGATTAGTGAGTACCATCTTAGACAATTGAAAAAAATACAGAAAATTCCAGAGAAATTAAAATGTATTTATAATTTCATGACTCAGATGCAACTGCTAACATTCGGTGTATATTTTTCTATAATTTATGATACATACTCATATGAAAATATGCACAAATACATATATTTTATGTGTGTACATACACCCACATTCATTCTTTAACAAATGTAAAATAAATACTGATTGCTTTCTATAGTCGAGGCTCTGTGTTGAAGGCTTTATTGTTGCCAAACCTGAGAGAGTAGTTAGGGAATACGATAATGTTTAAGATACTAATAATAATGTTAGAAGGAAATGTGTTTTAAATTTGGCAGTTAATATGATTTCTGTTTGGGTACCTTAGTCCAGGAAAGCATTTATTTTGAATCCCTAAGGTTTATTACTGCCCTAAACTAAGAAAATAAATCTCTCTCCATCCCTAAGGTAACACACTTATCCTCCAAAGCAAACAACTCTCTGCTTGTTTAATAAAACAAGAAAACATGGTGTATTACATTTTTAAAGAGCTATACCTTGACCTTAAAACCAGATTTGGGTTCGAGTCCTCCATCTGCCACTGTTACCTTTTTGGCCTTGGGTAAGTCACAGAACTTTTGGGGTCTCAGTTTCTTCATCTTTAAAATGACGAGAATATCTATCTTGTAGAATTGCCAGGAATGTTAATGCATTTTTTAAAAGCCTCATAAAATGCTTGCCAATATGTGCTTTTGAATTTTTAATCACTTTTTATTTTATTACAAAAGTAATATGAGCTTCTGGTAAAATTTTTGAAAAGCACAGAAAGGTATACTGTGGAAACTAGAAGTCCTTCCCTCTGAATGTATCCTGTTCTCCCTCTCTCCCCCCGCCCATCCTCCACCCGCCTCTGCCGGCCCCTATCAATTTCACGCTTCTGAAAAAAAACAGCATTAAATTCTCAGGACACGTTATTCTTAAGAACATTCTAAGATTCCATAAAAGACAAAAATCCTTGAGATCCTGTATAAACATCGCATAACAGCCAAGCTACAAATGTCCAGCACATGTTGTTCCTTTAAGAAAGCTTTTATCTTAAAGTTTTTCTATTTTCTAACAACTTGGAAACAAATAAACAAGTAGAAGTACTCAAATTGAGAAGGTGATTAGAGGCTGTTTGAAAACTCACTGAACATTTGGTTATGGTATTTATCATTTTTACAATTTTTGTTCTAATGATAATACATTCTATGAAATGTCAAATAATTGTTAGGTGTATAAAGTAAAAAATGAAATTCCCTTTTCATACCCTCCCAATCCCACTCCCCAGAAACAACCATTGGGCACAGTGCTGATGTCTTAACTTTCATATTCTTGACCCACCAGACTTGAAAATGTCTCGGCTTAATCACGTAGCTTTGCTCCTTTCATGACTGTATTAATTTTGCTTTGGTTAGCTTGGGCATTTCATTTATTCATTCCTTTATTAAACATGTAGTAGGTCCTTTTTCTGGGCCAGGTCCCTAGCAAGGTGCTGGAGACTTCTAAAGGGTTGGGCCCGGTACTCTCGTCCCTAATAGATAATTATAGTATTGTGTCATAAGTGCTTTATTATTGTCAGTTAATGCAGGATTCTGTGGGACTGTAAGGGAGGGATACCAAATGCAAGTGATCTGGGAAGGCTTCCTGGAGGAATTGATCTTAGTTGAGAAGTGAAAGCCGTATTGACATAAGCTTTTGCAAGGACGAGAGCTTTGGGGATGTTAGCAGATTGAAGTCAGTGAGAAGCTAGAAGAAGAACACAGCTGTATAGGACTGAGAGCTGAAGATGTCGGAGAGAGATGGATGAGGCAGGAAGCTAGAAGAAAGGGGTTCAATCATAAAGAGCTTGTATGCACACAGGGCAAAGAGACCCATAAAAGCATCACAAGGAAGGGAGTGATAGAGCCATCTTTGTGTTTTATGAGTTTCCATCTGCCTGTAGTGGGGAGGAAGAGGTGAAGGGGTGGTGGTGAGCCAAGAGGCAGGGCAATTGGAGGCAATATAATAACCTAAGTGAGAAATACTGGTAGTCTGGAGTAAGGAAGTGACTGTAGGGGTGGGCGAAGGAGAGACATTCAAGAAGAGAGGAGGTCTTCTTCATTCAAGGGGAGTTGATACCTGGAAGAGGTCACTGAAAGTAAAGTCATTTAAGGCAGGGACCAATTATTCAAGTAAATAGTGAGGGCAAGAGATTGAGACTCTAATTTGGAAAATTAAACTAAAATTAGTTTTTAAATCTCTATTTTAATATAACAAATAATTACCTATTATAATTATGTACTAATCTTTAAGACAGAAAATTGCACAATTTTAGGAGGCACAATTTTCAACACAAATTTACAGTGATACCTTTCACTTCATTTTAAGTTTTGTGGCAAGTTCATCATAAAGATCATTTTGGGGGAAACATTTGTCCTTGCCAATTTTCCCAGGGGTATCTTCTTTTCATATTCAGATCATTTTCTTTGCATAGTGCTATTATGTCATCCCTTTATGGTTTTAAACATTGAAGTATAACTGACATATGATATTCTCTTAGTTTCAGGTATATAACAAATGATTCCATGTTTGTGTATATTCCAAATGATCACCACAATAAATCTAGTTAACATCTGTTACCATCCATAGTTACACATTTTTTTCTTGTGATGAGAACTTTTGAGACCTACCCTCTTAGCAACTTTCAAATATACAGTATAGTGTTACTGACTATAGTCACCATGTTGTATATTACATCCCAATGACTGACCTATTTTATAACTGGAAGTTTCTACCTTCTGACCCCCTTTACCTCATTTTGCTTATTTTTTTCAGCTCTTAACTAGTTTTAACCAGGCCAATTTGTCATTTGCCAAAGACTTGGCCTACGCTTGGAGCGCTTTTCCCAGATCACTTTTATTGACCTCATGAAACTTTGTATCCTTTAGAAGATTTTCAATTTGCCTTAGCAGTTGATTTGCTTTTTTGTTTTTTTTAAAGTAAGCTCTACCCACAGTGTGGGGTTTGAACTCACAACCCCCAGATCAAGAGTTGCATGCTCTACCGACTGAGCCAGCCAGGCACCTCAACAGTTTATCTCTTTTGAATTCATAGTTTAATATGGGTATTTGCAATTAACAAGAAATACTTAAATCAAGGTTATTATACATATTATAAATGGTAAGTTCTTTGGTAAATATTTTTATGTTATTGTTGACTTATACTTTTCTGTGCAACCTGTTGCCTATGGGGAGTTGGGTGATGAGAAAACTCTGTAATTAACTGTCACCTACTCACTAGGATCATGCCCCAAGAGGGAAATGTGGAACAAAGTTCTCCTTAGGGAGAAGGAAAACAGATAAAGTCTTCATCTTCTAGGACTAAATCCTTTGTGTACATCAAAGATGCAACAGAGGAGAACATGAAATGCCTTCTTCAAATTTCTCTTCCATACTTGCTCAGCTGAAAGTATTTTCTCAGCAGTGCTCACATCAAAGGCCATGAAATTTGCTTGAAGGATCTCTGTCACTCTCTAGAAGAAAGCCCATATCTCATTACCAATAAGAGAGCATCATCTTACCCACTGATGTTTTCTGAAGAAAAAAAAAAAATAACTTTTTCTTCTTCCTCAATGAGAACATAATGTTCTCTCCAGCCACTCCCTAGCCCCCTTCTCCATCAAGGAGAATTGATGGAGAAGAGATCTTGAATTATGTTAATGTCGTTATCCTTATAAAGAGTTAATTTACTGGGCTCTGTGCATTGATCCTGAATGTACACCAGGATCTTTTGATTGATGATGCACTGATTGACTATCAAACTATCTAATTCTCTCCCTTACTCTGTTTCCTCCTGATTTTCTTTCATAATTATGTATTGAGTACCACTGTGTGCTAGACACTATACTGCGTGCCTGGGCTCCCAACACAGACAGCATCCCAATACAATGGGAAGCATCATAGGGGAGTGACTGGATCCAATTTATGTTGATTGGAAGTATTGCCCTCACTCTGAATCTTTATTCCTGCCTTATAAGGCATGACTTGTAAGGGAGCATTGGTTTTCATGGAAGAGCCTAAGAGATCCCACCCCTAGCCAGATATTTTATTCCACCTTTGCTATTTAACTTCTCATTACTGTCCTTTGTTTGACAGGGATCTTTGTGAATGACAGCAGTTCCCAGGAGCTCAGCAGTTCCCAGGAGCTCAGTCACAGAAGTGACTCTGAAAACCTAGTCCCGTGTGTATGGTCCCAGCCACTTGGGAGGCACAAGGGCCTGGCAAAGTCTCAGGGGATTTTTTTTTTTTTTTAATCACACCGCCTAACATTCTTTTTCCGAAAGCAGTGCTCAGTACCCAAGAGTTTTTCCATCCTCTCCTCTGCTCATCGTTTTCCCTCTCCTTTCTTTTCCTCTCTAAGCCACAGGTATGCCTGCCCAGCATTTCTGCTCCTGGATCTTTCCCTTCCTCCCACATATACATCTTTATTTCTTTAGGAAAGCAATTCAGCTCTGACCTGGATGCTACAGTCTTGCATTCCCACAGCCAGCACTTAACAACATGTTCCTCAAGTAAGTTAAAAAACAAAACCAAACCAAACCAACCACAAACCATTGCACTGTAGACAGTAACCTTGTGGAGAGCCAAAAAGAGATGCTGCAGTTTGCAACCTTGTCTCTAGTGTCTCCCCTTCCTTCTTTCTTCCCTTCTTTCTTTCTTTCCTTCCTTCCTTCCTTCCTTCCTTCCTTCCTTCCTTCCTTCCTTCCTTCCTTCCTTCCTTCCTTCCTTCCTTCCTGTCTTCCTTCAACTCATTCACTGATACTGTGACGTGCTGTCAATTCTCCTAATAACCTGAAACAAGGGCTTGGGTGCAGGGAATTTATGTGGGAGGTGATCTTAGGGAGCAGGAGTGAGGAATGGGGAGAGTGAGTTGGGAAGGACGAAAAGCCAGTAAAGATACACTATTGAGCTGGTTATTACTGGGAACATGGGGGGCTGACTCTGGAGAGGACTCTCTGAGAAACCATGTAGAATGCCCCTCAGAACTGTCCTTCTGAAGGATGAATGGTGGGACATTCATCTACCAACTCTCATCCCCCTCTGACTGAGTGTCAGTCTTCAGGGCGGTCACACCCCAACATTCTGAGCTAAGCCCCAGGAGAGGGAAGCTGTCAACAGACTTGGGGCTGCCCACTACAGCTGCACTGGAACCAGAGAAGGGCTGACAGCATTGAGCCTGGGGCTCCACCTGAAACTATTCCAGACAGCATTTCAGGGGTGCTGCCCTCATTCCCTCCTGCTTGGTTTCTCATACAGATAACCAACTCCATCAGGACAAGGAGTTTCTCCATCTTTGTTTCCAGGGTACCCAGCAGTGCCAGACTCACAAGATCCATTAAGGTCTCATTTCCTGAACGAATGAACTAATGAAAGAGCAATGGCCTGACACCAGAAATCTGAGTTCTAGTCCCCCCAGGTCACTAGTTCCTTCATGATCTTGAATATATCAAAACCTTGCATTCAGGGGTCTGGTTTCTTAGGAATTTACAGATCTGTGTTTAAAAAGTCTCAACATCCAAGCCTTATTGAAAAAGGAGACTAATTCCTATTAGTGATTGACCTGAGAATGGAATATCATTCTCTAACTTCATGGCTTTCTTTCAGTCTAGGTTTAGATCCCTCTGAGGTGTAAAGATGAACACGTTTGAAGCAGTAAGGCTATGTCACAGAGTTAGTTACCAGAAAAACGTTTTGTTTTCTGCATGGTACATGGCTCAGAAAACCTTCACTAACACTCTCATGTGAAGAGTGATAGAATGCTAATTTCCTACAGATTCATTATCACCATGAAATGGAATTTCAGAACACATCAGAGGTAAGTATAATGTGCAAATGTAGAATTCAACAATTCAAGTTTTAGCTGCCTCATGTTTTTTATACCTCTGTCAACAGGACACTCATTAAGGGCTTTTTTCCATTATCCTACTTGAGATGAAAACTGAAGAGAATATTATAATACTCAGGATGGAAAGATGTTCTTTCAATTAACCCTTTATGAAGGGAGCCCATCTGTGTATTTATTTTTCATTATTTTTCACCTGATCACAAATATTTATTGTGCTTGGTACTGGCCAAGGTCTTGGATACAAGCTTCACAAAAACCATATTTAGTTCCTCCTCTTGTGGAGCTTATAGTCTAGTAGGGAAAGACTATATTCATTGTTTAAAATGAGCATCAAACTACATTCTGGTAAAAACACTTCTCGGAAGGAAATGTGGTTTTACTAAAGCAAAATACAATGGAAAGCATTGTCTGGGATAGTAAAGAAAGTTTCCCCACAAAAGTGGGATTTGTGTGGAAAGCTGAAGAATGAGTAAGAAAGTGAAAAGCAGGACAGCATGTGCAAAGGCCCAGGGGCAAGAACAGCAAGATGCCTCAGAAGAACTGAAAGAAGTTCAGGGGAGCTGGCTTGTCCAGAATGGGGGAGAAGTGTGGTGTCATTGAAGCTGGAGAAGTGAGCACAAGCCAGACTAGGCAGGCTTCCTGGGCAGGCTAACCATTTTGGTCTAAGCAATGGGAAGCTTTTGTACAGTTTCAGCAAACTTGGTGGCGTGATTGGATCTGCATACTTTTAAAAGGGCCTTTGTTTTCACATCCTTTTATATTTTCTATAATTAAATGAGTGATTCAAGCAAAAACATTTGTTTTTGTCTGAATTATGCTGATAATTGCAGACACGCGTGCACACACACACACACACACACACACGCATGGTGTTTCTCTAAAAGTTGTCAGTCCGATTTGCTTCAGTATTTGCTTCAGTAGTTCGTTTGTACTTCTGGGTGTTAACTACACTTACCCGATAACTAAATTCCATGTTGAAGTGTCATGGGGAATAGAGAGTCCTATCCCCACATATTAAGTGTGTAAGTGAAATTGCCCTTCACTGTTGGAAAGGGCAAGAACAACAGCCATTGCATCAACAAGATGGGTCCAAAACAAATTTGCTCGTGGTATCTGCAGGGCCTCCCTAAACTATGTCTATAACATCCATTACCTTCCCCAGATTTCTTAGCATATCCAAAAATGGATTAAGTTGCTTTGACAGGCTCTATTTTTTATGAACCTCTTTGGCTATTACTTACTATGTTATTTTCCTCAAGGTGCTCATGGACTGATTTATGATTTCATTTAAGGTTTTGACTGGTAGTTTGGATACGCTAACTAGCCCACCTTTTCCTGGATCTGCTTTTGGCTGCTTTATCTCCAACACTAAATCAGCCTGCTTAAATTTTTCTGGTACATAAGTCTCCATGACAAACACTAGTATCGGAGGTATGTCCTGCCTCGGTCGGTTCGTTGAATATGTTCAAATGAATCTCATCCCAGCTCTGCTGATTTATAAATATTTAAATTGTTTAAGTATTCTTTTACCTGCCTCTTATTAATTCTGTTTCTTGATATTCCAGAGACTCATTAATATTTATCTTATGGAGCTCCTGCTTCCTCCATTCTTGTGTTAAAGGCAGAAACAAAACAGTGGTTCCATATTCACTCTTCTTTGCATCTTTTGTAATCTGTTCTTGTTCCTGGTTTAGCAAAAGTGCCTTTGTTTTCTTGGGTGTAATGTCCTATGGTATTTTTAGAAGGCTTTGCCATATTTTCTTACTTATTTTGCTTCTCTAATTCTGTTTTTTAGCCATCTCCTGGAGTTATATTTTCTTCATACTGGGTGTTCTTTTCCCTGGACTCTACATACAATCGGATTTTTGCCTTTTTTTCCTTCAAGAGGAAACATTTATGCTTGAAGCCTCCTATATCGGAATATGCTTGTTGGTTACATAATAGCACCCACCAGCCACTTGTGTGTTCTTTTTCTAGAGGATGTACTTGAATGCCCACACCTATGTTTTTCATTCCAGTGGATTCACACAAGTTATAATCATTTAGTTCCTGAAGGATGGTTGGATGTAGTCCATTAATTTCAGAGCATGTCCAGAAAATTGATCTGAAACAACCAGTGAATATGTGAAACCAAGACAAGGGATTTCCAGTTATTAGTAAATAAAATACAATAAAAAGGAGCTAAGTTCAGGAATATACCCTATCAGAAACACCCTGGAAATTTTAACATATTTTAACATATGTCTTCAAAAGGGCACATACTGTTTACCACAATTGAAAAAAAGGGGATTCATACTGGACCACTACATTTATATGAATTTCTAGAATAAGACCAATTGAAGTGGACAGAAGTCACAACAGTGATTATTACCTCTGGGGGTAAGTATTGGCTGAAAAGGGCCTGAGGATGGTGGAAGTGAGCTGTATCTTGATGTGGATAGTGAGTCCATGGATGTGTACATATGTATTATGTAAAAATTTATCAAGCTGTACACTTGTGACTAGTGCGCCTAAAATTAACAGACTTTACTGCGTGTTAAACCTCAATTAAAAAATAAAACAAAACAAAACAATGGATGTATTAACAAAGCCAGTTGCTAAAAAAGCTGTAATAAATATTTGTATTAGCTATGTACTATATCTGAAGCGATCTGAAATATTATTTTAAAAAGTTGATATGTACCCACATAGATTTGTCTTCAGACACACCTACCTGTTCAGTAGGCTGCCAGAATGAGACTCACTATGGCTACAATCCCCCGAGTGCCTGCTGTGTGACAGGCATTGTACCCATAGTTTGTCAGCTCAGCAGAGGGAAGGTGATATTATTCCCATTTTCCAGATGAGGACATGGAACCAGAAAGATCCTAAGTGGTTGCCGAAGAGCACGTAGCTAAAGAGAAGAAATTAGAGACTTAAACTCAGATTTCTAAAACTCTTCAGCCTATGTACTTTCTCCCACTCTATGTGGCACCCAGGCATCCTAGATGGTTATGAGTTAGTATTTTTATTAGTCTTTTTTTTTACTACAGGCGATGTATGTCTGCTGTGTGTAGCTTTTAGATATCACTATCTCTTGTTTTAGGAAATAAGTATTGTAGATACATTGAAATGAGTTATAAATAACATTAGCTGATGTTTATTTGACATCTAGAGTGTGCCTAGTCTTATTCCAAAGCATCACCTAATTTAATAAGCACAGGAAGTCTGTGAGATTCGAAGTATTTATTTCCCCCATTTTACCAATGAGGCTGCTAGGATTCAGGGTGAAAGATCAGATAGCTAATAAGTTTCAGTCTGTGGTAGTGCACTTTGAGAGCACCCACCCTTTACCAGTCCATTATATTGTGTATTAATGATTCTTGAAGAATGTAACTGAAGGAAGAAATAGACTGATCAATTTTTTAAAATCTGAAAACAATTTACAAGAACAATAGACATGAGTAGAAGGAATATTTGTCGGATTTGCATCCATTAGAAAGATGAATTTGAGAAGCAGTATTGGTTTATTGGATCTTTCTGCTGTTTGGAAAGCTTATGAACTTGAGTTCAGCCCTTGCGGGCTCTTAGGTATTTTGGTGAGAGGTCACGCAATTGATGTCAGTGCTTATGGGAGCGGCTGAAAGCTGAGGTTCCCTGCTCTGCCACTTGTCTGTCTATAGACTCGTCATTTAAGAAGACAGGTCTGAGATATCTAGTCCTCTCTCTTCACTTGCTTTAATGACCATTTCTGGCACTTCTTTAGCTGTCTTGGATCATTTCACTTGACTTCTGTTATTCTATAGGTATTTTCTTATGTGCAACAAAATCTATTTCTGTAGTTAGTGTCAGATATTATCTCTATGGAGACTTACGTGGATGCTTTTGGTCCCCAAAGAATTTTTGTACAATTTCATACACTGTCAGATTATCATATTCTCTTGTTACCCAATTACTGCATCTTTACTATTTTCTTTTTTTGCCATTTCTCTCCCTGCAGATTTTGAAGCTTTTCATCATAAAGGACTTCCTAGCCCTTCTTTTTATTTTGAACACAGAAGTTCAAGAGTAGCACAACAATCAAGTTTATACTCTAGATCCATCAATTGTTAACATTTTGCCACTTGCTTTTTAAAAATCTCTCTCTATATACGTACGTGCATAAATGTGCATGTACCTGTATGTGTGCATATGATACATAATATAATGATTATACATAGGACATTTAACCTTAATTTAAGATCATTATTTAATATTCTGCCCATATTCAAATTTCTCCAAGTGTCCCAATAATGTCCTTTAGAATTGCTTCCCCCCCCCCAGTCCAGGATTCAATTGAGGATCCCATGTTTTATTCAGTTACCATGTCTCTTTGCTTTCTTTACTCTAGAACGGTTCCTCAGACTTTTTAGTGTTTCATGAATAAAGATCTCTGTTATAAACATCTTCATTTTGCCTTCCAAGTTTCAGGCATATGGTTCTAGGTACAACCACTCATCAAATTCCTGATTTGTTTCATGGATTATTCCATGGAGCCCTGCTAAGGTAAAATATTAAAATAATTCTTATGGGGGCACTTGGGTGGCTCAGTCAGTTAAGTCTGCCTCAGATTCTCTCTCCCTCTCCTTCCTGCTCACTCTCTCTCAAATAAATAAATAAATAAATAAAATCTTTTTTTTAAACACGTAGGATATTTATTTATTTATTTTTTTTAAAAGATGTATTTTTAAATTAACATATAATGTATTATTTGTTTCAGGGGTACAGGTCTGTGATTCATCAGTCTTAAACAATTCACAGCACTCACCATAGCACATATGCTCCCCAATGTCCATCACCCAGCCACCCTATCCCTCCCCCACCGGCCCCCAGCAACCCTCAGTTTATTTCGTGAGATTAAGAGTCTCTTATGGTTTCTCTTCTTCTCTGGTTTCATCTTGTTTCAAAAATAAATAAAATCTCTTAAAAAATAACATAAAAAAGAGAGCCTGGGTGGTTCAGTAGGTTAAGTGTCTGCCTTCTGCTCAGGTCATGATCTCAGGGTCCTTGGATAAAGCCCCACATGGGGCTCCCTGCTCAGAGGGGAGTCTGCTTCTCCCTCACCCCTCCCACCGCTCAGGCTCTCTGTCACTTTCTCTCTCCCTCTCTCTCAGATAAATAAATAAATCTTAAAAAAAAATAAAATAATTCTTGTGCATTTTGGAAACGATGGAAATAATTTTATTTTATTTTATTTTATTTATTTATTTTTTTAAAGATTTTATTTATTTGACAGACAGAGAGAGATCACAAGTAGGCAGAGAGGAAGGCAGAGGGAGAGGGGGAAGCAGGCTCCCTGCTGAGCAGAGAGCCCGATGCGGGGCTTGATCCCAGGACTCTGAGATCATGACCTGAGCCGAAGGCAAAGGCCTAACCCACTGAGCCACCCAGGGACCCCTTAATTTTAAAATACACCTTAGGACTTCAATGTTGTTGAAGTTGTTCGTCCAGTAAACATGTTAGCTCAACTGAAGGACACAGAGAAGAGACAGCTTCATGCTCAGCCTTTAAGAAACTCAGTTTCTAATCACAGGTGGATGGAAAATCCCTTTTCAGGAACAGATGATTTTGGTGTTTCGTGCCAGCCTGAGTTTTAGAAAGAAAGCAAAGTTCCAACCAGCCCCTTTATTGCTAAAGTCTGCTGAACTGTTGGAAGCCAGGGACACCACAAATGGCATGCTGAGGAGGAAAAGAAATTGAAATGCAAAGCGTGACTAATAAAATATTATTCTTCCAAAAGTTACCGTTGTGAACATTTCTAGCACCATCATACGCTATTTCCTTTGATAGCAGGATGAGCCTCTAAGGAAGCATCTTGGGGCTTCTTGCAAAGCAAAGAAATTAGCGATTGTTCAATGACTAAAAGGACAGTTGTGTGAGAAGTTGCCATAACAACGTGATGAGGCTGTCCCTGTGGCTTAATTTCAGTCACATTGAATTGGTCTAGATGTCGTGTTTTAAAATATGAGTCAATATTTTAGGGGTTTTGAAGAGAAGATGTAAATATTAATTGTATGGACTGAGTTCTCTTCTGAATGCAAGCCTGCCAGTGTGAGAGCTTCCAATTCACTGTCCTCATTTCTCCATCAAACAGAAGCATTTTTCTATGAAGTGGAGCCGAAATGTTCTTTCTCAAAATCTCCTTGCTCTGCACAGAGAATGTGATAAACCATCACACAGGGTACACATTGCCACCTTCTCTCCAGCATTTCATGGAAAATGGGGACATCAGTGGACATGGCGAGGTGTGGCCTGTCTGGATCTCTGTGGTTTGGGGTACATTCTGCTGAACCTGGGACTACCTTTGAACACTTAACACTTACTTACTTGTTGATAACTGCGTATGAAGGCAAGCTTCTGTGATATCTGAAAAGCATGGGCTCTGGAGTCAGATTGCCCAAATCACAACTCTGCCTTTGCCACCTGCTAGTTTTGGGACCTTGGGCAAGGTCTGTTCCTTGGGACCGGGAAAGAACTGTTCTAATTCTCCATTTCCATATATGTAAAATGAAGATCATACACTAATCCTCTCATCTGTAAAATGGTAACATAAGAATTTTTTGTTTTTCATTTGCCTACTTCACCCATCCCTGGAAAGGGATGAGTGTATTTCCTGGCAGGGAGTAAGAACTCTGTTAACAGTATCATTGTGGTTTTGTTGTTACTTCCATCATTGTTGTTGTTGGCTTTGTTGCTATTATTAGCACCAATTAGGTTTCACTCATTAGGCAGTGGAAAGGCTTCAAAGCTGAACCATAAATCCTAGCATTGAAATGAACATCTAAATCATTGGAATGAACATCTAATGAGCCGACTTACGACTTGAGGGGTCAGGCAAGAAAGGGCTGAAGAGATTGCTTGCTAGATGAGGCCACCTGTGGAGCATCTTTCCCTGAGGCTCCAAATAGGACCCCCACCACCCCTGCCCATGATGGAAGTCTGAGCTGGTGAGCTGTGCCAAGGTAGGGTTCATGTGGGCGTCCCCACGTTCCAGCAGGGCTCTGCATGGCTGCGCTTCCTGCTAAGTGATATTTACCAACTCACCTGCCTTTGCTGGGTGATAAATGCATCACCAGTTGAGTACTTTACACTTGTTTTCAATTTGTAAACCAAGCTGCTGTAGCCGGCATGATGCTCCACCTACAGTCCCACAAATGGAATGAGTAATTGCATTTCTGAATTTTTTGAAATCTTTGCTTACGTTTTCTCATCCTGCCAGAGTGAGTCCAGTTTTGACCTTGGCTATTATGGGGACACTTTTCTACCCTGTCTTCTTACCCCCCACCCTCCACCAAGGGTGGGTCTCACGTGGCCCCAAAGGAAGCATGGCGTATCATTCTCAGTTGCTGCATGACCTGCTTGGATTTGGTGCCCTAGAATCAGGGCAGAGGTGGAAACTGGGAGCCTGGCTTTCGGCCTGCTTAAGCACCCCAGAGTAATTCCCTCTGAGATCTTGGTGACTCCAGAGTGCTGCCATGGTTGGGCCGTTGGTCCCAGCTACTCAGAACATCCTCAGCATTTATCCTCTTCCCCATCTTCCCTGAGAAATGCCTCCCTCCCTCCTCTTATAATCTTTAAAGGTACTCCTCTCTCCACCAGCTCCAGAAAACCCATTAATAATCAGTTCAGTGACTGGGTTTCCACATAAGACAGGAATTGCTACTGACTTCGGACCTCCCCCAAGACAAGGAAGCCCAAAGTCTGCCTCTCTGTTTGAGATGAGAATCATAAAAATATAGAAAGAACCTAAAGAAGCAAATACCATCCCCAAATTATGCTGCAATTTTCCTTCAGAATGAGTAGCTTCATTCATTTACCTGATTTCCTGAGTGCCCACTCTGTGCCAGGCAATGCATTGGGCACTGGGGGCACGGGAGCGAACTAGGCACAGATCCTGTCATCATGGACCATCTAGAAGCACAACAGCAGGATACCCTGGGTTGAGTCCAAATCCCACAGGTGCCGGAGACCGGAGCCCGCTGTCACTGCCAGCTTGGCCGTATTATTATTTAACATTGATGAAACTCATGGTTGCTTTTATTTCTTTGGATGCCACGTGTGGAGGCAAAGCTTGTGAAGACAACAATTTGGAAAGCCACCAAAGGTTGTTATCAGGGCTTTATAGAATTGGAAGTTCCCAGATGAGATGCACCACTTTTGAAAGGTGTCACTGACTGATTTTCACCGCCTTTTGGCAGGAGTCTGGCTTTTCTTAGAGTTTTCTTGGAGGATCTAGAAGATGGAGACCAGTTATTAACTAACATTTTGCTTCTCACCTAGGGGCCCCTGAAATACGTATTGCTGGTGCCAAATTATGTTTGAATGACTTTTTGCCCCTTTCTGGCTCATCCAGCACAATTTTGTTTTTCCAACGAGAGTTTGAGCTTCTTGAGAGCATAGCGCACCTTGTTTGCTCTTACATAAATACTTAAGGAGGAGCACTATTTGCATTCGTTTACAAGTTTAGACTTTGGGTGATTGCCATTTTTATACCCTTCCAGGTACAGTCTACCGTGTCATACATGTTATATTTAGCTCTCTTGATGATCAATATTGCCTGTTTAGGTTGTTTATACCTAAATTGCCTTTCTGTGTCTGAATGATGATTTCATTTTACTTTTCAGTAACCATTCAAGGAAATATATAAGGAAGTGATTTAACACAATTGGCATGCGTTAGATGGCTTGGCCGAGGTTTTTAAGTGGGAATGCAGAAGAGAGAGAGATAGGGAACAAACCAGCAACGATCCTTAGCTTGTCATTTTCTGTTTATTTGTAGCCTCACTGGCATACAGTTTTTTTGCAGCACACAACTGATGTTTTTTTGATAATTAATGAAGGAAAACAGGGATGCAGTCTACTACAGTGTATAAGAACATGGACTTTGGGATTCTATGGACCTGACTATGAGTCATTATTCTGCCCCTTCCTTGGAGAGTGATGTTAGGCTGGTCATTGTACCTCTCTGGTACTCAGCATCCTCATCTGTGAAATCACAGTGTATTACTGTCTACTTCAAAGGTTGCTAGGAGGGTGAAATCAGGTAATGCATGGAAAGTGTTAGTACTCAATCATTGTTATCCATTAGGATGTCTTTATACCACCTCTCTCGGACATTACACAAGGTTCCCAGAGCAAAGCTATGGAATGCTAGAACATTCAACATGGACTTAATGCTTTGGAACACTTAAGCCAGCTGATTAAAAGAAAAAAGACCTTGGTTAATGTGCATAGTATTAACCTCTGCCCTTTTCTTCTCTTGCTCTGACATATGAAAGTGAAGCAGATGAGTTTGCCCTCTAGGTTTCTTCTATGTATTTTTTATTATCCTATGGTATATTTTGTGATTTCTTCTTCTTCCCACTCATGATGGTTAACTTTATGTGTCAACTTGGCTAGGCCACAGTACCCAAGTATTTGGTCAAATGCTAATCTAGATGTTGCTGTGAGATTGTTTTTTAGATGAGATTAAGATTTAAATCAGTGGACATTCAGTGAAGCAGATTACCTTCCCTGATTGATTGGGCCTTACCAAAGCAGTTGAAGATCTTGAGAGAAAAAAACCTGACTTCCTCTGAGGGAATTCTCCTTCTAGACTAGACTCAAGCTGCAACATCACCCCTTCCGTGGGTCTCCAGCCTGCCTGCCTACCCTGCAGATTTTTGACTTGCCATTCCCCCAAGTCACAGGAGCCAATTTCCTAGAATAAATTTCTCTATATACATCCTATTGGTTCTCTTTCTCTGGAGCTCTCACCTCCACCCCCAACTATTTTTAAGTCTGATTCCAACTAGGCAGGCTTTTTATATGTCTCATGGAAGGGAAGATATGGGGCATGAGTGTGGCTTGTATTCCACACCCCTCCAAATATGGCCATATATCTGCACCCATGCAGCTGAATCTTTGCTTCAGTTTCAGAGCTCTGTGTGATGCTTGATCATCCAAGATGACCGATTCTCAAGGAAAGATGAAGTTCAGTACACTTTCCTTCATAAGGCATTCTAGTAAGAATTTTAAGGATACAGGTTGGAGAAAAAGATTTTCTGTTTAATTAGGTTAACCAGAATGTGTCATTCCTGAAGCAATCTGATTAATCCATCCCTTAATATATTTTGAAGAATATTCACAAGAGACTTTGAGAATGTTTAAAGGAAATTCTAATTTTGAAATCACAAAAGCTAAGCAACAAACAAATTTTTCAATACGGCCCTGTTTATTCAATCTTCTAAAAATCTGGCCAATTTCTTCCATTTCAGAGTTTACTCTAATAGCACTAATTTATCACTCGCTTTTAAGACCAATTTTCCAACTGGCTTTCTGCACAATGATTTAAGCTATATTGGAATGGCTTGCATTTCAAGGTGGGTTTAATATCTTCTTCAGAGGCAACATTTGTGATTGGGTAAGCTTGTTGAACTTTTATGCATCTCAACAATCCAACACCTACTTACTTGGGTTTCATATGGTGTGGTTAGCACTTTGACTAACATATTTCCTGGCTGCTTAAAAAATTATGTATTTTTGATATCTAACATATTAAAATGGGTTTCATTTTGCATTAAGTTAATGTAGCTTAATAAGCTATGATATTTGCCGAGGGAGGGAAAAAAAAAGAAATCCTGCCCATCTTTTAATTTCTTTCTGAGCTGTGCATAGAGTTTCAATAAAATACTTTGAAATTTACCCGGTGAAAACACTCCCTTACAGCCTGCATTTAGTTTGGGAAGTTTTCCAGGGTATTGCTGAATTTAGTGTGCCATTATGACTACGCTTACTTATTATTGACTTTCATCAGTATTTTCTGCATGGGCTCTCCTGGGAATGGATCTTCAGATTTTAGATGCAAATGGGATGAAGCTAATGTCTGCTTGACTGGTGGCTTATGTGTAGAGTTGAAAGAAATGGTGGCTGATGTATGTTACAATCACAGAGGTAGCTGTGGTGAAATGCAAGTGGGGGAGCGAGGAAGATTTTTTCTCAGGTTGAACAGAAACAACTCAGTGAGGAGCTACTCAAGTGAATAAAGGTTTTCCGCAAAAATAGAACTATGATCAAGAAGGAACAAAAGATGCACTACTGGCAGAGTAAAGATAGATGCTTTATATTCCCAGCCCTCCAGGATTACTTATTTCAGGATAACACGCCTTTTATGGAAAGCCTGGAAGCTCAGTACAAAACAAACTACAGTTCCCATGCATCTCTGTTCCAGACTGCCTCTCTAATCCCTCTTGGCAGCAAACGCACTGACTTTCCTAAGGGCTTGGCTCAATGAAGGAGTAAGGTAAAACTGGCAAGGACAAGTGAGATATTAAAATCTTGTGCCACTGTGAAGGATTATGGAGAGAAAAATCTCATGTTTAGGTTTTCTAAGTCTTAAGGAGAGGAGTGTAAACAAGAAAAGAGTCAGTCCTTCCAACAGACTCTGAATTAGGCATATGATATATGCTCTTGACAGACTCTATTTGGCTTCTCTTTAAAAACTAAGTTGAATTGGAAAAACTAATTAATTAAAACACGTAGAAACCTTTTATTTGTTTCACATTTTTGAGTTTGTTTTCCTCTCTTAACAGAGAAGCATTAAATGGTTTTGGGCCGCGTGCGTTTCGTTATACCTCATTGTCTGCTTTGCAAGAACATGGTAGTCATACTTTTCTTTTTCTTTCTTTTTTTTTAAAGATTTTATTTATTTATTTGACACAGAGAGAGAGCTCACAAGCAGGCAGAGAGGCAGGCAGAGAGAGAGGCGGAAGCAGGCTCCCCGCTGAGCAGAGAGCCCGATGCGGGGCTCGATCCCAGGACCCTGAGATCACGACCTGAGCCGAAGGCAGAGGCTTTAACCCACTGAGCCACCCAGGCGCCCCGGTAGTCATAATTTTCACATGTGATAAGTAATCTGTTGTTAGGGGAAAGTGTTATGATGTTAGGAATGGAAAAGGAGCAGAACCCCTGGCACGTCAGACCTCGTTTTTCTGTTAATTCGGAAACTAAATTGATAGCTCTACTTTCAGGATTGATGTGATATGATGTGGAGCTTAAGAGTTGAAACCTCCTCAAATCAATCTTAGTTTCTGTCCTTAAACTTTATGGTTTTTATTCTTTTTAAAATATTGCAGAGGCACCTGGGTGGCTCAGTTGCTTAAACGTCTGATTCTTGCTTTCGGCTCAGGTCATGATCTCAGGGTTGTGGGAGCAAGCCCTGTGTTGGGTTTCACACTCAGCGGGGAGTCTGCTGGATAGTCTCTCTCTCCCTAGGCCCCTTCCCCCAAATAAATAAATAAATAAATCTTTTAAAAAAGAGATTTTAAAAAAATATTGCATTAAAACTCTATTCAAAGACAACATACAGGTGGCTAACAGGCACATGAGAGGAAGCTCAACATCACTAACTATCAGGGAAATGCAAATCAAAACCAAAGTGAGATATCACCTCACACCTGTTGGAATAGCTACTAGCAAAAAGACAAGAAGTAACAAGTGTTGGCAAAGATGTGGAGAAAAGAGAACCCTCATGCACTGTTGTTAGAAATGTGAATTGGTACAGCCACTGTGGAGAGCAATCTAGAGGTTCCTAAAAACATAAAAATCTAGAATTACATATGCTCTAGTATTTCAACTTCTGGGCATTCATCTGAAGAAAACAAACTTGAAAAAATGTCTTCACCCCCGTGTTTATTGCAACATTATTTACAATATCCAACATAGGAAACCACCTAAGTGTCCATTGATGGATGAACAGAGAAAGAAGATGTGATATGGATATACAATGGAGTATTATTCAACCATAAAAAATGAGGAGATCCTACCATTTGTGACAACATGGATGACCTCAAGGGCATTATGTTAAGTGAAAAGTCAGAGAAAGACAAATAGTGTATTATCTCACTTATATATGGAATCTATAAACAACAACAACAACAACAAAACTCCATGCTCGTAGTTACAGAGAGCAGATTGGTGGTTGCTACAGTCAGGGAGTGAGTGTGGGAGAGATAGGTTTAGGGGGGTCAAAGGTATAAACTTTCAGTTACAAAGTAAGACATGGGGATGTAATTTACAGCATGGTGACTATAGTTAATAATGTTGTATTGTATATTAAAAAGTTGCTAAGGGGGCATCTGGGTGGCTCAGTCAGTTAAGTGTCTGCCTTCAGCTCAGGTCATGATCCCAGGGTCCTGGGATTGAGCCCTGCGTCGGGCTCCCTGCTCAGTGGGGAGTCTGCTTCTCCCTCTCTCTCTGCCCCTCCCTCTACTCGTGCTCTCTCTTGCTCGTTCTCTCTCTCTCTCTCAAGTAAATATAGAAAATCTTTTTTTAAAAAAGTTGCTAAGAGTAGATCTTGAAAGTTCTCATCACAAGAAAAAAATTTTTTTAACTGTGTGGTGATGGGTATTAACTAGACTTATTGGGTGACCATTTTGCAATGTATATGCATATCAAATCATTATGTTGTATACCTGAAACTAATATAATGTTATATGTATATTGCATTTCAATTAAAAAAAAAAGCTCTATCTTGATACTGAATTTTTGGCACTCCTTTAAGTTGTGCTCCTAAGATGATTACCTCACTTGCTTCCCTTTAGTCCTGCTCTATCTCTGCTTGTCAACAGCCTTTGGGAAGAAAGCTACATATGGTGAATGGAGGTATCTATTTACCAACTACTGCCCTTATTAGTTGAGGTCTCCCCACTGGAGGTGCTAAATTCCTGGCATTTCTTTCTTTTTTTCTTTAAATATTTTACTTATTTATTTGACAGAGAGAGAGAGAGAAAGAGAGTGCAAGCAGGGGGAGGGACAGAACCTCAGAACTCCCTGCTGACCAAGGAGCCCCATGTGGGGCTCGATCTCAGGACCTTGGGATCATGACCTGAGCTGAAGGCAGAGGCTTAACTGACTGAGCCACCCAGGTGCCCCTCTTTTTTTCTTTTTTTAAAGATTTGATTTATTTATTTGAGCGAGAGAGCGAGCGTGCAAGCTGGAGGGAGGGGGAGAGAGAATCTGAAGCAGACTCCACACTGAGCACAGAGCCCAATACCGGGCTTGATCCCATGACTGCAAGATCATGACCCTAGCCGAAACCAAGAGTTGGGTACTTAACCAACTGGCCATCTAGGCATCCCTAAATTCCTGGCATTTCTGAACACCTTGCTCAAGAGCTAATTAGGCTCCCCTGGTGTGGGGAAAAAACTCCCAGGCAGAGCATACATGTTGGATACATGAGATGGGTAGCTGTCAGCATATATGGAGACTGTGCACTGCAGTTGGGGTGGACCAAGAGGATTCAGAGTGAGGGGAAATAGAGTGAGAGGTCCCAGAGCAGCCGGTGGCCAGTATCTCATTTAACGTTCCCAATAATGCCATGAGAGTTGGTACTGGGGTAAAGCAACTGAGTACCAAAAAACACAGTAATCAAGATAAATCATACTTTAATGCAATACTTTAAAAACTCAAAATTAATGCAAAAAAGCATGCTAACTAAAAATATCAACATTTTATTTTATTTATTTATTTTTTGAGAGAGAGAACACACACAAATGGTAGGGGGAGGGACAGAGGGAGAAGGAGGGAGAGAATCTTGAGTAGCTCCGTGCCCAGTGTGGAGCCCGAGGCAGGGCTCGATCTCGCCACCCTGAGATCATGACCTAAGCTGAAACCAAGAGTCAGATGCTTAACTGACTGAGCCACCCAGGGGCCCCTAAAATATTAACATTTTAAATAAAGACAGAACCAACCCCAGACTTGCACGACTCTGCCTTACTTCCTTCAGTACAATGCTGGCACTGGTTCCAATAAAACTTTATTTACAAAAAGAGGTGGCTGTAGATTGCCAATCTGATTTCTTAGAATATTGCCTGAAAATATGACATGTCTGACTACTGAGTTTCCGGTATCCTCTTAAATTTTGCTCCTGAAGCTAGTGTTCTTAGCCTTGGTACCAATATCCATCTTCCAGATGAAGACGCTGAGGCTCAGCCACACGAATCAGATTGCTCTAAGTGACCTAAGCCACCCAGAGGACTCCAGAGTGAGCACTGTCAGCCACCAATGCAGAGTTCTCTCCCAATCACTGCCCCTTTGGTGTCTATGTCAAGGAAGTGTAGAAGTGAGTCAGTTTTCCATTTCAGGCCACCCTCCTAAACTTTCTCCTATTTTGGGTAAATTGCCGTTAGTAGCTGCACAACTTTATTGGAAAAAGTACAGCAGGGTTAAGCTGATAACGATGTTGTCACTGGCTGCTTGTCGCATTATACGTAGATACTGCAAACTGAAAACTTGCCAGTTACACAAAAGGTTATTGACATGTCACAGCTGCATGTGTTTATTTCACAACCTTAGAGTAAAACCTGCAAGTATGTGTGTGCCATAAAAAGAAACGTTGGACATTTTATAATTTTGCAATATCTGATAATTGCACACGAATGTACCTGATTTTCCATTAGCTAAATGGGGTTGCCAAAAAGAACTAATGAATATTGCATGGTTGAGTTCTGTCACTTTTTAAAAGAGAAACTGGACATGAAATAATTTCTTTTAATACAGAGACAAAGACAAGTGACTTTAGAATTTCATGAGAGGTGCCAGATTGGAAAGCTTGCTTCCCAGCCTGGCTTCCTCTCCACACGGACTTACAGAAGGCTCTCAATATGGGTTTATGAATTGATTGACAGCCTAACTGATGGCCTGTTGGACACAGAGCTTTAGGATACAAAACGAGTAAATTGTCCAGGTTGGTTCAAAGCACCTTATAACGCATCCAGCTCTTTTGTTTTTAGGTCCTCACAAATGATAAAAGTGTGGGCCAGGAGTTTTTCCTACTGAAAATATGAGAGATATTGCCATGAAATTCCAACAGACTTGGAGAGAACTCTTCTGGAATTTCTGGTTTGGCTGTTTTCATCACAAGTCTTACTACTGGTGGTCACCAACTCTTTTCTTCATTGCTGAGCATACCACGCCTTTGTTTTCCTGATGATTAGTGTGAAAATATTTCTCTCTTCAATGTCAGGAAGAGATATTTTTATGTTGCTCATTTGGATAGGCATTTATCGGCCCCTTTATTTAAAATGATTCTACAGGCTCCTAAGACAACTGCTTTGGTTATGTCTCTACTGGAGATGCCAAAGTAGACAGATGTTCACCAGGTAGCCCCAGGTTGTGTTTAAGACCCAGCTTCTTAGAAGTGGAACAGCTTATGTTCATTATTCATTGACTTTCTAAAATTAATTTGAAGTGTTGGCCATTAAAGGGACAGAGAATAAATGAATTCTAATGCGTTTTAGGAGCATAAAATTAGAATGGTGTGGCTTGATGGACAGCAGTCTAATGTTATTAGCAATTCCTTCCTAGTTGGAAAAGGGAGGGGCCATGTTTCTTCGAAGTCACAATCTTCATTTTTGTACTTTGTAAATTATTAAGCATTCTATTAGAAAAATAATGAGAAGCTGCAGATTAAATGGCTAAGGCATAGTAAAAAATGACTTTTGATGGTTTTGACCTTGGGAATGTGATGATGGGTGTGGATGAGAAATAGACAGGTTGGTTCCTCATCTGAGTTCTTTTTACTGTACTGCAAGGTGGACCTACCTCTAAACTCAGTACAAGAACAATAAGCCTTATTCCATGCCCTGGAATTAAGGACATTATAAATGTATGGCAAATGCCAGAATCAATTAAATTATCTGTTGAATGACTAGTATGGGAAGAATATTGTGATACGATCTTGAGAACAAAGGAAATAAAATATAAGAGCTCATCATTGTCAATGGAGAGCTTACTGTCTGGCTGGAGAAACAAACAAGTATGTAGTTCAAGTGCAATTTTGTAGAGCTGCAATATACATGAGTAAAATGAAGTGCTAAATTATATATTGTAGGTAACCTGAGAATAATGGCATTTTTAAAGGTGCTACTTGTGATAATCATTAATTAATGGAGTTAAATAGAAAGAGTAATTTTAGGGGTCCGTGGCTGGCTCAGTCGGTAGAGCGTGTGATTCTTAATCTCAGGTTTGTGAGTTCAAGCCCCGTGTTGGACATGGAGACTATTTAAAAAAAGAAAAGGAAAGAATAATTGTAGCCAATCAAGAAATATGAAATATGATGTAATATGATATACTTGCAATGTACCTCTGGCATTTCTTTCTCTATCCCCCTTTCAGTTATCTTTTATCTCTGACCGTTAAATGTTGGAGTTCATCAAAACTCAGTCCTGAGTCATCTCCTTTTCTGTCTTTACTTTCTCTGCCTGACAAAAAGCTCATTTGTGACCCTGGTTGCAATGACCTCTCATAAACAGATGTATCACAAATTTACATTTTCAGCCCAAATTACTCCTCCAACTCCAAACCCATATACCCACTGCTTCATGGATATTGCTTCTTGGATGTCTCAAAGGATAAAAAAACACATGCACTAAACTGGGATTATGACTTAATTTCCTTCTAAATGTAGCTTTCTTCCAATGTTTGTTAGCTCGGAAAATGGCCCCACCATCTCTCTGACTTACTCCAGGCAGAGACAATCCAGAAAACTGGAGATCATTGCTGATGTTGCCATCATTCTTACTATACTGGTCAGTTCATTGTCAAGACCTGCCAATTTTACCTCCTATCTGTCTTTCAAATCCAACCATTGCTCCTCACTGTACCAAATCTACGCCCCATGCCTTTTTTTCTCTCATGGACTCGTGTTTCTTCCTTTCATAACATGTAGTCGGTAGTTAGTAGATAGTCGTATCAGACTCAGCTAGCTGCCTACTCATTCATTTCCACCTTGGTAACAAAACCTAAATTTTGTTCAGATATCTGCCCCTCCCTTTGCAACTTAGTAGAAGCTGTCTGTATTTCGATCTCTTCGTAAATCTCTTTCTAATGATTGGTTAAGGGGTAGGTACATAACCAAGTTGAGGACAATGAAACAAAAAAAGAATGTGTGCCAGGTGGCTGGGGGGATAGTATTTCTTGCTGCTAAAAGAGGATTCAGAAGAAAACAGTGTATTTTCTGCATCTGCTGACCAGGATAGGCTGCCTGGAACAGCTTAGTTACCTGCTGACAGCCTGAGAATAGAAAGCACAGAAAGAGGTGGGAAGCACGGAGACACCTGCAAGCATGTGGAGTCACCTTACCGTCAACTTCTCATGAGAGGTGGCACCATATTGGGTTTGCCAGTGTGAGGTGGAGATTTTTCTACCACTTGAAACTGCAGCTATATTAATGGACACAATAATTTCATTTTCCACTGCATGATTATTTGATTAATAAAAAAAATCAGTTTCCACCCCTTTCCCCAACTAGCTTGTATCTATGTCTGATTTGCTCACATTGGGTTCTTTCTGTAGAGGACTGTATCTGTACACAGTAGGAATTCAGGGACTAGTTGAGAATGAAAGAATGCCCCAGTCATGGAACTGGTAGGCGAAGATGTAGAAACAAGAGTATAATGACACAAAAGGATGTTTGATCAATGCCAGTCACTGGTAAGAGGAGTTTGAGACAGAAATAAACTAGGGTGGTCTGGGGGGCTACAATGATCCTTGGAGAGGAGATAAGCTCTGAGGGCATCTTTCAGCACTGGCTGGATTTGGACAGGCGGACAGACAGTAACGGTGGCAGTGGGGGAAGAACACACAAGGAAGGGATTCAAGGGCAAGAGAGTGCAGTAGAATGAGCACACTTTGCTCAGCGCCACAGCTTGAAATTTGGAAGACCTTGTGATTTGATGACAGATGTCCCTGAAAGCTACATGTAGCTTGTAGACTCATTCTGGGAGAATTTGAGAATTCTTAAAGATTTTTGAGCAGGAGTGACAGTGTCCCAAGAGTATGCATCTTGCTGGTCCTTAACTGCTGGGTAGGGGTGGCCCTCACTTAACAATCTCTAATTACTAGAGAAAGAGCAGGCCCCCATGTCCACGATTGTACAATTATGCATACAATAGGTAATGGAATTAAAAAAAAAACCACTTTAATTTTAAGCTTTTAAAAGCATGTCTCTCTAGTTGAAATTGAAAGAATAATTGCATACACAATGTCTTACCTGTAGGCAGATTTCAGAGTCATTCATTTTCAAATATCTGATGTTAGTAATTTAAGTAAGACTTCCAGGACATTATTCCTCTGCGCTACAATGTCGGCTACTCAATAATTTCAAATTGATTCATTGCCATACCTAATGGAAAAAATCATTTTAAGCACTCTACCCATTTTCCCTAAGGGAAAATGCTTGGGGCGCCCACCATTCAGTGGCTCTTATGATGTCACGACTTGATTTCACGTGCCTGCCTCTTCAGGATGTGTTTAAGGGATTTGGAGTAGAGCTTTAAATATTGGTGAATGCTAGTTGGAAAAACCCAATATCTTTGAAAGTTAAATTACTTGTGCCTAAAAAATAGGAATTCTTCAAATAAAGGTTTTGGAATGATTCATCTGAAGTAGTTATAAATCTTTGTTAATTTAATTTTGCTAGTTTTATTTATTTAAAAGATTTTATTTATTTATTTGACAGAGAGAGTACAAGTAGGGGGACCGGCAAACAGGGGGAGAGGGACAAGCAGGCCTCCCACTGAGCAGGGAGCCCGATGTGGGAATTGATCCCAGGACCCTGGGATTTTGACCTGAGCTGAAGGCAGATACTTAACTGACTGAGCTATCCAGGCACCCCAAATTTGCTAATTTTAGGACTTCTTGATATTTGCAGCTTGGTACATACTCTTTTAGAAACATTGCACATATTTGTATGTATGTGGATATGGTTATATTCCTAGCCATACTTATTAATCAAAAAATTGTTTGAAACCTAAAAACTAGGGGTACCTGGTGTCTCAGTTGGTTAAGAGTCCACACTGGGCGTGGAGCCTACTTAAACAACAACAACCTAGAAATTATGCCCTGCTTATTTTAACTCCTATTTCTCAGACATTTATTAATTAGTTTGATTTCTTTAGTTACAAGTAACAGAATGGGAATTTGGCTAACTTAAGCCCCCCAAAAAGGAGGAGGGTCTCACAATCCAGGGGAAAAGCTGAGGAGCAAGCAGGGGTGTAGCAGGGCCATAGTGGGGTTTAGGGGATATAGGGAATAGAAAATAGTGTGATCTCCTGAGAATACTGTCATTGGGATAAAGGGGCTCCATCTGTCTTCAATCCCTTTGTCCTTTGGCTCATAATTCAAATTCCAGGGAGAGACAAAGGATGAGTATAATTAGCCTAGCCTGAGCCTGCAGCCCACCTCTTCCCACCAAGCCTGAAGCCAGTGGGGAAGGGTCTTCCCTAAGGCCTTCTTTCCAAGGCCACTCATGGGAAAAACACCAGATGTTACTTACAGCACCCCACATCTGGACCCTTAGATGTCATTTTTCTCCAAACTTGTTTCTCTCAAATTCAACCTCCATATCGGCTGCCCATAGAACCCCAAACTGACTAGTCTTCTTCCTGGCTTACCACTCTGCAGTGACCCCTTAGAGATCCTGTGATTTTCCGGTGTCACTTCTTACCTCTCAGCCTGGACCTGACGGTCCAGCCTCATGAACTACTTACAGCTTCTCCCAGCTTAGCTCTGCCCTGCTCTCTCCATCCTCTGTGTTCCTGTCCTTATGTCCATCCATCGCTGGGTTTATCACGAGATTACCATGCTCAGCTATAGAGCCTGTTTCCTGCAGGCGAATTATATCCCATCCGTTTTTGTATTTCTAGGCATTGAACAACATCAGGTTTCATTATTATTTATATTACTTCTCAATGAATTTTGTGGAATGAGTAAATGAATGAACAGAATGTATTTTTCTCGATGTTCCCTTACAGATGACTATGGCAAAACCTGACATCTGTAATAACTATTATCTTTTTAAAAGTTAACTAGCTTCTAACAGTGCTGTATTATTGTTCACCCAAATTCCTAAAGGGCAATTTTTATTTGGGAGCCCTATTTTCACCGTGAAAAGAGTCCTATTTATTTCCATTTATTTCTTATGATTCCTCGCTATTTTAGGAGTGTAGAGATAAAGAGGCACATTTTCATAGTGAGATCTATATTGCTAGGTACTTTCCTAAAGCAGAAATTGGGAAATCATGGGGTGACTTGGAATAACATAGATTACCACAGGTATTATTTTGCTCGCTCGGTACCAGTAATTTCGTATTGCTCCTCTTCTAGAACATTTACCTCCCTGCCTTTTTTTTCTTTTTGCTACTAGCAGCACATTGTAAACTCTTGTGAATTTGTTATCGACTATCACCCCCAAATCCTCTTAAGCCTTTCACTCTTTAGAAGAATTCTCAGTTTATATTTGTGCTTCATAGTATTTTTCCCAAAGTGCATTGTTTTATGTTCTTGTAAATTGAACTCATCACACTTAAACTTGTGTGCCTCTCCAAGGTCTCTAGATTATTCTGTAGTGTTGATCTATTTTTTCACTGTTTATGATTTTCTGCAAATAAAAGTAATGTACAATTTATTTTGCACTTCAGATCATTAATAAAGATATTAAATAGCATGTGCTTCAGTTTTTGCCTCTGGCACCCTGCTTTGCCCAGTTTGACTCTAGCCTGTTAACAGTTATTTTTTATTCTGTCAGGTTTTTCTTCTTGTTAAAATATTGTTATATATGTATTTTTAAAACAGAAAGTAGCTTGTAACTTTTCTTAATTTCAACACCAAGGAACAGATAGCCAAGATAAATTATGTCAGAAAGGCATCTTATTTGCGCTGGAATATATATGTTTTGGGGGGAGTGTCAATTGCTTATTATAATATTTATTGAGAGTATACCATATGAATTATAGTAGCTAACACGGACGCAGTACTTGCTCTGTTCCAGAACTATCCTAGGTATTATACACAGAACGGTTTATTTAACACTTACAACAACTCTATGAGGCAGGTCCAGGTAGTTTGTCTGTTTTGCAGGTAAGGAAACTGAGATCCCAAAGGCCTGCTACAGTGCATAAGTCACAAAGCTAGTAAATGGCACAGCTGGGACTCAAACACAGGCTGTTTGACTTTGGGATCTGGGCTCTTAGCCATCTCACTATACTGGAATCAAACCAGATCTCCCTTAGTGAGAGACACTGAAATGAGTCCTATGCAGGTCTTATCCCGAGACGTTTACAACATAATACAGGGTCTGTAAGTAAACAACTTGTGTCTTTTTCTCCCTCCCCCTTGTTCCTCTCCCCAAACAGAAGTCAGCTTTCGCCTCCTTAACATTTCTTCTCTCCCTCCATATTACCACAGCCTTGGTTCAGGACATAATTATCATATGCTCAGATTCCTATCACCATCTCCCCAACTATCTCCCTAATTCCATCCTGGGCCTCTAAAATTCATTCTCTGCAAAGCAGACTGGATTACTATTAAAAAACATAAATGCGAGCTCCTCTCTTCCCTGCCTGAACCCCTCAGATGACTCCCAGGAAGAATTCCAAAGTCCTCAGCAAGCATCCAAGGCTCCTATCCCTCACAGTTTCCCACTTCCTCCTCTGAATTCCATATTCCGTGGAACTCATCTTGTGTTCACCTGTGTTGAATCCTTTGAATGAACTGTTTCTTCATTACCCACCACTTGTGATTCCCTCGCTCGCTTCCTGAAATGTTCTGTTTGGCAAGATGTGGATCATGTACCCACACTTGGAAATGGGAGTGGGGTGGGGTCTTCCTCACATAAAATGTAGGGCCTATGAATGAAGAAAGAGTAATTTTCCCGGATGAAAATGTGGGGCCTGTTGCCAGGGTAAGAGGAAGTGGGTGCTGGTCAGGAGAACACAGTTTGTCACCTAGCGTCAACCATCATAGGCATAGAATACACATGCAATAAATGACTTATTTTATTAAGGCTAATGAGCATATAATAGACATCATATAGGGCTCTTTATTTGAAAGTCTCCAACTACCCAAACTGATTCATCATTTTGAATAACCTCTTCTTTTGGATAATTTTGAATAACCTCTTTAACCAGTTAACTCGAATTTCACTTAATATATAGAGAAAGTGATCTAGGAAGAGGTTGGGTGATTGAAAATCATTAAAATGTCTGTAAGGAAGAAATTTGGATTTTCTTTGCAACAGAACATCTTTGAAATGGTGCATCATTCATGTAGAATATTACGACTCAGGGAAAGTCTTACAATCCCTTGTTAGCTGAGGGACAGGTAAGGCTCCCCTACTTACCTGCTTGAGAATTTATCACTATGATGGGACAAGTGTCACAAGTGAACTGGACCCAGACCTGTGAAATCCAGTCAGTCTGTTTTGCCTGAGTTCATCCTAACGCATGTGGAGGTTATCTAAATGGATGTGGTCAAGGTGCTTTGTCATTTATCATTTAAAAATGCTCACCCATCTCAGGAAGTTCTTGGCTTCATTAGCAAATCAAGTGAGAACTGAAGCTCATTGAATCTATCTAACTGTTCCACTTTTATGCAGGATAAATTTAGGTTTGGGGCTTTAAATGTCCCGCAACAATCAGTTATATGGATGAACCATGGGCCATTAACTAAGTTTTTTCATAAATCCTGACATCTCTAGATGTGCCCTGTGTTATTAGCCTTTGAGGTTATTGTGCTTTGGGATCAATACAACAAAACAAAACAAAACAAAACAGATCCCAAACTTTATTCTGTCCTTGAATAATATAGATAGAGAATGAAAATGTCTCGGGGTTAAGAAAAGACATGAGCATAATGTCTATGCTCAAGTGAGGTATTTCTGCGTGGTCAATATTCTTAGACCCTTGAGCATAGCATGAACAATGGCTTCCTCTGGGCTGATTTCTCACTAAAGTAGCATTTGTTCAGCTTTCATGAATAATCAATTGTATTGGCTGGTAAATGAGACCAACAATTGTTCTTGAAGTTATTGGCATCTCAGCCCAATCTCTTCTAGCCCAGTCTACACTCTAGATTTGAGTATCAGTGGAATATTGAGAGCCCATAAGTATCTGAGCAGGTTGGGAAAATACTAAAAAATGCTTTTTAAGGAGTAAAGGCTGGTTGCTGATTCTAGATTTTATAGACATTAAAAAGCTGAAGCATTGTCTATTTTTTCATAATTTGTGTGAAGGAGTGCTCTGATTATTAGTGCATTGTAACAAACTGTCCCCAAATGGAGTGGCTTAAAATACCAGCCTAATTGTACTCACTACCAAGTAGGTCAGGATATGGGGAAGGCCTGAGTCGTGCAGTTCTTACTTGGGCTGTCTCATGAGGTTATAGTCAGGTGTTGGCTGGAGCTGTAGATAGTGGGCAGGACACCCATGATAGCATACTCACATGGCTGCAGTTATGTTAACGATTGGATGGGGCTCAGCAAGGCTGTATATATGCCTGCCTGCCTATGTCATCTTCATCATGGTGGTCTTGGGGCTGTCAGTTCCCTTACATGGCACTTGGCTTTGAGCATCCCAAGAGAACAAAGCGGAAACTACATGGCTTTTTCTGACCTAGCTTCAGGATTATGTAGTCCCCCTTTCACTGCATTCTTGTGTTTACAAGTCACGAAGACCAGTCCAGAATCAGAGAGAGGGGACACAAACCCCCATCTCTCAAGAGAGGAGTGTCAAAAAGTTGTACACATGCTTTAAACCACTGCGGAGGGTCTTCAATGGGCATGAGGAAATAGCTTCCTCTTGTTGCCCAAGGTAATTTTTGGAGTATCCACTGTCCAGAAACTTCAACATTCTTTATAATACTAGGAGTTACGGAGACATAATTTTGCCCCAGTAATCCTCATTCAGGCCCAGTATCAAATAGCAATGTATTATTTCCCTTCTGAAGCAGAGCCAAGAATTTTATCCCAACTGCTGTAGGAGGAGAGGAAGAACTGAGAAGCATTTGGATCTGACTCAAGAAATTGGGATGTTAAATCCACCTGTAATGCAAAACCAATCTTACCTAGTGCTCTGTAAATTCTCTACTGAGTTTGACAAGATTTTATTTTTAACCTAGCAAATGAAAAACCCATTTGAACTACCTCGTTCTTGAATAGGCACATATTAAAGATAAATATGAGGCCATGAATGATATGTCGTCTGCTTTGTAAAATCAAGAGAATAGATTGTTCAGTCTTCTTCTTCTTTTTTTTAAAAGCAATTTCCTTCTATAGACCTTTAATACTACCAAATCTATAAAGGTCTATTGCTGACCTAGATTATCCTATAGAAAAATGAAATCTTTTCAAAGTCAACATTAAAATTCACATTATTCAGGGCTTTCTTTTTCATGGTTTATCTTACAGCATGCCTATAGGAGCGGTCTCGCTTCAAGTACAATAGTATCACTGCTGGCTTCAGCTTGGTTGGCCCTACGGTGTTATCTATTATAGAGAAGAGGTTGCTCCTTCATTAATAAACTGATAGAGGGCTCAACTGAATGCCCTCAATTTCATTTCTCTCCTCAGAGAGACAGTCTTGCAGATATGATACACTTTGTTAATGCTATTCTACATATGACTCTATGACACCTGCTTCTTCACAGTTATAGTGGTGGACTCTTACTAGCTCTAAGCAGACTAAATCTCAGAGCAGACACCTATAGATTTTGTTTTAATGACATCCTAATGAATGATGGGTTTTGTATTTTGAGCAAGTGAATTTAACTATGTTGTTGCATTTGTATCTGTTGAAAGAAAATAATTCTTGCCTTGGTACAAGTGGAAGTTAATTTAAGATAGCTATAAAAATTACTTAATATTGCAACTTTTTTCTGTTCCTCAGGCCAAAATATGGCTGGCAGATTCTTCCTAAAGTCCTATTAATGTACTTCCTGCTACCATGTTGGTTAAAAAGCAAAGCAAAACAAAATAGTCCTATTTTAAGAATGACTTACTATTTTAAAAACATAGTGATCTTTCTAATCACAAGGGTAATAATATAAGCAAAAAGGAGGCAAGAATAGAAACAATAACCTCTTATCTCAGTGCCCAAAGATTGTATGTTTATATCCTTTCAATGAATTTCTGTAATGTATGGATATACATTCACACACATACTTATGGATTATATCTGAATAAGCAATGCAGTCTCATAGTTCAAAATTCAAAAAATAAAATGGTGATAAAACAAAAAAAATCTTCCTCCTTTAGAACTTCAGCTGTCCAGTTCCCTTTTATAGAGGCTCCCAATCTTCCCTATGTTTTCTTCTTGCAGAGATATTTTAAGTAGATTCAAACAGTTATTTATGTTTTTTTCTTTTTACCCCCACCCAAATGGCAGACTTTTAGAAATCTAAAATTGAAGTGTTAAAAGCATTGGTTTCTTTTGAGGGTGGTGAGGAAGGATCTATTCCAGTCCTCCTCTCTTCATGGTTTCTCGATGTCCATCTTTACGCTATGTCACTGCTTCATATACCCTCTATGTGTGTGCCTCTGTGTTCAAATTTCTCCTTTATACAATGACACCAGTCGTCTTAGATTATGGCCCACCCTACTGATCTCATTATGACTTGATTACCTTGTAAAGACTCCCATCTCCACTTAAGGTCACTTTCTGAGGTACTGGGGTTTAGGACTTTAACATACGAATTTTGAGGAGGACACACTTAGACCCATAACACCTGTTTAAAGTATGTCATTTTACTCATAATAAAGTGTATTCGGGGATAAATTTCAAGAATTTGAATAGCTGAATAAAAGGTTATGTTCATTTGTGGTTTTTATAGATATTGCCAAGTTACCCTCCATAAAAGTTGCACTAACTGACAGTTCTCCTGAGCAATGGACAAGCATAACTTCTCCCTTCACCCCTCAACATATGATGCGTTATTGAACTTTGGGTCTTTGGTAATCTAATACATGAAAATGGCTCTGGATGTAGTTTTAATTTATACTTCTAATAAATGCATAAGCATCAGTATTTTTTCACATTTTAAGTATATGTTTTAAAAAATATGAAGTCAAGCCACAAATACCATTTTATAATTCTTTCTTTTTCACTTAAGAAATATATAATGGGCATGCTTTTATATTATGGAACATTTTTTTGACAACAGGAAAATGATAAGACTTCATACCATCCCACTGCATGTTTGTATGAAAGTTTATCTAATTAATTCCCTATTGTTATACATTTATGTTGTTTCCAACATTTTTGCTACTAAAATAATGCTAACTATAGAGATAAATCTTTGTGGACAGCTGGATAGAAATCGACTCATTGTTTTTTTGTTTTTTTTTTAAATAGTTTTTGAAACTGAATTAGTAATTAAATGAGTCTTTTCAATGCCCCACATTTTAACCCTCTTATTTCCCCTACAAAATGTGTTTGCCTGTGATTTCAAGAAAGTTACTTCTCAGCAGTTGAGGTTGGACTTAGATTTTTTCCTGTAATACGTTCTTTTTTTTCTTTTTTAAAAGATTTTACTTATTTGTCAGAGAGGGAGAGAGCACAAGTAGGGAAGGTGGCACACAGAGGAAGAGCAGACTCCCTGCTGAGCAAGGAGCCCGATGTGGAACTATTCCAGGACCCTGGGATCATGACCTGAGCCGAAGGCAGCCAGTTAGCTGACTGAGCCACCCAGGCGTCCCTCTATATTATATTCTAATCTTCCTGTAATGAATTCCATATGTCTCTGAAATCAACTGTGCCATGCACGACATCGTGTTCTAAGTATGAGTGGATGGGAACAGAACAGTTGGAAATATATTTTTGCACATTTGGGGTTTTGTATCTGTTGTTTACAGTTGATCCTTGAACAACATGGGGGTTAGGGTTGTCAAACGCCTGCACAGTTGAAAATCCACATATAACTTTTGATTCCCCAATGACTTAACTATTAATAGCTTGATATTGACTGGAATCCTTACTGATAACACAGACAGTTGACTAACACATATTTTGTATATGTATTATATTCTGTATTCTTATAATAAAGTAAGCTTGAGATAAGAAAATGCTATTAAGAAAATCATGGGGAAGAAAAAATACATTTATAGTATTGTACTGTATTTATCGAAAAAAAATCTGTGTGTAAGTGGACCCATGCAGTCCAAATCTGTGTTGTTCAAAGGTCAATTGTATAGTTTATATCCATTTGCTGAGCTAGGCAGAATAACAACAACCAATATTTACTGAGTGCTTGAAGTGTATTAACTCATTTAATCTTCTCAAAAAAGACAGGAGGACTAATGGGAGGACACTGTAATGGACAACTATCACTACAATAACACTGTAACAAACTACCTTAAATTTTAGTGCCTTACAATAGCAAGCATTTAATCTTGTTTTGCTTATGAATCCACAGTTGACTATGATTCTGCTGTGCTTGTGTAGCATCAGCTGACCTTTTTACAATCTACCTGTTGAGTCCAGATTTGCTTCTTATATCTCTCACCCCCCCCCCGCATTTGAACCAGCAGGTAGCTGTAGAATGTTGCTCTCCTAATGGATAACAAGAATGTAACAGGCAAGCCAACCCATGAAAACTCATTTGTGGCCTTCTATAACATTTCCTTGGCCAAAGCAGGTATGTCAACAACCAAGTCTGATATCACCAAGGCAGAGAAGTATGTTTTATTCAAAATGAGAGAGAAATGTAAAATTATGCACATAATTATATCACAGGAGAGTAAAGATGGAACCAATAATTTAACCTGCCATAGATACTTTTGAAGAATGGATGAATAAGTGGAAAATTTCAAAAGTTCCATATAGAGACCAAAGCCATTATTTCTTTGTTAGCATTGTGTCTGAAATCCTATAAGGCTAAAAGCCCCATAAAAGATCTTAATTTGAGAGGTAGTTAATTTGAGAGTTTCAGTTAGGACCTGAAAAAGATCCAAACGTTTGAAAGAATAGCCCTAGTTATACACAAATTATAAGGTACTGGAGAAGAAAATAAGGCATTTGCATAAGTAATTCCATGGCAAGATATACGATGGTGAGTGTCCTTCAAAGACCAATTGCAAATAAAAAGGTAGAGGGATTTACTATGTAATAATTCTTGGTTTGATCTTAAGTTCTTTAGTAATGAAAACAATAGAAGAAATTGCCTAACGGTTAAATTGAGGAAAATTTTTTACTTTCCAGAAATGCTACAGATGTACTTTTTACTATGTATATTTTAAGAGGAGACTATAGGAGTTCCACAATTTTAGAAAAACAGACTAATGTGTTTCTTAAGGCTTCTGTCTTTCAACAAATTGAACAGTCTTGAGTGTCAAAAGGGAAGTGTGAAAGGAAAAAATATGTTACTATGAAGGATCATATCGATAGTAATGTAAAACAATTAGATCCATTGTTGAGAAATTTAAAAATCCCTTTAGTCTAACTGAATTACGAACTGTGAAGTTAGAGAAACAAACAATAATAACTTTCCAGAAATAATTCATTTTGGGTCACTGCTAGAAATTAGAGAAATTCATTCACCTTTGGATGTAGGAAACCATTGCTTGTTGTCAGTCTCGATATGAAAAACAGTTATAGTAGTTGAAAAAAAATTTTTAACAACAATCTCAATTTTTATTGCATTGTTTGTCCTAATTATCTGAAAGATCACTTTAATGGTGAAAAAAATCTATTGAGGCTAAGATTGAGTGCATTTTCACATATTATTTCAGAAATTGAGAAAGATTTTTTTAATAGAATAATATTTTACCTTTAATGATATAGATGTTTGAATTAATTTTTCCCAACAACTTGCTAAGATTTTTATAGCCTATGTGAGAGTAATAGAGAATGAAATTGGTAAGCAATGGTACCCGGAAAGTCATTATAATGTAAAAGAATGTTACCACAGGAGGAAAATTTGGGGCACAGCTGAGATGAATCATTTTCACATCAGTTCGATATATTCTAATGTGTTAACAAGGATGCAGAAATAACCTAAATGAATGAAGACAATAATATAACAATGTAGCTTCTTGATTACTATGTTATCAGAGGATTGTGAGATACTTTGATAATACTTGTTTAAGTTCAAAGTTCACGTATGTTTTTTGGATTATTCTTTCGGGTGGAAATTTTTTTTTTTTTTAAGATTTTGTTTATTTATTTGACAGAGAGAAAGACATCACAAGTAGGCAGAGAGGCAGGCAGAGGGAGATGGGGAAGCAGGCTCCCCGCCGAGCAGAGAGCCTGATGCGGGGCTTGATCCCAGGACCCTGAGATCATGACCCAAGCTGAAGGCAGAGGCTTAACCCACTGAGCCACCCAGGCTCCCCTCGGGTGGAAATTCTTAAAAAATGAATCTTTTTTGGTCACACAGGAAGAGCACAAAATTCAGTCTTCCAGGATATGGTTTTGAGTTCCAACTTTGCCATTTATTAATGAGTTACTCAACTTCTCTGAGGTTTACTTTTCTCCTCTATAAAATGGGGATATAGATGTCAATTGCAAAGTCTGTGATAAGTGCAAAGTGAAATAATTTTATAATATAACATAATAAATATAATTATATGTGACAATATGTAAATATAATTTAGTTTATAATGCATAGCTATGTATACTATCATATATGAATATAATGCAATTGTTTCACACATATAGGTAGTCAAGAATTGTGGTTGCTATTAATATAAGTATTTTCCATCAGAGAGATGACTCTTCAAAAAATATTTCCCTTTTTTGAAAATACACAGATTGCCATATATATATATTTTAAAGATTTTATTTTTAAGTATTCTCTACACACAATGTGGGGCTCAAATTCACAACCCAGAGATCAAGAGTTGCATGCTCTTCCAGCTGAGCCATATATTTTTGAGTCAATTAAACATGCAGATATTCTGTGCAATAATCAACTGCCATGATTAGAGGGGCCTACAGAGGTATAAGTGTAGGATAGCAGTCAGTACTATAAGTTCAAATAGAGGACAGGGTAATACATCTGTGAAATAATCAGTATACTTGTCATCTGTTGCTGCATAACAAATTATCCCAAAACGTATCAGCTTAAAACAACCAACATTCATTATCTCCTAGTGCCTGTGAGTTGGAGATTAGCAAGCAGCTTTACTGGGTGGCTCTGGCTCAGGGTCTCTCATGTCATTTTAATGAAGACATTGGCCAGGGCTGTAGTCATTTGAAAGCTTGACTATGGCTGGACGATTCACGTCCAGGATGGTTCATTTACATGGTTGTTGGCAGAAGTCCTTCCTTGTCATTTGGACCTCTCCAAAGGGCTGTTTGTGTGTTTTTATGACATGGCAGCTAGGCTCCCCTAGAGGAAGCCATCCAGAGAGAGCAAGATGGCAGCTGCAATGACTTTCATCCCTTAATCATGAAAGTCACACACAAACACTTCTGCATATCTCATTTATTGGAGGTCAGTCACTAAATCCAGCTCACACTCTAAGGGGGAATATCAAAACATTGTGGACACATTCTAAAAGTGTAACAGTCTATGGAAAGTATAATTTGATGCTTTATGTTTGCTCTTTTAGTTTACTGTTATTTTGTCATGTGACTAATAAGTGAAGTGATGCTTAGGGTTTAGAGGGCAATGAGTGTTTAGTAGAACTGATAAGAGTTATATCTTTAATAGCAGGAAAGTAAGAAGATCGTAAGGACTAGAGTTCTGATTTGGAAAAGCAACTAATTCTTCAGTCTCTAAGATTAGAGAATCAAAAAGTTATTTATTCACTTACAGATATTTAATAAAATTTAATGAGACAAGATATTCCTTTATTGTTGACCTAAAAATAAAACTAAAACAGTGAAGTGAGGGCAAGTGAAGCCCTAAGGGGGAAAAAAAGGCTTAGACCATCTCATTCAGGAGAAAGATTTGAGATTATTTGTCACACATAGGGTGGCTTTGCAAAGTTGTCTTTGAGAGATCTTCAAGGTAGGGAAAAAGATATAGTTTAAATGTCTCGAAGAAATAGAAATCAAATATTCATTAACTGTGCTAATTGAGGGTGTTTGGACTATTCCTACTATTTTTTTCATTTGGTCTTGGATATTATGATTTAGAGAATTCACAGTTCTTTTCCTGCTTGACACATGTTCTGGGATCATTATCAGGAGATTGCTTTCCCTGGTTATGTGTTAATTAAGGGGATCAGAGTGGAGGTTGGTGGGTGCAATGTAACACAAAAGGAAGCCAGTCTGTCCTTACTATTCTTTTTTTTTTTTTTTTTTTTCCCCAAATACTTTTATTTTATTTTTTCAGTGTTGTCCTTACTATTCACTTCAGACTTGCATTTGTCTCATTCTGTTTTCCATCAGTTGGGATTGGTGGAGAAAAGTGGTGGTGATATATGTAGGATCTAAGTTGCAAATTTTTTTTAACATCAAGAAACAACATTCCATAATCATATTGAAGAAACGAACACTAGGGGAAAATCTAGAAAGGAAAAAATAGACATTCTAAAGAAAAAAGGTTCCATTGTATGACTTTGAAAAGGCATGTAATTTCAAACTTCTTCTCAGTTTGACTTGAGTGTGAAATGTAAGGGAGAGAGTGAGTGCATGAGAGAGCAAGTGAAAATGGAAGATTGCCATTCTGGATCAATTGAGATTCCGTTTTTGAAATGAAAAAAATATATATATTAGGAAGTTACAACAAAATGCTAGGGAAGAAAAAAGTGGACTAAGATTGCTAAGAGGGAAAATGTAGACTCCATCCTACACCGGTAAGACTGACCTGGGTCTATTGACTTTTCTGACACTGCTTTCATCTGTAGGCAGGGGAACCCTGCCTGGGACTTTGATAATGGATCTCTTAGCCACAGATTTAGTGCATAAAGGCATCCAGTGGGAGGTAAGATCTATTTTTGTGGTGCTAAAGCATTTGCATTAGTGTGCCCTAATTGTGTTTGCAGTAAAATTGAAGACTATTACCAGAGTGGGAAATCAGCTGAACGATCATAAATAATTGGTCCAATGAGTGGCAGAGCTGCCCAGTCAACATTTTTGTGGTCAGTGGTATTTAGGCAATGCTCACTGGGTGCCTGGCATAAATGAAGCAAAGGCCACGATTCCTAGAGAATTACCAGATCTGATTTCCTCTGGGCTCCACATGCTTTGCTCTGGGAGCTCCTAACCCTTTAGTACCACCGTTACTTGCAAAAATAACCTTCTCCACTCCTGGTCCACTCTAGGCTTCCTGCTTTCCTCATCTGAGAAGGGTAATTCTCCCTGCCAGCTACACCTCAGGGTGTGGGGCTGGTTCTGCCCTCAGGTGGTAGGAATGAGAGGAACTTGAGGTCATTGCTGGGGTGTCATGGTCTTCACGCTTTGACCCTTGGTCTCTGTCAGGGCATCTAAACCACGGCATGGTACTGCCTTTAGGTTTAGGGAGCTGGAGAGACTTCCAATGCAAACCAGAGCCTCAAACCCAGCAATCATCCTCTGTGTTCCTCTTTCCTTCCCGCCCCATATCCAACCCGGCAGTGGGTCTTGTTGCCCTGACCTTCCAAACATTCCAAATCTGGCCATTTCTCTCCATTGCCAGGGTTATTCTCCTCTCTTTTGCCTGGACTACTGGAATAACCTCTGCTTTCACTCTTACCCTCTTAAGTAGTGGCCAGAATGATCTTTAAAAAACCAGACAGTTATCTACCTAATCTATTTGTCTATCTGTAGTTTTCACTACTCTTCTTGCTTTAAAAACCTCGAGGGGCACCTGGGTGGCTCAGTTTATTAAGTGGCTGCCTTCAGCTCAGGTCATGATTCCAGGGTCCTGGGATGAAGCCCCATGTCAGGCTCTCTACTCAGCAAGGAGTCTGCTTCTCCCTCTCCCTCTGCCTGCCACTCCCCTTGCATGTTCTCGCTCTCTCTTTCTGTCAAATAAATAAATAAAATCTTTTTTTAAAAAAATTAAAAATAAATAAAAAAAATTAAAACACCTTGAATAAAATCCAGACTCACTATGTTGGCCTAAAGTTCCTATGGGTAGACTCTGACTCCTGCCTACAACATCACATCTAGTCTTAAGTGTTTATTGCTGTACTGCAAATGAATGAACCACATTCCACCCCAGACCTTTATGTGGACAATCCCCTCTGCTTAGAATGCTCTTTACTCAGTTTGCATGGCTGGTCCACACCACCACTGAGGTCTTTATTGACATCATCTCCTCAGAAAGCCATTTTAAATTTTTTTAAATTTAAATTCAATTAATTAACATATACTGTATTATTGGTTTCAGAGGTAGAATTTAGTGATTCATCAGCCTTATATAATACCCAGGGCTCATTACATCACGTGTCCTCCTTAATGCCCATCACCCAGTTACCCCATCCCCCAACCCCCTTCCCTCCAACAACCTTCAATTTGCTTCCTACAATTAAGAGTCTCTTATGGATTATCTCTCTCTCTGACTTCATCTTGTTTTACTGTTTCCTCTCTTCCCCTATGATACTCTGTTTTGCTTCTTAAATTCCACATTTGAGTGAGATCGTAAGATAATTGTCTTTCTCCAATTGACTTATTTCACTTAGTATAATACTGGTTAGTTCCATCCATGTCATTGCAAATGGCAAGAATTCATTTTTTTGATGGCTGAGTAATATTCCATTATATATATACACCACATCTTCTTTATCCATTCATCTGTTGATGGACATTTGGGCTCTTTCCTTAGCTTGGCTATTGTGGACATTGCCCGTATAAACATTGGGGTGCATGTGCCCCTTCGGATTACTACATTTGTATCTTTAGGGTAAATACTTAGTAGTGCAATTGCTGGGTCATAGGGTAGCTCTATTTTCAGCTTTTTGAGGAAGCTCCATACTGTTTTCCAGAGTGGCTGCACCAGCTTGCATTCCCAAGAAAGCCCCTTAAAAAACAAAAAACAAAAGCAAAAACACCAAACCATGCTATCTAAATAACATTTACATGTTGTGCCCTTACTCTTCTTTCATGTCTTCACAGTGTTTCATCACTACCCAAGGGTGCATTATATGGAGGTTTCTCCCACTACCCGAAAGTGGAGCATTCCTATGAAACCTTTCATAAGCTTAAGTGGTGTAAAGTAGAGAAACGATTACCATTAATTGTATGGAAAAAATTTTGGGGTGTTCCCAGACCCAAAAAATAGCTTCTGTGAGGCTTTTCTAATACCTTAAGACATATCTTGCTAATGGATGCACAGAATAAATGGAGATAAAGCATAGATGCTCACAGACACAATTCCAAGCTCCGGTGGTTTGACCTGAGATACTGAGTGTAGTTCCTGGGGAAGGAGCTCGGTGGGTCACTCTCACTGCGAGGCCGTGCGTAGTTTCTAGAATAGCTCTCGTTTTCCCTGCCACACAAATGCTGAACACTAGTTTTGCTTTTTTCATTAAAGTGAAAATCCTCTTCACTTTTCTTTGGGTTGGTGAGAACTGGTGCTAAAGGTAGGTCTTTAGTAAGGGCAAGGTGGTGTAAGGTGAACTTCTACAAAGTGGGGAATACCTGTGTTTGTTTATTATCTGTCTTCCCCGCTAGAATGTAATGACCATGAAGGCAGGGACTTGTTTTCTTTTTTGTTCCACTATAGCCCTGCCACCTAGAATGGGACTTCAAATATTGTGGGCACTCAAAAAAATGTCTATTGAAATATGAATGAACAAATAATTACTGTGATAAAGTTGCCATATCAATCACAGGCTGCATGTATCAGGTTTTTATTTCCAAAATGTCCACTACAATCTTCCACCCCATATGAACTTTGTACACTGTGACTTTGACACTCCTTCATTGAGTGGTAGGGTTTACGCTCCGCCTTCCTGAAATCTGGGCAGGCTTTCAATTGCTGTGGAAGTGACGTTATTTGGCCTTTGAGGCTAGGTCATAAAATGGTGATGATGCTTCCACCTACTTTTCTTTGGGTCACTCTCTCCTAGAACGCCAGCACGGTATAGTTAAGAGGCTCACTATATAGAGAAGACACAGATAGGTGTTCTAGTTAACAACCTCAACTAAAGGTCCAGCTGGTAACTGGCATCAGGTGTCAGACGTGTGGGTCAAGGAGCCTTAGCGTTAGCTCCAGCCCTCAGTCATTGAGTCACCATCAACCTTTGAGTCTTCCCAAATGAAGTCCCTGACATTGTGGGACAGAGACAAACCATCCTGACTGGGCCATTTCTGAGTTCCTGCGACACAGTAGTCATGAGAGATGATTAATTGCTGTTTTGTGTCACTATGTTTTTGGTTTATTACACAAAAATACGCAGCCAGAAAAACAAATGAGCAAATAACTACCCAACCTCTTTCCACTTTTCCTTTGAGGTTAAAATGGCAGACATTGGAAGAACCATCCGGGACTCAGAGACAGAAGCTACCACTTGATTATGGCAAAATAATGAGATAAAAGGAGCCTGGGACCCTGACACCATAGAGCAGTCATATCAGTTCTGAGTGGAGAGAAATGTAATTCTGTCTTGTTTACACCTTTGTTATGTTTCAGTCTTTGTTATTCACTGCAACATCTAGAGCCCATATCCTGTCTCATGTAAGAAGCACCACCACTATTTTGTTAAGTGTTGACTGTGTGGTGGGCACAGTGCTGTCCCTATGTTATATCATTTGATTGTCGTTACAACTGTATGGAGGTGGCTAGTTTCATTATTCCCCTTTTGGCGAAGAGTCAACGGAGCTCAGAGAAGTTCAGTAGCTAGCCAAGGTTTCAGAGCTGAACAGAGAAGGGATTGGATTTAAAGGCAAATCAAAGGGGCTTCAGAGCCTGAACTCTTATTTTATTCTTCTGCCTCACCTGAATTTGGCTCAAGTTTTCTCTCGGAGAAGTGGGGAGTAAGTCAGTAAAGAGAAGAGGCAAAGGAATGAATTGTCTGCAGTGGTCACTTTGGCAGGGAAAGGACAACGCATGTGCATTATTTTTTTTCTTTGGTTGTACATGTGAATAACCATGGCTTTTTCCAACCAGAACAACGAAATATGTAAATATACAAATAATCTGCCTCAATATAAATATCTCTGCTTTTCTTTACCACACGCTGTGGTTGGTGTTTTGCATATATGCAAATGTGGGATACATATTTGGATAGCCACACATGTGTGCATACATGTGCATTCCTGCATACCTCCTCTCATGGTGCTATCCATTGCATCTTGGGATGCTGTAACTCAGTAGCTGCTTATAATCCAAAAGCTAAAAATAAATCAATAAAACCCTCTTATAATGCTTGTTTTAGGTGATGAAGCACAGATGAAATAGTATGAACTCTTTTAGAAAAAGGAAGCCCAAAGAATTCTATTTGTGCCTGGGAGATATTACATATAATACTATCTATGTTGTTGGGAGAGAGCCTCATAATCTCAGTTAGTCCTCACAACAATCCTAAGGGTAAGAACTACTATCCTGGTACAGATTAGGAAGCAGAGGCATAGAAAGATCAGATGTTTTTCTAAAGGTCACACAGGTAGCAGTGTTGTTTGCCTGCAACAGAATGATGAGGAATATGCTGTTACTTGCTTTTCAGTGTGAATGAATTTGTTGTATCAATTCATACTTTATGTATTGATTTAGAAGAGGAAAACATTGGAGATGATTTCTTAATTATAGTAAGATACGAGGTCAAGGATGTTCCTGCCATTTCTTTTTAAAGGTGGTATAAACTGCCTATGATTTAGTTAAGTGAAATCTACATGGTAATGCTAACCATCTTCCAATGTTTGAAAGTTGCAAATTATATGGAAGTAGTACAAGGAATATCAAAGTGAATTATGAAATGATATAAAATAAAGAAAAACCAGTTGTGCTCTGGAAGGGAAATTCTTATTTGCTGTCCCTAATTAAGTAGGCTTTGAAGCAAGTGCTAAGAGAGTTGGGTGGTTGAGAGGATGTCAAATGGAATGCGACTCTGTAATAAATGAGAGAAGGTTGCAAGATCCAGACGCTCCTCAGATGAGCAGGGGATTCACTCCTTGCCTTGCTTGCCTCTTCTTTCTCAGTTTTTGTGGTTCTATCCAGAGACATAAATGTTTCATGTGAACTTTTGCTTACATTTGGCAAGAATGCAAGATTTTCATTCCTTACTTTTCAATAAGGGGATTGTGGAGAAGCACCCCCAGACTTTTCTGTGTTGTTCTCACCAGGCATACAGTGTATTCCAGAGATTCACAAATTCCTTCTATTTTTCACTGAGCCTCGGGATGAAAAGAATATGAGTTGGCTTTGTAAAACCTGGGATGTGTATGTGTGTGTATTTGGGATTATCTCAGTAATGGACAAAATAGATACCAGATATTGTTGTCTGTATGCTCAGTTTAAATGGACTGATTTTCTTTATTACATCTTCTGTATCTTCGCTCAGGCTGCTATAACAAAGTACCATAAACAGGGTGGTTTATAAATAACAGAAATTTATATCACACACTTCTGGAAGCTAGAAGTCCGAGATCAGGGTGCCAACATGATTGGGTTCTAATGAGACTTTCTTCTGGGTTGCAGACTGCCAAGTTCTTGTATCCCCCCAGACAGAAGGAGAGGGCTAGAGAGGTCTCTGGAGTTTCTTATATGAGGGCACTAATTGCATTCATGAAGACTCCACTCTCATGACCTAATTACTTCCCGGCGGCTTCACTTCTGAAAAACATTGGGGGTTAGGATTTTAGCATATAAATTTTGGAGGGACACAAACATTTAATCCATTGCATTCTGTTTCTCCTTGTTTTTTTTTTTTTTTTAAGATTTTATTTATTTATTTGTCAGAGAGAGAGCACAAGCAGGCAGAGAGGCAGGCAGAGGCAGAGGGAGAAGCAGGCTCCCTGCCAAGCAAGGAGCCTGATGTGGGACTCGATCCCAGGACGCTGGGATCATGACCTGAGCCGAAGGCAGTCGCTTAACCAACTGAGCCACCCAGGCGTCCCTCTCCTTGGTTTTAACATGTGTCCAAGCATTAATGGGACCAATCAATTGTTTATAGAACAATAAAGAACAGTTATGGACCTGGTGCAAAAGATAGAATTTTCTTGAACCAACTATTGCATCATATAATTTGTGAAATATCCTGTAAAAATTTGAATTTCACTAACTTTGGGCTTTAAATCAAGGTCAGCTATAGTCCAAGGTAAAAAGGAAAGCTGGCAGGAAATTGCTGGCTCCAAATTACCTAAAGTACAGAAATGATTTTGGAGAAAAATATCTTGCTAAACCTTTCTTTAGTTAAAAAAATTTTAGGCCCACACTTTCCAAAGTTTGTTCTATAAGAGAAAATAAGTTACAGGTTTAGAACTCTACAATTGGAGTCATTTGGGATTTATGGGCTTCTAAAGCACGTAAGGTTATTAAAGTACACTTACAAGTAATACACATCCTTAAGGAAGTATCAAGCACTAAAATATTTCCCTATACTTCTTCTCAAGCAAATCCTTATCTTGAATGTTTATATCTTATGACATTTTAGTAGGTCCCAACCAGGAGATGTCCAAACTACTTTGCTAGCTTTTCCAGTCTCCTTTCTACCTTTCTAGCTTGAAATATGTTTATTGAACATAGACTATGTACTACAAGCTACAAGAGGCTTTAAATATTAAGACATGACTCCTGTCCTCAAGGAATAGTCATCTTTTTAGATGACCAAATTAATCAACTCTGGTCATATTAGTTATCTGTTATTTTGTATCAGATTGCTTCAAAATTTAGCAGCTTAAAATAATAAGCACTTATTATCTCACAATTTTTGTGAGTTAGGAGTCCAGGCATAGCTTAGCAGGGTGGTGTGGCTCAGAGTGCTTCATGAGGTTACAGTAAGTGCTAGATCAGGCTGCAGTCAACTGAAGGCTTGACTGTGGCCGGAGGATCTGCCTGTACTCTCTCTTGTGTGGCCATTGTCAGACTTCAGTTCCTTATTGGCTGTTGGCTGGATGCTTCAGTTTCTCAACCTGTGGACCTCTACATAGTCTGTCTGAGTGTCCTCACAACATGGCAGCGGGCTTCCTCCAGAGTGTTCATCTCTGATGTGGTGCACCATCATTTCTGCAGTATTTTACATGTGGTAGATTCCTGACCAACTTATACGTGAGGAAGGGCAGTACTCAAGGCTGTGAGTAGCAGGAGGTAAGGATTATTGGGGTCCATCTAAGAGGCTAGCTACCAAAGAGGCTTTTCTAAATATGTTTTCTCTTCAATAGTGACCATTGTCATCACCCAGTTTCTTAGTGTAAAAACTTTGGACTCATTATCTAGATGCTCTCTCTTATTTACTAATACTATCTTATCAATCCCATCAGTCACTGAGTTATAGAACCTACTATCTTAATATCCTTTTCATCTTTCATCCTTATTGTCATTGCTTTAGTTCTGGACCTTAGTATCCATTTCAAGGGCATTTTCAATGATTGTCTCTTATTTTATTTCTCTTTTAAGTAGGTTGAATTGTATGGAATTGTCATTTTTGGAATCAATTTTGGCAGTGTATTAGTAAACTTGTACTACCATAACAAAAATACCATAGATTGGGTGGTTTAAATCACAAGATTTATTTTCTTACAGTTATGGTAGCTAGAAGTCCATAATCAGAGTGCTAGAAAGGTAAGATTCTGATAAGGATCTCCTCCTGGCTTATAGATGGCCACCATCTCACTGTGTTCATATGACCCCTTCTTTGGGCTCATACAGAGAGGGAGAGAGAGAGACAGATAGAGAGAGAGAGAGAGAGAGAGAGAGAGAGAGAGAACTGGTATTTCTTCCTCTTCTTATAAGGGTAGTGATCCCATCAGGAGAGTCCCACCTTCATGACTTCATCTAAATTTAATTATCTCTCAAAGGTCTGGTTTCTCAATATCATTACATTGAGTGTTATGGCTTTAACAGGTGAATTTTGATGACAAAATTCAGTCCATAGCAGGCAATTTCAGATGATTCAGCCTAATACTGGTTTGCAAGAATAATACATGTTCATGATAGTAAATAAAAAATACAGAAAGATAGAAAGATGAAAATAAAAATCACTAACATTTCCACCACTTGGGGATGGGCAGCAATACATTTTTATGTTATTTCCCAGTTTTTAAATGTATATACCTTTGTGAAGACTAAGATCATACTGTATGTTTGATTTTGTGTTGTGCTTTTTCATTTAACATTATTCCTTGGGCAATTTTCCATGTCATTGAATATTTTTAGAAACATTTTAAATGGCAGTGGCATATTCCACTTATTTTACCATTATTTTTTTTGTTGAACATGACAATTCTGATTTTTCAGAAATAAGGCTGTAGGAAGGAATATCACTAAGTAAGTACTTGTCTACATCTCTATTCTCTTACTATAGATTCCTAGAAATAGGATAACTGAGTCAAAGGTCATGAAATCCTTGTATTGAACTTTCAAAAGCTCTTACTTGATTTACATATTGCAAATAGCTTTGGGGAAATTTACCGGTTTATTATACCATGGGGATGTGTATTGCTACTCCTACTACTTCTACTACTACTATTACTACTGCTTTAATTTAGTAATTTGAGAGGTCAGAAAAAATTATCTAATTGTTAATAGTGACCTCCTCACTGATCTCCTTCTTGGAGTATATCCAGCTCCCATTAAGCCTCCACAGTGCTTCTAGAGAGATTTTTCTCTAAAATTCAAATTTGATTATATCACGTGGGTGCTAAAGCCAATCATTTGCTCCTCATTGTTTAACAGGTCAAGTCCTACATGTAAGAGAATGTTTTATCAGCATTTTCCTAATATGGCTACATTTCCAGTCTCATGTTTTTAATTTCCCCCTCGTATTCTCCTCTCCAGTAACATGAGACTGTTTACAGTTCTCTAAAATGCCTTGTTTTACAATTCTTTTCCTTTTCATGTGTTCTCTCTGTCTTGAATGCTTTTCCCTCTTGGTTGGCAGCACTTGCAAAGCCTGTGTAGAGAGAAGGCAGGAGACGGATGGGGTGTTCCATTCCTAAAAATGGAAATGCTACTGAGAGCGGCGCTATGCTGGGTCTTCTTACCACTGCCCTCATGGAGTTGTGTTCCAGTCTTTCACGCGGCAGCTACACCTCTCCTCTCTGTAAAACTGTGTATATCATGATGTGCCTTCTGAAGAAATTATTATTTCTTCCAAGTATCTTCTATATAATTTTTTGTTGATTCTCCCTGGCTGCAGTGGTGTTTATGCTGCCCTTTATAATGCTAAAAGATATCTTTCAGTTCCAATTTCCCTGATTCTGTCTTCTTAAACACTTCTTGAAGGCACCCTGAACTTCTGTAAAACTTGCAATTTAGTGTCTAGCATGGTGCTGTCACTTTGTTATGCATTGTTAAGCACTGCGTGTCAAAAATGCTCTTGAGGACACAAAATAAATTGCCGGTACTCAAAATAATGGCAGAAAGAGAAGCAAAAACATGTACAGTTGACCCTTGAACAACATAAATTCTAACTGCATGGGTCCACTTACACATAGATTTTTTTTCTAGATAAATACAGTACATTATTTTTTTTTTTAATACAGTACATTATTAAAAATGTATTTTCTCTTCCTTAGGATTTTCTTGATAACATTACCTTTTTTCTAGCTTTGTTTATTGTAGGAATCCAGTACATGAAACATAGAACATACTAAATATGTGTTAATTGATTATTTTGTTATTGGTAAGGCTTCCAGTGAACGGTAGGCTATTGGTCATTAAGTTTTGGGGGAGCCAAATTTACTCAGATTTTTGACTGCACACGGGGTTGGTGACCTTAACCCCAGCACCGTTCAAGGGTCAACCATTTTATAGAACACTCTCAACTCAGAGGCAAATGATAGTGTACAATAATGGAGGACTTACATTCATTGGCTGAGTTTGTCTGGCATGCATTGCTGAGTTAATGCTTACTAGGTATATGCCTACAAAAACACCCAAGACATGAAAAAATGTTTATTCATATATAGTACACTTTATTGTATTGTCATTATAATTGTATTTATATCTTTTTAAAGACAGTATTTACAGATATTACAGGGGAAAAAAAGTTTTGTTTTTTTTTAAAGAATTAGAGTTGAATTCAGTATTGTTCAACATGGTGTAACATAAACCAAGTTGCATTTGTATTTAAAATGGTACAAGTATTATCCCCTCTAGGAAATCCTTTCTGACACTTCCCATCCCCTGTGCCTCCTTTAATATGATTGATTTGTATTGATTTGTGATTTGCTGAAAGGTTGAGATGATTTATGATAAATTACAAATATCATCATCATGACTGAACTTTGATTGAATCAAGGAATCATAGAGTTGGACGGCATCTCAGATGTCATTTCGTCTAACCTCTCACTCAGTGGTAGTGGCGTTGCTGAGAGAGGGTCACATTATGTCTGCTAGGATGGCTTTCATTGTTAGAAAAGTTATTCATCACACTGTATAGAAAATTTCTCTGAGTGACAAGCCCTTGTTGGTCTGGGTTTTAACTCTACAGAGTGAATCCAACTCCTTTTTCACAAAATAGACCTTCCCATGGTTGAACCCAGCAGGCATATCCTGTCTTCCCTTCTCCGAGCTAAGCATCTCCATGTCCTCAAATGACTGGAGTGGGCTGCATGCACAGATTTGATGCCAGTCGAGCAGAGGCTGGTGTGGCTCTAGTTCTGAGAGTCTCCAAGTTACAAGTGAATGGAAGACTATTATCCCTTTTATTTCACTTTCTTATTCTGGGTAGTTTAAGAATGTATCTGTTAGCTGAACTTTATGAATTAGCCATGACTTTTTTTGGCTGCAAGTAACAAAACACTGATTCAAATGAACTTAAATAAGAAAAATCTCATTGAACTGGCAAATCTAAGGGGTGGCTTTAAGTAAAACTGGATTCTGTGATGCAATGCCAGCTGAGACTTTTCTTCTTTTCATCCCTCAGCTCTGCTTGCCCCTGTTTGACTTAATTCCTAAGTGGGCAGGGTAGCCTGCTGCCCCACATTGCTACCATTAGAGCTTGTTATCGTAGACAAGGAGGGACCATCTCCTTTGGTCTCTCTCACAGAATGCCTGAAGAGAATGGCTGAGCTTGGGTCATGTGCCCATCCCCTAGCAAATCATGTAGCCAAATAGCTTGGAGTGCTTTGATCCAGCTTGTTTTCTGTGAACCATGCTCTGCTCTTCCCAACCCCTACTCCGCTGCACCCCCTCCCTCCCCGTTGCTTTGCCTTCACCTTACCCTTTGGTGGAAGGAATAAATGTGATCAGCTCCATCTGAGTTTCTCAGACTGGGAAAAGTTACTATAGCATGGGGTCAGGGTTGGTTAACCAAAGGATGTGATGCTGGGAAGATAAGCATATGTCTACCAAGTTACCTAATGGGCTATTCTAAAAAGACCATGGTTCAGATATTCAGAGTCCCAAATGCAGAAATGTTATGGCTGGATGAAACCAGTTGCAGTGGTCAGATGCATATGTATTTTTTTATAATATGTAGGTCATTTCCAACTCAAAGTTTCCCCCTAGGTGCCTTAGACAGTATCAGGACTCAAAATACATTTTACCGTAATATTGAAAAGCTGCCTACAATGTGCTTAAGTTAATATTTTGAAAAAGTCACTTTTCCTCAGGAGCACAGTATATTGGATTATAGTCATAATGCTCACTTGCTTACATGTCCGAGTTATACTTCATTGTTTGAGGCAAGGTCATACATCCTGTTCCATTTCTAAATCTATTCCGATTTGAGAGATTCCCTGTTGTGATACTCTTCTTTATGATATTTAAAAACTACATGGAGAGATGGAGGCTGAGCTAGATTAAAGTTGTACAAATCTGATTAACATCATCTGCTCTGTTTCAAAGGTCAGGTGCACTCAACGAATTTACTTTGAAATTATTTTGTTTATTTTGTGGGCATATACATCATGAGCTTTCTAAAGGTCAAAAGTAGAGTTTGTTCTTGGATTCTAAAGTAATCTGATTTCCATTTACAGTATGCTTTGGTGACCCTAAATGCAGAAGCCAGCCCAGTTAAGTCATACTTCCAGTTTGTATTTGGTTTAATTTTCTCATGAAGAAAATCCCTGCTAGATTAAGGCAGTGGTGAAATATCATTTCCCCTAAATTACTTTTATTTCCAACTAGGTTCATAGGGGAACACTACTCATAAATGACACCCGAACTGTGAACGTTGGGTTTCATGCCCATTCTGTTTTCAAAGATGTGAAAGCATCTTTGTCAGCTAGTTTCTTAGCTGGAAACTAGAGCAAAGGTCAGAAAAGTTAGGACTTCTGGGTTTTATTAAAATTTACCTGGTAGGGGTCCTGAAGCTGAAGGGGTCCTGTGTGTAAAGGTACTGTGTGTTTCATGGAGAAGAGGCTCCAACAGTCTTATTTACTATTAAAAAAATCAAGAATCTAGTTATATAAGGAATATTTTTTCATTAATTATTTTAAATGATTATTTTTCCCTTACCATATGTACTTTACCAAGATAAAAAGAAAATCTCTCAGAGTATTTTGTATTCATGTTCATTAACATTCTGGTGGAATAATAAACCTCCAAACGATTCATGTATGAATCAGTGAGGCATGGCTAATTACAGTTTTCAGCCACATAGCCAATAACATTCACCACAGAACACGGCATCTGTTAAATACATCTCTCTGAATTTTGGGGGGAGAGTGGTAGGAAATAGGGAGGTTGCAAATTACAATTTTAAAATGTCTAAATATTTTAGGGGTTTGTGCATTATAAATCTCTTTCAGGCAAGTATTTATCACAAGCATGACATCCTGTTATCAAAACAGACAAAAACCTCACAGATTCGCCTTAAAAACAAAATGAAACAAAATAGAAACAAACACAAGTCCAGAGAATGGACTATGTTCTATAAGGAAAGAGAAGAAACTTTTTGAACATTAGGGAATATGATTTACCATAAATTTTAAAAATACATTTTATACTGAATTTTAGAAATGAATTTTCCTACTCCTTACAAAGTCATCTGGATACTATGACTCTCTACAGTCCACAAACATATTTAAAAAACAAAAATCTGAAAAGCCTACAGAGGACACAGTAAAAGTTGAATGTCGTAACTAAAACACTCCAATTCAGAGGCAATTTTGTAATGCATATTAAAAATCTTTTCTATTGCTTTTTTTGCTTATTTTCCCATAATACTACCCATATTGTTGAATACTCAAATACTACAAGAATAAAAGCCTTAGAATCCACATTTATTTTTTTAAATTTAAACTAGTGTTATTTCAATGACATATCCAATATATGGAAAAAAAAAAAAATAGTGCTCAGAAGTTCAGAATTGTATAAAGTAGAATAAAAGGTACTCCTGCCACTCATCCCATCTGATTTCCCCAACCACTGTAAACAACTATTTTGATGCTCCCAGTTTTCTACCACAGATGAAAATATAGGTTCACAGTCTCTTATTTGCAATGTTGAAATCCCAAAAGGTTTGAAAACCAAAAGGCTGGCCTGATAGGGGCTATGTATAGTGTTTATTTATCCCATATGTGTTTTGTTGCAGAAATATCAATGTTTGGTGACAGGTTGCTGTCCCAAGACTGCTCTAGGCATGTCATGCACTAAATCGTATAGGCATATATTACCTTTCCTAAACACAGTAAGATTAATCTCCAAAATACACCTGTCCCCAAAGTTTTGGATGAGTGATTATGGACCTTGATAATTATATGTATAACATAATCCTTTCCTTTAATGATTACACAAATAGATCATACTATATACTGCATCTAGCAAGTACATTTATGGAATCGTTTAACATAGTCCCTTAAGATTTACTGTGGGCTATGTGCTCTGGCCTCTGGTTACCTTTGACTTCATCTTCCATGGCTTTTCCTCTCATTCACTCTCCTCCGGCCACATGGACTTTCTTGCTACTCTTCCACCACGCTAAGCCTGTTATTGTTTTAAGGACTTTGCACATACTGTTCCCCGTCTCTCTGGATCATTCTTCCATTGATTTTCTCACTTCATTGAGGCCCCCTCACTTCACTGAAATCTTCATTCAAATGACACCTCTTCAAAGAAGCCTTCCTGACCGCTCTAACCAACAGAAAACCACCCATCGTTTTCTGACCCCTCACTCTGCATTTTTTCATAGCCTTTATCATCATCCTATGATAGATTATAAATTTGTATATTAGTGTATGGTCTTTCTTCTCTCCTAGAAGTTTCATGAGGGTAGGAATTTTTTTTTGAAAAGGTTTATTTATTTATTTGAGAGAGATTGCTTCTACGGCCATACCACCCTGAATGCGCCCGATCTCGTCAGATCTTGGAAGCTAAGCAGGTTTTGGACTGGTTAGTACTTGGATGGGAGAGAGAGAGTGCGTGAGTGTGTGGGGGAGGGGCAAAGGGAGGGAATCACAAGTAGACTCCCCACTGAGCATGGAGCCTGATGTAGGGCTCAATTTCATGACCCATGAGATCATGACCTGAGTGGAAACCAAGGGTCGGATGCTTAACTGGTGGAGCCATCCAGGTACCCCCAGGGGAGGGATTTTTTTATGACTTACTGTTGCATCTTCTAGAACCTAGAACAATGCTGGGGCATATAGTAGGTGCTCAGTAAATAATTATTGAATGAATTTTTCTGTTTGCTTCAAAATCAAGCAATTCATTTAATAGTTACAAGGCTCTCAATTGCCCTTTAGCAAACTAAGAAGTGTCCTTGTGAAAGTGTCCTGAGCTGGCTTTTAGGACTCCTCCTGCCTCTTTCCCCACTGCTCTACTTCCACTGTAGGTTGTGGATCGATACATCTACCCTCTCTGAGCTCTGGCACTTGTCACATGCTGTTGCTTCTACCTAGAACTCTCTTTTTCTTCCACTGTAGGTAGCAGAATTGATTCATTCTGGCGTCAACTTCTAAAGCATCACATAGATTTGTTCACCTGTTTACTTGTTTATGGTTTCTATTACCATACAATATCAGGGACTGTGTCTAATTCATCAGTGAATCCCAGCCCAGTGCACAGTGGCTGGCTTGGAGTGACCCTTAATACATGAAAAACTGAGCTGAAGTGAAGTTGCATCCTATTCTGCACTAAGTCCTCTACTAAAGAAATATACTTTTTAATTTTTAGGAAATGCTTTTAAAAGGGTTTTTTTCTCCAAGAATGATGAATGTCTTTAAAGCAGCAGTGAAACCAGGGCAATGTGTTTAGAGGCATAATTTCTCGAAAGAGAGTGATGAAAAATCATAGCTTATCTTTGAGCCACCCTAGTGAGATCACAGCTTGGACACTGAGCTTAGTTTTATGCACCGTATGTTCTAGGTAACTGGAGGATGATTGCAAAAGATGGCAGTAAGAAGGATTAAGTGTGATTATTTATGAGGCATAGTTAAAAGGAGACAGCATGCATATGTTCACTAACTATAGGGAATAGACCAATCTCTAAATATCTGATGAACAAATCCACCCAAGGAATATATTTAACACAACAACAAAGGGATAAGGATAAGTAAGAGGAGAGAGTAAAAAAAGATAGGGAAAAAATTTAGAGAATTTTCAGCATATCACAAGATGGTTCTTATTAACAACCAGATTTCTCCAATAACAGCCAAAAAGCTGAATGATTATGGGTTGAGAAATTTTGTGAAGGAGACGTGAGCATCTGGGTACAGCTGAGTTTCCTACTCTTTTTATGCTTTATATTACAGAAACAATGCATCATTTTTTTCTAATACAATGTTTTCCTATTAGAGATGATTTTACCAGTTAAATAAATATCCCCAAGTTCTGGATTATGACCTGTAACATACGGCTGAGATGAATTATGCAGGGAGTTGATCTCTTTGACCTCAAATGCCTTTCTAGTTTTGAAATTTATTTCCATGGTAAAGATTTTCCTGGAGGTCCTGTGTGCCTGAAGAGGATGCTGTTGGGAATATTTGACTTAAGTAGAAGACCAGTAGACCACTTACGTGACCACCAGGCTTTCCACACATTAGGATAGTCTCAAGCTTTTGTGATAATGGGAGGTTTTTGCAAGGTTGCTTTTGTCTCTTTATTTCATGGCTTACCTGAATGTAACGAGTAGTACAATGTCGGGCCCTTCTAGTATTTACCCTATTTGCTTTGTATTTATTGCGTGTCTACAACTGAGTAAGACATAAACCATGTTCTTGCCTTCGTGGAGCTTACATTTTATTTGGAGGAGATAGATGATAAACAGAAAGACAAACAAATGGTGACTAACTTCAAGTAAAGCTATTTGCTCTGAAGAAGTTCTATAATGGCACAACCCAGAGAGGTCTGGCACAAAACTGTCTTCTAGGTCTAAAGACCACAGTCTGTGCGCTTAATGATTTCTTAAAGCTCTGAAGCCTTTTATTTGTGGTTCTTCAATGTCATGAACTGAATAACATATTGTCTCCGGCAATATTTCTTTAAATTACCTTTTCTTTTTCTTGATGTCCTTCCTCCCCTCTCTACTAAACCCCAGTCCCACTGGAGCTTGTCTTGAGGTCTCCAGAGAGTTCTCAGTGTGAGAGGCTTTTATTGCTGTAGATTCTGTTTTGTGTGTGTGTGTGTTAGTGAGAATTTAGAGAGTACTGTCTTAATTTTTTACATGATGAAGTACACAAGGTGGTAGATTGCTTTTTGTTTTGTTTTGTTTCGGTATGTGTTTAAAGTTTTGAATTATTCTTATTCTGCTAGTCTCCACAATGAGCTCCTGGTGACCCAAAGCCACCTGGAGCAGATACTCTTGGCGCTCTGCCAGTATTCCTAGTCCCTCGCCCTTTCAGGATATACCAGCCTGACTTCCATTGGCAGCACCTATATCTCTGGCTTTCTCTGGACACTGAGCCAACTCTGCCCGCTCATATAGCATGTCTAGAGAGCCAGGGACTTAAGTACCCCGGAAAACGGCCCCAATTACAGACTGGTGGGAGTTAGTATTTAAACAACCAAGTTCTTTTGTCCCTTTGGTGGGATAGCTCAGTCTATGGCATGTGTTCTATATTGTTTCCTAGGGTTCCTCAGGAGGATTAAGCTCAATCACCGCTTGTAGTAACATGCTTTTTTTCTGTCTTCCCTTCCCTATTTCACTTTCCTATTCTACTGGTGTTTCTTGCAATTACTGACTTGCACTTGAATACCTGTCTCAGGATTTACTCCCGGGAGAACTCAAAGATAACATCTCCCAGTGATTATTAATCAAGTTGCAGATCAGATAGTTATCCCGCACTGATTGTCTTGGCACTTGGGTATCCCGGGTCCAAGGCAAGTGCCATGTGTTAATGCTTCTTATGTATGTATGCAAGTATATATGTATTGCTGAAGGTCATGGCTGACCTGGAGCCCAGTAAACAGCATCATCCACAGTTGAAGTAATACATATATGTTCACACTAGGCTGCCTAACAATGGTTTAATAATCATTAGATACCACTGTTTAGATCCTGAGTATATTCATGACATTTACCTTTTGATTGCTAAGTAGAAGATGTAATGATTATAGGTTGATAAGAGTCTAGTTGTTGAGCTCTCCGTTTTCATATGGTTCAATGATTCTTTCCACAGTTAGTCTGGCTGATGACACATGTGTTGAAATCTCTCATGCCACTCAGCCTGAGAAAAGCTGGTACTGCTGAGCTGAGTCTGTGCTCATAAGAGCTAAAAAGAACTATTGTGTTATCAGAAACAACCCCAAATTGACAGATTAGGCTAGGAAGTCTGAGCAGGGGTTTTAATTTCTATGCACAAAAGATTAGTCTGTATACACATTGATCACATTTCTATTTCATCTGTGAATGTTTTCAATTTCACCTAGTTCTTCAAAATTCTCTAGTATTCTATGTGGTCACAGTGTCTGCGTGATGACCTGTAAATTGACCATAATCCACAGTGACATTCTCTGAGAGCCGAGCTTCTCAGGACATCAGTATTTCACACCAGGACATTTTGTAGGACACCTCGCTGCTCTCCATGGGGTTCAAACATCAGAAAGGATGAGAGATCTAAGACTTGGTGTAATGGCCTGCATGTAATGAAGCAGGCCAAAGAAAAAAAATGATGAAAAAAAAGGAAACTGGGATGCCTGGGTGGTTCAGTCAGTTGAGCATCCGTCTCTTGATTTCGACTCTGGTCATGATCTCAAGGTTGTGAAATCAGCCCTGCGTTGGGCTCTGTGCTAGGCACGGAGCTTGCTAAAGATTCTTTCTCCCTCTGCCGTCTTCTCCCCGGCTTGCTCGCTCTCTCTTAAAAAATAAAAAAAGGGAAATGGTGTCAGGGTAAGTAGGGAAATATCCCAGTATTCGTCTTCGTCCAAGGTGTAATTGCTTGTTGTTTCTCCTTAAGTGTAAAAGATGATGAGCAAATGTATCTTCTTCCTTCGCACTAGGATTGGTAGGAAAGAGAAAGGAAGCAGGCAATCCTGATGGGAGGTTGCTATGAGAAGCATGGTGTGTGTAGTACCAAGAGTCTGAAGGCCAGGATTCTAGTCCCTGCTCATGAGCAGCATGATCTTGTACAATTATTTAGCTGCTCTGCAATTTGCAATTGCATTTATTGCAAAATTAAATTTACTTCTCATACTCCTCTAGGCTAGAAAGATCTCGATGTTAGGCATTGCATTTGAATCAGCGATTTATTTCTCCAGCATCCTAGACTATATTGAGAATGATTTTGAATTTGAAAGGAAGCAAGGCACAAGGACCCCATAGTGGTCAGAAATGGATTTAATTGATCTGCACCAAAGAAAGGGAGAAAAGAAAGTAAATGCTACTCTAGATTTCGTTCAATTATTTAAAGTATATTTACTGAGTGCCTACTATATATAGTTCCAGGTTCTAGAAATATTGCAGTGAGCAGAACAAAAATCTTCATATCCATGGATCTTAAATTCTGGAGGACAAGACGATAAAAAAAGATAGATAAATGAATTACATACAGTGTTTGGTAAGGAAAAGTGCTAAGTAGAAAAATAGCACAAAAAAAGGGAGAAAGAGGGGCCAAGGGAGTTTGCGGTGCGATTTTAGTTAGGATTCCAGGAAAGGCCGAGTGTGGTCGTAAAGTGGATCAAGTAAAGGTCTGCGAGCCCGTGTTATGGGAGAAATATAAAGAAAAGAAGGCTTAAGGATTCAACAACGATCTACAGTGAGTAGAGGAAGTGAAAGAAAATCCAGTCAGTGAGGAGTAGTGGGGCGTATGTGGCGGGGGTAAGTTAAACACGTTTAGGAGGAAATGAGGTAAAAAGCAGCATAGCCTGAAGAATTTTATTTTTTTGCCACTTGGAAAAAAAGAAAGATTGTGAAGTTTATGACAAAAACCCCTTTCCCAGGGGATCCTCACCTCAGCCGCTCTCCTGAGAGAAACAATGTTTCTCACTCCTGAATCAGAGTTATTGTCGTTATAGCTTCTGATTGGCCCGGTGTAGGCGCATACTTTATGCCTATTGGCCTTCGCTTCTGTCCTCAGGCCAGGGGCCCTCTTAGATCCCGCCCCCGCCGCGTCGCCATCTGGGAATTGTAGTAACCTCTCCGCTCCGTCCTGTCGCGGGACTTTTGCCCTCCTGTTCCCGGTTCCCTCAGGCTGCCACCCCAGTGGGCACACGCCCAGGCGCCGTGCCCCGCGCTCCCTCCCTCTGCCTTTCACTTCCCAGCTGCCAAGATCTTGGAAGGTAGGGGCAGGGGGCAAGCCCCAGTCGAAGAGTGTTTCTGGGGTGCGGGTCTTGGTTTCCACGCGCATCTAGTCTATATATCCACAGTCCAGTGGGACGGAGTCTGGCTCGCACAGCTCCTTGGGGAGGGGGTGGTGGTGGTGTGTCTGCCCCGAGGACCCTCCTACCCCCTGAACTTGCAGGACCCATTCTGACCACCAGCCCTAACCCTTAACCCGCCCCTCATCTGCCGCATAAGGGGGTAAACTGAGGCATGGAGCCACGCCAGCGGTTCCAGGGACGCCCCAGCATCCAGACTTGGTTGTGTAGTTGGCACTGGCCGCTTTTGCAGAGTTTGCCACTGTAATAGGCAAGTAGCAGGAATCGCTGCCCCAGCAGAACTGTGTTAAACACCCAGCGCTGGGTTCCCAAAAGGGAGGGGGCCTGAACACGTGCCCAAGAAAGGAGCCAAGTAGGTAGAGGGAAGGCAGTATTTTGGGAGGGAATTTACATTCGATATTTTAAAAACATTTTTAAAAAGCACTGAATTCTTTATGGTGGGGTAACTCAATGAGTCCAAAGTCGTTTGGACTATTTTATGGATTAATGTAGTTTTTATATAAAAATATGCGGGGATTTTAAAGGCAAATACGTGTGGGGGCGTGAGGGGCGGGTTTGGTGGAGAGGGGAGGCTGATTAGTGGAACCGGAGTTGGAGCCTCCTCTCTAGGATCAAATTCTCCATCTGGTGTATGAACTTGGACCAGCCACTCAACAGTGTTTTATCTTGGAAAAAAGAGCTTAAAGATCTCTGTCCAAGTGGCCCAAGGATGCTGGCGGGGGCCGAAAGCTAAATGAGGTCTTGTTTGTGAAAGCCTGCCACTTGCAAACTTACTAGTTTATTATTCCGGATCTCTCAAGAAATGTGCTGGGGACCAGCAGAAAATGATCCCAGTGGTTGTAGAAAGGCTCTGACCTGTGCTGGGCCTGGGATTGCTAAAAGCGGCCCCTGGTCGCACCTGTTAAGCCGGGTGTGTCTGAATGCTCCCTCTCCGGCTCCATTTTACCGCCGGCAGCCTGCGTAGCGGAGGCGTCTGGGAGTTGGAGTCCTACTGCGTGTTTCCCGGAGGGCTGATACTCCATCTCCCAGCGTGCCATTTCGTGCGGCGAGGTGTCTCCTGGGAGATGAAGTCTTACTTCAGCCGTTCTGTGTATTGATTCTTTGACTGGGAACTACAACTTCCATGTGGCTCGGCAGCCAGCGTCTATGTTCACCTGCTGCGAGCCGGGACTAGAGAGATGTTTAGGAAATCTGTCTTTTGTTGTTGAGGGGAGGAGAGATATGTCTAGTAAAGATGTCGTTTATTATTGTTGTCGTCGTTGTCATTGATTGTGTATGCTGTTACAAGTGTTAGGGGAGTATTGTATACACTTTCCAAGTATTAGGGAATATGCATGCTTTCAAACACAGCTAACACTCGACTTTTTACAGAATGTTCGCATTACTTCTTTTCATAACACTGTACCTCCCATCTGTAGATGAGGAAAAACCTTGAGAAGATGATTTGTCCTCGGTCACACATCTAGTAATAAAATAAAATAATAAAATATATGTGTATTTATTATATATTACAGTTAGTTATTATAATTTAATTTAATCCTCTCAAAAACTGTATGAGAGACATAACCATTTTATATGCTTTTCACATATTAGAAAACTAAAAGTTTTAGTTAAGCAACTAAAGTTAAGCAACTTGTCCAAATTAACTCAGCTAGGGAATAGACGTACTCAGATAGTAACCCAGTCTGTTTAAACAGTCTCTGCTTAAACAAAGACCCCACCTAGGGCGCCTGGGAGGCTCAGTTAGTTGAGCGTCTGCCTTCAGCTCAGGTCATGATTCCAGGGTCCTGGGATCCAGCCCCACATCAGGCTCCCTGCTCAGGGGGGAGCCTGCTTCTCCCTCTCCCACTCCCCCTGCTTGTGCTCTCTCTCTCTGTCAAATTAAAAACAACAAACAAACAAACCCACCCCAAGCCCCAAAATCCCACCTAACAAAGTGAGAAGGGAGTCCGATGTTTCTGGGTACAGAATTTGGAATCTTTCCATCATACCATGCTTCCTCTGTAGTCAGACTAAATGTTAGCACTGCAAAAACCTTTGAGATCATTTAAATTTAAGGCAAAGATCTTGAAACAGTTCCTGGCATATAGTAAAGGTTCCACAAATGTTAACTATATATAGCTTTATAATATCTTTATTTTAGAGATGAGGAAACTGGCCCAGGTGGTAAAGCCATTTGCCCAAGGTCACACAGTTGGTTTGTGTCAGAGATGAGACTAGACCCAAGTGTCTTATTTCCATGTCCAGGGTTATTTTTATTCTACCAGCAGTCAGCTAGAAGGAGCACCAGATGTGAAGCTGTTTAGATAATGGTTTCTCTTCGAATTTGTTCTTTGTAGGCCATAGGCCAGCACCAATTGTTGTAAAGTCTCTTTTCTTATCATTGGTAAGGTTGTAATGTTTCATTAATTCAACAAAAGTTTTTTGAGCATCTTTATATGCTCATATCTCTTCAGGTGCAGGGGCCGCACGGATTAAAGTAGCTAATGGGTTAGGGCTAGAAGGACCTTAAAAACCATCTAATCTAATGCCTTCATTTTATGAAGGAGGAGAGGGATCCATGGTCTACATCTCATGCCCTTTCTGCAAGGAGACAGATTTTTGGAGGTTTTGTAGTAATGTATGTGACCTTTCAGGCTCATGGTTTCTTTTACTTGGTGTTCTCATCCTATCCTTATCTCTGTAAATGTTTGATGGAATGCTTTAGGAAATGTTTCTGTACGCCTTTCTTTATTTGTATATACGTGTGGCTTCAGTATGCTCCCTTTCTATTTTGGGAATATCTTGTTTTGGCTCCAATGCTTTTTTTCTTTTTTGTTCTTTCAGACCCTTGAGAACAAAATATGACACTGTGTTTGAATTCATACAAGTTACAGTCTGACCCTCTAATATGGGATATCAGAAAGGAATACATGAGTTGTTTGAATTATGTAAAACTTCTGTTTTAGAAGATACATTGACCCTTTCAATTATGTATTTGCAGATAATAATAATTGTAATATTACAGATAATAAAGCAGATAACTCACCTCCTGTGTATGAAAGATTCTTTCTATATAGTTAGATAATATACTAAATAAATAAATAAACATTTTTATAAATTGTTGGCTAAACATTTCTGAAGCAGTCACGATGGGAGATGTTCCCCGTATCCCCTCCTGTAGTCCCCTGCCCTGCTCAGCACTCTCCCAGCTAATAGTCTGATCATTCAGTTTCCAGCACGTGCCTGACCACTGGTAGATACTGAAAAAATATTTGTGAAATCGCATTCATAAGCACCCCTGAGCTCTGTTCCCACATCTTTTTCTTGAATCTCTTTTAAGATAGAAATGCTTTGAAAAATAAGATGTAGCAGGTTGCTTTCCTTTCAATGTCTACATTGAGAAGAAAAATCTGTCTTTGAGGTCATCTTCCAAGAGGCTGTTTCTTGGGGAATGTCCATGTCTGTGATCTCTCAGGTGAGAAAGTGACCCAAATAGCAAAACATAGCAAAGAAGCCATAGAGAGTGGTAGTCTGGAGGCCTATGATTTAAATCCCAGCCCTGCCCTAGGAGGCAGGTTACTTAGCCCTTGGCTTCTTCTATAAAATAGGGATAATAAGCATTTCTACCTCATAAAGTGAGGATAAATATTAAATAAGATAGTGTTTTAATTAATTAATTAAGCTTTCTATCTTATTTTATTTTTTTAAATTAACATAGAATGTATTATTTGTTTCAGGGGTACAGGTCTGTGATTCATCAGTCTTATATACAATTCACAGCACTCACCATAGCACATACCCTCCCCAATGTCCATCACCCAGCCACCCTATCCCTCCTATCCCCTTCCCCTCCAGCAACCCTCAGTTTGTTTCCTGAGATTAAAAGTTTCTTATGGTTTGTCTCCCTCTCTGGTTTCATCCCTCTCTGTTTCATTTTTCCTTCCCTTCCCCTATGATCCTCTGTCTTGTTTCTCAAATTCCTTATATCAATGAGATCATCTGATAATTGTCTTTCTCTGACTGGCTTATTTTGCTTAGCATAATATCCTCTAGTTCCGTCCACATTATTGCAAATGGCAAGATTTTGGGGGTTTTGATGGCTGCATAGTATTCCATTGTATATATATAACACATCTTCTTTATCCATTCATCTATTTATGGACATCTAGGCTCTTTCCATAGTTTGGCTGTTGTGGACATGGCTGCTAGAAACATTGGGGTGCACGTGCCCCTTCAGATCACTACATTTTTATCTTTGGGGTAAATACCTAGTAGTGCAATTGCTAGGTCATAGGGTAGCTCTATTTTCAACTTTTTGAGGAACCTCCATACTGTTTTCCAGAGTGGCTGCATCAGCTTGCATTCCCACCAACAGTGTAGGAGGGTTCCCCTTTTCTGCATCCTTGCCAACACCTGTCATTTCCTGACTGGTTAATTTTAGTGTTTTTAAAACTTTGAGTGTGTTGTCAGGCACTCAGTAGCTTGCATTCAATAGACGAATAGTAGCTCTTATTTTTGTTATTAATGTAAACAATATATAAAAATATATCGCATTTATTCACCATTTAACTTGAGGAAAGTATCAGCTTTATAAAAGGATTTGCCATTGAGTTTCTTAGAATAGCAAGGTTGGCCATCCCATTTAAAGTATGAAGTTAACCACAACTTTGGTAATGGATCTTGTCAGCACAGTGTTACTCTTTGTGTGGGTAGAGAAATAGTGAAGCTTTTGACTTTTTGTTGCCTGCTGAGAGGTCCCTGATCTATGGTTCCATCTCTATATCGAATCTCAGATTGAAAAGTGGCCTTCCCCTGTTGGTGGGGCCTTCTGTCTACTTCTGGAAAGGACTGGGCCTATTCCGGGTGTCTCATTGTTAAAGTGAAACAGTCATCACCCCATTGGTGAGTAACCCTAGGGCAGTGGACATGTAGGTATGGCAGGGTGTCTCTCTAAGGCTGACAACTGCAGCAGCCATGAGGTTACCAATAAGGAAGTTAGTGAAAGAAGAGAAGTGGTGTAGAGGACAGGGAAGGAAAAATGGGAAAGAGCAAAGAGCAGATGGACAAAGGGAAGAGTGGAAGCCCTCAGTAGCCAATGCACGTACTTAGCACAGTTATCCTGCTCCAGCTCTGTGCCAGGCACTGCACTGCTCTGTGCTGAAGATACAGCAGTGAATGTGGCTGACAGGAGTTGGTCATGGTGGTGGGTTGACAGGAGTTGGTCATGGTGGTGGGTTGACAGGAGTTGGTCATGGTGGTGGGTGGTGGTCAGTTTTAGGCAGGGAAGAGCTTAGAGGAGGGCAGAAAGGAGGAAAGGGAGGGAGGAATATAGGAAAGGAAGAGGAGGGTATTGGGATTCGATGAGTGGAAGCTGATGTCTGTGTCTGGGGTATAAAAATCATTGGATGGGGAACGTGGGTGGATCGGGCTGCATAGGCAGGCACTAGCGATATTACACAAAGTCTGGTTACCTGTATTGTAAAGGCATTCTGGACTTTATTCCAAGGGCATCTGGGAAACCACTTAACAGTGGTAACTGGGGAGGGGGGGGGGGGGACCTGGGTGGCTCAGTAGGTTAAGCGGCTGCCTTCGGCTCAGGTCAAGTCTCAGAGTCCTGGGATTGAGCCCCATGTCAGGCTCCCTGCTCAGCGGAGAGCCTCTTTCTCCCTCTGCCTCTGTCTGCCGCTCTGCCTTGTGCTCTCTCTCTCTCTGTCAAATAAATAAATAAAATCTTAAAAAAAAACCAACCAGTCTTAACTGGGGAAATGAAATGATAGGATTTATTTTTTAAAAGTGTGGATGCAGTCAAGATGATGAATTTGTGAGAGAGAATTGTCCAGGTAGGCCTGCGTGTTTTTAACTTTAATGTGCATATGAATCTCCTGATGATCCTAAGCTGTGGGTTCTGATTCAGTGCATCTGGAATGGACCAGAGGTTCAGGATTTCTAACAGGCTGATGCTGCTGTCCCGTGGACTGTACTTTGAGGAGCAAATACTGAGGGGACTCTTGAGCGGTCTAGATGAGAGATGGTAGTGGTTCAGAGAATGGACTCCAGATCTGGATTCTAGTCTTGCTTCTACCAGTCATTTGCAGTGTGACTCTGGGGAAAGTGTCTAGGTCTCCCGGAGCCTCAGTTTCCTTATTATCTATAAAATGGAGGTAATAATTCCTATTATTAGGAGAGAGGTGTTTTGAGTTTTCAGTGAGGTAACACAGTAACTGGCACTCAAGAAATGGTAGCTTTGAATTTGCTTTTATTGTTCTTAATAAATCTACGACTTCATGCACCCTGCTCCATGTTACCTTTTTTTTGTCATATTTTGAATACTAGATGGAATAGATCAGTTTTGTTTTGTTTTGTTTTGTTTTGAGAGGGAGAGGGGGAAGAGGGGAAGAAGGAGAAGGAGAGAGAGAATCTTAGGCAGGCTCCATGCCCACTGCGGAGCCTGAAGCAGGGTCTGATCTCACAACCCCGAGATGATGACCTGAGCCGAAATCAAGGGTCAGTCGCTTAACTGAGCCACCCAGGCACCCCTGGAATAGATCACCTTTAATTGTACTGTTTTTGTTTATATCTTAAGTGTGAAATGCTGAACTCCTTCAGTCCTTGGTAAAAACTTGAGTATTATGGGCAACTAGATATATCTCTCCCGTGTAATCGAGACTGTCTAAATTTGATGGAAAAAAACCCTGGGATCCTTAAAGTACCATCTTATATCTGATTATGATGGAAATTTGAGGCACTTTGCCTCCTCATGTAAATTTATTTAAGCCCAATTATAGTGCCTCCTTCTTTACATAATTTTAACCTGTTTGGATTGCTTTTCAACCAGTGGTTCTCAATCCTCGCTACAAGTTCAAGTCATGGGGGGGCTGGTCCCATCCAGAGAAATTGAATCAGAGTGCAGAGGGGAGGTAGGCATTGGTATTTTCCTTTTTAAATTTCCCAGGTGATTGCGAAGTGCATTTAGGAATGAGAACCACTAATTCTAACAACAGAACATCATGAAATGAATCAGGTAGAATCTAATAGGTGAAAGGCCTTTGCCGGGAGAGAAATATCTAGAAAGTAGCATTTTGAAGGCTTTGGGTGTGAAAGAGATGACAAGCCTTGTCACAAAGCTCTCCTGGAATTCAGTGAACTAACTATAGGTTGTATCCTGGGTTTTCTTTGAAGTGAAATCGTGTCCCCCTCTGAACCCCCCCCCGCCGCCCTTGTATCTCTAAGAATGCTGACTTGAGTCAGGATTCTCAATTTTGTTTCAGGCTGTGTTTCTCTGCTTGGTAATTTAGTTTGTTTTATTCCTCATAGCTGAAAAAATATTATTAACCCATTAAAACTATGTCCAAAAGAAAGAAACAGAGTTACAGGCTTTCATAAACTGTGGCTGCATTACTATAAAGGTTTAAACTGTTGTTCAGATAAACTACAACCCATTTTAACCAGTAACATTCTTTAAATTTGTATTTAAATTTGTACTTAAAAATTTTATTATTATTATTATTTTTTGTAGTTATTATTCTTCCCCCAAATACTTTTATTTTATTTTTTCAGTGTTACAGGATTCACTGTTCATGTACCACATCCAGTGCTCCGTTTTTTTTTTTAAATTAAGGAGGTTCCATGCCCAGTGTGGGGCTTAACCAGTAACATTCGTATGTTTTAATTCGGTAGCCTGAAATGAATGCTTCTAGAGAGGCTGCCTGTTATAAGTATTAGTTTCCTTTTTATTTTATTTTTTTTTATAGTTACCCTCACCCTCCATTTCATGGCAGAATAATTAGGCTAATTTGGTTAAGTGTCTTTAATTTGCTGGATTATCCATAATATATGGGGACCCTTTCCTTTTAAAAGTTTCTTTTTCCTTATAGAAAATGTGTGTCCTTAGGTTTGTTTGTATCTTGAATATTTATATTTAAAACCTTATATCCAGTGTCCAGGAGCATTCTTGGCCTGAATTTGTGTTACCTTGCACCATAATTTTGTTTTTCAGTCTTTTCTCAGTTTTTTTACTCACTAGGAGGTCCTTGCATAATGTAGTAGTTTTATTTTTCTAGTGTGTTGTCTTAATAGAGAGAAAGAGAGTGGGATAAGCTGTTTTTGTTGGAGGGTTTAAAAAAAGTTAAAAAATTACATATTTTAGGGATATTTTGTACATAGGCCAAGGTTTTCTTTTAATGATGTATAAGTAGGAATAGAAGAGAAAAATGAGAAACTGGCTAAGAGGTTTGCAAAAGGCCCACGTTGAGGTATTCTGGAACTTAAAGACTCTGTCTGAGTCTATTTATGTGTTTATTAGTGTTCCTTGTTATGGATTTACCTCTTTTTATTAACAATCAGATTTCCATTAAAATTCAGTGTATTTTGCAGTTTCTCAGACCCACAGCTATTGGAGCTAAAACCCATCATAGATAATGTGGAAGTATCAGTACTTCCTCATGAGGTTTAATGCATGCATATTTTAGTTGGGCACAGTTTGAAGGAGAGTATGGTCTGCAGTCATTTAATCACTGAAGTGTGTGGTATATGGTAGGAACAAAATTTTCATTTTATGCAAGACTTAAAGTCTTCCCATGTCTTCATTTTTGGGAAAAAACCTAAAAAACAAAAAAATCCAGAACTCAATGCTGTCTTAAGTATCCACATTAAAGCAGGACGATGCCTGCTTGGTTCTGCCAGGAGACGTTTAAAGGATGCTGGAAGCAGGCGTTTGTGTCTGTGCTTGGAGCCCAGAGGACAGGCAGAGGAGGGGGACTGGAACCTGCTGGAGTAAGGTGGTTTCTCTCAGCCCTGAAGCCTGGGCAATTCCTGTTCAGGTTCTCCTGGGAATGAAGCTGGTGGATGGAGAGGTAGTGATCCTAAGGAGGGCAGGAAAGAGCAACCAAGAGGTAGAAAGACCTGCAGAGCCTGTGAAGAGGTATGACAACAAAAAAGGCGGTTGAGTGGAGGAGGGTGGGACATTTTTTGTTTGGACAAATACATCTGTGAATGGTGCCTTCTGGAGTTGTGCTGTGCACAGCTTGCGTGGTTGTTAACACAGAGAGGCCGCCCTGATCAATGGGAGGTGCTGGAACCTTCAGAAGAGGGGAAGGGATCACGTACCAAAACAACAGGTGGGCACTGCACTTGGAAATCACAGTTGCTGGAATCTGCTGACTGAGCGGGTAAGAGCAAGGCGGGGAAGCTTCGGCAGCCAGTGGCCAGAGAAGTCTGAAGCTGAGGCCGTCTCTTAGCCCCTAGGAGCAGGGCAGAAAGCTTCTTCTAAGCTACGGCTTCCTCTAGGCTCTTGAACTTCCAAGGGGCAACCAGCCAACACTTCCTTGGCCTAGAGGAGTTAGCTGTGTTTGGCTTCCTAGCGCAGATGAAACAGCTGGGTCCAAATCCTGTGGGTTGGGCACTGGTTGGAACTATATGCAAAGGTTGTGGTGAGGCCAGAAGCTTCTGCAGTTCTTACAAGCTCCCAGGCGGTGCAGATGCTGCTGGTCCATGGGCCATGCTTGGAAAGCAATATTCTAGTTCTTTATGGCTCCTACTATGTTTCCGTACTGTTTTAATGTCATGAATAGCATTGTTTAGAGTTCACAAATACATGTTACTCTGTTACAGGCTGAGGGTGATCTTGGGCAAGCTGTTTCGCTTTGCAGAATTTTATTTTTTCTCCAGAATGGACATAGTAGTAGTACCTTCACAGGTGGGTATGAATAAAATGGGATGATCTATATAAAATATTAGCACAGCACCTCTCATATAGTAATTTCTTAGTAAATGTTAACTTTTATTTTTATTATTGTTATTATATATATATTTTTTATTGTTATTATTTTTACATTTTTATTATTTTTGAGCTCAGAGATCCAGATCTATAAACTAAGGCATGTGAGTTTACCAGTTACCAGATGTGGGACCATGGGTAGGTTTCTTGACTATGTCTGTTTCTTCACCTTTAAATTGGGAGTTACAGTGGTAGCTGACTATGGAAGCTGTGAGGGTTGAATAAGGCTGTATGTGTAAAGCCCTTGGCATGTATTACTTACTCTCATGATTATAATACTAATCACTGGATTTGAGGGGTCTGCACAGCAGCTTCTGTTACTTGGCGTTGGCCAGGTTTCTCTGAGACTCTCTTGGTGTGGTAAGAACTGCCCACACCAGTGGCACGTTAAGTGAACAGTGGGCCCAGGATTTGGAAGTAGGTAATACCTGGAAGTTAAGGTAAGCAGGCAGGTGGAATGTGGGATGACAGCCTGGTAAGAGGTCCCCTAGCAAATGCTAGTTGATGCTGATGCTTGCTCCGACCACGGATCTCACTGGTCTCCTGCCTGGACAATCTCTGACAATCTCTGGCAATCTCTGCCAGTTCTTATTGCGTATGAGTCATTCCCTTGCTCATCATTAATGTATTCACTCAGGAAGCATTTACTGAGGCCTATTGTATGTCAGGCATTGTGCTAGCTGTGGTTCTACGTCGGTGAACAAGGCAGGCACAGTCCCTGCCCTCAGGAGTCCTGTGGAGGAGGTGGACAATACTCAGGCCAACAAATGTAATTATAAGATGCCAAGTACTGGGAAGGAAGAGTTGAATACTTGATATTAAAATGTGATACTAAAAGGGTGTGGGTAACCAATTAAGATAGGGTAGCCAGAGAGGAGGAGCTGATATTTGAGCTGAGACCTAAGGAAAGGATGAGTGGGAGGCAGCCATGTGAAGAACTAGTGAAGTGGTATTCTAGGCAGAAGGAACAACCTGTACCCGGAACTTACTTGGGGAAAGAGCTTGACATGCTCAAAGGGATGAAATAAGGCCTCTGTGGTAGACCATAGAGATTGAAGAGGGGCGGGCACTGGGTGAGATTGGCCTGGAGATCAAAGTATGGATCCTGGGTTTTATTGTCTGGGTGATGGCTCTGTCCCTGAATCCCAGTACTGTGGTCGGAGGCTTGCTCTTTGCTGTCCAGACCTTCCTTCTGTTGACCTGCTGCTCTGAGCACCTGCTTCCTGACTTCTTTTTCCTTCCATCTTGTCAAAACATCAGTTATGGTCCTGGCTGATGCTTCCCTAATGCCTGCCATCTTCATAGGCTTCTCTTTTACCTGTTAACTCACTCTCTGGACATTAGGTTCCATGCGAGGAACTCAGTCCCTTTTCATTTCAGAGTGTTTGCTACACCCACTTCTGCCTCTGATGGCCTAGCAGGCTCATCTCCCTCCTGAACTGACCCCTCTGCCATGTAGCAATGAAAATCAAGAACAGAGCCCTTGCTTTAGGGGTGCAGAGGAACAGAACAAGAGAACAAGGAAGGAAGAAGAGCAGTTTGGGTGGCAGAAGAGATAAGATACAATTTTTATTGTAGGAAGGAAGTTCGTTGGATTCACCCAGTCTTGTCCCTTGTATTTACAAATTTGGAGACCTGGTTCTAGAGAGGGGAAGTGACTTGCTCTTGGTCACAGATGCAGTCAGAAGCAGAATGATGACCTTTTTTCTTAGTCCTCTGTAGGTTAGTTCCTGTGTCTTTAGTTTCCTTAACTTCTACTTTTTTACAGCTTTTATTTAACCTCTAATTTTTGATCTGTGCCCTCTTCCTCTGACTTTAGTAAGCTCAATGAAGGCAGGAGTGGTGGCTATTTTGCTGATGCCCCAACACCTGGTCCCTAACTTAGAATTTGATGTCGAACTTTGCACTATGCCTCCTACTTCTGGGCTCTGCTCCATTACTTCTCCGGTTAGCCGAGTCTTGGCTGCATAAAGGGCATGGCTAGGTGAAATCTACTGAAGTCCCAGACCTCAGCTCCTCTTACCATTTCTTGAAATTTTGTACAGCCTCCCAATTCCTCCCCTCAATGGAGAGAGTGCCTCGTTTACTGTGTTAATATTGTCTATTTTCCCTCTTTAGAAGTTTGCTCCCTGAGGGCGTGGACCTCAGGGAGCACGGTACTGGTTCCTTGCTCTGTCTGTGCATAAAGCAACACATGGCCTGTGGAGGACAGGATGTTATGTCTCATCATTACCGTCAAGATCTGAAAGTCTGGGTTGCCTTGAAGGCTGCTGCTCCATGCAGATGGCCATTTATGCTGTACAGATAATGCTGGGAGTCAAGAAGGGGCTCATAGGAAGGGAGTAGAGGGAAGAGTCTACTCTCTGGCTCTGAGGACTGACTCTTGCCTGCTTCTCATTAGCCGTATAATCTTGAGCAAAGTACTCAACCTCTCTGCATCTTGCTTTTCTGTAAAATGAAGTCGATAATACTGCTTAGCTCTTGGTTGTGAGGATCCAGTGAGATGGGTGATGTGAAGCATGTGCCTGCACAGTGCCTGACGTGTGGTCAGCACTCAACAAATATCACCTTGATTAAACCGGGAAGGTGGCTCTGTCTGCTCTTGCTGGCTGGTCGTTACACATGGGTGCCAGTTTTCACTTTGAAAATCAGAGCTACGTCTTTCCCATAGTGCTGTGTTATTTGGTGGACTGTCATATTCTCTTTGGTGATCAAATAAATGTAGAGGCCATCAGTTCTGGCCATATAAAGTTTGGTGGAAATGTCGATGAACATCAGCCCAGGATTCAGCACAAAAAAATAAATGCTGGTTGATGTTCAAGACAGAGGAATATAAATCAGAAAACAAACACATCCACCGTACTGTAATATTTAAATGCCTTCTCATAAACACTTAAGATTCTCATTAGTCCAACATCAGAAAAATGATAAATATTAATATTTGTCATCAAAGGAAAGCTTAGAAATCAAAGCAGAGTAAACAACCGTTGTATTTGAAGGATTACATAATACTGAATGAATTTTAATTCGACACCTCCAAAACTCTGTTTTAAAAAAAAATTTCTCCATGGGACAGTTTAATTATTTTTATCCATCATACAAACTAGGAAAGGTATGCATTTAGTCGGAAAAGATTCAGGGGACTTGCTTACTCCAATCACGTTCTCAAAGACTTGGGCTGTTTTGTGTCTGGTGTCTGCAGCAGAGACCCATGTATCCCGGAGCCACTCTCCCTCTCTAGATCTCCAGTTCGACTTCAGGAGAATCATACTGGAAGTGGCTCTTGGTAGATCATCAAAAGGGCCCTGGGAGCTTCCTGTCTTGGCTGTGGATTCCTTCCCCAGGCTTCTCTCCTCTTCCCAGTTCTGAATGTGCCAGCAGCATGTGCAGCAGTCGCCGGAGTGAACAGGGAATGGTGGGAGAGACAGCAGGCTGGCGCCATCACTGTGAGGGGGTCAGGCTTTCCCTCTGCTGCTTTCACAGTGTCTGACGTGGCTGACTTGGGGTGACAGGGCCTCATCGTGTCACCACAAGGACATGGTGCAGGGAATCAGGAACCCTGGGTTTTTGTTCTGGCTCTCATTGCCTTATGCAAATCTTGATCTCCCTTTCCACACCCATAAAGCGAGGGACTTGGATCTGATAATTCTCAAGTCCTATGCCTCTCCAACATCTTATAACTCCAGTGGAGAGCTTCAGGAATCTGCTAAGCCCTTCTTTGTTCCCTCTGCAGAGGGGCAGTTGCTTGGAGTGGCTGGTGCTGGGGCCAGACAAACCCATATCTCGTCTTAGCTAATTTACTTTAGTTCTTAGTTTCTTATCCATGATGGGAATAGTACGAGGTTGTCAGAAGCACAAGAGATGATGGTTGGAAACCCATTGCTGTGTTGTTATTATTGTCATATTATGTTATTATTATATTATTGTTATATATTATGTTTATATCTGGACTCAGAACTTCTCTGTCTCTCTGTGCTTCAGTTTTCTCTTCTAAAAAATGGGAATATTAAGAGTGTACCTCATTGGTTAATCATGAGAATGAGATAATACATGAAAATATGTATGACACTTCTTGGTATACAGTAAGTACCATATCTGTGTTAGTGATGATTTTAGCTCTCATTTTTATTATTAGTCACAATACCTAGAATAAAGTAGTGCTTTTTGTAAAGAATAAGATAGGACAAAAAAAAAAAAAAAGAGTAAGATAGGACAAGGTAAATGGGAGTAGTTAACTTCTCTAATACACATTTTGAAGCAGACTTTTGGTGGTCTAAAAGATCCACCATTTTCTCTAAGCATCTCATTTAACCCAGGGAACATTAAATAAATGATGTCAAATCTGTATTTCAAAGTCAAGTATCTGTATCCAACATGGGTCCTTAAAATAGGATTTTGGAACCTCTTCAGAATCTAATGTTCCATACATACAAAGGCAATGAAAACAGTAACTGGAGAGGATATCTGCACCTCCGTGTGTTCATAGCAGCATTATTTACAGTAGCCAAAATATAGAAACAACGTAAGTGTCCATTGATGGGTGAATGGATAAAGAAGTTGTGGTATATATATACATAATGGAGTATTATTCAGCCATAAAAAATGAGAATGGATGGACCTTGAGGGCATAATGCTAAGAAGTAAGTCAGAGGCAGACAAATACTGTTTGATTTTACTTATTTGTGAAATCTAAAGACAAAACCAAAACCAAAACCCTACACTAAACTCAGAATAAGATCAGGTCTGTGGTTACCAGAGGCAGGGGGCAAAGGGAGTGGGGGAAGGAATTGGAAGAAAGTGGTCAAAAGGTACAAGCTACCAGTTAGTTATAAGACAACTAAGTCCTAGGGCCAACACGTACAGCATGATTGTTGGCGCTAACACTGCTGAGTGTTATACAGGGAAGTTGTTAAGAGCCTAGATCCTAAGAGTTCTCATCACAAGGAGAATTTTTTTTCTTTTCTCTTTATGGTATGTATATGACAGGTTGGTTGTTAAATAAACCTGTTATGGTAATTATTTCATAATATATGTAAATCCAACCATCATACTGCATACCTGAAGCTTATACAATGCTGTATGTCAGTTATTTCTCAATAAAGCTAGAAAAGAGACAGATCTCTAGTGGGAAAATGGGCAGAACAGAAGATAACTAAAATGGTTGAATGCAAATACCTCTGGGGATGACAGCTGGGGAATAGGAAGAAATGAGGCAAGAGATTTGTTTTTTGTTTTTTTTTTTCCCTAAAAGCTATGTATTGCCATTTGATTCGAACGGTTATATACTTTATAATAAATAAAAAAAATATTTTGTTAAAAGTAAAACAAAACAAAACAAAACAAAAGGAATCTAATGTTTCGGGTCCATGGTCTATCTTCAAATATAGGTTGAAACTAAGTTAGAAGAGAGCTTACTTTTTATCAGATTACTGTGGGTCGGGAATGAAACTAAGACCTTTGTGTGGATTCTCTCATTTCATCTTCAGGGCAACTCTATGAGGTAGATATTCTTACTATCTCTATTTACACATGAGAAAACTGAAACTCAGAGAGATTAAGAAAGGCTTAAGGACACCCACCTGGCAAGTAGTAGAGCTGGGAATGTGGACCCACGTCATGCGATTCAGGAGCCTGTGCTCTGCTAGTTGCCTTCCTCAGATGGTAGAAAGGTCAGACCTACATGATAGCTACTATTGCTGTATAATGAAGTGTAATGGATCAAGACAAGGATGTAAATGACTTGCTTTTTATCAAAGACACAGCAAATCAGTATTCATTTTTATTGTTTCCAATAAAATTTTTTTTAAAACAAAAATAAAAATTTTTGTTTTAAAAAACAATTTTTATTGTTTCCAATAAAAATCAGTATTCATTTTTATTCATTCCATTTCACGTAGGGGAATGAATTTCAATATAGACTAGACTTATTTAAGGAAACATCAATATTTTTCTCAAATTGGCAGCATCAAAACTGTATTATGGAATTAAAGAAAACATACTGCATTTATATAATGCAAGTTCACTTGGAAACCTAAAATTTCTTTATCTTTTTCTGTATCTTGGCTTGCTGCTGTTGGCGTCAATCTATTTTTAAAAAGCAAATATAAATTGTTTCTTGTTAAAACTCCATTTGATCTGGCATTCATGAGGCCAACATCTCGGTCAGAGGGCCCAAATTATTCTATAAGAAGAGGTATTAAAAAAAAAAACAACTTCTTACCAACTGCATAAGAAAACAATTTATTTTAGAAGATTTAAAAAAAAGAAATGCTCAAAAAATAAAATGACATTACCATTCCACCCCCTCATGATAGTACTATCAATATTTCAGTGGATACGCTTTTCATCCTTTTTTTGTGTATGCGTATTTATTTGTTCTGTTAGTTTTTAAAATTGGGGTCATACTTCACGTTATAGCTTTGTTACCTGTTTTTCACTCATGAGTGTATTGTGTGTGCGTTCCCATGCCATTAATGACTGCAAAGTACTCCACTCTTGCAACCTGCAATTATTTTTCATCCTATCCCAATTGTTTATCATTAGGCTTTTCCACCTTGGTTTTTGATATGTATTACTGAAGAATATTTGCATGGATGCATCATGACTACTGTGATTCTTTTCTTAGGCTGCACTCTCAGAAGTGGAAATGCTGAGTCATATTGTAAGTGGTAGGAGTAGCTCCCTAGTACTTCACTGCAGATAATGCTCCCTGTGCACCTAGACTCCCCACTAACATAGCTTCTCCTGGGTTCTGTTTCCCAGGAATGTCAGAGAAGACCGTGGAGCCAGAAGCTGGTGGGGTAATTATTGTCAGTCTTCAGGCTGGACTCAGTGATCAAAATAAACATGTTGGACTGCCAGGCCCAGCCTTCACATGGCCTTTATTAGTTACTTGTCAGCTTGGAATGCTTCCAGCTGCAAGTAACAGAAAATGTGACTCACAGTGGCTCAAAAAAGCAGAGGATCATTTCTTCCCCAGAAGAAGAGACCTAGATGTATGGGGATTTGAGGCACAGGGGTGGGGTGGAGTGGGGAGGCTGGCTGTGGCTCTAGTTCAGCAGCTCAGAGATGTCAGGAATGTATCTACAGTGTTCTTGGCTTTTTCTTACTGGTCACAGGATGACTGCAGCTGAAGCAGACGTCAGGTATGGGTTCAGGGAATCAGGGAGTGGTGAGAGAAGAGAGATGGAAGTGATACATTCTTTTTTTTTTTTTAAGATTTTATTTATTTACTTGACAGAGAGAGAGATCACAAGTAGGCAGAGAGAGAGGAGGAAGCAGGCTCCCTGCTGAGCAGAGAGCCCGATGTGGGGCCTTGATCCCAGGACCCTGAGATCATGACCTGAGCCGAAGGCAGAGGCTTTAACCCACTGAGCCACCCAGGCGCCCCAAGTGATACATTCTTGATCCTAGGAGTTGTTAGCCTGATTTTAAAAAGTGATGCTTTTTTTTTTCTCTTATTGCAGAAGTAATGTATGATCATTATAGAAAATATATTTCACCCATAATCTTGCCACCAGGAGGTAATCACGGCTCTCATTTTGGTGTTTATCCTTCTAGTTTAGTTATAAGTGCACAAAAAAGTGGGATTATCCTTTGATGGACTGCCTTGTAACTAGCCTTTTTAATCAGCATCCATCTTAGTGCCTAGCACCTGGTAGATGCTTTACAAATTTTACTGAAAAATTAATGAATGATTTGAAAAATACGCTATGAATATTTTTCTGTATCGCCAAGTATTTGTTTTAGAGTATAATTTTTAACAGCTGCATAACACTCAATTATTTGAATGTTTCATAATTTCTTTGACTGATTCCCTATTATTTTACATGGGGATTTTTTCAAAATTTTAACTATGACAATTCTGTAGTGAACATCCCTCTGTGTGTGTGTATATATAAACCTCTCATTATTCCCTTAGATAAATTCCTTTCAGAAGTGGAATCACTGGGTCCAAGGTCCAGTTATGAAGTCCTTGATGTCTGTCATCAAAGTGCCTTCTTTGTGTGCACCATTTTAGACTACTTTTCACAATGTGAGTTGTTATAACCTTGTTTTAGTTTTTTTTTTTTATTTTTAATTTTCGGTAGACTTAAATTTTTTTTTCTGAGCAGGTAGTATATTCATCTGGTTAAAAAAATCAAAACAATAGAAAAAGATACAAAGTTTTGCTGCTCCTGTGCCCATACTTCTATCTTTGCCCCCATTTCCCTTAGGGTAGTCACTGTGGTTAGTTTCTTTTGAACTTTTTTGGTATTTTTTATTGTACATAGGAAGATATGCATCTAAATTACTTTTCTTCCTTTTTTACAAAAAAAGTAACATGCAATATACACTATTCTGTACCTCACTTTATTTGGTTTGACTGCTGTATAATGTTCTATTATGTGAATACTCCATAGTTTTATTTATCTGTTCTCCTGTCTGGCTTTATTTGAAACTCGTATCTTTTCAGCCAAACCAGGCCCAAATGAACTGCGGTATTCTGGCCCTGCAGCAATGCCACTAATAGGAGCAGGGAGCTATATCTTAATTTCCTAGCCCTACTGCCTGGCCTGCTGCACATTTTGACTTTGCCTCCCAGGGTGTAGTTGGCAGGCTCTGAAGTAGTCCAAACCCAAGGAGGGAGAGAATTGTACAGGTAGATTTCTCCTCTTTGAAGACTCACTGGCCCCCCTAGCTTGGCTTGTGAGATATTTCATGTTCTACTTTGGGTAAAGAACAACCCTTCCATTTTTATCCAAGGGATGGTGGCTCCCATAGGAAATGATGTGCTGTGTACCTTTTTTTTTTTTTAATATATAATGTATTATTTGTTTCAGGGACAGGTCTGTGATTCGTCAGTCTTACACAATTCACAGCACTCACCATAGCACATACCCTCCCCAGGGTCCATCACCCAGCCACCCTATCCCTCTCACCCCCTCCCCTCCAGCAACCCTCAGTTTGTTTCCTGAGATTAAGAGTCTCTTATGGTTTGTTTCCCTCTCTGGTTTTGTCTTGTTTCATTTTTCCCTCCCTTCCCCTATGCTGTGTACTTTTTAAGGAATTTCATGTCACAGTTCAGGCCTGTCGTGTACTCCTTCAAAAGGCTCTGGGGGAAGAATGCTTCCTTGCCTCTTCCAGCTTCGGGTGGCTCCAGGCATTCCTCGGCTTGTGGCTCTATTTCCTTCACGTGGCCTTCTCCGTGTCTTTTCCTCTTCTGTCTGACACAGACATCTTTCTTTGGAGGCCACCAGAGGCTTTGATTTTAGTGCTCGGATTCGTGAATCTGTGCTCTACTCTACTGTGTCCTGGGAAGCGCCATAGAAAAAGGCTATTTTCTCTTCGACATGGTAAAAGAAAGGGGCTTTCTCGCTCAGTGCTGCCTGCCTCTTCATTGTCCTGCACAGTGCCTTGTACAGTGCAGAGGAAGTGCTCAAATGGAATGTCTTCATCAGTGAGTGATGCATTGAATATATGAAGGCAGGTTTTGTGTCTCTTTTTACTTTTCTCCAGGTTGAATCTCCCCAGGTACTTCAGTTGTCCCTTGTGTGAAGTTCAGAACCCTCTACCATTCTCGTTGCCCTCTGGTAGGTACTTTCTAACTTGGCTAGTATTTCTCTTAAAATATGCCTTCCAGAATGAAATCTAGATAGGATCTAAGCAACAGGATTCTTATGGTTTGCATATGGTATTTTTTAAAAAGTAGCCCTAGTTGTAAGGATGTGGAGAAAAAGGAATGCTCCTGCACTGTTATTGGGAATGCAAACGATGCAACTACTGTAGAAGATTGTATGGAAGATCCTCAAAAAATTAAAAATAGAATTACCACATGATCTAGTAATTCAACTACTGGGTATCTTCCTAAAGAATATGAAAATGCTAATTGAAAAATATATATGCACCTCTATGTTTATTGCAGCATTATATATATATATATATATATATATATATATATTTAAAGATTTTGTTTTTTTTATTTGACAGAGAAAGAGATCACAAGTAGGCAGAGAGGCAGGCAGAGAGAGAGGGGGAAGCAGGCTCCCCACTGAGCAGAGAGCCCGATGCGGGGCTCAATCCCAGGACCCTGAGATCATGACCTGAGCCGAAGGCAGAAGCTTTAACCCATCGAGCTACTCAGGCGCCCCTATTGCAGCATTGTATTATGCTAAATTATGGAAGGAACCAAACTGTCTATCGATAGATGAATGGAGAAAGAAGATGCCATATATATTCACAATAGAATATTACTCAGCCATAAAAGGGAATGAAATCTTGCCATTGGCAACAACATGGGTGGATCTAGAGGATACAGTGCTAAGTGAAGTAAGTCCATCAGAGAAAGACAAATACCATATGATCTCACTCATATGTGGAATTGAAGAAACAAAACAAGCCAACAAAGAAAAGAGAGACAAACCAAGAAATAGACTGTTAACTATAGAGAACAAACAGATGGTTACCAGAGGGGAGGTGGTGGGGGGTTGGGTGAAATAGGTGAAGGGGATTAAGAGTACACTTACATTGATGAGCACTGAGTAATGTATAGAATTGTGGAATCATTATATTGTACACCTGAAACTAATATCAGTCAAACAAACAAATAAAAGTAGCCCTGGCTCGTGTTCATTTTAGAACAACTGCTAAATTCATTTCCGGTAATTCCTAGATAAGGACATAAAACAACAGCAACAACAAACTCCCTGTACTAGGAGCCCCACTCAGTCATTGAGTTTTTTAGGGCCAAATTCAGCCCTTAATTAAATGCAATTTTGATTGATTCTGGATTCTGGGGATGCATTTTGAGATTGGAAAGAAAACAGTCTAAACATCACACTTTGGGGTTTAGTGGAAAGGGCAAGCATACTTATGAATAAATCCAGTTTTCCCTCTCCATTCCAATTTGTTAAACCCATGGAAAAAAGCTGTGTGCTATAAGAAGGATAAATGATTCAAAGCAGTTTTTTTGCAAGAACAAATCAGGATTTTCATAACCAAGTATTAGAGAAGAGAACCTTTTTCTTCTTAATTTCCACTTTTGGGGCAGGTCATTGGTAGTCTTTTTTTTTTTTTTTTTTTTTTGGTAAATCACATTTACCATTGCTTGTGTTAATTTTCATGTTCTTCTACCCTGAACAAATTTATGCTCTTGGTGTTGTATGTGCTGCAAGTTTCACTGCTGTCAAAACATGTTTTTAAAAATAACCCATGGGTTTTAACCAGTACAGTCAAGATCAATTATATTTTTTTAAAAGTAAAATCTACCTTAGTGTTTAGATTAGCAAGATGTGGTTATGATAACTTTTGCCCTTATGTGGCAAGATAGGACTGAGGTATACCAGTGCTTTTTAAAATGTTTCTTTTAATTAAATTTTTTTTAAACTAGGGGTTAAAACAATGAAAAGATACTAACTCCCAGTGGTGGACTTCATGGCTTCCTGTATTCCATTATACTTTCTACTGCGTCTTGAGGCCTTGGTTTCTTGGAAAAGAAATATTTTGAAGACAAAGGCCCTCTGCTGGGAACTCTTCCCCCTCACCTCTTACCTGGCTACTAATTCTATTTGACACCTTAGCTGAAATGTCTCTTCCACAGGGAAAGTCACTCTGACCCAGAAGACTTGGTTAGTTATTTAATAAGCCCCCTCAGTACCTTGTACTTCATTGCATTAATTTCAATCTCTTTGTTAATATTTGTCCTTTACCCCAGCCTTTAAACTCTGCAAGGCAGGGGCTATGTCTCTTTTCAACACTCTACCTACCTTGGTGTCTGACTCATAGTAAGATACTTAATACATTTTTGTTGGCTGATTGGTCAGAGGCTGAAAAAGGGGTTATGGGAACAATACTTTTAACAATAGTTGCATTTGTGTTTGTGTGTGTGTGTGTGTGTGTGTATGTACATGTACAGCTAATAGCAGTGAGTGCTGTTTTCTTTCTGGTTTTTTTTTTTTTGGGAGGGGGAAGAGAGAGGTACCACTGCATCAAATTACTGAAGTGGAAAGAACAGTTGACATTCTGTTTTAAAGTGACCATGTATTTGACCCACTTCTTCTCTAGTAATGTCATCACGATTGTATCTCATTGCTGTGGGTTCTTGGAGGCTGACAGGCGGAACAAGTTGCTTCAGCTCACAGTCCTCATCTGTCATACAGAACAGCTTGCAGATTCTTATTATGTGAATGAAATATGGAGAGAGGGATATTTTTCTTCCTGGGCTATCAGGGTAATTGAAAGTAACCATATCAGGGCACAAGGGGAAAACACAGGAAAATAGACTGTTTTCGTGAAGGGCAACCCATCGGCTCTCAGAACTGCAAGTGTAGGGTGTCATCTCCAAGTGCAGAGGCTGGGGAAGTGTTCCCTGTTATCAAAAAGCCTAGGATTCGACCAGAACATTCTTTCAGTAAGGAAAATGCCTTGGTTCGTGTTACCACTCCTCGGCTCCCCGATGAGCCACCACGGCTGCCTTTCCAGGTACATCCCGTGGGACCCAGGGCACGGGCTTTGTATGTTCTTTAGCTAGAGAAGAACACTATTTTAGTATTCCAGATCAATAAACAGTAGGAGAAAATTGGAAATGTGCTATGAAAAATCATTAACCAGAGAAATTCTACTGTTCCCAAGTTTTGCATCAGAAGAAATAAATAACACTTGACTCTGCTCTTAGAGTTTATATTTTACAAGCTTGGCCTTGGTGCAGTGGAATATCAGATAACACCGTGTCAGTGACACTTTGCCTTCGAAATGGCCAGTTCTGCAGATGTAAATGGAGCTTTACAGAACAGTTTTAGTTCACAGGAAGCTTTCCACTTCACATTGGTCAGCAGTACTAACGTGGTGATGGAGAGCGAGGTACAGTTCAGCAGTCATTCAAGTCATGACTTTGTTATATTTTGAGATAGATTTAAAATCACTTAGTCCAATAAAACTCCAAAGTACTGTAACTGCCAGGTTGCTTTATCTAATTTATGAAACAGAGGCAAAGGAATCAACAATAACCCTCCATTTACCATTATTAGATTAGCTATTACTCAAACCGCAGAAAGTATATAACCCTTTACTTTGTGTTCACTCGAATTTGGTTTTTAAGCTTTGATGGAACTTTCATTTAACCAAATGCCTTTGTTTACGACAATAAGCATGTTAAGTCTTTTGTGTTCTGAATTTGATATGACCATTTTAGTACATGCCTCCCACAAAGGCATGTTAAAGTTTTAGATTCTATTCATTTGTATAATGTCAAATATTTTCAATTCAATCCATTTAGGGTATTGCGTTTCTTTCCAACTTTAAAAAATGCATCTTTTCCCTGGTAGGCCTTCCATTTTCAAGAATAAACCAGGCATTAACAAACATAGAAGCTCCATAAAAATTGATTTTTCAAAATTAAATAAGCATCTGGTGGGCTGAAAATGTTTTATACCTGGTATTTAAAAGATATTTTGACTATTGCCAAAAAGAATCAATTCTTTCATGCTGTCTCCGTTGTGGATGCCGTCATATGCCACTGTGCGGTATAGAGCTCAGCCTTGGGCTGGGATTTGTACCTCAACTCTGCCACTTTACCTGCCTGCGACTTTGGACTTCACCTCTTCTGGAGGTCTGTTATCTCTAATTGCCCTTTCCTCAGTGTGCGTTAGAGTTCTTAATAGTACTTATCGAGTTATATATGGAGGAATGCATGTAAAGTCCTCAAACGTGTGATTATTCCTGTAACTTGTGTGTGTGTGTGTGTGTGTGAGTGTGAGTCTGCACTCTACATAGGGCTGTCGCCTTAACTAAAACCCCATACTGACTCAGAATTGGGTTATAATAGTGGGAATGCTGTTACCCTTTCAGGATTTCATGTTCTGGTATGGTGGCTATAGCTATGACAGGGAACATTTGTTACCATTTTGTATCTATTCAGAGCCACAGTTTGAAGACAAGTCACCATGAAGGTGGCTGTTTTAATTGTTGAGATTGGAACCCAAGAACCAAATCCATATTCCGAAGAAGTCTTGTTTTTAAATTGGAACTTTATTTCATTTCCTTTGAATTGACACAAAAGATAGGATAAAGAGTGTTTTAGATAAGTGAGCTAGAAATATATGGCCTTTCCAATAAGAAGGGCTCCTACTGACAATTTGTTGCTCGTTTTTCACCGGCTCCTTCCCACATGTATTAAGTTTCTGTCTAATTGCCTTGGTCTCTTTGCATTTTTCATCCTTAACTCTGTCCTTTACTTCCACGTTTTTTGGGTTAGTGGAGACAGGTTTGGAGAAATTTACTCTATCTCTCCCATATTCTTTGACCCGTAACCCATAGAGGAGAGACAGGAGGTCAGGCTGGGAGATGTGGTCCCTGACATTGGTTTCCAGCAAATTGACATGGTTCTTATGGAGATGAAATTTTTTTCCTCATCTGTACCATCTTCTCTTGGCTTGAATAATGAGTCACAGAAAAATGAAAACTTCTTTAGCTGTGAAAGTTTCAGCAAGAAAAAATGTTAGGCCATTGGCATTAGTATAATGCAAAATAAGATAGCATTTAAAGATAGATAGTTTCTGCTTCAGCATCATATTGACAATGCCCCTCACTTGAGTCAGGGATTGGGGACTTACTGAGATACACCATCTGGCAAAACACGGAAGGCCAGTCTTGTGCCAACTGAGAAAGCTGCATCAGTTCCAACTCTTGTGTACTTTGCACATTATTGGATGCCTTGCAAAACGTTTATCACTTTTTAATTAGTAAGGACTAAGGGATTTTCATACCCCAAAGAAAATGTCAGCAGCCCAAAGACAGACAGATTATCCAGTGGATCATAAGGGGCAGTAGGTATTTAACTTTGAGTTTGCACAGAAACAAGGACAGTTGCATACAAGGATCTTTGTTGTGGGACATGTGTTCTTGGTCTGTCTGGGTAGAGCTGGGGATCTGGGCTTTCTGTTCCTCCGACAGTTCCCCAGCTGGTTTCTCCTCCAGCATGGCCAGGCCTTGAGAGCACATGCCAAGAGATCAACTCTATTCTGCTCCTTGGCCTATCATGTAAACTGTGGCCTGTCATGTTCATTAAAATGAAAATTTGTCGGATGGAATTTGCCCGACTGGCAGAATAGTTTAAATGTCAGATGTTGTTAGGCCTGGATATAAATATTATGTTTTTATTGTTAATTAATTGCAGTGCCTCAGTACCAGTGATCCAAAATCCAATTTAGTCTGCAATAGGCCTGTGGATAAGGGCCAGAGATAATGAATGCAGAGGGAAAAAATGTATTCAGAGTTCCCATTGTATCTGTCAATGTCCTCTTAGAAAAATAGCAAATTTTGGTGTGTCACTTTAACTCAAAGGGCACAAAACAGAACAGAATTAAGACTCATTGTCTTTTGAAACCTCTCAAATGTTACTTACTGTTGAATCTGTTCCATTGTTAGCCCCGAATCTGTCCCAGCATCAAAATCCCCAGATTTGCTGCTCTGTCTCCTTTCTGTGATTTCCCCCACATTGCTTCCACCCCTGAGTCCCTTGTTATGTTCACAGCTCATTTTGGAGTAGCAGAACTGAGGTATCTATTCCCATAATCCTCCTCATTTCTCTTTGCTCTGTTCATTTTCCCCTCTTCCATTCGACATCAATCCTCTTTTTTTTTCCTCTTTTTGTCCTTTGTTTGGGTCCCCAGACTCAGCGGCCTATCTGTAAGTCTGCCACTGTTTGTTAAGATCATTTTGCTTCCAAATTGAGCTGGTGGCTGCCTATCACTCAGAGTAATGCTGTATAACTGTTTGCATTAGAAAGGGGAGCAGACATCTTGCAGCTGGAGCCCAGACCTCAAAACTGACTGCGAACCATGAGCCAGTAGGCATTTGCCACCGTCATTCCCAACCAATATTTTGTGGAGTACTTGCTGTGAGCATGGCATCTTACTCTGCCACCTTCCTGGTTTCCAAAGGCAAGTGGGTGTGCCAGGCGGAGGAAGACTAATTAAGACTTTGGAAGGCAGGACTAATGTGATCCAGTGGTCAGGGACCCTCATTTAATTCCTGGCATCCTGGCCCATGCCAACCTCGTTCTGCCCCTGTGATTAAGCCAGCCGAGAAGCAGGGAAGGGAAGATGAACTTTGGTGTACCCTGAGTTTCCCTGTCCAGCAGTGTCTGTCAGATTAAAAATGAGAGGGAAGGAGGCCAGAGAATGTTCCAGATGGAGAGTTCAGAGGAGGGCACCACCAGACTCCCTCTCCGCAGTGACGTAGCTGGGCCATCAGAGCATCGGGCCACGAGCCAGGAGGACCACAGGCTGTCGCCTGACCTCGTAGTAGTGTGGAGGCCCGGCAGAACAGTCACCCTTGGCTTGGGGTGGGAACATACTCAGACCAGGCCCACGCAGGCACATATGTGACCGAGGCAGAGCATTTGCCCCAAGAGCTGGGTCAGTCTGGTTAGAGGACAGGCCCTTCATCCTGGACTCCTTGTAAGAGTATGTTCCTCGAGGCATATGGGCACTGCAGAAACCCAGTGGGGAGTTGGGTGTTCTCCACCCTCCTCAGTTTCTCCCTTTGGATAGAATCGGCCGTGTGAGAAAGGTGACCTTCGATGGGCCGGCAGTAGCAGGAACAGCAGTGTCCATACATCCTTGGATGGCCTCGCATGTGGACAGCAGTTGCAGACAGCAGGGGTTTGGTGAGACACCGTGCACAGACAGCCACTCTCCACACCTTTTGGTAGCACAATTTTGTAACTGGTTTCAGCATTCATTAAAAGGTATCCAGGGTGGATGCTCTAGGAACAGGATTCCGCTCAAATGAGAACGGTTTTTTAGACTCAGCCCGTCTGAGGTCTATGTCAGGATGGAATGATAACGAATGAGGTTAAACACTGAATATCTAGCGTGACCTTCCTTAAAAATGAATTATTTTAACATTGCTTCTGTACAACCTCAGTTTCTCTCTGAGGTGACCCTATTTTTCTCAAAATCAGGTTATATGCGAGTTTGGGGAGGGTTTGGACTATTGGGAACCGAGCTGTTTGACTTGAAATGTCATCCCGTTTTGAGGAAACATACCGGGGCCACGTTAGGGCATCCCTGTGCAAATGTCACATTGTCAGAATGTCCCCCCTGGGATTAGACTGGCCATGGTGCTTCCCAGTCCTGTCTTGCTGGTCAGACAAAGCCACTGCCTCCCCAGAGCCAGGGCGCTAACCCGGCCAGGGTCATGCTCCCCGAGATTCATGGAATTTGATTTGTCACTAACTCTCTGAATTTAAACATGCTAATTATTGGCTGATTGGTATGCAGCTCCTTAGACGTCACCTAATGATTTTCCAGAGCTCATACTCTTGGCAAATTTACTTTTCTGGTGTCTGGCAAATATGACAGCATTGAACGGGTGTGGTGATGGTGTGTGGGGGATGTGTGTGTGTGTGTGTGGTGATACAAGCGTAGGCTTCCATAGAGAGAGATCTTTTCATCTTAAGAAAGCCCTAGAACACAAATTAAGAAAAGGGGAAAAAAAAACCAAAAATAAACAAAACTAACCCTAGCTTAAGAATTTTCAATTCTAAAGGTGCCTGGCTGGCTCAGTTGGTGGAGCATGTGACTCTTGATCTTGGGGTTGTGAGTTCAAGCCCCATGCTGGGTGTAGAGATTACATAAAAAATAAAAAAAAAAAATCTTAAAAAGAAAAAAGATTTTAATTTTAATAGTAAAGCAAACTTAGAATATTCCTTTATTAAGCAAATTTTATTGAGTGTTTGTTAAGTGCCAGATACTGTTCTAGGGTATGTGGATTCAGTGCAGAACAAGATAGATGGTGTCTGTGTCTTTGTTGAACTTAGGCTCTAGTGCAAAGATTTCCACATATATTTTGACAGTATTGATCAGCTTTCTAGGTGAATAACAAAACTAAGGATTATTCTAACCACCCCTCCGAACTCTAAATATATTAGAGTTTCACAAATTCTGATTTAGAAATTCTATTAGAAATACATACATATAAATTGAAATAAGACTTCTAGGAATATATCTGAGAAATGTCAAGTTTCTAGTGTCTTTGCTGCTGTTTCTCGTGAACATTTAAATCAGTATGCAGATTTGCAAATAATTCCATGTGTTTAAAATATTCATTTATCATCAGGTCATTTAACCAGAGCTATGTTTTCCAGCTGCCTGGTTTTCACCGATATGTAGAAAAAGGTTTAAGAATCTTCTCTTAGTTGAAAATTGGCTATCATTTGAAAGGATGTTGCAATAATTTGTCGGCAGTAATAGCTCACTGAACGTAGCAGAAGAAGCAAGACGAGGGCCGAATTTATTCAGTGTCTTCATTCTTGTGTCTTGTCTTCATTCCTGAGCGAACAGACTTCTTTCCTAGGTATGTAGATAATTGTTAAAGACTTAAAGGTCAATAACCAATCCCTTAATGTGGCAGTGAAGTTGGGCGAGGGCTGCAGAATGCAACAATGAAGGGAAATCCCTCAGTCCCAGGCAGGCCTGTGTTAAGTCAAGTGTAATTGGATGGTTCCCAGAGAGAGGTTTCAGTTGGGAGAAGAAGAATCACAAAGGAAGTTTTGTATTTGAGAACGATGTTTGTTTAAATTCAGGCTGGTTTTTAAGGGAACTGGGGGCTGGGTAATGGAGTGAGGGGCTTGGGGCTGGTGAAGATTTTCTAGGTGGCTCTGAAAAACCACCAAGAAAAATCAGGTTGTTATTGGCCTGTACTGCTCTGCCTCCGTGTTTATGTCTTTTAGGAGCCGCCGAAGCCCAAACCTATTTGGATTGATTTAAATCTAATCTGTCTTGCGGGAGGTCATAGGAAGGTTACAGAGTCTGTCTGCTCCAGAACAAAATGGGGATGAGCTAGGCCTGAGGGGAATGGGAGGTGGTGTACCGACTCCTGCTGCAGGTGAAAAGGTTTTCATGGCCTGTAGAAGTTTAAGTCCTTGGATTTTTGGGTCAAGGCAAACCTGGGAAAGAGAGGACTAGTTTGAGTGGCTATTCCTGACTTTTGTCCGGACAAAGATTTTATTTATTTATTTGACAGAGACACAGAGAGAGAGGGAACACAAGCAGGGGGAGTGGGAGAGGGAGAAGCAGGCTTCCCGCCGGGCAGGGAGCCCAATGCGGGGCTCCATCCCAGGACCCTGGGATCATGACCTGAACCGAAGGCAGACGCTTAACGACTGAGCCACCCAGGCGCCCCAGAAACCAGAGGTTTTTTGATCCTGACCTGCTCCTATTTTGGATACATAGCACACCTATGTGGAAAATGCTCAGGCACCAGAGAGAGGTACACGAAGACTGCAGAATCCATGTGCACTTGTCTACTCAACACATATTTGCTGAAGGACTATTTGGTACAGGTATAGAATCTGGGGTTTACAATGCATGGGCTGGTGTGGTTGGTTTGAACAGTAAAGGCCATAGGTCTTAAAGAGTTTAGACACTAATCAAGGTTATAAAACATGTACACAGGAGAAGATAATAATTTAAGGCAATATCATGCATGCCAGTCACAAGTCATTATAGGATCAAGATGAGCCCAAGGCTCTGTTTTAAGACCAATCCCAGCATCTATCCCTTTTGATGTTCTGGGAACTTGCAGTCCTGGTTACCCTTTCTCGCTCTTCTGCTCTTAGCTTCTTAGTCTCAACTGCATCTTCTCATCACCTTGACATGCACTCAGGTTTTTTTGGTTACAAAGTACACAAAGAAACACTCTTTCAGTCCATTATCTTCTTCCTGTTATCCTCTCTCTCTTCCCCTTCACACCCAAACATATCTAGGATTGTGCTTACTTGTCTTCATTTTAATGATTTCCATTTATTTTTTAACCAACTCCAGACTGAATTCTGTCTCAACTGGTCCAGGTTCTCAATGAGTTCCTCAGTGACCTTCACATTGGGCATTTTAATTTTTAAATTTTTTTTAAATTTTTTAATTTTTAAAGATGTATTTATTTGAGAGAGAGAGAGAGAGAGAGAGAGCAAGAGCACAAGCAGGGGGAGGGGCAGAGGGAGAAGGAGAGGGAGAATCTCTAGCTGAGCACAGAGCCCAATGTGGGGCTCGATGTTATGACCCTGAGATCACGACCGGAGCTGAAATCAAGAGTTGGATGCTTAACTGACTGAGCCACCCAAGTGCCCCACATTGGTCACTTTTAGTACCTATGTTCCTTGACCTTTCTGTGACACTTAACGTTTTTGTTTTACTTCTCTGGGAACTATTTTCTCTCCTATATGGGCATCCTTCTCCTCAATACAACTGTTGAATGTTCAACTTCCTGAAGGATCAGATCTTCCCTTCCTACTTGGTACCGTCTCCCTGGACAGCCACGTCCATACTCACGACCACAGTTATACCCTAGGCACAGATAACTCAGTGCTCCCAAACCACCTGTCTGAACTACAGACACACATATTCCACTCCCGACCTGGACATTTCTTTGAGATATCTCTCAGGCACCTCAAATGCAATATGTCCACAACCAAAGTGGCTATCTGGGCTCCATATGTGGACCCTTGTGCAGTGGGATTCACTCAATGGTCTTGTCCATCTCCAACTCAGAAAGGGAAACTGTCCTAAAGATTGTAATATTCAAACATAGGTTTAAAATCTCTTTTCGTAATTGGTATCCAACTTTAATGCACTGTGATCAGAGAGCTTTGTTTGATAGCTGTTTTTTTGGTGTTTGTCGAGACTACCCTTGTGGCCTCATACGTGGTCAGTTGTTCCTTATGTTCCATATGCTCCGTGAAGAATGCTGTGGCAGATTGCATTTTCCATAGGTGGTCACACCAACACATTTATCCAGGCCCATTTGCTCATGGTACTGAGCACCCACCACCATCCCTCCTGCCAAGAGACAGAACCTTTGTTCTCTTCCCTTGAGTCTCCGTGGGGGTTTGTGACTGCCCTGACCAGTGGAATGCTGTGTAAATGGTGTTAATGTGACTTCCAAGCCTAGGCCATAAAGAATACAGCTTCTGATAAATAAAAATCTTAAAAAAAAAAAAAAAAGAATACAGCTTCTGCCTGACTCCCTATCTGAGAACTCTTGCCTTTGGAACCCAGCCACCATGTTGTGAGGTGACTCAAGGCACATGGAGAAGCCACATGTAGGTGTTTCGGCTCATAGCCCCAGTTAAGGTCTCAGCTAACCTTCAGCAACCACTGGCAAACATTTGAGGGAATGAGCTTTCCGGTGATTCCAGAGCCCAACTTCTAAGTCTTTCAGCTGAGGCCTCAGGTATTGTAGCATACAGAAACTCTGGCTCGCCGTGCGCTGTCAGAATTCCTGTTCCATGGAAACCATAGAGACAATAAATTACTATTTTTCAGTCATTAATTCTTGGGTAGTTTGTTATGTAGCAATAGACCACTGATGCAAATATGTATTCTATTGCTGGTAACTTCTATTTTGCCTAGTAGTACTTCCACCAGCTTTCTTTTGGTTCCTATTTGCCTGGTGTGTAGTTTTCTATACTTTCCCATTCCAACTCCGTTTACATTTAGATGTGTTTCTTATAAACATCATATAGCAAGGTTTAAAAAAATCCATTAAAAAATTATTCTAACAGGTGTGTTTAATCCATTTGCTCTGATTTCTCACATATTTGAACTTACTTTAAATATTTTCTTTTGTATTTTCTACTGACTGTGCTTTCCTTTGCTTCTTGCCTGCTTCCATTCCAATCTTCTATAGAGAATTGGCTGATTTTTCTGTTCTTTATATTGTTCCCTCAGTAGGTTTGGACATTTCTATTCTTTTGGTGATTACTCTTAACGTGTTTTAAAATTGTGAAATAGACCATACATACAAAATAATTTTTGGAAGTGTTTATTGTATTGTATTCTATTGTAATAGAATACAATATAATACAATATAATATAATTACATATATATTATATATTACATATATACATATGTACATATATATGTACATACATATGTACATATAATTGTATATATACATATATACAATTACACATAAATTATATTACATATATATTATATATATATTACAATGTAATATAATACAATATAATATTGTAATATTGTAATATTCTATTGTAATACAGTATATTCTATTGTAATACAGTATATATCCTTGGCCAAGAAGTAGAGGATTACCATATTCCAGAATTTTCCCCAATGATTCTCATTAGATCTCCTCCCTTGCCCTCAAGCTAAACGTTGCCTGAATTCTGTGCAAATCATTCTCTTGCTTTTCTTTATAGGTTTTGCCACTTATATGTTATATTCCAAAACAGATAGTATTTTTACCTTTTGAACATGTTGTATATATGGAATGATATATATAGTCTTCTGTGACTTGCTCTTTGTTTTATATCATATTTTTGAGAGGCATAGATGTTGATGTGTGTGACTGTTTTCACTGATTTTTCAAAGCTGTATAATACCTCATTGTAAGACTGTAAAAATGTATTCATTGTACTGTTGATAGGTGTTTGGGTTGTTTTCAGTATTTCTTGGCATTCTAGCAATGAGGCTCTAAACATTTTTGTATGCATCTTTGTGAGCATGTATGCAAGGGTATCGTTGACTATATACAATGAGAAAGAAATGCTGGTTATACTTAACAAGTTAGTCAGTAACTTTTTAGTCAGATACCTTAGTCGGTAACTTTTTAGACAGATTCTTTGCATATCTTTAACAATTTAATCAGTATCTGTCTCTTCCTTCTGAGCAATTTATTCACCTCCCTTATTCCATATAATTGCAACCAACAAGTCATTTCACCTTATTTGCAAACCCTAAAAATTGGTGATTATTGTGATTGTTGGATTTTACAACAAAGGCTTAGTAATTATTACTCAATACCCATTATTCATTAATTTTAAATTTATTAATTTACTAAATTTATTAGATTTACCATCATGTTTGCTAATGTCTTTATTTCTGATTGCTTTTTGCTGTTCATTCCTTCCATCTGGGGTCCATTCCTTTTTATTCAAGTATGCCTTTTAGTATTTCTTTCAGCAAAACTACTATGAGCAGAGAACAATCCTTTTTTTTCCCCCCTGAAAAATGTCCTTATTTCTCTGTCATTCTTAAATGATAATTGGCTTAGCATGGCTATAGAATTTTGTTGAACTTTTTTTCCCCTTAGTACTTTGAACATTTTATTTCATTGCTGTTTTGCTTTTATTTTTGCTAATGACAAGTTGTTTTGTAAGGAGTCTGTTTTTTTCTCTCTGGTTGACTTTAAGGCTTTCTATCTCTGGTATTTTGTGGTTTCTTTCTGATGTATCTACCTGTGGATTTGCTTTTATTTATCTTGCTGAGGTCTTGTGTGCTTTTTTCAAGAGTATTCATGTCTCATTCTAGAAAATTTACATTCATTATACTTTCATATTTGTCTTTTCTTTTGAGCTTGGCTATTTGAATATATATGTATTTAAATTATCACCATTTTTTTCTTTTTTCTTAACACATAATGTATTATATGCCCCAGGGGTACAGGTCTGTGAATCATCAGGCTTACACGTTTCATAGGACTCACCATAGCACGTACCCTCCCCAATGTCCATAACCCAGCCACCCTATCCCTACCCCCCCACCCCCCAGCAACCCTCAGTTTTGTTCGTGAGATTAAGAGTCTCTTATGGTTTGTCTCCCTCCTGATCCCATCTTGTTTCATTTTTTCTCTCCCTACCCGCCACGACCCCCCACCCTGCCTCTCAAATTCATCATATCAGAGAGATCATACGATAATTGTCTTTCTCTGATTGACTTATTTCACTTAGCATGATACCCTCTAGTTCCATCCACATCATTGCAAATGGCAAGATTTCATTTCTCTTGATGGCTGCATAGTATTCCATTGTATATATATACCACACCTTCTTTATCCATTCATCTGTTGATGGACATCTAGGTTCTTTCCTTAGTTTGGCTATTGTGGACATTGCTGCTATAAACATTCGGGTCTATGTGCTCCTTTGGATCACTACCTTTGTATCATTAGGGTAAATACCCAGTAGTGTGATTGCTGGGTCGTTGGGTAGTTCTATTTTCAACTTTTTGAGGAACCCCCATACTGTTTTCCAGAGTGGCTGCACCAGCTTGCATTCCCACTAACAGTGTAGGAGGGTTTGCCTTTTTCCGCATCCTCGCCAACATATGTCATTTCCTGACTGGTTAATTTTAGCCATTCTGACTGGCGTGAGGTGGTATCTCACTGTGGTTTTGATTCGTATTTCCCTGATGCCGAGTGATGTGGAGCACTTTTTCATGTGTCTGTTGGCCATTTGGATGTCTTCTTTGCTGAAATGTCTGTTCATGTCTTCTGCCCATTTCTTGATTGAATTACTTGTTCTTTGGATGTTGAGTTTGAGAAGTTCTTTATAGATTTTGGATACTAGCTCTTTAGCTGATATGTCATTTGCAAATATCTTCTCCCATTCTGTCGGTCGTCTTTTTGTTTTGTTGACTATTTCCTTTGCTGTGCAAAAGCTTTTGATCTTGATGAAGTCCCAATAGTTTAGTTTTGCCCTTGCTTCCCTTGCCTTTGGCATGTTTCTAGGAAGAAGTTGCTGTGGCTGAGGTCGAAGAGGTTGCTGCCTGTGTTCTCCTCAAGGATTTTGATGGATTCCTGTCTCACATTGAGGTCTTTCATCCATTTTGAGTCCATTGGACATTCTTTCCTGCTTTGTCGAAGATTAGTTGACCATAGAGTTGAGGGTCCATTTCTGAGCTCTCTATTCTGTTCCATTGATCTATGTGCCTGTTTTTGTGCCAGTACCATACTGTCTTGATGATTACAGCTTTGTAATAGAGATTGAAGTCTGGAATTGTGATGCTACCAACTTTGGTTTTCTTTTTCAGCATTCCTCTGGCTATTTGGGGTCTTTTCTGATTCCAT
>CM052898.1:24019352-24066449 GCA_028534135.1 Potos flavus | reverse complement strand
TTCACAATATTTGTTCTTCCAATCCATGAGCATGGAACGTTTTTCCATTTCTTTGTGTCCTCCTCAATTTCTTTCATGAGCACTTTATAGTTTTCTGAGTACAGATTCTTTGCCTCTTTGGTTAAGTTTATTCCTAGGTACCTTATGGTTTTGGGTGCAATTGTAAATGGGGTCAACTCGTTAATTTCTCTTTCTTCTGTCTTGCTGTTGGTGTATAGAAATGCAACTGATTTCTGTGCATTGATTTTATATCCTGACACTTTACTGAATTCTTGGATGAGTTCTAGCAGTCTTGGAGTAGAGTCTTTTGGGTTTTCCACATAAAGTATCATATCATCTGCAAAGAGTGAGAGTTTGACTTCTTTGCTGATTTGGTTCCCTCTTATTTCTTTTTATTGTCTGACTGCTAAGGCTAGGACTTCTAGTACTATGTTGAACAGCAGTGGTGATAGTGGACATCCCTGCCGTGTTCCTGACCTGATCAAGGTCTGATCAAGAAAGGTTTGTGCTTTGTCAAATGCTTTTTCAGCATCTATTGAGAGTATCATATGGTTCTTGTTCTTTCTTTTATTAATGTATTGTATCATATTTATTGATCTGCAGATGTCGAACCAACCTTGCAGCCCAGGGATAAATCCCACTTAGTCGTGGTGAACAATCCTTTTAATGTAGTGTTCGATCCTATTGGCTAGTAGTTTGATGAGAATTTTTGCAACTGTGTTCATGAAGGATATTGGTCTGTAATTCTCCTTTTTAATGGGGTCTTTGTCTGGTTTTGGGATCAAAACGTAATGCTGGCCTCATAAAATGAGTTTGGAAGTTTTCCTTCCATTTCTATTTTTTGGAACAGTTTCAGGAGAATAGGTATTAATTCTTCTTTAAGTGTTTGGTAGGATTCCTCTGGGAAGCCGTCTGGCCCTGGGCTCTTGTTTGTTGGGAGATTTTTGATGATTGCTTCAATCTCCTTACTCGATATGGGTCTGTTCAGGTTTTCTATTTCTTCCTGGTTCAGTTTTGGCAGTTTATGTGATTCTAGGAATGCATCCATTTCTTCCAGATTGTCAAATTTGCTGGCGTATCGTTGCTTATAATATGTTCTTATAATTGTTTGTATTTTTTTGGTGCTGGTTGTGATCTCTCCTCTTTCATTCATGATTTTATCAATTTGGGTCCTTTCTGTTTTCTTTTTGATAAGTCTGGCCAGGGGTTTATCAATCTTATCAATTCTTTCAAAGAACCAGCTCCTAGTTTCGTTGATTTGTTCTACTGTGTGTTTTTTTGTTTGTTTGTTTGTTTTTGTTTTTGTTTCTATTTCATTGATTTCTGCTCTGATCTTTATTATTTCTCTTCTCCTGCTGGGTTTAGGCTGTCTTTGCTTTCTCTAGCTCCTTTAGGTGTAGGTTTAGGTTGTGTCCTTGAGACCTTTCTTATTTCTTGAGAAAGGCTTGTATTGCTGTATACTTTCCTCTCAGGACTGCCTTTGCTTTGTCCCAAAGATTTTGAACAGTTGTGTTTTCATTTTCATTTGTTTCCATGAATTTTTTAAATTCTTCTTTAGTTTCCTGGTTGACCCATTCATTCTTTAGTAGGATGCTCTTTAGCCTCCATGTATTTGAGTTCTTTCCAACTTTCCTCTTGTGATTGAGTTCTAGTTTCAGAGCACTGTAGTCTGAAAATATACAGGGAATGATCCCAGTCTTTTGGTACTGATTTATGATCCAGGATGTGGTCTGTTCTGGAGAATTCTGGAGAATGTTCCATGTGGAGTAGAGAAGAATGTGTATTCTGTTGTTTTGGGATGGAATGTTCTAAATATATCTGTGATGTCCATCTGGTCCAGTGTATCATTTAAAGCCTTTATTTCCTTGTTGATCTTTTGCTTAGATGATCTGTCCATTTCAGTAAGGGGTATGTTAAAATCCCATACTGTTATTGTATTATTGTTAATGTATTTCTTTGATTTTGTTTTTAATTGGTTTATATAATTGGCTGCTCCCATGTTAGGGGCATAGATATTTAAAATTGTTAGATCTTCTTGTTGGACGGACCCTTAAGTATGATATAATGTCCTTCCTCATCTCTTATTAGAGTTTTTGGCTTAAAATCTAATTGATCTGATATAAGGATTGCCATCCCTGCTTTCTTTTGATGTCCATTACCATGGTAAATTCTTTTCTACCCCCTCACTTTAAATCTGGAGGTGTCTTTGGGTCTAAAATGAGTTTCTTGTAGACAGCATGTCAATGGGTCTTGTTTTTTTATCCATTCTGATACCCTGTGTCTTTCGATTGGGGCATTTAAAACATTTACATTCAGGGTAACTATTGAAAGATACGAATTTAGTGCCACTGTATTGCCTGTAAGGTGACTGTTACTGTATATTATCTCTGTTCCTTTCTGGTCTATGTTACTTTTAGGCTCTCTCTTTGCATAGAGGACCCCTTTCAATATTTCCTGTAAGGCTGGTTTGGTGTTTGCACATTCTTTTAATATTTTTGTCCTGGAAGCTTTTTATCTCTCCTTCTATTTTCAATGACAGCCTAGCTGGATATCGTGTTCTTGGTTGCATATTTTTCTAATTTTTATTCTCTGAATATATCATCCCAGTCCTTTCTGGCCTGCCAGGTCTCTGTGGATAGGTCTGCTGCCAATCTAATTTTTCTACCATTTTATGGTAGAAGGGTACCTTTTGTCCTGAGCTGTTTTCAGGATTTTCTCTTTTTCACTGAGACTTGTAAGTTTTACTATTAGATGATGGGGTGTGTACCTATTTTTATTGATTTTGAGGGGGGTTCTCTGTGCTTCCTGGATTTTGATGCTTGTTCTCTTTGCCAAATTAGGGAAATTCTCTGTTATAATTTACTCCAATATACCTTCTGCCTCCCCCTTTCTTCTTCTGGGATTCCAATTATTCTAATATTGTTTCATCTTATGGTATCACTTATGTCTTGAATTATCCTTTCATGGTCCAGTAGTTTTTTGTCTCTCTTTTGCTCAGCTTCTTTATTCTCCATCATTTGGTCTTCTATATCACTAATTCTCTCTCCTGCCTCATTTATCCTAAAGTAAGAGCCTCCATTTTTGATTGCACCTCATTAATAGCTTTTTGATTTCAACTTGGTCAGATTTTAGTTCTTTTGTTTCTCCAGAAAGGAATTTTATTTCTCCAGAAAGGGATTCTCTAATATCTTCCATGCTGTTTTCAAGCCCAGCTAGCACCTTGATAATCATCATTCTGAACTCTAGTTCTGACATACATTAGTAATACATTAGTAAATACATTAGTAAATGTTTGTATTGATTAGGTCTGTAGCTGTCGGTACTGCCTCTTGTTCTTTTTTTTGTGGTGAGTTTTTCTGCCTTGTCATTTTATACAGGTAATAATAGATGAATGGGAGAACAAAATATTAAAAGGGTAGCAATGACCCCAGAAAAATATACACTAATCAAATCAGAAGAGACCCGAAACCGGGGGGGGAGAAGAAAGGGGGAAAAATTAAAAAAATAAATATATGTATATATTAGACTGGTGAATAGAACAGAGCCACACACTTGATTTCGGGTGTATTTTGGTCTGTTAGAAGAAACCACCTCCCAAAATTTTAAAGAAAGAAAACCTTACATATATATAAAAAAAAAAGGGTAAACACAATGAAGGGATAGAATATGACTGTAAAGATGGAAATTAAAAAGATTCTAAAAAAAAGGAATTGATAAGGAAGAAGTTGGTTGAAAAAAGAAAAAAAAAGAGGAAAGAATGTGATAAGGCTGGAGACTAGAACAACGCTATGTGCTAGATTTAGGGTATATTTTGATCTTTAGAAGAAATTGTATCCCAAAATTTTATTTATTTTTTATTTTATTTTTATTTTAAAGATTTTTATTTATTTATTTGACACAGAGAGAGAGATCACAAGCAGGCAGAGAGGCAGGCAGAGAGAGAGGGGGAAGCAGGCTCCCTGCCGAGCAGAGAGCCCGATATGGGGCTCGATCCCAGGACCCTGAGATCATGACCTGAGCCGAAGGCAGAGGCTTTAACCCATTGAGCCACCCAGGTGCCCCTGTATCCCAAAATTTTAAGGAAAAAAAAAAACCTATATGTTACAAAAAATAAGATTAAATACAATGAAGGGATGAAATATGAGTATAATAAAGAAAATTAAAAAGATTTTTAAAAAGACATTGATAAGATAAAATGGTTAAAAAACGTTAAAATAGGAAAGAGGAAAAATTTAAAAAATAGAATAAGAAAAAAATAAAATTAAAAAAATTTAACTTTGAAAGACTAAAGGTTCATGGGAAAAAAACCATGAATTCTATGTGTTGCTTTCCCATACCTCTGGAGTTCCTCAGTTCTCATTGATCGCTGATCTTGGTCTTGGCTGAATGTTCTTGCTGATCTTCTGGGGAGAGGTCTGTTGCTGTGATTCTCAAATGTCTTTGCCCGAGGCGGAATTGCACCGCCCTTGCCAGGGGCCGGGCTAAGTATTCTGCTCGGGTTCGCTCTCGTAGCTTTTGTTCCCTGAATGCTTTCCGTACAGCTTTGGAGGACGGGAATGAAAATGGCAGCCTCCCAATCTCCGGCCCTGTAGGAGCCGAGAGGTCGGGGCCCCACTCCTCAGTGCACCCTCAGAGAAAAGCAGTCAATCCCTCCCGTCTCCCTGGTCTCTGGCCGCACTCGGAGCTCACCCAGCCTGTGACCGAGCGTTTCTGTCTCTGGTGTGTGGCCCCTTTTGGAGACCCCAAACCCAGCCGATTCCTGCAGCGCACTGACACACCACTCCTCCTGGAGGAGGAAGGAGGGGGTCTCTCCAGATTTGCCACTTGTGGGATCTCTGCTTGAAGAGCAGTGGCCTGACTGTGCCTCGAATCATGGTTCAAGGTAATCCCAAGCTGGGAGTCCACTGCTCAGCTCCATCTCTGCAGCTGTTTTCCCCGCACTGATACCTGGGAGCTCTGCTGCACTCAGACACCCCCGGTCTTTCTGTGATCCTGCGGGTCCTGAGACCACAGAGTCCCCACGAGGGCTCCATCCCCCGCTTAGCCTCTGGAGCGACGTCCCTCAGTGGAGCAGACTTCTAAAAGTTCTGATTTTGTGCTCCGCTACTCTCTCACTTGCCGGGAGCCGGCCCCTCCCCCCGCGGTCTATCTTCCCGTTGCTTTGCTTTGGATTCACTTCTCCACGTGTCCTACCTTCCAGAAAGTGGCCGATTTTCTGTTCCTAGAATTGCTGCTCTTCTTCTTTTCTATCTCCTGTTGAGTTTGTAGTTGTTCAGAATGGTTTGATAAGTATCTAGCTGAAAAAAGATATATGGAAGATATATTTTGCTTAGCATTTCTGTGTGTTTAAAATGGAAAAGGCATGCAGGTCGGTCTCTATGTTGTCAGACCATAAGTCTCTCATATTTTACAAAATGCAATATTGTTTTATCTAGCTTTCTCCAAATTATGTTTACCCCAAATTATTTTTTTCCCAACACCATTGTGATCCATATAACAGAGGAAGGGGAAATTTCTGATATTGTCTCATAGAGGGACTTTATCTCCTTTATTAGTATTCTAGGATTTATGTCACAGCCTAGAAGTCTGGTCCTGGTTTTTAGTGGCCAGACATCATCAGTAATGGGTTCTCTGGTAAGGGCTGAAGTGGGTACTTAGGACATGGAAGGAAAAGAAAAAGAACCATGGGAAAACTATGGATTAGTTGGCCATTCCCAACTACTGCACTATTATGAGATGTTAGGACCTAGCCAAGAATGACAGAAAGAGGAATATCCCAAGTATTTTTGACCATATGGAGTCACCATATGAGTAATGACGTACTGATGTTATATCAGCCCCTTGAAATATTATGACGACAGTAGTCCCCCGGATATCAACTGAAGATTCATTCTGATATCCTTAGTGGATGTCTGAAACTGTGGAGGAACCCCGTTTTTACTATATATATATATATATATATATATATATACACACACACACACACACACACACACGTATATATATACACACACACACACACGACTATGATAAAGTTTATTGTATAAATTAGGCACAGTAAGAGGTTAACAACAACTACTAATTAGAACAGTTAGAACAATGTTCTTTAATAAGTTGTGTGAGGAATGTGGTCTCTCTTTCTCTCCCCAAATATCTTACTGTGCTGTACTCACCCTTCGTGTGGTGATGTGAGATGATAAAATGCCTAGATGATGAGATGAAGTGAGGGGAATGACGTAGGCACAGTGAGTAGCGTGAGGCTACTATTGACCTTCTGACAGTTCGTTAGAAGGAGGCTCATCTGCTCCCAGACCACCGTTGACTTCCAGTAGCTGAAACCATGGAAAGTAAAACCTCCAATAAGGTGGGGGAGGGACCTCCTGTATTGCTTAACAACTCTCATTTCCCACATTTCTTACTGTGCTGATCTGTGTGTGCTCAGTACATGGTATGTTTTGATCACAGAGAGCTTAATTTAACATGTCAAGTTTGATTTGAAATGTCGAGTGGGACTTCCTGGGCTTTGTGAGTTTCCCTCTACCTAGGGAACGGGGACAGTACCTGTCACTTGCATCTGTGTACTCATGGCGGCAAGTGGTGAGGTCTGCCTTGGAAGGACCTTGTGCCTCGTAGAAATGGAATGGGCTCCCCCACGTAAAACTTTTTCAGAAAAATGGAAATAGAGTGTGCAAGAAAGATGACAATGAAAGAAGTAAGAACATAAAATGCTCGGTCAGAGCGAGTGCGCTGTGCAGCCTTTAACCGGACTTGCGTCTCTGCGCTTTATGAGGCATTCCTATGCTGTTGGGGCATTCACACCCCCAAAAGATTTGACCGTCCATCTGACCGGTGTGTGTGACTGAATTCTGGCCTGACGTGAGCGCTGTTTTTACTTGATGACGGTCTTTTATTGGCCTTTTGTGAGGGAGGTATGAGCCCCGGTTACTTGGCCAGTGCCACAGACGATGGCATATGGAAATTCTCCTTAGAGACACGGAGAGAAAACGTTTGGTGTTTTACTTCAGATAATTCCCTACTTTGGTTTTTATCTCTTTGTAGCTTTGAAGCTCAGTGAAGAAGGAAATCCATTGAGAACAGTCTGTAAAGGTAAGTGTATTTATTACATGGCCTTGACAAACATTGCCTTTACAACATTGATTTTTCTTTTATTCAGAGATTTAAACACTTGGATTAAAGATACAGCTGACAGGACAACTTCTTTAACCACCTGCTTGTCCCCCCTCTTAGGCAAAAGTGCTGAGCAATAGTTAGCAGAGAGCAGGAGGAAATAAAATGATGTGCTGAGGGTAGCCAAATGCAATTGTATGCTTGCTGACTTTTGCTTTCTTCTCAGCAGTTAAGACATTCCAATGGAGCTCAGTTTACTAAGATTAATGCTAGCTCGAAAAAGAATGCACTCGTACCGCTTCTAGTCCATGGTTAAATAAAACCAGCTGGCCAAATAAAGCATTTAAACTAAAATGCAGAGTGGCATTTGAATTGGGTTGGATGAAACTTATCATGAAAGTCAGTTGTGCAGTTGCGTGGAGAAGCTAGTTTTGTAGAAAGGAGAAAGCCAGCTAGTTTGGTGTAGCTAATTTCATTCTGCCCAGTCTCTGTGGACCCTAAGTAAGTTACAGGAAATGAACTTCCAAGTTCGAAGCAATGGGAAAAGTACCTATCGGCTTTCTGTGAAACATTACAATTGTGTTGGTTTTTACATGGAAAAATGTAATTGTTTCCTCTTTGCTAGGTATATTTATAAGCATACCGCTATACGGCATTGTTCTTTGATTCATTGTCTAATTTCTGTTCTGCATGAAGTATTTTAATTTAAAGAATTCATTCTGGGGAATTACAGGGCTGCAGTTTCATCAAGAGTCTTTGGTGGCCAGGGTGAAATATGCCATAATTTAACATTTGTTTTCATCATCAATTATGTTTTTGACAACTTTAGGTTTTTTTCCTGTCGTTTTTATTACAGCAATCATGACCATGACCACTTTAGTTAAAGTCGAAAAGCCATTTTGATTTACCTTATATTTTAAGTTATTCCTAACTTTATGACAAATCTACTTCTGGGGAGGAATATTTAATGTTTGTTTTGAGGGTGAAAAAGAATTTTGCAGGGGAATTAGAGAAAACCTCTTTTGAATGATCAAAACATGAGCTATAAAAACACCATTTGGAGGATCTGCTTTGGGATGACTAAACTCTGGTGCATGAAGGCTAGTTCGCGTGGAATTTTTCTGTAATGGCTTTCAGGCATATAACTTACACATCTCTGGACCACTGAGCCACATCTTGGAATAAAGCGGTACCCGATAGCCTCTTAGAAATAAATTCTCATAAATTATTGGAGCTGGGGATGATGTGGCAAATTTCAGAACCTTGGGGTCTTTAGGTACCATTATGGTGCTCCCATTTCTCTTGGAGAATGTTTTCACACAGCACAGACCATTTCCTTTGCTCTCAATGAAAATCCTTTGTTAAATTGGTATTTTGGAGTCAGACATAGATTCAGTCCTGGGTTAGCTTTTATTAGCTGTTGGACCATGAACACATGATTTACCCCCTCTGTGTCTCAGTTTCCTAGTTCGTGAAATGGAGGTAATAATATTGTTTTCCTCATAAGGTTGTTGTAGAGGTTAAATGAATTATTAGGTATTAAGGGCTTGGAACAGGTCCTGGCCTGTGACAAATACTCAGTAGGTGTTAGTTACTGCTGCTCTTGTTAATATTAACATCATTATCATTATTATCAAATCAGCATCCTTCTGAATTTATTCATTAGACATTTTGAGAAATCTGTGCTTTTTGGAAGCTTCAGGATACTGTTTCCAAAGTGAGCATGTGAGTACTAAAGAAGGATAAATCCTGCTTTTTGTCTTTAGGAATCATAGGAAAAGATAGCTTTCAGGTAAAGTGAGAAGTGAGGCCTCTGGAAGTAAAAAATTGTCAGAATGAGGTTTTGTAGGCATCAGGGTAAACACTTTCTTTGGCTGTGTGTAGACAATTATTAGTTAATATAGTCTTAAGAAATTAGTGATCTAACTGCTAGTTAGTTAGATTCTTAAGGAATTTTTGAAGAAAGGCTTGGCAAACGGAGAGGAACTTCTCCCCTTCCCCTTTCTTTCCCTGTCTTGTGTCAGTTTTCCTTTCCTAACAGTGTCTTGATTTCCTATTCAGGTGGTTAGATGAGTGGAACTCTAAACCAGGGGCCCTACCCAGGGGCCTATACTCAGCCTAGGGATGGGTACATGGTCACTAGCTTGGTTAAGTGGGTATTCACGTGCAGTTTCAATCTTGAGCTAAGGGATTCTCCTTTCTCCAGGTGTGCATTCTGCTCTGAAAATACCTACTGTGGGACCACCTTAGTAGTTTCCAATCTCTAGTCTCCATGTCTGTCTTGGCAAATGATGGTTGCTAAGCCTTATTTTCCAGTGGAAAATTAGGCTTATTTTCCATAGATTCCCTGAGCCCCTAGTTTCCTTCCAATAATCCTCCTCAAATTAGCCAAATGGCTTCAGTCTTGGAACCACAGAATCCTAAGTGATAGAGTAGTTGACACAACAGGGAGCTAGATTTGGAATAAACGGGCTGTGTTTGGAGGTTTACAATTAAAATACCATTCATTACTTTCTTCTATCACGTGTAAGTACCTGAGTGTTTTGCGGTGGGTTATAAAAGGTGCAGAGTTCTCAACTAGTATTTTAAAAGTGGGACATTTTGCTGGACTTCCCATGACTCCTGTGTTTGGTAGAGAGAAGTCACTTCTGGCTGCTTCTCTAAGCTCTCAAAGGATGTGTGTGTATGTGGGGGGGGAGAGCTGGAAACGGCAAGAGAAGCAGAGAAGTCTTCGCTCCAGTTTCTGGGGCCCTGGCCTGGGGGTTGTGAAGGGACTGTGATTTCCTTCCCCCTACTCCAGCCTCCCCAAACAAAACTCGTTACGTATTTTTCTGCTTTTCCCTGAATCTTTATTCTTCTTTTGAACACTTGCCTTGCCCTACTGAACACCTTCTTTTCAACAATGTGTACAGTGTGATTGAAAACTCAATTATTTCGGTCTCTGCCATTCCTCATGGTTTCTTGAGAATGGAATGGGCAAGTGCGCTCTGTTTCCCCTTGTGTCTTGTTTGTTGACTACTTCTGTGTTCTGTGTGGTGCCTAGAACAAAGTTGGTTAATGATTTTTTTCACAGGAACATCAATTTTGCGCTCCTACTGTGAATAAGTAGCATGAGTGCCTTGTGTGGTGGAAAGAGACTTACCTGACATGTTAGGAAACATGCCTTCTAGTTTGGGCACTGCTTTTGGTAGCTTTGTGATCCTGAGCAAAATACCCAACTTTTCTTAAGGTCTTGGCTGTAAGATCAGGATAACCTTTGCCCAGTCTACTGCATCGAGGTGTTCTGAGGTTGACATAAAGGTAATGTGTGTGAGAGTGCTTAGCCAGTTGTCAGATGCTGCATAACATCCGCGAATGATGGTGATGCTGATGACGATGATACTATTTATGTTAAACAGGTTGAAAAATCAAGGGATTTTTTTTTTGATATACGACTGAGTAGAAAAGGGACATAAGTTTAAAAAACAAAAATAAAAATAAAACTCTGCCTGGTGCTTGTGCTGGACATTCCCTTTGTGCCTCCGGCTCCTTGCTCCTCTGAGCCTCCGGAGGCTACCCTCTCTTGTCAGCATTCCCTGGTCTTCCTTGCTCTCCGGCTTTCTGTTGAATCAGTCAATGGAAGGCACTGGGTGAAAAGCTGAGCATGTGAGTTTGGATTATTATTCCCTACTTTCCGTGTAGCACTGTGGTTGGCAGTGGCTGTATCCCTCTAAGAAGGGCTGAGGGTGCCGGGGACATTGTAGATGGTTATTGTAAACTTTCAACACCTGGACATTTTGGTGGTACAGTTGGAAGGATTCTATCAATCAGTTTTTTAAAAAGCAAGTTTTGGTGAATTGAAAAACCTTATGGTAACCCTAGAATATAAAGACATCCAATATTATACATGTTATGAATTATCTTTTAAAATTCACTTTTATTTTTATCAAAGCAGCCTATCTACCTTGTTTGAATAAAACAGCACTAAAAAGCAAATATTGAAAAACTGCAACACCTACCCCCTCCTCCTGTATTTCTCCCACCCTTCCAACCCACACCCCACAATTGGGTGCTTTCAACTCTGATACTTCCAGTGTTTATCGGTTGCCAAAAAATGTGCTTATACTGTTTTTTTCCCCTGCCGTATCGATTTTAACAATAGTTCTTTGACAGTCCCCACTCTTATTGCTTCTGGTCCCCACAGCCCCCTAACATAATTATATCACAATTTTTGTTTAAATCAATGTGTAATACTTACATTATCGTGTTGGTCTGATTGGTAATATATTCTTTAACATGTAACTTTTGGTCTTCCTTGGAATTAACATACGCTTTCAAAATGTGCTTTCTTTCCTAAGCATCTGCCTTATGAGGTGTAGGCAGTAATAGCATTTCCATTTTGTAGATGTGTAAATTGAGGCTTGAGGCCGAAGTATTTTGCCCAGAGTCACACAGCGAGTAAGCACCAGCCAGTCTCTCTACAAAGCCTGCATTCTTAATCATGACAGTGTTTACAAACACTGTCACTTCAGTGGTTATCCTCATGGCTCTGTTAAAGCAAAGCAAAACTTGAGGTCTGTCTTTCAGATTCAGAATCAGTAGATCTGATATGGGGTCCAATTTAAAAAGCTTCACAGACGATTCCATTGAGACCTTCTGTACTATATCCTGTCATGACTGTAATCACCATCCTCAGCGTCATCATCATCAACGGCATCACCACCACCTCCATCAGCAGCAATAGACTCTTGTGCTCTCAGTCGCTAAGTAGAAATCCTGGTGTCTATTAAAGCAGTTGCTTTTTGACCTCCTGGGTGAGATGGCACTGGTGGGTGATTCAGGTAATAATTTATCTGGCCATTTTTAAGTTTGGCCAGTGCTTTGGGAGGAACTGTGCCCCATAGACACGGACAAGGGTATTTTTTCACCTCAGTTGGTTGTTACTTTATCTGGTAAAAAAGAAAAAGCAATAAGAACATTGTCTCTTACTTAACCCTGACCCTAAAGGGACTCATTTTTTTCTGAGTCCCCTAAAATGACATCTAGGGGGAATACAAAGCTCAAGTAAAAGAGAAACTTTGATGTCTTTGTTTTGTTTGATTTCCACCCCCTTCCTCCCATGCTTGTGGCATTTCTTGTTTATCAGGCAGGAGAGAAGCAATAAAATGTGGCCTGGGGTTTTCTCATCCCTAGGTGTGAAATTATTTCAGAACTATAATAATAATACTTTGCATTTCTATAGTCCTTTTATTTGAAGATCTAAAAGTATTCTGTTGGTGTTAATAGAGCTTCCCAGCACCCTCTGAAGTAGGTAAGTATTAGAGAAGATTTCCTCCAAGAACATTTTCACTTCATATCCCATGTGTGACTTGAAAATGCTCTTGTATTGTTTGGGAATCTCAACTATTTAAAGTGCCATGCATATAGGGCACTTGTTTTCTTTATATTTAGTCTTCACTAATTCCCAGCCATTGAAGGATATATAGTCCTTTTCCCATGAATGGGTGTGGCATTATTTAGCGAGAATTAAAGTAAAAGCGTTCTGTTAATTGCCTTTTAGTTGAATGTTTTTGAAAGTATTCAGTGATGTTCACCAGCCATGGAACTATCTATCTTACAGTTAATTTTTCTTTTTTTAGGGTAGCAGGACTTGCGGGAATATATTGAATAACTAGTGGGAGTTTGACTTGGAGTTTGACTTTGTCCTTTGGGAGTTCATGACATGTCAAGCCAATTAAAAATATAAACTGAGTTTGCATTCTGATTTAAAGGTTTAATTTTGAAAAATTGCTTTGAATGTTGCATACCTGAATTTTAATCATGCAGACCTACCTACTTGGTTATTTATTTATTTATTTATTTATTTCTCAAAATGTTGTGAAGTTTCATCTTTGTGGTGTTCGGAGTGTCACTGATGCTGCATGTCTGCCGTAGCACATGTGAGGAGAAAGAGTTTCCTGTCTCCTCCAAGGACCTTCTAGCTGGACTAAGAATCAAATTGACATGAGACAGATTAACAGGAGAGAAGCACATTTGATTTCATACACGTGGAGAATCCACATACGCACTGAAACTCCGAAGATGGTCAGGCAAGATGAGGTTACATGAGGAGAAGAGGGTAGAGCTTGGGACTTTAAAGGGAAGGAATGTAATTCACAGGGAGATGATGAAGAGTAAATATTCAGTAAACAAATATTTGCTGGACCTCCAGGAAAGAGTGGGTCAAAGAGAGGACTTTGAGGAAACAGGCCTTGTTAGGTTCCTTCCTGTCTACCAGGTAAAGAGCTTTTCTCAAATCTTCTGGGTTTCCATTGCTCTTTAACTGAAAATAATTATCATGTTAAAGTAGTCCATCTTGGGGCTGCCTGCCCTTGGTCCCTACACACAGAACATTCAGGAAAAGGACCTCTGTTCCTTAGTCTATGCTGGTCACTCTAGGAGGTTCCTTATCCACAGTGTTGGGTGGTCCTCTATGTCTCTCCAAAGGAGGTTGGGCTCTTTTTCATTGCAGGGACTCAGTATTCGTTTTCTCAGCATCTCCTCACCATCCCATCAAAAGTCCTATGACCTCCCTAGAGATCTGCCTGGGAATAGAGTGCTAGCCTCCACTACTTTAAGAAACTAGAAAACCTCTAGTTTCTCCCTGATAGTATTCCACCTAAACAAGAATAAGGGAAACAGAATGGTTTTAAACAACACAGTCAAAACTTGGTTTTATCCCTGTCCTTTTTGCTGGTGTCTAGCACATTCCTTTCCATGAAAGAAAAATCCTTAGTAGGGGCCAGATTTGGGGGAGGAGGTTAGAGATTGCCTTCTAGTACTTTCTACATTTGGACAAAGGGAATGCAAGCTCTGTCAAAGTTCTTGAGGTAAGAAAGGGGAATGTACGGGAAGGATAACAAAATATACAACTTGATATCCTTAAAATATGCCGTCCACCACTGAGACAAGGAGATGCATCAGCATTTGTGGTGTGCTTTATGACTCTCATGATGGAGAGAGTGTCAGATGATCACATGGTTAATTCTTTTTCCTGGCATTTCAATTGTCTTCCTTTTAGGGAGAAATTCACTTAAGACCCATCATCTGTAGATTTGGAGGAATGTGGGCAGAACCATGAATCTCTGCACCATTTTCTCCTGAGTCTTTTGCTCAAAGGAGGTCACATAAATTTGTTGCTAATTATGTGAAGATAGATTTATCAGTGAAGATGCTTTTGGCTGCAAATAATCAGAAAGTCAACTCAAAATAGTTTGAACAATAAGGGAATTAAAAAAAAGCTTCCTACCCTCTCCATGTGTACCTGCTGAGCCCCATGGATGTCATGATTGATGGGAAGGCATTATAGAACCCAGGCTCTGAATGTCTGGAATCCAACCTTAATCCACTTTTCCCTGGTGCCAAGCAACTGGGGACCCACCAGGGTGCCTTTGATGGTTGTCACTGTGTAGCAGGGAGAGGATTTTGAGCTCTAAGCTGTTGACAGATTGCTAAGTATTGTCAATTATTTTGTGAATTTCTCTACCAGTTTATATTGGAACACAAAGTAAAAGCCATCAGAATAAGGAAAATGAATCATCTCAAGGAACAAGATATCCCAAGGGGACAGCTCCAGGTTATGTTAATATGGTGGCTCAACAGTGTCATTAAAATCTTCATTTCTTGCTTTTTTTCCTCTGCCATCCTCACTGTTTTGACTTGGTCCTCAGACTGGCTGCCTTAGGGATTCTAGATGGGTTATTCATTCTGGGGAATCACCTGGATATATGGTAGCATCCATTGGCATTAGAGACTATTTATTTTTTGTATCCTTTTTTAAAAAACAAGAAACCTTTCCCGTAACACCTCTAGCAGGCTTCTCCTTAGGTTACATTTGGCTGATTGCGGCCACATACTCCTTCCTAAATGAGACACTGGCACATGGGATGGGATTACCTTGATTGGCTTAGATTGGTGCTTTTCAATCTAAATTTCTTGTTGTCAGGGTATACCTAGAACATGATAACATTTGGTCAGCATGTTTGGTAAACAGATGAGGCTGCTTACATCTGGAGGTGGCTGGTGGATGGGTGTGTGTGTGTGTTTGTGGTGTGAATGCATGTGTGTGTGTTGGGGGTGTGACTGGGGGCTCTGGCAGTCTTGACCCTGTTCTGCCCAGCTGCCTTAGGGGTTAAAGAGATGGTATCTGAGCAGTTGTAACCCATTCTCTGCTTTAAACTAATCAGGACTTACCTTTGAGCTGGGTTAATCTCACCTTCCCTGGTACATGGCTTTGTGAAGGGAGGACAGTCCAATAAAATTGAGGTTTTACTTTCAAGGCGCAAGAGGGGATGGATGGCTGTTGGATAGGCCCTCAGCGGTGTCTGCTGTGTGGATGTTTCTTGTCTTTGCATATATACTTAATCTCCTTCTTTGAATCATTAGTTCTTTATGGAGAAAGGACCAAGTTTTGCCAATGTTAACTGCTCAATGATTATTTGTATTTTGAATGAATGAATATGTATTAATGTACTTGATTGATGCTTTCAACACCACTAACCTCCTGAAATGTGCCAGGAGGTCAAGAAACTCTTGTTGATTTTACATCTCGGAAGGGAGACAGATCACAGCTATTTAACAAAAAAATACATATATAATTAAAAGTTAAATCTTATTGCAACAGAAGGCAAAACAGAGCAGACCTCTTCATATGCGGTGGTCTGGGCAGGCTTGAGTTTATGATATTTTAGCTGAGATCTGAAGGAAGGACGGTGGATGGAATCAGCCATGCAGACAGGGGAAAGAGGGTTCATAGTGTTGACCCTTCTTCTGATTACCTCTTAGTTCAGAATCATTTGTTTTTAAGAAACAAACCAAAACGAACAGCGACACAAACAACAAAAGATGGGGCATTTGCTCTAAGACAGTCAGCTAGCTTATGATTTGAGGGCAGGTTGGACTGAGAGGCTTCTGAGGCATCAGACCAGGAAGTGGTTAACCCCCTGGCACAGGAGCGGTAAACGGATAAACCACACTGACTCTCAATGGCTCCGTCCTAAAGCACAGTGAGTACTTGGGCTGCACATCCTCTCCCACGGCTTCTCTCTGCATACTCGCTGCTCTGCTCTGTGTAGCCGGTCCACCTTGACTATCCCCAGTGCTCCCTCTGTCCGTTTTAAGGTGTGGATAGAGACTGACAGGAATTACTCCAGCTCCTCTTCCCTGGGAGCAAGTATCTGAGCAGCTCGATCTAGGTCAGGTGCTCACACTTGCTGGAGTCAGCTGTGGTCTGGGACCAAGTAGACTGGTTGCCTACTTAATTCTACTTAATCCCTTTCAGCAGGATTGGAAGAGATTCTCTGACAAGGTGCAGTATAGGGCAGGTAGATGGGTTAATCCCCTGGTTAAATGCTGTTTTTCAGGTTCTCCAACTTAAACAACCCTGGGAAGGTCCCAATGATGTAAATAATTTAGTTACTACCTGAGTTACTTAGTTGAGTACTGATGCCTACTGCCAGGCACGGCACACAGCGGGTGCTTACCAAGTAGTGATGGTGATAATAGCAAAGTGGACCATGAGATCCGGTAGTTCTTTCTTTCTTTCTTTTTTTTTTTAAAGATTTTATTTATTTATCTGACAGAGAGAGAGATCATAAGTAGGCAGAGGCAGGCAGAGAGAGAGGGGGAAGCAGGCTCCCTGCTGAGCAGAGAGCCCAATTTGGGGCTCGATCCCAGGACCCTGAGATCATGACCTGAGCTGAAGGCAGAGGCTTTAACCCACTGAGCCACCCAGGCACCCCCGGTAGTTCTTTCTTAATGGTGCAGGTCAATTATATTACTTTGATGGAAATACTTCTTTGTTTTGCAGATGAAAAACCCTTTTGTAAATGCCAGTCTGTATCTTTAAACTACTTTATAATCACTTTACTCATATTACAAAAATCATACACTTGTATTTTAGTTTATTTGGGAAATGGATCTTACAAGAGAAGAAAGTAGAGGTTGCTCAAGATCCTACTCCCCAGAGACGACCACCTATGGCATTTCGAGGTCTTTCTTTCCAGTCAGTTTTCTTTGTAGATATGTTTTTAAAAAAATGGTGTGTACTGATTTTTCCACTTAAAAAAGTGATAAGTATTGCTTTTTAAATTTGCATGGTGAACATTACAAATTCTACCACACCCTCATTAGGAGTGGCCCTGGATTCTGCCATGGGGATGTAGCCTATAGAATCCGATGTACAGACTGTGAAATCACATCTGTCACTGAATGCACTCCTTAGGCTGGGACAGATAGGAATACTGACCCCGAGGTTGTGTGGCTGTGCAGATACTGCGGGGTGATCGTTGAAATTGGTCAGAAATTAAGTTTCCGTGATAATGATCACTCTTGTCCCCCGGGGCCACCACTTTCCAGAGGGCGATTTGCATGAAGCTCATTTTCTGTTTTGCAAGGAGGAAGGCTCAGCTTGAGCATCCCTGTAAGGAAAATAATCAGCATACCCTTCAGGGTTCCAGGAAGCTTCTTTGCAGCTCAGGTCAGGGTAGCCCCTGCAGATGGCACTTGCTTCTCCCGATAAAGCAAATGCAAGCATGCCAAATTGCTTTGCTCCAGCTTAACCCTACTCCAGAATGAATCCATAAATGCTACAAAAGGAAAGCTTATGAACATATGCTACACAGAACTCAGAAAGCGTCCTGCCTACTTAATCCTTTTCCTACTTCAGGGGGAAAAAAAGTCTGTTTATACTTGAACTGAGAATTGAGGGATCACAAAAATGAAGATTGGATGCCTTGCTAGAAATCACCAGTTGTGTTTTCTCATTTCCCTTAGAGCCATGGGTTGATTTTTCAATACAGCTGTGTCAGTGGGGAAATGTGCCGCTCTTTCTAGAGTTTTTAGATTCACTCCCAGTTATGTGACTGTGTCTAAATGCCTTTTGAGGAAATGCAAGTTCCCCTTGTTTAAATACAGAGTATTCATTATGGTGGTTTCTGAGGACTGGAGGCTGTCTCTTCAAGTCATTATCTCCGCCCTACCCTCCCCCACCATGACTCCCCGTTTAGATTATTGCAGATGGCAAAAGGCACTTCTCCACCTCGTGTTCTTGGAGCGGTTCTTCCATGGAGAGCTGCGTGGAAATCACACTAAATGTGCACTAGCTCAGAGGTTCAGGAACACACTCTGGCACTTAGCATGCATGTTCGTCCTTCTGGTTCAAGATGATTCCCCTGCAAAACAGTTCATCTTTTTTCTTGCTGGCATATTTGCTTGCAGACACCCACAGAAGCTTTCTGGCAAGCTTTCTGGTCCCAAAGCAACTCAGATTTTTTTGATCCTGCTCTGCTTGCCATGGGCCTCCCCACGCTAGAGCTCTGGAGGAGACTAGCAGGTCAGCTTCACTCTCTTTCCATTGCACGGAGGTGGATGCTGTGTTTCTGCCTGTGTCTTATTTAATGTATGTCTGTATCTTTTGGCTCTCTTGGGCTAGGGGTCTACAGGGCCAGTCGGTTTGACACCAAAGGCACTATCTTTGTATAGCCAGTCATAATGAATAACTGTAGACATGATTAGATGCCTGCCCGAAGGGGGTGTTAGCCAAGAGCTGTGTGAATCTGCTTGGAGGGGCAACAGCTGAGATGTCAGAGTAGTTTACCATCTCCTGGGTAGAGGCACTGGGAGAGTGTTCTCTGAAAATATTACAGCCATCAGACCCTAAACTTCCCCCCTTTGGCTGCAGGTGCTCATCCTTCTGATTTAGAAATGAGGGATGCTGTCTGGGTATTATAAGCATAGGGAATTCAGAGCGAGAAAGAAGTGAAACATGCAGGGGGCTTCACAATGGGAGTGAATTGTGGCCATCCTCAACCCAGGATACATTTGGTAAGGTGCATTTATGAAGACTGTTTGTATATGATGCTCTGCCTGTTTATGCCAATGGGACCTGCTAATCTGCTCCATTTTCTGTGAGCATTAAAAACATCATACTCTGATACTGGTGTTAAAAAACAAAAATTCAACCAAGTAAATTAAAAAAAATCTAATTGGCTTTATTAAGCTATTCAAGAATCGGGCAGCCTCCCAACTAGCAAGTGGAGGGGAGCTCCAAAAGGCTACAGCTAAGGAAAGGTTTTTAAAGGTGGAGAGGTGGGGGGGTGGGGGGAGGAAATCATTAGCAAGGAATTCATTGTTTTAGGTGAGGTTGCCCTCCTAAGGGGAATGGAAGGGGTCTGTCAGTAACCTTTCTAGTGCAGACCAGGAAATTCCCACGTCAACTGGGTAAAGGTTATGTTCTTTGGAGGTTGAAACTGCAGTTAGGTTAGGTATTCAGTCACAGTTTACTGACTTGGGGCCTTAACCTAAGTGACGCCATTTGAAGCCTGTGGTTTTCTTTTTAACACTGGCAAACCAGAGAGGTATCAGGACAGTGAATGAAAGCATGTGGGTGTTACACAGTAACAAGACATGAAACCATTATGCCATTGATAGTTTATCTCGGTGTTGTGATGTGGTTCAAAAATGTTGCCAGCATCTTTGGCTTACAATATACTCTGGGCAATATGGTAGTCACTTTTCTTTAATTCTCTGATTTAATTTTTATCACAACTCACGGGGCAGGTGTTTTTCTTCAGAATTTAACAGATGAGAGAACTGAAGTTCAGAGAAGTTAATGAGCGTTACCAAGATTGCACAGCTTGTAAGAAGGGGGTACCTGAAAAGTGAGAATGCGGCAGATCTTTGTTCAGCTAGGGCAAAGGAAGAGGAACTTACTTCTTCAAAAGGCATACTGGTGGGATTTTTGCTACGTTCCTTGATAATTTTGGACAGATTGGAATAATCCGGCCGCATGCCTTAGGCATGCAGGTGCTCCTTTCAGCAAAGCTGATTTATTTTCATTCATTCATTCATTCATTCATTCATTCATTCATTCATGGTTGATGCATTCAGATTCACTCACTTGCTTTTTCTATAAATTAGATACCTGTTTTGCTGAGGGCTAGGTGTTAAGAGCAATGGAAAGATGATCAGAGAACTGAGAATCTGATTGGAGAGAAGGTAGCCAGGGAGAGCTAGAACATACGGCGCTTGGTGGTAAATATGGCACGGAGCAGCGGAATTCAGGAACTCGGTCCAGGAGTTATTGGGGTGACCTCTAGGTAATGTGTCTCCTCCTATTGGGAACCCCTGTTAGTATTCCAGAAATTTGGTCTCAGCACAGGGACTGACATTTGTTCTGCACTGTCAGCCACAATGAAGAGACCTATTAACAGCATGCGATTTCTTTGTGATGGGTAATTGGTGAGCTCAGACGTGTGAAAGAGCTGGTGCATAGAAGTGGAGATAGACCTTCATATCAACCAGTACAGCGGACTTTCGCTATGACGCAGATGCAGGGATACCCCCAGACACAAATGATTGTGCAGTGGGCAACAGCCTGCTCCTTTGTACCCTTATTTCTTATAGCTTATGACATGCATCCCACAACACCCCAAGGATGCAGCCTTCACACATACTTCTTCCCGTTCTCAGTGCCCTTCCGGCCTCTTTTTGGTGGTCTTTTCTGCTTCAGTTAGAGCACAGGATGGAGGAGTGTTGGGAATTCGGATATCACTCATTTAGTACTCTTTTGTGTGACTTTAAACCAATAATTTATTACGGTATTTCAGGTAGTACATGTGATGATGTTGGATGGATACTTTTCTATTTCTAAAATATGGCTTGTGATGGGGCACCTGGGTGGCTCAGTGGGTTAAAACCTCTGCCTTCGGCTCAGGTCATGATCTCAGGGTCCTGGGATCGAGCCCCGCGTTGGGTTCTCTGCTCAGCAGGGAGCTTGCTTCCCCCTCTCTCTCTGCCTGCCTCTCTGCCTACTTGTGATCTCTCTCTCTCTATCAAATAAATAAATAAAATCTTAAAAAAAAAAAACCAAATAAAATATGGCAAGTGATATTGACTGTATACAAATGATATTGAATATTTACAATGGCTACCTAAAATTATCTTTTTTAAAAAAAGATTTTATTTATTTATTTGAGAGAGAGAAAGAGAATGCACAAGCAGGGGTGGGGTAGGTGAGCAGGGAGCCTGACACAGGGCTCGATCCCAGGATCCTGGGATCATGATCTGAGCCAAAGACAGATGCTAACCCAGATGAGCCCCTAAATTTGTCTTTCCAAAAATTTAAGTTAGCAAAGTTGAGTTGATTAAAAGAAAGGTATTGTATTAATGTTAGAACATTGGTTCACAGATATAAGAGTCATGAAGTTTTAGAACAATTTCCCTCGGTGTATTTGCATTTCACACTCTGTCTTTAACTGTGGAATACGTGTGTTTTGTCTCATAGGAAGATAATTTAATTGATCAGGGTGGAGAGCGTGCCTCTGAGATCTTATATTTCCTAGGAAGCCACTTAGTTCACCCTCTAGAATTATAATTTATCAGTGTTACAGATGTTACAGATGTCTCATGTCATAGACAGCTCATGTCACATCAGGCTTTTCTTTTAGTTAACGGTTACACTTTAGAGAAAGTGAGTCTTCCTTTGTAATACCCAATTTGCTGCAACTATGAGGCATGTGGCCACAGGGTTTTTCATTAAATGCTCATGTGAGCATGGACTAATGCTGGTTAGAGTATGTAGAGTAGACATGGTATCTAGAGCAGCCAGAGTGAACACTAGCGACCACCTTACCATACAATTATTTAACAGAAATGCAATAGAATAAATGGAATATTTATTTCATGTACCAAAAATAGCACCTGAATCAGCTCCTCAACCGTTTTAAACAAGGGACAGGAAAAATTGTTAAAACAAAGAGGGCTTGTTCTTTGAAATAGTAATTAGGCTAGGACAGAGAATAAGCTACTGCAATTTTCTTTGGGCTTGATGTGTCAGAATTCAGGGGCTTGCTAGTATTAGACTTTGTGGCAGGGTTTTTTGGTCTTTTAAGTGCGTCTGTCTTGAGGCGAGCCAAGAGAGGGGACCCAGGGGACTCAGAGCAGCCTGTGCTAGTGGAGTGAAATGAAATTTGCTGATAATGTGCACGCGACAGGCCAGGTGACATCTTGGGCTTCTTTCTAGCTTGTGATTTGGATCATTTCCCCCCCCGTCCTACGGTGTATTTGTTTTTTTGGGTACTTCTTGGAAGTAGTAGAAGGAACACCTACTCCTAAAGGTCTGTTTTAACATCATATTCTAAATGCATTGGAGAGGCTGTTACTACACAAAGTTATTTATCCTTTTTGTAGAGACAAACGTTGGTGTTTCTATTGTATGTATCTATTTGTTAGAGCCTCCTAATAATGGTTGATGAGCAGGAGATAGAAAAAAAGTAGATAGTAAATAGTATAACTATTACTATTGTCAGTCCATTATTTCATTGGGTTTTTAATCTAGTTTTGGGGGCCCAATTCTTTCTGTTGACAAAGAACAATTAATTGCTTTCAGAATTTAGTCTACTCTGTCATCAATAGATGTTTTGTAAAGCTAAGAATATCATTTTAACTTAATAATGTTAGTTTTTCTTACAGTAAGTATGAGCAAGGGAAAATAACCCAAACTTTTTGAAAAATGGTGGAGATATATTTACTTGAAACGCATATATCTTGCATGTGAATGAATGTGTGTCCCTGTGTTCCAATAAAACTGTATTTACAAAAAAAAAAAAAAAAAAAAGAGATGCGTGTATCTTGCAAAAATATTATCTTGGTAACTTAAAGAAACTCAAGCCTAAAATGACAACTATTACTCATTGTCCCTGTCTTGGGATCAGGATCGGTGAAATGACTCATTCAGCAATCAGCTTTCCATAACTCCTCTGGGGACTGGGCATATAGCTGTTAACATCACTGATAACATCCCTGCCCTATAGTTCTTGTGGTCTAGCTTTAAGTAAAAACCGAGCAAATGGATCCCTTAATACCTTGCATGATACTTTTTGTGTCCAAATCAACTATTATTTCTTGAAATAGCGTGAGTTTTATCTGGACAGCTATATAAACTCAACCTTGGTATTTAATCATGGTAGATAAGCCAAACACATTTGAGATCTGTGCTCCCTAAATGCTGGAAGCTGATTGGATAAGAGAAATTAAAGGACTGTCATTTTCTGGGATATTTCATATTTATGGAAGCAGAGAACAAAACTAGAGTTAACCTACTCTTTAATGTTATTGATGGTTGAGAGGGGGGAAAAATGAAAAATCTATTTAACATATTATCTTTGACTTCTGGTAAAGTGAAACGAACCTAATCAGCACTGGTGTTTCTAAAAATGTGTCAAGTGTTTACATCTTAAATACATTGTTAATGAGCTGCCACATGAAAATTTACCACAGGATTGCTCTCTACATCTACTTGCTAAAGCCTCAGAGGCCTAAATCCCAGCAAACATTTTCTGGAAGTTGTAGGTCACCATCATGATTGACTACAACCCCCCGCGCCCCCCCCCCCACTTTCATTACAGGAATTAATATAGTGAATTGCTATATGAATTGTTTGATGCTGTGAGGAAAGGAATGCCAAGAGGTTCTAATGAGACTATCGGCAGCTCTGTAGTTGGCAAAGTCAAACTTCTGTGTGTTTTCGGACTGTCCACCTTCTTGCCCACAGTTAATTCTTTTTGTCTTGGTTTAGCTGGCAAACTGCCGAAGGAAGGGGACGATTGTTTTATGTCAACTTTTTATAGAAGTATAACATACAGGATTTGTACACTTGCAAATCTATAGTGTACACATTGATGAATTTTCACAATGATCATGCCCAAGGAACCAGCATCCAGAATAAAATATAGAACAATGACCCTCTCATGCCATATACTCTGCTCCTAGCCCAGGCTACCATTATCTTGACTCTAACATCACAAACTGGTTTGGCCATGGTTTGACTTTTATATAAATGGAATCATACAGAATAACCTTGTTTGTGTGGCATCTTTTGCTCAACATTATGTTTGTAAATTTGGAATGATTTTTTTGTGGTTAATTTTAAGAAATAATGTAGGCTTGTGGGTGTCAATTAAAATCGTAGGATGGAAAAATACTTTGGAAACTTTAAAGTGCCTCGCAACTGGAATGTTGGGTTGGTTGGGCATTCAAGTAGTCTGGTGTCTTTTAATGTGCTTTGGAAAAAAAATTGGTGTCATTTAATTATTATGACTAGTTCAGCCACACAATTTGCATGTGCAAATTTGACAGTGTTTTACATGGAATAACTCATTTATATCTTAATAGATAATACTGTAAAATTTTTGGGTATTAAGGTTTCAAAGGTCATCTTAGAAATGTACTCCCTGAGGTTTATTCTTGTACAGGTTAGTGGATAACTCTTTATAATTGACTAATTAAAGTGTTTTTAAACCTAAGGCTATATCTTAATATTTCTATCCTTCTGTATTTAATTACATATCTATGTGAAAAATCTCTAACATTTTCTCTTCCACTGTCATATGATACATAGGATTTGGCTCACAGGTCAGACTGCCTGCTGGATTACCGTCTTCTGGGAGGCCAAATATATAATGATCTTCTTCTTCTTCTTCTTCTTCTTTTTTTTTTTTAAAGATTTTATTTATTTATCTGAGACAGAGAGCGTGAGAGAGAGCATGAGCAGGAGGGAGGGGCAGAGGAGAAGCAGGCTCCCTGATGAGCAGGGAGACCAGCTCAGGACTCAATCCCAGGACCCTAGAATCCTGACCTGAGCTGAAGGTAGATGCTTAACCGAGTGAGCCACCCAGGCGCCCCATATAATGATTTTCTTGAAAAGAACATCTCTCACCCCACACCCCTACTCTAACAAAACCAAATTAAACACTCCCTCCTCAGCGGCACACTGCAGTCCCTAAGAGCATGGGGTTGGTGTCCTTGGGTGTGAAAGTGGGTTTCTGAGCTTTGATCAAGTTGCCTTGCCTCCTCTGAAAGTAACAACTACACCTCTCACCGATGGTTATTGGGAGGAGTCCAAGAACACAGAGACGTGAACACGGTGCCTGGCACAACCTAAATGCTCACTAATTGCCGGTCAGTATTGCTATAAGCATTCCCTTCTGTATTTTTCCTTTTAACACATAATGTTTTAATGATTCAAACCAGGCAGGTGATCCTCAGAATAATTCATTCTTAAACTTTAAGTAAATATATGTATCTATTAAAAAAACAACAACAAACCACCACCCTACATCATCCGTCAAGCGGACCCATTTAAACACCATCTAGAGTAACAGGATGCATCCCTCATAGCTTTTTGAAAATTTTTGTACAGAACAAAAAACCCCAGGAAGCCGTGGTATTTTTAATGCTGGAACAAACGCAGTATCATTTTTCAACGTCTATCTGATGACAATCTTGTTATTAGGTTGTCAGAGTTTTCTGACAAAATGTAGTGTTGGACTACCTAATTACATTGCTTCAGAGTCCAGTGGGGCTGCTGATCTGGTTCCTAATAATTTTTGGTCAGGGTTGTTTTGTTAAAGGCAAACTTATCAGTCATGTGAGAAAGGTTTGCTTTCTACGTTCACTAGTCTAAACATTAAAAAAATCCACTTAGGCCTGATGTTGTGGGGAACAGTAATTATACAGTCCTTCTTCTCAGAATCCAGATGTCCCATCCATTTAAAAGTTTTAGATTATGGGGAAGAAATGTCAAAAAGCCAAAAAGTTCTATAGGTTTTATTTTACTTTATACTTCGGTATTGGAAAATACAGCAATGAAAATCAGCTATCTTACAGGTATACATTTAAAATCCTTCTCACTATTCTCCTTGCCTTTATTTATTTTATTTTTAAAGACCCAGAGTTTTCTCATAGATTGAATACTTGACCAATGGAGAATACAAGCTACGGAAGTACTTTGACACGCCTTCTTCTGTATCAGGGCAGTCTCAGGTTTTGTGAAGTCAGAAACTTATACTATTTGGGGTGAAGATGGTCCTCTTTAAGAAAAAGAATAAGGGCACCCGGATGGCTCAGTCAGTTAAGTGTCTGACTCTGGATTTCAGCTCAGGTCATGGTCTCAGGGTTGTGAGATCGAGCCCCACATCAGGCTCCACAATTCTCTCTCTCCCTCTGCCCCGCCCCCCAATAAAAAAAAGAAAAAAGAAAAAGAATAAAAAAGTTATGAATACAAAATTAGATACAAAGGTAAATCTTGAAATATTTCAACATTTCAGTTCAATGATTTGGTTCCCTTTCTTTCACGATCTCTCACCCAGAAAAGCTAAATAGGAATGCTTCTTGATGTCTCCTCCCACTTAGACCACTGACTCTCAGCACCTCCCAGCACCCCAGGGGCCCATGCAGCAGGAGCCCTGAAGATTAAGCTGCATCAGCTGCCTGTTATTCCTTTTCTGCCTATTTGAATATGCTGCTGAGTCCATGAGACTGTACCTGGGTGGATGATATCTAGAAAGCTGAGGAAGACTTCCAGTTGGAATAAATTGAAATCAAGTCAACCTCAAGGCAGATATTACAGATTAAGTGAACTGGAGAAGAAAGATTTTATAAAGTGTAAAGCTTTAAAGGTAGTTCTCAAAAGGTAGAATTATTTTGGGGTATGTGGCCTCTGAGAAGAAGCTGTTGCAGGGAAAAAATTCATTAGAAAATATATTAAAGAAAGGAGGAATTGGCGTTTTCTAGAAAGATGTTTTCTGAGGTGGTGACTTCTTTGTATGACACACGGTAAGCTCCCTGGCGGCAGAGTGACACAGAGCCTTGACATCTGTGTAAATCTCTATGCTGTCTTTGGAATCAGGTGATCTCAGCACTGGCCTACCATCCGTGGGGCATGGATCGCTGATCTGTTATTCGATGGGTCCAAGTGTACACTCTTTCTTTGTCACACTAGTGGCCTCAAATGCTCACTCTCTGAAGATAGCTGTTCAGGTAGGAGTTTCAGTCCTTGGCCTGAATGCTTCGAGACCTACAGAAACCTAAAACCCAAGTCAACATTTCCGGTTGGTACATTTGTCACTTAACTGAACATTTGTCACCAGTCACTTTGTTAAACACTCTGCGATGCTAGTATTTGTCAACTATTGGCTTTCACAAAGATGAAAAGGGACCTTGGCTACGGCTTTATCTTTGCAGTTCCAGGAGACATCAAAATCCCACTAATACAGGAACTCAGATTAGTTACCTAAGTCATAAGATCAAGCTGAGATGCTAGTACCTGCAGGTGCTCATTATTTAATGAAAGATTTTCTAGAGCTGTTTGGTGCCTTTGATGGAACAGTCAAGCTGCTGTCTGGGTGCAGAGTGAGAGTGGCAGAGATGGACAGAGAGAGGTGTTAGGAATGTTAATGGTGGCTTAGGAATGTATTTTACTCAATGACATTTCTTTAAGAGAATATACTTTCAAATTGCTTGAACTACTTTTAATTATTTGTGTTTGCTTTTTTTTTTTTTTTTTGAAATATGTGCTTTGTGTAACAGACTGTAAGGTTTTTATGCATTACCACCTCGTTCTTCTTTCATCTTCCTCCCACATTAACAGTATGTAACCTTACCTCTGTCGGGTCCTTTATTGTTTTCTCATCCTTTCTTGTGAGTTGCACAGAAGAATCCAGGTCTCCTCTCCCTGTAACAGATGTGGAAATGTAAGTGTAGGAAGATGTGCTTTTGTGGTTTCCACAAGGTCATGCATTGCATTCCACCAGAACTGGGACCCAGCTCCCTCCCTTCTACCTCTACTGCTCTAGAAAGACTCATTAATAGGCCAGTTTAGATCGTGGGACCCTCTCAAGCATCCCATTGCAAGAAGGCACATAGAATTGCATGGTGACATCTTAATTGCCCATTTAATTTATATAGATACAGCATTTTCAAGATGTCTAAAATATCAGACTATCCTGAGAAATGTGTGCAAATAATCTCCTGGAATTAATGAGTGGAAGAGATTTAAAAAATACTCCGGTGTCTTAACAACTGAAAACGAAGTTTGGCATGGCCATAGCATGTGAAAAATTCACTTCCTACGGAAAATACCAGACAAATAAAGCATTTTCCTTTGGAAGTTAAACAACAATTAATCTATAAAGATAGAATTGTGAGTTTCTTTTTTCCTAGTGCAGACTCTCTGTGTAGCTCCTGTTAGCCCATATTGACGGATCCTACAGGTTTTGAAATCTTTTCCTGAAGCTTTATATTAAATGACATGCCTATTTATTTAGAAACTAAAATGATTGTATTTACTTACATAAATTATATCTGTAATTGAATGTTTCCTTTTTCAAAATTACTGTAAAAATTGTTTTATCATGGTGGTTCTTGGTTTTGAGACTCTGAAAGTGTTGTCAGTTGTTGTATTTACTTTAGGGTTAGACCATAATTCATATATTGTGTCCACCACGAGACCCTGATTTTCCTAGTCTGTTTTTAGGTTAACTAAAGTAGAGTCGAAAGCATAAATATAGATGGAAAAACTGCGTCTGTTTATTAGGAGAAGGATGCCTGGTGGTGTTTCTCTAGCAACTGTCCTTCCCTTTGGCCACCTTCTGCATCGAGAGTCTTTAGAGTGGGACCTCCCCCTACCCCATCAGCCTCATGTGAGTGTCGTGGGGTCGCCCCACAAGTTCTCAATTAGTGCAGGTCATGATTCCACCAGAAGGGTTCTTTTCCCATTGCTATTTGTTTCAATAAAGTGGTTTCACAGTTAGAGGCCAGAGCACTACAGAAGGCACAGGGTGACAACAAACATGACAAGTTAGAAGGGACACACCGGCTGTGATGACTCGGCAGGTGTTGGACTTTAAGCGAGGAGTAGTGAAGATCAGAGATTAGGCTGCCGTAAAGATGTGTGTATAAAGCTACTTCTCCTTAACCTGGCTGGGTGCCCAAACCTCCTGCTAAAAGAGTCGCTTTTAAGTGTTAAATTTATCCCTCAATTTCCTTTTTTATAGCCTAATAGTCTCTTTAGGTTCTCAGAGGGTAGAGTGGTAGGAAATTTGTATTTTTTTTCTATGAAACTTTCTTCTACTGAAAGCTTGTTGGAAAATGAGAGCTATGTTTTGCAAATAAACCCCAGTGATCTAATGGGCTATGTACACATATATTCGACTGTGAAATACTGTCCATCTGAGTAATCTTGCAGTTCCTGCCACCAAAGACATTGTAATAATAATAAATATCAGAGGTCTTTAGAAACAATACACACACACACACACACACTGGTTGTGTTTAGGCAAGCACAGTTACTGGCAAATAAATTATCTAGCACCTTTTGGAGTAATAGATGGATTAGTAAATTGTCAAATCAAATAAAAATATAACTGATTAGGTTTTCAAAAAGAGAGAGTTTTGTTTTTCTTTCTAGCAGATTTAACCAGAATGCAACAAAAGGGCAAATTCTCATGGTACCTGGAGGGAAGATGACAGAGCACAGGGTAAACCAGTGACCTGCAGGCCAATCTAGCTGCACATGTATTTTGTTTGATCTGTACAGCGTTTTAAAAAATTCGTGTAGTTGCCAGCATTTTATTTATTTTTTATTAATTTTTTAAAGATTATTTATTTATTTATTTGACAGAGAGAGAGAGAGAGATCACAAGTAGGCAGAGAGGCAGGCAGAGAGAGAGGGGGAAGCAGGCTCCCTGCTGAGCAGAGAGCCCAACGAGGGGCTCGATCCCAGGACCCTGAGATCATGACCTGGGCTGAAGGCAGAGGCTTTAACCCACTGAGCCACCCAGGCACCCCTGTTGCCAGCATTTTAAAAATTGAGGTATTTAAAATAAATTTGTCAGTTTCCAAATTCCCTTGGAAGATATGGTGACATCTGTCCCTATTTCTTCTATGGCAGTATTTCCTTGGAAAGAATAGTGGCTGCCCCTCTCAGCCTCCTGGCCCACGGTGCTTCCCACTCCCCATCATGTCCTTGTCTGCAGGTGGAGGAGTGCACTGCCTGTTTTGTCTTGGCAAGGCCTGCCTTATTCATTTACATTACTCGCCTGCCCTGCCACCTTTTGTTTGTGCCCCCTGACTCAGGAAAGCAATGAAAGCCTCCTGCAAACATTACAAAGGCTGGGAGAGGAAGGGGCTTAGTTTGTTTTGCAGAGAAAACCAGCACCCATGAAGGTGGTAAGGGGTTAGAGGTTGGGAGGCTCAGTGGTGGTGGGCAGCATTCTAGGAATATGGACTTTAGCTCAGTGTCAGAATGATTTTAGACACTTGACATCTCAGTCCTGAAACTGTCACAGAAAGTGTTTGGACACAGTCAGATGACCATCTATCAGGGAAAATGAAGAATGTATTCCTCTGTTACCTTGGGAACTGGACTATATCTCTTTTAAGATATTTTTCAATGCTCAGAATAAAAAAATCATTTAAATTGGATAATATAGTCACACAAGTCAAAAAGTGTTAAAAAGTGTACAATGGAAGGTCAGCCTCCCTCCCCTTGTGTCCCTCATGCCTCAGCTCCCCTCCAGGAGGCAAATATTGTGCCTTTCATATGTGTCTTTCTAGAGGCTTTCTACGCAAATCCACACTTAGGTATTTTTTCCTCACATGAATGATAATTCACTGTATATACTGTGCTGCCGTTGCATTATTTTTCTCTTGCATTTAAAAAAAAAATCAATTTTATTTATTTATTTATTTATTTATTTATTGAAGTGTAGTTGACATACTATTCCCTTGCATTTTTGAAGCTGTTTATTTTAGCATATTGCATCTTAGATCATTGCATATTGATACATGAAGAACAACTTTGTTCCTTCTAATGCCTTCATTATGTTCTCTTGTATAGTTGTGTCATAATGTGTTTAACCATCCTTGTATCAAGTATATACATTGTATGTATAGTTGAGATTATTTTCTGTCTTCTAAAGACAAAAGCCTGTGGGGTCCACAATCTTCCTGTTTTTGTACCCTCCTCCTTTTCCCTTGACTTTGATTTTACTCATAAGGCCAAGTAATCTACATGAACCTTTAGGTCCACCCCTGGGCAATAAATGAAGGTCACTGGGGTCACAATAAAAGCTTTCTCTCCTTCTGACTCTGTTTCAGAAGAAACCACTCTAGTTATACAAAAAAGGGATAATTGAAGGAATGTGCTAACAATAATGCCAGGGGTAGTTATGTTACCCCACAGTTCTGGAGCAGGGTTTCTCAAACTTTAATATGCATAAAGATGGTCTGGGGATCTCATTGCAGCACAGATTCTCACTCAGCAGGTGAGGCCTGACACTGTGCCTTCCTGACCAGCTCCCAGGTGACGCCCAGGTCACAGGTCCGGGTTGAGGGAAGCAGACTACACTTTGAGAAACAAGACTTGTTGCCATTGTTGCCGTACTGTTTTAGTGTAGTGGGTGGTGGTGGTCAGATTTCCCAAATACCCATCCTCCTCCTACTCTATAGGCTGGAGGTGGTGAGTTTGGAGGTTAATAGTGGTATCTTTTGCTTATATGAAAGTAGGGTGGGTAGTATATGCATAGTTTCTGTTTCACTATATTTTATCAAATCCTTGATAACACTTTAGGTACATGATACACTTTAGTTGACGTATCGTTAAATTATTCATTTTTTTTTAAATTTTTGTTAGTTAACATACAGTCAATATTGGTTTCAGGAGTCAAATTATTCTTTTAGTCTATAAGATTGTAGCAATTGAAACAACATTTAATTTACCATTTTATATTTTTCTGCAAAGTGCGTATTTACATGTGGATCCTTTTGGGGATAAAATTTAATTAGAAATTAAAACCAAGGTAGTTTGGCCATGTAGGGTGCCTCATTTATCTTTTTCACTAGACTCTAAAAAAATTGTTTAATTTGTTTGTCCTCTTATACATTGCTAGTACCTATGACAGTGACTCTCTCCTTGACCAAACCGTAGTTAGGTTTGGCTTCTCTGCACCTTATTCTCTACTAGGCCTCAACCTTGACCCTCATTCTGTCTTTGGCCTGGCCAGCCTTTTATATCAAGAATCCTACTAAGTTATATCTGATCACCCTAACTGTCTGATGGTGTTCTTCATCTCCCATCCCTGACCTCTGAGCCCTTGGCCTGCTTTTACCATGAATCTTACTAAGCCAGTTCAGCAAGAATCGCCTGGCTTTGATGTCTCCTCTCAGTATTTTCCATCCTCTGACCCCCTCACTCTGTTCCTTGGCCGTAAACCTCCAGCTGTCTTTGCTATATTTGGAGTTGAGACTGATTTCTCTGAAAAAAGTTCTGAAAAAGGTCTCCCCTACCATTTTAACAAGCGTCTGAATAATTTGTTCCTTCGCACCTGTTTCTTGCCCCTCTATACATTTTTTTTCTTTTACAACCTTTGTGATGCCATTCAACAACATTAAAAGGAGACAAAAAAAGAGTGTATTTCTCATCACATTCCATTTTTCTGTGTGGTTTAAGCTAATTTAATATTACAACTAAATTCATATTAAAGGTATATTACCACTCAAAATTCAAAGTTTTAAAAAAATGCATTCTAGATTCTTACCAACCATTTAGACTGATGAAAGATAATTTTCAGAAAAAGGCAAAATCATGAGTCTCCTCTAGGTATAAAAAGGTCCTATAGGTATAAAGATTTTATTTTACTTGTGTGATATGAGGGAAACAGGCAGATATTAGAACTGGCTTGAAGAAAAAGTCAAAATAGCACAAATTTATATAGAGTTAACAAATGTTGAGATGAGTTGCAAATTGAGACAAAACCTTTTTTCTGTGTGGAAGGAAGTCAATTAAAATCACTACCTGTCAGGATGGACTTTGCATATCTATTCGTTACCTAAATTAGGTAGTGCAAAATACCTCAGAGACCGTGAACTTGGAGAGAATGGACTGCCCTGAAGGGTGTGCTGTAGAGGATAAATGGTTTTCCATTGGAATGCAACCCTGTTTCCCTACAAAGTGAAGTCTATCTTTGTCTTTAAGGCATATGCCCTATTAACTTGCAGTTTACCTTTGAAAAGCACAAAATAACCCAAAATTTGACAATGTCCTTACATAAGTAAATGACAAAGAAGGCATAGAGACCAACACATTATATATTGCCACAAAAGGTTGGAAAACCTGGAGACATTTTATAGTACATAGCCTCTAGCCTTCAACCTTGTCGCCTGAAGATTGAAAAGAAAAAGTGCATTTTCCCCTGTACTGGGAAAATTGAACTTCATGGTGCGAATTGACTATCCACCCAGATTGGACTGTTTATAAGAATTCATTTTCATAATTGAGCATACTCACTTGAACCAGAAAATAGAGGAGACAATATAGTTGGAAATCAACAAAGACAGTTTGAAAACATTCCTGGAACTAAACTGGTATTGTCTAAGGCAGAAGTTGAGCCAACTAATGCGGAGTGGAGACATTGTGTTGCTTCCTTTCTGAGAATGCAAACTGGAACGCAGCTGTTGCTTTGGTTGAAATGTGCTAAATCCCTGTTGGGAGACTGACTCCTGACTTCCTTGCTAGGACAGAGCGTTAGTAGGTGAAATTGGGAAAGTAATGCCTCAGGCAATTGCCATTAGGTTAAAATTCTTTCAGAGGCATTTTATGGCCCTTTTTTGCATATGTTTTTGTCGCTCATATTTGAAACAACATTTCCAAGGGTGTGTGTTACTTTTATATCTGTAAATTCTCTTCTCTGTCTTTCAAGTTTGCAACCCTTTTCACTGAAGGACCAAATAGTAAGTATTACAGCCTTGGGACCCTGTGGATTCTTTCCACCTTGTAGCGTGAAAGCAGCCATAGATGATGGTATGGTGGCTGTGTCGTAGTGAAATTAGGGCACTGAAATTTGACTTATGTGTAACTTTCATGTGTCATGAACTATTCTGCATTTTTTTCAACCGATTCAGAATGTAAATATCATTCTTAGTGTGCAGGCATACAAAGAGACAGCTGCTCAGATTTGGCCCTTGAGCCCTAGTTTGCTGACCCCTTGCTTTGCAGAGTGGGTGGGATATAGTTGCTACATAAAGATCAGATTTTTATGTTTCTCTTATGCTTTAGCACATTTTCTGTTCTGTTGCTTCCCTGCTGAGAGACCTTTGGGCAAATAAGCTCATCTCACTCAAGTTAGGTTTCTTTCTTTGTAAAATATGATATTCCCTAAACTCAGAATTGTTTTATGGACTAAACGAATTATGTCGAAAGATGTAGCTCCACAACTTGGACCTTAAAAAGCATTGAATAACAGTTTTATTTCTCCCTTCTGTTTCTTTCTACCTCTTGACCATATTATTATTTTTTTTTTCAATTTCTCTATATACAAGTTTTTGGCAGTCGCCATTTCATTTTATTGTGAATTGAATTTTTGTAAAAAGAGTCCAATTTTTCTATTTATATTAATGTAATGTAAACTGTATTTAATAGGGGTAGGAATATAAAATATATTTTTATTAGGAGAGTCCACTAAAGAAAAACTCTGGGTTGAATCCTCATGTTAAAGCAGATAATCCACTCCTAACTCGCCCATTCTGTTAGCTCATATTTCTGAGTATTGGATTTTCATGTCGGATTATTTTGTGTCAAGATGAGCTTTAGTGTCAAGTGTTTGTTCTGATGAGAGGTTCTCCCTGACCACCCTGTCTGGAGTTGCGGCCCTGGGCTTCTCCAGGCCACCTCCTTACTTTACCTGTGCCTCCTCTGCAGCGGCACTGACTATAGTCAGAGGCTCTCTTCCTTTATGTGTTGGCTTATTGCCTGATTCCCTGACTCCTTCAGGATGGCAAGCAGCACATCTGTCCTGTTCATCGCTGGGTGTCCAGCGCCTCTTCACATAGTGCCAGGCAAGGAGGAAGTGCTCTGGGAACACTCATCGCCAGATGAATGGGTCACATTTGTGAAAGTGACCATATTTTAGGAGCAGGGAAGGTGCTCCATAGCTTTCTGTATTACAAGGGGATGTTTGGAAAATTGGTGTTTCTTCTCTTTTTTAATTTATTTATTAGAGAGAGAGAGAGCACAAGCAGGGGGGAAAGGTAGAGGGAGAAGCAGGCTCCCCACTGAGCAGGGAGCCCGATGCAGGACTCGATCCCAGGGCCCCGGGATCATGACCTGAGCCGAAGGCAGACGCTTACCTACTGAGCCACCCAGGCACCCTGAAAATTGGGTTTTCAAAAGGCTGGTGTCAATGGATTTAAGTTCAGCATGAAATAATTGTATTAAAAATAACATACATCTGAAGGGACCAGTTGTTGCTAATAAGGAGTTTAAAAAATATGAACTTCTCCTTTAAATGTGAAATTTATAAGTAAAGACAACCAGAAGAACCATATGTCAGGGTCCAAGAAGTGCTCTAAAGAATGTCAGGCTTATTTTATTCTACAATGTGTCTGGTGAGTGTCTGTTTCCTTGGAAAAGTAATATAAGCAAAAATAGAAGCATAGGCAGTGAGAAGGAGAGGAAAAAAAAAATCACTGAATTTGGAATCACAGTACCTGGTTCAAGTTCTGGATCCTCAGATGACTTGGAAGGACCAGCAGGGTGACCTTGGGCAAGTCCACTAACTTGTCTGAATGAAAGAACAGCTCTCAGGTCGCCTGTGAGGATCGACTAGCATGCCAAATGGTTGTGTAACCTCTTAAGTGCTGCATCCAGCCAAGTTATTTTGTTTTATTTTTAGCATTTCGTTGTATTTTATTTTATCTTTAAGTACATCTTATTTTGTTATAAATAAATAAATTTAATTTTATTATAAATCACTGACAAAAATGGTGATATCAGCTAGAAGGCAGCAATGGTACACAATTTTGAATCTCTCCCACCCCCTCCTTAAGAGTCCGATGCAAGTTCTGTTGATTGTACCAGGCAAAAGGACTACCCAATCTTTTCCTACTCTGGGTTTTCAGGCCTTTGGAGTCTGGACATGGTGGTGATGAGGATGGAATTAATGAGAAATACATAGCAGTTATGATTAGTGTCCATATTTTGTCAGTCACCTTGCTTCTCAGAACAATCTTATGAGATGGGTTTTGTAATTTTTATCCTGATAAGTAAATTCAGGCTTAGAGAGTTCAAGTATCTTGTCCTGGGCCTCACAGAAGCTGGAGCAGGGAGCAGGGAAGAACATTCAAGGCAGAGAAATGGCATGGGCAAAGGGTATGAGAAAGAGCATGGCAGAGTCAAACAGCATAGGACTCTAAATTGGAGATTCCTAGTCTAAGATCTATGTGTGTATTAAAGGATAATTCTCCAAAAAAAAAGGCAAATTCATGACTTTCATAGTGATGTAAAATGAATATGTATTAAAGATTGTACTCAACTCATGATGAGGAAACCAGTCAGATCTTCATAACAAGTCTATTAGGAGAATTGAAAGAACACATTTATAGATCAAGAATACTGAAACGAATGTATCAATGGAGGTAGAAATGGCTTCTATGGGTTAGGGTCAATTAAAGCTCCAGTGTATTGGATAGCATTTGCGTGTCTATAGACAAGAATTCTCTTGCATTACTATCAGTTATCTATAATTACTGAGTTGTGAAAAAGCTCTCAGAATCAGAACCTGACAACCTGATAATTGGGAGGAGGTCGCCTTTATAATCTAGACAATGCATAGAAATCCATTGAAGAACAATCTCCTTTCCTACGGTCCTTAAATCATGAATATATATTTATGGATTAGAGCTAGTTTGATTTGATCTGAAGAGGCCCATGGCTTAATTATTGGACACTCCAAAGAAGTCTGGGGTTGAATTTACTGCCAGACCATTTATACTCCACCTTGAATATGACCCATCATGATGAGTAAATTGTCCAGCTGGTCACTCCTTGCTAAATTCCTTGAAACACAAGTCTAACAGATGTCCCTTGCACAGTTTCTTCCTTCTCATGGCAGAAAGCAAGAAAAAAAAATCTTTGAGAGTGGCAATCAGAAAAAGACAGCAGAATTTGACCTTCATTCAAGAGCCCCTCTGAGAACAAAGGGAGACACCTTTCCAGTGAACCTGAAAACCAAACTAGTTTTGCCACGTTGAGGTCTGGCACAGCCTCCAGAGGGTTTGTAACGAAGAATTTCGTTCAGTTGTGGCCGGCGGACTCTTAATAGGAGAAGGATAATCATTTGGTCAATTGATAGGATGATGGGTGCTGATGAGTTGAAATTGATGATTTACTCTGTTGAAATTGTTAAGCCAGCATCGGCAGGTACCACAGTTCCTTAATTGGCAACCACACTTAGGAGCCACGTGTTAAGAACTTCCTTGTTTAAGAGAATGAAAGAATCATGCTCCCTTTAACATTGTAAACTGGGTGTGTTCAGTGCAGGCTCCCCGTTTTCTATATAAATGCTTTAGTGTACCAGGAGACAGAATTAGAACAACACCTTTTCATTCAGTTTGTAGTGGGTCAGAGTTCAAAACTGCAATTTTATAAATGTTTGATAAAAAATGTCATTGGTTTTGATCGAGTTCTGTTATTAACCTCTAGCTAGAGAGACTTTTTTTTCTTTTGAATTAGTGTTAATATGTCTGACTTCTCAGTAATGCATGCTGTCTCTAGTTTTGTTTCTGCTAGAAGACTGTCAGTGGAATAATGCATTTCATTGGCTGGTTCAGCACAAAGACTAAATTAAAAAAGTGGCAAGATAAATAAGTTACCTACTGGAGATAGCGCTGCTTCTATTTTTTTTTTTCTTTTCCAAATGTAGTAAGAGATATTAAAACTGTCTCTTAAAAATAGCAATTTGTTTCCTTCTGCTGTAATCATGGGTGAAAGTGCTGTGAAATGTGTATCATTTTTTTGAACTGCGGGTGATTTAGTTAAAAGAAAAAAGTAAAAAGTCCCCAGCCCAGAAAAGCATTCTTACTGTTTGCTAAATCAGACCTCTAATAGTAAACAGCTCAAAAAGCCTTCCATAATATTTATGAACAATTTCTCAATTTTATGCCCAGATATTTCTGTTATACTCTGCAAAGGAGATAATCTTGGCTGAACAAAAGAGAAGAGCCTTTTTTTAGATTGAATAGACTGGACAATTCAGTAGCAAAGTGCACGATTACCAATCTTTCAAGCAAAGCTTTTATGTAAGGCAACTTTATAACTTCATCCATTCCAAAGAGAAAAGCGTTAAAGACCATAGGGAAAATAAAAGGCAAAAGAGGAATGTAGAAAAGTGTCCTATCCTTTACATCTCTATAGCCACTTATTTCATGGCTACACACACTGAGTTAACCCAATTTAAAGCCACAGTGTAACTTTTAAAAAGAGGTTTCACTGTTCCTCATGGCAGTCAGTCTACACAAATAATGAGCAGACATGACTGCCAATAACTTTCATTCCTGGATTGTTTTAGAATATACTCATTTCTTACGGGGTATGCCCCTGTGTTTTACTGCATAGGAAAAGGTAATAAGATTCATCAATAACAGCTATTTAACATGCTACGGGAACTGTCAAGTAATATTGATAGCGAAAAACAAACAAACAAACAAACAAACAAACAAACAAATGGGTTTTCTAATTTCCTGTGGCTCACAGAGTAATTGAAGTTAAAACTTCCAAAGTCCCATCTTTACAAAGAAACAAATACTGTTTTTTTCCCTTGAGTAAATGAATCCATGGGCATGATTCCTGCCTGATGGTGGATCGTGGCATGTTTCTTGAAGCTTGATTTTTGCAACCATCTGCTTCAGAATCACATGAGGCACTTCCAAAAATGCAGATTCCTGGGCTCTATCCTGGACTGTTGATGTCTGAACCTCAGGGCTGGGATGGGGTGGGGGCCAGGAACATGCAGATTTCTCCAGTTCTCCAGGTGAGTCATTAGCACATTTAAAGTCTGAACATTGCTTTATAGGGATGAAAAGCCTGGTGATTGGAATAAACTGCTGAATGTGATTTAGGAGGAAAATATGCAGGAGTGATGGCAGATGGTGTGTATTCTTCATCTTACTCCTTCCTTCGTTCCCTGATGTCAGAAACTCAAGACACAGTCATTTTAACCTGGCATCAGAGTTATTGGGAACTCCTCACAAAAGTGGGCATGTGCCCACAGACATCTCATTTTGCACTCAAATCTCAGGGAGTTGATGAATCTGTTGAAATCCATTCATGCTCCTTGCATCTCAGGAACCCTTCATTTGATGGGATTATTTTAAGGGGGAAAAAGGGAAGTGAAAACACCAAATGAATAAGGAAGAAACATGGCAGATATATCTAGACCACACTTGAAGTTGCCTATGTTATGTACCCTAAATGAAAGGTGCCCCTCTGGGGGTGTAGATGGGGTCGAAAGGCAGTTCGTGTACCACTGGCTAAGTTGTACACCCCAGGGTGGGACTTTGTCTCTGAAGGGAAGGGAGCCTTTTTATAATTTGCATTGTTTGTATAGTTCTCATCAAACACAAGCCTAACATATCCCGTCTGTTTTCAACAATGAGGCAGGCTAATTTCCTTATTGTTTCTCTCAATGGATTGGATGTTTCATGAAGACATTAGCCCTACATATCTCCAATAGCATCACTTCAGATTGCATCAGAAGAGACACAATTATTTTTGCAATATTAGTAAAATAAAGTGCAACTGAGGGCTGGACCAAAGCTAGAGAGAAGTCAGATATTTGTTAAAAAGACCCTGTGTTTTTTTTTTCCCTCTCTGTAGCGGTAATAGTATTGGGCAATCGCACTAGGGAATAAAAAAACTAGCAATGATGCTTGATCAGTGTGAGAATCACGATGCTTTTCCCAGCCTACTACTTCTTTTTTTTAAAAGTAGGCTCCACATTGGGTGTGGAGCCCAGCATGGGGCGTGGAGCCCAACTTGGGGCTTGAACTCACGACCCTGAGATCAAGACCTGACCTGAGATCAAGAGTTAGATGGATGCTTAATAGACAGAGCCACCTAGGTGCCCCCAACCTACTTCTTTTAAGCCATCCACTCAACGCAACTGCTGAGAAGCGTCGTCTAATGGACTGCTGGAGTTTAATTATATGTTGTTTTATGGTGTCTGGCAATGTGATTCCTCTCCCTGACATAGTTTATAGAGCTTTTTAAAAATAAGGGTCATTTGGCTGTGTGTTCTCATTTGCTAAAAGGCATTCATTCCTTTGGTTCTTGTAGACCCTATTGCTGTAGTGAACTTGGACCCGGTGTTTCTATGTTGGAAAAATGTCCTTAAAATCAAATGTCATGGAATATAGAGATGTTTCTAAAGCAGCTAATGGTATGGAAAAGGTAAAACGGTGGCCATGTGGAGTGTTCTGGCCTTCATGTCCAGGATGATACCGTATTTGTAATGTAGAGAAGGAAGGACAGCCTTCTTCAAAGAGTCAAAGATGAAATGCCCACGTGAGCGTAGCACTGTACATTTAATTAGACATCTCCGTGTAACTTACAGTTTCCTGAAAAGACTGGTGTTCTTCTGGCTGCCGATGGTTTTATTTGGTTACCAATTATGGAAATTAGCTGTGTTTTAGGAAGCCCTCTAAAAGATGTGCCTAGATAATAAATCCTGGGCCTTGCTCGGCATATTGATGGTTCCGTTGATGAGAGGTTGCACAAAGTCAGTAGTTGATTCTGCTTGGTGGTGACATTTGCATTTAATAAAAAGTCATGTTTATCGTCGCTGCTGTATAAATGCAGCTGGCGCCTACTGCGTTGTGGCTAAAAATGCTACGTGGAGAATGTGCACCTGAGAAGGAAACATAGGTGAGGGTAATTATTGTTATTTTTTGTTTGAAAACAGTTTGGACCTCAGGTCACAGAGATAGATTAATTATAGTCCTCAGTTCATGGCATAATGTCACCCTTGACTCAGGCGTTAATCCCATTCTGATTTATTTATTTTACAACATAACATGTAGTCATAAACCTAAAGAGGAAACGGCACCAATAAGTCACGTCAAATGTGTGCCTTTTTTATTGCATCTCTGCCTCCTAAGAGGTAACTACTAACCTCATGATCATCATTCCTTGTTCTTTTTTTTAACTTTATGTTTTTCATATACTTCCATCGTGGCCTTTGGGCTTGTTTCTTTTCCTTTCCTTTTCCCCTGTTATGAATGGTGCCACGATAAAAGTTTTTATACACATTTTCTGGTACATGTGAGGGAAAGTAAAACACAGCCCACTGGCAACTGGACCATAAAGAATGCCCACAATAAGACATAAACAAAGCCATTCTGTGACCCTGTAAGGGACTAAAGAAAATGACTGTCCTTCTCTTCTGACCACCAAGTGGTCCCTGCTTCCAGGCCAGTCTCCCTTTGATCCCTTAATGCCCATCCCCTTTTGGGAGCTATCCCCAAGGTTCCTCCTTTTTTTTTTTTTTTTTAAAGACTTGATTTATTTTATTCATTTTTTAAAAATTTTTATTTTATTTTATTTTATTTTTATTTTATTTATTTATTTTATTTATTTTATTTTTATTTTTTTATTTTATTCATTTTAAATAAAGAGTGCACACATGAAAGTAGGGGGAGGAGTAGAGGGAGAGGGAGGGGGAAAGAATCTCAAGCAGACTCCATGCTCAATGCAGAGTCCTACTCGGGGCTCCATCTCATGACCCTGAGATCATGACCGAAGTGGAAACCAAGATTCCATGGCTTAATTGACTGAGCCACCCAAGGCGCCCCTCCAAGGTTCCTCCTTTGCTATAGGAAGTTGTAACACAACTTGAACTACTGGTGTGTTCCTACTGGCCTTTTGTTGATGCACTTTGACATTGATATGTGCTAAAGTTTCTCTTGGGTATTAGTATATACCTAATGAGTTTGCCTGATGAGATAGGGTATGGGAATACTCAAACTTAACAATTTTTTAAAATCTTGCTAATTTCCATCCAGGCATATCCCATCACATTTTATTTTCATCCACCATGAAAAAAGTCTACTTGACCCATTTCTACACACGAGTTAAATGCGCACGACAGTCTGTGTCTATGTTGGATATATCCCTCACAGTGTATGGGCAGCTCACTTCTTTTCTTTAAAGGAATATGTTTATTCTGTCAGTTGTCATATGGTGTTTCAGTAGTGGGATTTGCTTAGCATAATCTCTTCTATATTTTAGCCTGTGATGCATTCATCTTTTAAAAAATTCAGCTGGAGAGTCATATCCATGTGGTTTTCTTACTTTTAGTTGCCCTTCTGCTTTTGAGAGTGACCCAGAGCAGTGGTTCTCAAATTTTAGTGGACATATAAAAATCATCTCAAGAGTCTTCATTTGAATGAGAAACTGTAGTGGATTCTGAGGTGGAAAAGAGGGTCCTACAACGTGTTGCAAATAGATGTATTAGTCACAAGTGCCTAGACGGGAGCAGATTTGGGCCTCCTCACATAGAAGATGAAACGTTGGGATGATCTTGCTAACTATAAAATGATGATAATGAAGTAGATATTAATCTGAACTGGGACATGGTAAGGATTACACAATAAGAGTGTGGTATTCAGTGAATGAATGAGTGAAATGGTGAGGAAATCGTAGAAACTGTACCTCTCAAATTGTACTTGGAAGGAAGGTATGGTATCCCCTTGGATCTTTTTAAAATTCAAACCTGCAATACTCATTGCTAGGGATACATGGCAAGCCAAACAGGGTTCCTGCCTTCTAGAAGCTTAGGTACTTGGGTGGTACTTAGATAGACCATAAATAAATAATCTCACTGTTATTTTTTAAAGATATGTTTATTTATTTGAGAGAGAGAATGAGCAGGGGCAGGGGCAGAGGGAGAGGGTGAGAGAGAATCCTTAAGGAGACTCCCTGCTGAGTGTGGAGCCCAACATGGGGCCCAATCCCATGAGCTCATGACCTAAGCCGAAATCAGGAGCTAGATGCTTAACCGACTGAGCCACCCAGGCACCCCTAATCTCAACACTATTTGGGGACAGTTTTAATAAATGCTCAGGGTGTTATGAAAGTGGGACAGCATTCTCTCCCAGTTTGGTATGTCTCCAGGGTCAGTGATGTTTCTGTGAAGAAGTGAGGTTTAAGTTGGCTGGTGGGCAAAAGGCCAGGGTCCCAAGACCACCCCAGGTTCAATGATTTGCTAGGAGTACTCAGGACTTAGTATATAGTTGTACTCATGGCTGTGATTTATTATAGCAGATAGATAAGAAGCAAACTCAACTAAGGGAAAAGCATATGCAGTGAAGTCCAGAGGATACCAGGCACGAGGTTCTAAGAGTTGGCTCCAGGTGGATCACTCAGGGACTGTGCTGTGACAACATGTGCCACATCATCTAACAGGGAAGCTCACTAGAGCTTCAGCGCCCAAGGTTTTTATGGGGGTCTGGTCGTGTAGGTGGCTCTGCCTAATATGTACCAACACTAGAGCCCTCCCAAAGGGAAAGCAGGTGTTTGACATAAACTATATTGTTTGTACAAACAGTTGAGCCACAACAAACCATCCTTCTCCGTTCTGGGGATCACAAGAACCCTCCTGAAATCCACGTTTCCAGATGCCAGTCACGAGTCAACTTTGCATCAAGCCTTTCTAAGGATAGCAGCCTCAGGCCTGCCATGTTAACTTTTTTCTGTGCAGCAAACGATTAAAGAAATTGGTGGTGAAATGATATGATGCCTTGGCCTTGCTTTAAAATATTTTAATGTATTTAAAAAGGAGGGGATAAATGAAGCAAATGTGGGAAAATGTTCATCCTTGTTGGCCCTGGGTGGATGGAAACTTGGAGGTTCATTATACTTGGCTTTCATTGTGTTTGGGAATTTTCGTTAAAAAAAGTAAAAAAACAAAAAACCCCAACAAAACAAACAACACCTAAACCAAGAACCGAACTATGGAAACGAAAAGAAAAAGGGAGTTGACCAGGCATAAAGGGAGTTACATTTTTCTTAGTTCAGTTCCATCTGGTTGATTCATTTTAATTAAAACAAAAATTGAGTACCTACTTCAGTTTAATTTGGTCAATTTAAGAAATCTTTTATTTTGAGCCTGTTATTTGCCAGGGCCTCAGCTCTGTCCTGTGAATGGTACACAGATCAGCAAGACACCTAGTCTTTGTGTCTATGGACGCATCTATGAAATGGGTGTGCATATGAGATCCGTCCCTCCCCCCGCCCCCCAACTTGGGTGTTGCAAAGGATTGTTAGAACTGAGAGAAACCAGCTGCTACAAGTTTCATTAGCAGCCATGAATGCTATAATAAATGCGGATTGCTACCTTGGGGAGACACGCTTCTCTCATTGGCTTAGAAGAATATTCAATGAGGCAGAACCTTCCTGAGGGGAGCAGAAATGATGACAGGGATACTGCCCTGGAGAATTGCCTTTGGCAGTGGCTTGGCAAGGGAAGAGGGCCTGTCGGGTCCTCCCTTTGAGGAGATCTGGATGTGGAAGACGAGATGATGGGCGCTAGCTTTTATTTAAAAGAGAATAGGTAAGCTATTGAATTGGAGCACACCAAAGGTGGCTTTATTTGAAAATGCTTTCAAAAGCTGTTTTGACAAGACCGGGGAGGAGGCAGTGGTATCATTAAATAAGCTGGCAACTTTCGTAACCAGCTTTTTGGTTTTCCACCTCAAGGGAGAGTCAATAAACTTTGATTCCCAACATTAATGTAATTATTTTGATTTTTCTGGCTCATTCTAGGGAAGGCTGCAGAGCTGCAATATCAGATGGCCGAAAGCAATTCAGAAATCCTGTGTCCCCAAGGACACCCGTTGCCGTTCAGAAGTAGCAGGAGAGGGGGTGGAATAAATCATTTCCTCTGATCTTGTTAGTGTTGAGAATATTATGGAGAAGCAAATGCATTGCAGCACTAATACCAGAAGGCTACTGCAGGCAGAGGGGGGGAAATAACAAGATTTCTCAGCTTTTTTAAAGGTTTACTTTAAATATGATTTCCTCTTTATATATTTTTAAAATTGTTGTATGAGCTGTTTCCCCCTCCCTTCTGATCCTGAAGGTTCTTCCTTCTGTTTTGCCATGTTGTCTGTCATCCAGGGATCCTCCCTGATACTGCTCCTGGCAGCCGTAGTATACTTCTTAATGTCAGTTGTTACTCCAATAATATGTTGGATTCATTTAGTATAAACGGTCCTGTTGTTCTGGGAGGTTTCCTTGGGCTCAGTGAGAAATGGCTTTCATGAATAACCAGGTGTGCTAGACTGACCTGCCATGTGTGAGTATAGTGATACCCCCCACCCCTGCTGACTAGAAAATGCACCATGTTTAATTTTTTAAATGCCAGCTGATTTGCAGTTTATAAATCGATAAACAGTCACAAAAGGAATAGAGTCATTGAAATTTATTAATGATGGGAGCAGAGTCAAAGAATATATTTGTTTCGAGAAGTTAAACTTGGATCAGTGGAGATGTATATAGTTGTAAAATGTTTTTTCCCCTTGTTTCCTAAGCAATAAATTTAAAAGTTGATAGGTAGGTATTTACATAATTCTTTTTTTTTTTTTTTTTTAGCTTCAAGTGTTGTTAACAATAATTTAAGTCTGGGCTCCTCTTACTGTAAATTGTAAACAAACCTTGAGGCCTAGGCCATGGGCACTGGCTATAAATCATCATCTTCATAATAATAGCCACAACAAGGCCTTGACTTTCAGAGTGCTATGAATATTGTTTCCTGGAAGCAAATTTCAACTTACAAATTTTAGGCCTCCAATATTAGAAGGCCAATAGGCCAGCCAACATTCCTTACTAAAGTATATCTTTACCTGGGAAGGGATTTCTGCTTTTATTTTCTCCAGTGACCTTCTGAATTTTAGACTCCATATGTATCACTGAAATTATCTGTTGTGTCAATTAAAGGCAAAAAGCCAAAAAGCAAAGTCAGTTTGTTTAGAATTTTGAGGACTGGGGAATTCAGCAGTTTCAACTTTTTCCAACTTGTTTGGCCATTATCATCAGTCATATCAGTAGTCTACACTTCCTATTTTCTACCCTCTAAAAATTGCATTTCCTTCATTCAGAGAAGCATAGATTTTCCAGACTTTATTGTTTCTGGAATAATGATATCTAACAATTGATATATTCCTTAAGTATTATATTTCTTCATGTTCTCTGAAAAGCCAGTGGTATTTCAGTTTATGGCATCTTAGATTCCAGGATATATGTTATATCTCAAATTCCCCTTCATCTCTGTTGCTGTCACCTGAGTTTAGGTCACCACTGTCTCTTATTTAGACAATTGGAACAGCTGTCTAACTGGTCTACCTATTTCTGATCATGTACGGATGCCATACTGATCTTATGAAAGCATAGATAGGGTCTCCTCATTCTTCTGTTTAAAATCCTTGGATGGCCTTCCATTGCTTCTAAGATAGAGACCTGAAACGTTACAGCAGCTTACAGGACTTTGCATGACCTGGCCCTTGTTTCCTTCATCCATTTCATCTCAAAGCCTCTCCCCTCCCCCAGCTTCCATGTTATAGCTTAGAGCATCCCCAAATTCAGTCATTCAGGAGCCATGTATTTACCATATTCTTGCTCTACCTGTACTAATATATTTTTTTTTTGAAACTTAGGTGAAAATCATTTTTTTAAAGCTTTATTTATTTATTTATTTAATGGGTGGGGAGGAGCAGAGGGAGAGGAAGAGAGAGAGAGAGAATCTCCAGCAAACTTCCTGCTGAGTGGGGAGCCCCATGTAGGGCTCCATCCCACAATCCTGGGATCATGAGCTGAAATCAAGAGTCAGACCCTTAACCAGGCACCCCTACCTATACTAATACTTAACTAAAAGAGAAAAGTTTACTTACTTTTTCATAAATTTAAATTTATTTTAAAAGGAAACTTTGTTTCATGACACTGTGTGCAAACTAGTATTCTTCTAATATACGTCTTAAAGCACTTGAACTTATTAAAATGGAAAAGTTAGCCTTTTTATCAACAAAATGTGCCTTAATTGGTTCACTCACCACCTTTTAGCAGCGATTTCTCCAGCTCAAGTAATCTTCTGTCTGTTCTTTTGATCTTTTTTTTATAAGAGGAGGATTCTGGTTTCTAGGGTTTGGCCTTTCTTCCTATCTCCCTGATCCCTTCTCTACTTAGCAAACTCTTCCCTATCCTCTGAGTTTTAGCTTACACAACCACCACTCCAAATTCAATGGGACTCAACAGTTTTAATCTCATCAGATAGAGTGCCTTCCTTTTAT
>CM052898.1:23991266-24018852 GCA_028534135.1 Potos flavus | reverse complement strand
TTCCTGAAAGCAGGAGATCAATCTCTGCTGTAAAAGGTATTCCTGTAGGAGATGGGTGGAAGGATCCTTATGATCATCTATAGGGAATTGAGGGCCAAGGAAGGCTGTATAAACAAACCTTGTTAATACATAAGCTATATTTTCATAGTTACCTCTTCACCGTTTACTACCTATAGCGTAAACCCCTTTGTCTTATCAATTCTTCACAAATTTATCCTTTCTTTGTCTAAAAGATATAAAAGCTTCCTCTCTGGTCACTTCTTTGAGTCTTCATTCTCTTGTGAAGGCTGCCGTGACCATGTAAAAAGTCACTAAAGTTTACAATTTATTGAAGTTTTTATTTTCTCCTGTCAGTCTCTCTTACATAAGTTTGATTCTTAGGCCTAGTCAGACACCCAAAGAAGGCAGAAGAGGAAAGGAGGGTATTTCCTCCCCTACAACAGACACACACACAGACACACACACACACACACACACAGGCACACACACACACACACACACACACACACACACACACCCATATTTAAATAAAAATAACTTTATTTTTAGAAACCATTTTAGGATAGGACTATTTTTTTAAATGTTTACCAGTATTAATAAAACCCAATTTGTAAGTGAGCAAGTAAATATTTTAAGAAATTAAGTAATATGAGGGTGCCTGGGTAGCTCATCTGGTTAGGCCTCCAACTCTTGGTTTTGACTCAGGTCATGATCTCAGGGTTGTAAGATCTAGCTTCGCATGGGGCTCTGTGCTCAGTGTGGAGTCTGCTTGGGATTCTTTCTCTCCCTCTCCCTCCGCCTCTCCCCCTGCTCACACTCTCTCTGACTCTAAAATAAATAAATAAATAAATAAATAAATAAATATCTTTTAAAAATTTAAACGATATTTATTTTTAGCACCCCCCTTTGAGTCTCAAATTTTTTTAGTCTGGAGGATAAATTATAGCCATCCTACCTGTGATCCTTAGCAACATGATGACAAGATTGTGCTTGTCATTGTCCCCAGCAAAAATCCTTCTTTTCTCTAGCATGGGCTGGATGCCATGGAAATGCCGTCCGTGACTCTGCATCCACTGGTCGCATTTCAGTGGTTTCTCCGTTCCCTGACTTTTTTCCCTGACGGTGGTAATCTTTCAGCCCTGACATATTGGCCTCTTAATTATTTGATAGGATTACTTTTAACTGTATGATTATACTTCTTTCTCCATTATTCTTTCGACTAGAGGGAAGTTTCAGTTGTTAAAACTAAAAAATGAAATAGTGTTCCTGTGGCAAACTTAATGCCTTTGGAAACCTTTCCATTGGAGGCAATGAAGATTCAGAAGGAGGAGCAGCAAGCACTTTTCTAGAGTCCCAGCGAGGTTTATAATTCTTTTTTTTTTTTTTTAAGATTTTTATTAATTTATTTGTCAGAGAGAGAGAGAGCACAAGCAGAGGGAGCAGCAGACAGAGAAGGCAGAGGGAGAAGCAGGCTTCCCAGGACCTTGGGATCATGACCTGAGCCGAAGGCAGTGTCTTAACCGACTGAGCCACCCAGGCATCCCAAGGTTTATAATTCTTTTATCTTGGTTTGAACTCTGCATCCAGGAGCATAAAACTTTTACAGATTTATGCTTTAAATTTTATGTATTCCCTTTCTCTTAGGTTAAAACTGTTAAATTCAGATTTTAAAATATTTTCTTTTAGTTTAAAATACAATGGCCATAAAAAATACTAGATCTCACTTTAAAATTAAAAATTATGTCATCTATTTCCCTTGTAAGATCTAATCTGAGAGAAATTAGTGCATATGCCCACAAAAAAGACTTGCACAAGGATGTTCATAGCAACTTATTCGTAATAGCCCAAAATGTGAGAAAGTCCAGTGTCTGTCAGTGGGTGAACGAGTAAACAAATTGTGGTGTAGTCATACAATGGGATACTACTCAGGAAAAAAAGGGAACAACTGATATATACAACAATATGGGTGCATCTCAAAAACGTATGTTGACAAAAGAAGCCACAAACAGAAGAGTACACACTGTATGATTCCACTTACATAAAATTCAGGAACCAGACTTATGAATCAGTGGTATTAGAAGATAGAAACATGGAAGGATGGGGAAGCTATTGCCTGGAAAGGGTCACTAGGGAATTTTCTGGAAATAAATTGATGTCTTGTTTTGCGTGGAGGATCCTCGGTTTATACATGTGAAGATGTCAAGGAGCTGGACCCTTAACATTTGCATATTCTTTTGTATGTAAATTATCCCGCTAAATAAAGCATGGAGGAGAAAAAATACATATAAAGTTGCTTTTTCATTAAAAAGTGATGTTTGTTTAGAAAAATGAATAAAAGTCCAAAGACACTAACTTATTTATAGTTTCATCACATAAATAGTTTGGTTAATTTTTTTCCTGTCTTTTGACCAGGCATGGTTCTCCTCCCCACCTCCCCGCCCCCACCTTTTCTCTCCTCTGTCCCTCTTTACTTCCGTCTTTCTCTGTCTCTTTTTGACATAGTTAATGGTTAGATTTGACTGGATTTCTGAAATTGGGAATAATTCTTTCTGAGAGAAAAAAATTTCCAACGGGCACTTTTTGTTCATTTATGAAGTCAAGTCCATGACAGATAGCCTTCACATTAAAAAAAGCTATCATAATTATACTAGCTAAGTGACAAATGCAAAGGTAGCTAGAAAGAACCTAGGGTTTTTTTTTTTTTTTTTTTAAGATTTTATTTATTTGTCGGAGAGACAGAGAGCACAAGCAGGCAGAGGCAGAGGGAGAAGCAGGCTCCCTGCCGAGCAAGGAGCCCGATGTGGGACTCGATCCCAGGACCCTGGGATCATGACCCGAGCCAAAGGCAGCCGCTTAACCAACTGAGCCACCCGGGCGTCCCAAACCTAGGGTTTTTTAAATATTTTTTTTTCCAAAAAAGAACTGGCTTTTCTATAAATGAATGGTGAATTTCTCTGATTCTCCCTATCTTTTTGCTTAATGTTTTTCTGTTCCCTGACCTTATATTATACTTGTAAGCAGGGTTGCTGCTGTAGATGAATCATCTAAACTCATGGATGTAAATAATATTTTGTATGCTTTTGTTTATTTAAAATTCTCCAAATTTTGATCAAATTTTTTTTCTAGTCTTCAGAGAATAGCCATGAAGGTCTTTGTATTGGGAAATTTGGGGGTATTGTACAGCCTTACAATTTATCACACACTGTTCTTAAAATTCATATTTCAGCATATTAAAATTGGATCCCAAGATCCTTTGTGGAAGAACCTTGGCACTCTGACTCACCTTATATTGAGCCAACATGACAGAAAAATACATCATTTTTCCCTACCGTGAAAGGAAACAAGTGTGAAAATAATGGGAAAGATGTGCAGTCTAAAACAAAGCAACATAATTTGCACTGTGAGTTGCTTAACGTATTATGTAGTTATTATCTCACTTAAGCTCCCCAGGTAATATAATTGCTAATTTTAAAAAATCTGTTTTGTTTTGTCACCTCAACAGAACATTTTGGCTTGAGACTTAATTAATGCATTTCTCTCTTACGCATGTGTTTTAGACACAATGGGTGTACCCTTAAATAACCTTCAGGAACACTACACATTTATGCATTGTTTTGAGAGGCAGAAAACAACCATAAAAGGAACTTGGTACTCTATATTCTCTCTGTAACCAGAAGAGTCTTGTTGGAATCATCTTTATTAGAGGCAGCTGTCAGTCTGGGTTTTTTCCCCCTGGATGAAAACAAAAGGAGTTACAGAGGAATGTACATAAAAATAGCACCCATGGGGCATTAGGATAAATAAAAGTAGGCAATATTAATGATGCTCATTAGCAGATGTCACTGTTGGGGATGAAGTAAATTCCGTGCCAAAGTGTTTCATATATTACACTTTTCAAAACTGTCAACTTTTTGACTTTGATATATGTTCACGTGAATAGTTTTAATAAGTTTCTACAGCCCTTTCTTTGCATATACCCTGAAGAATTCTGTGGAATCGCTGGCAGCAATATCACAAAGACATTTTTGCCAAATGATTGGCGCTTTACTCAGAAATGTGAAGGCTCAGATCATTACATTCCCACTTATTCGTGGTGCAAATATTTGTCTAAGAATTAGTTAATAAATACTGTATGACGAAATTGATTTTATAGTTTAAAGCAATCTTCCACAGGCTGTTGCCTGTATAACTAATAGAATTACGTATGCGTAAAACTGCTTTTACTGTAGAAGCCAAAATGCAGAATAATAGCTTGTCAAACTGTCATTTGCAAGTGAGATCATAGATTTTATAGTCCAAATTAGGTTGTGTTCTTTTCCTTTTTGTCAGGTCATATTCTAATAACCATATTGTGCACTAAACTCTGTGATTATCCCAACACTTGACAGATGGTAGGCTGTTAATTTGTATGTAAGAGACAGTGATTGCCAGCACCCTAGCAGTATTCAACAAAATATGAAATGTCAAAATCCACTTTTGGTTACGTTTTGCTTGACTTCATTTTAGCAAGGTAATGCTAGACAGAAGAGTTTCAGTAGCTTAGCATGTTTAATTTGACTATTTCTGAATGATTTTACTAATCTCTAGAAATAAAAAGAATTAAGGAAGAAGTAATTTTTCTTGTTGATATTGTTCTTTCCACTTTCCTGTGGAGAGTGGTCATCAGGCTGAGGGGTTAATAGAAAGGGATGCATGAGAGCTGGGAGCAGACAAGATTTAATTGCTCAATACTGAGGATAATTGTTGTATGATAGTAGCATACACTGATGTTTGGAAGTATGGTGGGGGTCAAAATAATTTAAAAGTTTAAGTTAAAAGTGCATTGGCAAATCCACTAAAAAACTATTAGAACTAATAAACGAGTTCAGCAATGTGGCAAGATACAAGATCAATATACAAAAATCAATTTTATTTCTCTATACTAGCAATGAACAATCTCCAAATGATATTAGGAAAACAATCTCACTTATAATAGTAGCAAAAATGTGCATAGGAATAAACATGACACAAGAAGTACAAGATTTATACACTAAAAATGATAAAATATTGTCGAACGGTATTAAAGAATAAATAAATGGAAACACATCCCATGTTTATGGATCAGAGCACTTAACATCACTGAGATTCCAATATTGCCCCAAATGATCCACATCCTCAATGTAATCCCTTTCAAAATACCAGCTGTTGTTTTTTTTTCTTGCAGAAATCAACAAACTGATCTAAAATTCATACAGAACCGCAAGGGGCCCAGAATAGCCTTCTTGAAAGAGAAGGACAAAGTTGTAGGACTCTCATTTCCTGACTTCAAAACTTACTAGAAAACTACAGTAATTGAGACTATGTGATAAATAGTAAGAATAAATCAACAGAATAGAATTAAGAGTCCAGAAATAAACCCTCATGTTTATGGTCACTTGCTTTTTGACAAGAGTGCCAAGACAATTCAATAGGGACACATTAGTCTTTTCAAGGAGTATTGCCAGGATAACTAGATATACACATGCAAAAGAATGAATTTAGACCTCCACCTCACAACAATTAGCTCAAAATGCATCACACACATAAATGTAAGAGCTAATACTATAAATCTTCTAGGATATAATAAGAGTTAATATTTGTGATGTTGGGTTAGGTTCCTTAGATATAACACCAAAAGCACAGATGATAAAATACAAAATCAAAATTTGACTTCATTGAAATGAAAACTTTTGTCAGATGATACCATCAAGCAAGTGAAAAAATGATCCATGGATGAGAGAAAAGCATATATTTGATAAGAGACTTTGTGTGAATGCATAAAATACTCTTACAACTCCATATAAAAGACAAATAATCTGATTGAAAAATGGGCAAAGGACCTGATGAAGCATTTTTCCGAAGAAGATATACAAATGCTTAATAAGCACATGAAAAGATCCCCAACAATATTCATCATTAGGGAAGTCAAACCAAATCAAAACCAAAATGAAATACCATTTTATGTGCCCCAGAAAGCCCACCATAAAGAAAACAATGGCAAGTTTTGGTGAGGGTAGGGAGAGATTGGAACTTTCATATGTTGCTGGTGGGATTGTAAAATGATATAGCCACTTTAGAAAACTGTTTGCCAGTTCCCCAAAAGGTTAAACATATAGTTATAATATGACCCAGCGATTCTACTCCTAGGTCATTTGTAATTCTTGTATATACCCAAGAGAACTGAAAATACATATGTACACAAAACATATATGTATATTAATGTTCATACAGCATTATTCATAATAGCCAAAAAGTAGAAATAATCCAAATGTCCACCTACAATGACTGGATGAACAAATGTGGTATATCCATACAGTGGAATGTTATTCCATCTTAAAAAGGAATGAAGTATTGATATATGGTACGACATGAATTTTCCTTGAAAACATGCTAAGTGAGAGAAGCCAGTCACAAATGCCACATGCTGTATGATTCCATTGACCGAAAATGGAAACCTATCCTCTGTCTATGGATTTGTCCCTTGTGGACATTTCGTATCAATGGATGTAGTTAATATTTTGCCTTTTTTGTGTGTGCTATGCCTCAAATACCTATTCTTCCCCCTAAAATATGGTCTTTAAAGACCAACAGCCTAATTGTATTATTTTTAAGCAATTTATTATTTCTTAACAGCCTAATTTTAAATGTTAACAATTCCTCCAATGTATTTGGATCACCTCTTTTGGTGTAGCATGTTTTAAGAAAATCCTAGTGAAAAAAAGTTAATTTACAGAAACTTTGTGGCATAATTTTTCATTTGAAAGAGATTTAAATCTTATAAATATTATTTTTCATTTTTCCTTGTCATTTTTGTAAGGATCTTTTTTCTTTTTTTTAAAGATTTTATTTATTTATTTGACAGAGAGATAGAGATCACAGGTAGGGAGAGAGGCAGGCAGAGAGGGGGAAGCAGGCTCCCTGCTGAGCAGAGAGGCCGATGGGGGTGGGGGGGCTGGATCCCAGGACTCTGAGATCATGACCTGAGCTGAAGGCAGAGGCTTTAACCCACTGAGCCACCCAGGTGCCCCTGTAAAGATCATTTTTAATGATTGCACAGCTTTTCATGTTGTCACACTGTAAGGTACTGAAGCACAGTACAAGAATTTGATCATTTAAATGAGGAGGAAAGTAGAGGCGCCTGGCTGGCTCAGTTGGTAGAGCTTGCAACTCTTAATTTCAGGGTCATGAGTTCAAGCCCCATGTTGGGCACGGGGCCTACTTAAAATAAATAAATTAAAAATAAAAGAGGAGGAAAGATAATCGCAGTGGGTTAGGAAACCCAGGTATCTTTTTCCCACTTCAGTGATTGGAGTCCTATTCAAACACACCAATTGCCTTGATTTATTTAGCATGCAGTTCTCAGGAGCACATCCATAGTGGGAAATGATGCATAATCACATTGGTCTTAGATATTGGGGGAGGGGGCAGATAAAAAGATGAAAGTTTAATACTAACGCTGCTTTTGACTCAGCAGATTAAACTTTTAGTATCAGGGAGAAAAAGGAGAGCAGGAGAGAGCAACCTGGTATTTTCTACATCTAAGAGTAAAACCGAAATGGGAAGAAAGATATAATCAGAACCCACCACCATCCTATTTCAACACAGCATGTAATTCTCAGTTTAAAATAAAAAAACTTTTTTTTAAGAGAAAGTGTTTTAAGATAATATCTCCGTGAGCCATTTCGGTGAAAAGCAGGTGAAGATTTTACTCCACCCTGAGAAATTGCTTTGCAATTGTGAAGGTACTGAGGCTCAGGAGGTGAATTGGTCATTGGGGCTGCGTGAATGAGCTGATCTGCATGAAACCTGAATAGTAAATGAGAGCCCATGGTGGGGCCAGGCTGAAAGCCTGTCTTCATAGTGTTGCAGATTTTCCTCGGAATGAAGCCCTGGGTAACCAAGCAAGCTATTGCGGGGAGCTGGTTAAAAGCTTGGTAACTTGCCTGAGTGCTTTTGAGAACTGACATTGCGATTACGATCCCGAGAAAGCCGGAGTCCGCTGTGGGTCACTCAGTGGATGAAACTATGAATGACCTCCATTTTTGACAGAATCTGGAGAACACGAAGCAGAGAGCATCAGTCCTTGATTTTCCTTCTTTCTCTCTTTCTTTCTTCCTTTTTTGCCAGAAGCTGTAAAAAGGAACTTGAAGCCACATCCACGTGAGAGCTTCTGTGTTCTCTTTCTGAGACACATTCTCCCTGCTTCTGGTGGAACGGCTGGGAGAGGTGCTTGGTATTGACATTCAAATGAAAGATTCAAATATCTCTCCAGGCTACAGAATTTCTTTATCTGATATTGCCACAACAAGCAGATCAGAGGTATTTGTCTGTATCACTCTGGTTCTTTTATATTCTGACTGCTGAATGAAAGGAGCAACAGCTAAGACTTCTCTTTGAAAAGGAGAAGTCCATTATCCATGTCTTTGAAGCTCTGAAGAGTGAGCACATTCTCCTCGGATAAAGCCCCCTAATAGGTGGAAGAAAGCAAAGACAGCCTTAAAAATTTCCCTGGAAACAAGCAGAACTATTGTTGTCCTTATTAAAAATATGCCTCTGAGCAGGTGATCCTGTTCTGAGTGAGACCTCCCAGGATCTGGGAATTTCACGTGGCCCTTACCTAAAACAGCTTAGGCTGTCTTGAGAGATGTGAAAGGAGATCAAATTGCTGTACTGGGAGTGCTCAGTGTGGTGAACAAATTTATTCTCAGATTTTAAAACTCGAAACTTTGGCAATTATATTAATAAAGATAAGTAAGCTGGTTGACATCAACACATGCATTCTGTTTGTTCTTCGTATATCCGTGTACCTCCCAGAGAGGGCTGTGACCCAGATTCCATAAGCATTCAAGACTTTCATTAGATTAGAATGACATATACTTATCATTAGAGCGTACTAATTAAAGCAGAAAGTGACATTTCAAAGTAATGATGTTCCCTAGTGTCTCAATGTAAAATACTCCCTAGTCTATTTTTAATGACCTAGTATGCTATGTATGTTTGAAACATTATTTTGTTATGAACTTGTGTTTTCATTATTGTCAATGGGGGTGATGACCAGCAACGTAGGGCATTTCCAGATGGGTAAGGAAGGAGACGGGTGAAACCTACCAGGGTATTTGGGCTTTGATTGCAGTCACATCCTGGGTGCATCCATGCATTTTTGCATTCATCTAGCACTTTGATTGCATACTTTCTACTTCCCAAACTCTGTTCCAGGTGCTGGGGATGCCTTGGTTACTAGGACACAGATGATTCCTGCCCTCCAGGAACTTGTCCCTCCCTTTTATTATGATCAAAGCTTTTCTTTATCGTTCCTCTTTTACATCCGTTGTTGCAGCAGAGAGGATGATGTGCTCAGTGCTGATTATATATACACCCTTACTTGCTATTGCAAACTTTTAGATATTCTTCGATAAGGATAGTAAAAGAAAGTATCTCCTTACTTATTCTATACATTTTCTCATACTCATGTCACCTAAATTTGGATTCTGCATTTAATGACCTACAACTGTATCTAAGGCTCCAGTTCTCTGCCTGGTATCCTGCCGGTGTTTTCAGAATGCTCATTCCCTTCCCTCCCTGTCCCCTGTAGTCACCTAAGTAGTAATGGCACTGAACTGGCGGGCTCCAGTGTTTACATGGTGAATACTTTATTTATTTGTTTATTTTTAAGTAATCTCCACACCTAATGGGGGACTCAAACTCACAACCCCAGGATCAAGAGTCGCATGCTCTCTGGATTGAGCCAGCCAGGGCCCTAGTCAGTAACACTTTCAAATGTTAGGGGGCCTTGCATTTTGGGCCTTTGTTGTGAAAATTTGCAAACCAAGCCAGCTGTCATTGGTTACAGTAATATATAAAGAGGAGAGTCACCTTACATCAAGATTATTCACTTTGAGGGTTTGTAGCACCAGAGACAGCCAAGAAGGGGCAAATTCCTCAGCCCACACCCAGTCGGGAAGAGAAGAAACATGCCTTTCTCTGCTAACAGAAGCTGTGGGAAAGGGAGTCTCAAGAGGAGATCAAGTTCTGAACAGTGATGAACAGTGCAAAGAATTTTCAAACAAAAGCAGGAAACAGAAAGAGGAAAATGCTATTTTTGTGTTGAACTTGCCCATTTCCCATCTACTCATTTTGCCAGGAGTAAAAGCAGACAGATGATCGTCTTTGTTGCTGTCATCATCGTCATCACCAATATCATCATCTTGATAGCTATTGTTTATTAAGCACAGAAATCCCATCAAATAGGTGCAGCTTTTACCCAAATTTATGGACACCCAAACCAGGTAGCGTGTTTAGGCAACTTGCCCAAAGCTGCAGAGCTGGTAAATGACATAGTCAGGATTCCCATCCAGAGATGGCTGTCTGAAAAGTGCTCTTCACCATTACACTCTGCCAACAATCATTGTCTTTTATTTATGTTCTTTCTTGTACAAGTAGCCATTAAAGGTATTTAACCTCATAGATGGTGATGAGTTAAATATTCAGGTTGTCTTTGATCCCTGAGTGAACATTGCCATTCTCTGAGTCTTTTTTTAGATAAATTTTCCAAAGTGAATTCCAGGCCTTCCAGTGATTGTGTTCAATAATGGCGACTGATTTTAGGCTGTGCTTGCTCTTCAAATCCCCTTAAAGTACCAGCATTCCTTAAAGTGATGTGTACCACAGCTTTACTTGAATGATTATAAAGCCACATACACATGAGCTGGGATTCACCATTTGAAACAGATTGTTCTTCGTGCTACAGCAAAATGTATTGAACTATGTATTATATGCATACCCTGCTATTCAAATTCTTAAGGGAAAACCTGGCTATGTATTTCTTTTCCTGCCTGCTTCTAGAAAGGATTTGAGGTTGTTACTCTAGTGTATTTTACTTATCGCTGAGAGCTAGAAATTCAAAGGCAGAATATTTTTATGAAAGAGAGTCATGTTGAGATCTTGATGGTAGTCCTAGAATTGATTTCTCTAAACACTAGAAATGGTGATTTGGAGTCTGGAATGAGATAGTTCTTGCTTCGAATATCTATCTGGCTACTTACCATATGACCTCGGGCAAGGCTAATGGCTTTGGGGGCCTCAGTTTCTTAATTTGTAAAATGGGGGGTGATAAAAGTACCTCATCACTGTGAGGGTTACCTGAGATAGTGCCTGTAGAACACTGGGCACAGTGTCTGGTGTCCAGGGAGTGTTAAGTAAATGTGATGAGAATGGAGGTGCTGAAAGTGGTGAAAGAAATAAGGAAAGAAATAAGAAATAAGGTATACTGCTTCATTTCCGCCAATGGAATCTTCCATGGAAGCCAATTATATGAATCTGATGAGCTCCTCTCGATGGGTGGGTACAGAGCTTACCTTACTTGGCACTGCCACAGAACACTGGTTCTCATATGTGTCCACACATATTGATTAGAGATGTTGATTCTTGGTTTGTAATCAGGAAAGCAGGTGACAGCAGGCACCGCTGTGGTAGAGGAAGCACCATGGGCAAGGAGCTGGATGAGTTGGGTTTAATTAGGGCTCCATTGCTTGTAGCTTGCATGATCTTAGGCAACGGTCTTAAGCCTTCTGAGCCTCAGTTTCTTCTGTGACATGATGACAACCATACCTACCCACCAGGTTGTTTTGAAAACCGCGTGAGCTAACATGTTGTGGAGGGACTTTGAAGACACACTGGTTTACAAATCTAGTTGTTTGTGGCAGAGACTTTACTAGGATAGCAAAAATTTGATACAGAGCTGCCCGTGGGACTTTATGGGCTAGGTTTAGAGCCCAAGGATGTGGCGACTTCCTTTCTGTTTCAAAGATGCAGTTTCTTGGGCTAATCTCATCTACTTGGAAATGCTAGAGCGGCAACAGAACACCTTGAATCAAATGGTTAATTGTCTTTGGAGGCCTTTCCTCTTTTGGTTATCAGATGCTGTGCCTAGGTACTTTAAACCCGGGCTGCAAGGAAGAAATCCTTGGGTGACAATAGATTTAGTGGGGTATAAATCTACCTAACTAGCAGCTGGCTAGGAGCTGACGAGGTTTGGCCCCAGACTCGAGCCGAGTTAGAAGGATGTGCCGACGTCAACTTCAAGCCACGGGGCCCAGCAGCAAACTGCAGGGAAGCAATAGCAGCCTGTGCTGTGGCCTGTGGTGCCCCCGTCATTCTTGTCAGTGTCACCATAATCACCATTAAGCTTTATTAAGTGCCCGCGTGTGGAGCTCCCTTAGGTACCGTTGCAGACAGATAGGCAGCTGTGTGTTTTAAATGAGAGCCTCATGCAGGGCCGTGAGGTGAAGGGCCCCAGCTGTAATCCAAAGCAGGCCCACAGATGTAGCTAGGTGGGCAGATGAGGGGATTGGTGGCTGTAAGAGGCTTCTGTCTGTGGTAACGGATTAGCCCATGGCCACTTTCTCTTAGAACTGCCCTCTCACCTTCAAGGGTGAGCCCTGGTGGTCATGTTTTTGTGGGTAACTTGGCTTCCATGGCCATGCCTGAGTGGATCAAGAATGCATAGCCAACTCAAGATGGGCCAGTCAGATTGTCTTTCCCAGAAGGTGGCTTTGGGACTAAGACATTTGTAGATATACTGGATAGGTAGGTGAATTTGGGAGCTAGGAAAGTCATCTCTGGGATTAGTTCAGTAATCCTCATAGCAGCTGTATGGGGTAAGTCTTCTTCTCATTCCCATTTTATAGAAAAGGAAACCGAGTCACTGGAGGGTTAACTGATTTATCCAAGACCATATTGTTGGGTAGTGGCAGGGCCAGGCATGAACCCGGGTAGCATGAGCTCATGCCTTCCGCCACTATACAACTGTCATTCTGAGAGAGAGGGAGAAAGACAACGGGCCTGTGCGGAGATGAGAGATGCAGGTTAAATGACTGTGAGGTGGGAGGAGGTGCAGAGAGGGGATAATCAGACTGACTAAGAGACAAGCTGCATTGATTCTCTAAGTTTTCTGGCTCCAGGGTCTGGACCTTAGTGACTTACACTTTCCATGGTTGGGCTTTGAGAAGTATCTTTGTGTCCTTATAAATAAATTTGATTTTTTGTGCACAAAGTAGTTTCAATGGATGTTTATTACTTGCAACCAAAAAGTCTCGATGGAGTGACCGTGCTGTTACAAAGAGTTACCCAAGCCATGTTCTCCAGCATGTTCTCCAATGGATGACCCATAAAAAAGACCATGGGTCATCATCGGCCTGTGTAGCCCCAGGTCGCCTTACATCATCGTAGGTGGTGTCTAGGCTCGTAGTGGAAAAAGACAGGTAAACCAGTGATTGGAGCACAGTGTGACAAACTCTCTGAGAGATGTAAGCCTAAGTTGTTATGGAAACAGATGTGGGGCAAACAAATGAGACTGGTGTGGGGTGTGGAGAATCAGGGATGCCTTCTTAGGGGATATTTGAGCTGTTTTTGAAGAACGAATAGAATTTAGCTCTTGAAGAATGGGCGGGAGGAAGGGTGTTCCAGGTAGTGAGACTGGTATGTGCAGGCGAAAAAAAGAAAGAACGAATGAATGAAATAGAAAGTAAGACCTATGATGCATTTTGGAAAGGATAAGAAATTAAGTGTGATGGAGAAGAAGGAAGGAGGACGGACAGGATATGCAAATGGCATTCTTGGCTGGACCAGATCTCAAAGGGTCTCTAGTGCCAAGCCATGGAGTTTGAAGCTTATCCTGTATGCCAATGATTCATAGCCTACTAGGTACCTGCCCTCCCTCCAATGTGAAGACATTGATAGCTTTTGAAATGGAAAAGATGGCATTCTGATATTAGGCAGTCTTAGGAAAAACGCCACCACACACAGAATTCCAACATCCAACACTACTGTTTTCATCTGTGCACATTATCAACATTATAGTTGTCCTCAAACATGCCTATTTTTGTACATGGTCACAATCCATCTACGTATGATTTTCACTTCCCAGTGGATCAAAAAGATTTTCTATGTTTCTATGGTGGCCTTTCTTAATTATTGTAACAGCAGGCTGCAGACACAAGGTTTTCTGGGTACACACACAGCTCCAGGCAATGTGCAAGATTCTGGTGCAGCAAAGACGAATGACCTGAAGATTCCTGCTTTTCAGCAACTCAGGATCTGATAGAATACTTTTGCTGAAGTATGGAATCATAAGCACTTTAAAGCATGTGAGTTTAATATGATTTTCTGAAAAATGTATTCCGTTCTCGGAGGATTGATTGAGGGATTTTTCTAATTCCTTCCTTCTACGCTCACTGTCCCCTTGCCCCTACCCCATCATGAATTCTCTGTGGCTAACAAATGGCCACATCTTTATATCCTTCTTGTGTTCATGTGCTACTTACCTAGTCTTTTTTGTATCTTATGCTCCAAGAACTCTGAAAGCCATTTGATGGTTAACCATAAACAGGCTCCAAATCAAGCTCTTGAGCCGAGTTAATTTGATTATGAAACATTATCTTGATTGTGGCAAGCGTCCAGTTGTCATCTTTTTAATGATACAGGCCTCCACAGCCCAAACTAATTATAAACCAGCTCCATTCCAGGGAGGGCAGCATTGCCTAACCAGCCTCTGCAAGCCAGACACGAGTGTGTCGGTGATGTGAGCACATCTGCTTTTCCTTCCTCTGGCCTTCTGTGGATATCGGCGATGTCATTTCTCTCTCCCTCCCTGCTCTTTTGTTGAAGAAAATAGGGGTGATTGGCCAAAATTGCTCTTTAAATTAAATTTTGGCTCTTACCTCCAGCATGATCATGAACTTCCAGATTAAAGATGCAGATAATTTTGCAATCAGATTTACATTTTGGTCTGTAACGAGTTTAAACATCTTTACATGCTTTAGTTTCCTTCTCTGTGATGCTTTTTGTTGACTTACTTCAGCTCTGTAGTTGAGTGGTATTTTGTCATTGGTTTTTACTCCAGTCTTTTTATCTGAAAGTCCTTATTTTCTTCAATCCTAGTCTTGTATAGTTGTAGAAAAGATATTGATCATTTGGTGTATGTAAAAAAAAAATTTTTAAGATTCATTTCATAGAGTCTAGAAGTGCTTCATTATCCACATAATGAAGAAATGGATGGGAAAATTAACCAAACTATATTCTCTGGAAATCCTCATATCTGGTTTTACCGTGTGTGTGTGTGTGTGTGTGTGTGTGTGTGTGTGTATCTGAGTTTAGACACAAGTATGCAAGTGTGGGTTGTTGACACACAAACTTGAAATAAGTTGTTATTCCATAGATCTTAAAAATTTAGAAAACTCTCTTAATCTCACTTTCTTAACTTGTAAAATGGGAACAATGACAGTTCTTACTATATGTGGTTGCAAGGATAATTCATTTGATGCTGCTGCTAAGTGCCTGCCACATATTAAATACTCAATAAATATCAACAGTTAATATCATGGCCCTTTTCCTATGGGAATGAAAAACCTTCTTTATGATCTCAACTTTTAGCTATTAATAAGTCCCTAAGTTCATCCCTTTATAAAGAGGCCAAATTCATTGCCAGAAAGCTTAAACCTTGGAAATATGACCCAAGCCATGTTCTCCAGCATCCCTTCCCTCCTGACTCAGCTTAGGTTGAAAGATTTGTCATTTCCATGTAGTTCTCACCAGTGCCATCTTTGTGGCTGATTTCCCTGGTGGCCGTTGTCACAGCCCCTCATCTCTGATTTCAGCTGCAGTTGTGGTAACCAGTTTTGTCCCAGTGAGCTTGTCCCACCTGCAGCAAGCACCTGCTTCAGCTTCCTTCCCAGGCCCCTCTCAGGCTGGGAGCCTGCCTGGCCTGGGCCAAAGAGGAGCCTGGAAGTGTGGGGGAAGTAACTGCCCTCAGGGGCCACCGTCAAGCCCTGGATATTTATTTTATTTTATTTTATTTTATTTTTTTAAGATTTTATTTATTTATTTGACAGAGAGAGAGAGAGAGAGAGAGAAAACAAGTAGGCAGAGAGGCAGGCAGAGAGAGCGGGTGAAGCAGGCTCCACGCTGAGCAGAGAGCCCGATGCGGGGCTCGATCCCAGGACCCTGAGATCATGACCTGAGCCGAAGGCAGAGGCTTTAACCCACTGAACCCAGGCGCCCCAAGCCCTGGGTATTTTTTTTTTTAAAGATTTTATTTATTAATTTGTCAGAGAGAGAGAGAGCATGAACAGGGGCAGTGGCAGACAGAGGGAGATGCAGGTTCCCCTCTGAGCAGGGAGCCCGATGTGGGACTTGATCCCTGGACCCTGGGATCATGACCTGAGCTGAAGGCAGATGCTTAACCGACTCAGCCACCCAGGCGTCCCAAGCCCTGGGTATTTAAACATGTGAATAAATGCTTCAGATTTTCATTCTTAGGTGCATAATTCTGGATGCATTCTTAAGAAGTCCTGGCCAGTCAAGCCCCTTTTGCCTTCAGTAGCAAACTTGATAATAAATCCTTCCATTGGCTTTAATCCTTCCCTGTCTTTTCTGCATTCCCTTGTCCCTACTTCCTGGAATCATCTTCCAAGTAAACTTCTGCACCCAAGCCCTCATCTCAGGTTCTGCCTTCAGGGAAACTCAGCCCATGACAGCCTTGAAGTCTCCTGCCTCCTTGGTATTTCTTTAATCTGTAATCATTAGCCCTGGATCATTTCTCTTTTCTTTCTAGCCCAGAAGGAAGAGAGGTCTCATGGATTTTCAAGGTCAGACTCTTTCTCTTTGATTTTCGTCCTGTCCTCTCTTAAATCCTCTGGGCTCACAGACCATCATATCTTGTTTACTGCTACACCTCCAATGTAGAGTGTTTGGCCCATAGTAAGAGCTCAAAACTAATTAAATGAATGAGAGAATGAATTATTCCCTTTGTCTTGCATGTTTTTCAGTCTTCTTCTCTCCATCCATGTTGTTCTCATCTTTTACTGTTGTTTTAGCCTTCTTTGGAGGTCCAGAGATCTTTTTGCCTTGGAAGTAGACATGATTGCCTGATCACAGAACCCACCGCTTTATTAGGTCTGCTAGCCAATACCCAGTGCCTTGGCAATATAGGACCTTCTCAAACATCTTTTCTTTCTTGAACTCTGTTTCATGGGTCTCTTGAAATCTCCCTTTCTCCTGGTCTTCCTGGCTCTCAAACTTTTCTTTCCAAGTGTTTTTGTTGGCTTGTTTAGCTGATTCTATGTTTGACTTTTTCAAGGGCTCCATCTTTGATCCTCTTCTTTCTGGAGTTACATAGTCAACCTGAGGAAATCAGTGACTAATGTCTCTTCAGCCATATGGATAGCTTCTGAATCTGTAATCTCCAGATTGACTCTCCTGAGTTCAAAGCTATTGGGAATCTCCATCTGAAATTCTTTCAGGTGTTTCCAAGTCCCCATGTTCAAGCTGGGATTCATTTTCTTCTCTCCATATTCATCTTTTCCTACTTTTTCATACCCTGCCTTACTTCCTGGGCTCATCACGTCACTGGTATTGCAGTACAGAAGCCTTTGTATGATCCTTACCTGGCTTCCCTCAACCATTGCTGTCAAGAAATAATTTCTGAGTTCCTACTGTGAGTCAGACACTGTGCTAGTTGCTCGAGATACATGGAAAATAAAATAGACCCTCACGAGGCCCATAGTCTAGTAGCAGATATAGACATTCACTTGATTTATCACACAAATATAGCATTTCAAGCTGAAGTAAGTGCTGTGGAAGAAAAGTCCAATGTGCTTTGAGAGCATGTCATGAAAAGACCTCTAATTTATTCCCGAGATTTGCACAGCTTCCTTTAGGAAGGGTGGCATTTGATCTGAGATCTGAAGGATGAATAGGAATTAATTAATTGAGAGGAACTCAGCTCTCTTTATCACTGTGCAGTAGAGTCACCAGGTCCCATTGATTGTGCCTGTGAAATGTCTTCATTGTTCTATTTCCCATTCTCGTCCTAAACCATGGTAATTCCCACCTGCCCCCGGCACTCCACTTCCATTCATTAATTTTCACATTACTACCAGCATGCTTTTATTGGACACAAGTCTGACCACATAGTTTGCCTACTTCTAGCTTAAACCCATTGGTAGTTCCCTAGTGCTTCTAGGGTAGAATCCCAACCCTCTGGCAGGGTATCGAAAGACTTTTTAAATTTTGGCTCTGACCTTTGTTTCCAACCTCATCTCCTGCTATTCCACAGCACACTGACTGTTTTGTGGCCTCTAGAGACTCTGCAGATTGCTGAAGACACAGTGTCCTCTTAGGCTGTCACGTGTTGGTACATGCATTTATTAACTTTGAGTTCCTCTACAATTCTCTTGCACCTGGTCAGCTCCTATGATCCTATTAGGCCCTACATAAATGTTATATCTTCCATGAGACTTTCCTTGGCCACTTATCTGTGTCCCCATATTTGTATTTGAATACTTCTCTCTTAGAACTCTCATCTGTCTGTCTTACATTAACTTAGTTGTTTAGAGCATGTGCTCCTCTGTGATCAAGATTGTGCCATGCTCGTCTCTCTCTTCCCAGGTGTTCAATAAATATGTGTAATTGAATTGTCCCTGTGTGCACAGGGGAAAGGAGGCAAAGACATTGGGGGATAGGAAGAGAGCCGAAAGAAAAAAGCCATACCTTTTCTAATTATAAGAACTGGTGATCCCAAGCAGTGTTTAATCAAGACAAGTAGGTGGCCCAAGCAGACTGATTGTTTGGTGTCTCTTCAGCAATCAAGTGAAATACCAGATTTGATCAATGCTGCTTGGGAGAAGGATGATGATGCAACATCCTGGCCTCCTCAGCCAGCTCAGCAAAAAGAAAGCCCTTGGTTGTTGATTGACCCTACATAAAGGCATTATATGGACCTTGTTTTGTTCTAGAACATTCTACCTTTACTCTTGCCTTAATTGTCTCATCAAAGTATTCCTTACAATTAAACACAATTTCCTTCTTGAAGAAAGTTCTGACGAATGCTGTTTTCTTCTCTGTGTTACTTTTGTGGAGATACTTTAGTACCTCTTCTTGCTTGGGATCCTGGGCCGCTGCTGGCCAGTCCTCCTGTTAATCCTGCTCAGGTACCGAGAAAAGAAGACTGGGTTGTGTAAAGCTCTTTACCAGTATGACACCAGTGACCTATAAAAAATTTTCTTTTCGGGTCTGTCTTATATCCATTTAACAAAGTAATCTGTTTTATATTTCACAATTGTCAGGATGTTGCTGTGAAGTGCGTGGCAGAGTGGGGCTTGTGTTCTGTTCTGTTTTTACAAATGACAGGCAAATGGCGTGGCCGAGGGCCAAGAGGGGCTGCTGCTCTCCAAGCTTGCCAAGACTGCTCGGTGCCTGGGCCACCTCTCAGGTCCAGTACCCACCCGTCCATCCTCTCCTGGACAAGGCTGGGAGTGTTTTGCCATGCTAGTGTTGGGGAGGCTTTCAGCACAGACAAGCAGCTTATTGCCTTCATACTTCCCTTGCCCAGGAAGGGAAGTATGTAGATGACAACCAGAGATGGATGCTACAGGAATGCCCTTCTGCCCGTTTGACTTTGTCCCTGAGATGGCAGCTTACTGATGCTGGTGTCCACTCACAGAGGAGCAGACAATTAGTCGTTGCTAAGGGACAGGAACATAGAGTAAGAGGAAGATGAGTTCAGCTTTCCAACTACCGAGGAGTTAGTCTGTGCCGGGTGCTGTGTAGATGCTACGGGAACACAGTGGGTATGACATGGTCCTCGTCCTTAAGGAGATATTATCTTTATTTATTGAGTCATGTAAGTCCTTCACACTTCTAAAGGTTAGTGAAAGTGGCAATTTGGGACTGGTCATTTGGAAAACCACACGTATGTCCTGAATTTACAAATCTTTCATTGGAACTTAGGCTTACTATCTAAACCCAGTGTTTTGTATAAAATGTTTTATATGATGTTTTGTAAAATGCTTTCAAATATGCTGTATCATTTGAGTTGCATACAGCACCAGCATCACTAATTTTAATGATGAGAACCATCATGTCCAGATTAAGGATTTCATTCTGGATATCCCAGCTTTTCAGAGACAGAGCTTTCTGTGACCCTTGGTCTCCTGATTCTTTTCTTCCTTACTCAACTATCTCCCTGTTATCTACCATAAATTTGGATTTTTCCATAACCACAGATTTGATATATTTCAAATTCACTTTTATCCTGCATCTTTCCAGCTCTGTCTAGCTCTTGTGTATTAAGTGTGCAGTGTGTGCGGAGTGCTCCTGTGTTGGTGTGCCTCTTATCTGTATTCTAAACTTAGGCCTTTTTTTTTTTTTTAAGATTTTATTTATTTATTTGACAGAGAGAGATCACAAGTAGGCAGAGAGGCAGGCAGAGAGAGAGAGGGGGAAGCAGGCTCCCTGCTGAGCAGAGAGCTCGATGCGGGGCTCGATCCCAGGACCCTGAGATCATGACCTGAGCCAAAGGCAGAGGCTTAACCCACTGAGCCACCCAGGCGCCCCTAACTTAGGCCTTCTTTATTTTGGCCTTTTTTTTTTTTTTTTTTTGGAAAGGGATAGGGGAAACCTGACAACTTGACATTTCTCCTTTTTTAGCCTTTCTGTTTTTGTAATTTCCCTGATTCCTGTGAACAATGATTATGAGAAGTGGTAAATGATCAAATGATTTCTTTCCTCCAGGTTAGCTTTATTTGGCGGTGTGCTATGAATTCAGAATCACTGAATCTTTGGGGAAATGGTCAGAAAGTGGAATTCAGAATTTTGGGTGAAAGCTCTTAGATCTTAGTTTAGGAGGGCTGGCACAGAGCAGCAGGCCTCCCGAGTGACCTGACACGTGGAGTCACAGGAAGTGTTGGAAACAGAGATCCTTGTCTGCAGGGGAGGAGGAAGCTTTCCTTGGCCATACTTTGCTAGAAGTAATTTCTTCCTTCTCTGACTTCTGTAGCATTTCTTTGTTTCTTTCTTATGGCTTGCATTGCTTCCTATTTTGATTATGTTTTATAGTCACTATATCTTTTACTAGACTTTTTTTTTTCTTTTTGAGGACAGATGTTGTCTAATATGGTTTGACAACTCCACAGCACCTCTAACACAGGGCCTAGAATGTAATGATTAACAAATATACATATTTCTGAGATTTCCAGAGACTCTCTCCTTTATGTAATATTGTTTCATTTGAATATTTTATAGCAAGCATGCATTACTATGCAATCAGGAAAAGAAAAAGTAACAGTATAAGGTTTTTCTGGATCATTAAATAGATAAGTGCATGATTAAGAATGCAAGGCTGCTAAGGAAATTGTAAAGCAAGACATCATTTACTGAACATCTAAAACACTAGTTTTCTAAAAAGTATAACATTTTTCATACATATTACCCTAATTACTTTTGCAACATCTTGATGAATGGAGGGGGATAGGCATGTAATTGCTGTGATATCCTAAGTTCAAGTCTTTTCCCTACCAATTCTATGCAGGTTCCCTAAGCTTCAAAGATTTTGTTTTTGGATTTTTTTTTGTGTGTGTCCAGGTGTTCATGAATGGTTTTAAGGCAGCAGAATGGTTGTTGACTAAATTGATCAATTTAGTGTAAAATTGATGTGTAAATGTGGTGTAAAAAAGTGAATTTAGTTTTCCCCTTGAGCTTCACTTCTGGAGTGGAACTATTTGATTGGGGGAGTCTGGCTCATTCACTCCTGAGCAAACACGTTCTGAAATCTTCATCCATTGGAGCTCCTTCATCTCCATGCAATCCGTCACCAAGCAGTCGCATATGCTATCACACGTCCCCGTTATTTCAGGTTGCAAAGAGCCAGAACAAAGACGAGGCTGAAAAAGAACATGCTTGTGTTTAGATGATGCAAGTCACCTTCTGATCTTCTCAAAGTCGACAAATACAGTGATTTCAATATTGGCAGCCTCTTACTCACGGACCACATGACTTGGACGTTCGCCTCTGTGTCTTTTTCTTAGATTGGAACCACCATGTTGTAGATGAAGACATAGAACATTTCTGGGAAATACAAAGGAGACAGATGCTTTCCAAGATCCAAACTTTGATTGTAGGATGTCTTTTTGGATTCAAGGATGTTGTTTATTCACAATTGTCAAGGGGGTGAAGCTTTGAGGGAATGACAGGTCAGCTTGTATGGTGTGACATATACAATTCATCAATGCCTCACTAGACCTGACATTTGCAGCCTTGAATTTCTATAGGTCACAGTTTTTGGAGCATGGCATTTTTCCTAAGTAGGGATAGATTTCAGGTAGGAAGCACGTTTAGACCGTGTACTCAAGCATGCCAGTAAACCTTTCGAATGACGTTGAGCATTGGAGAAGAAGTTGAGCATTGGAGAAGTTGAGCATTGGAGAAGAAGAAAAACAGGTAGGAGATAGCCTTGAATCTCTCAGAATAAACATCTGACAATTAAAAACAAAAAACCACTTGTTTTTTTTTCACAAGATAAGTGTTTCCCTCTTGAGCCCACAGACTTTATTATTCTGCTCAAACTTCAAACATCAGTTGGAATCCCAGTGGTGCGGGAGTGGGGGGGGTTTGAAATCAACAAATGTAAGAGGCCTCAATTGATAGCAGCTGCTGTTTGGGGATTATCAGCTTTTTGGCACACGAAGAGAACACCGGATGAGGACAGACGCACTTATGACCCATGTGAATGGGACAGCCTCAGGAGGCATATGTAACCCATGGAATCACGGAAGGCATAATTCAGCTCCCAGGACGTTCCTACTTATAAGTCATTGCAGGTTACACTACGAAGAAATTCGGAAAGAATGCTAACCTGCATTGCATACCTACTCTTTACCTTGAATTGCAGAATTTAACCCTCCTGACAAATTAAGAGATATTTACTTTTATCTTTTATTATAATTGAAGGAATAGAGGATCAAGGATGTGAAGAATGTGCTCAGTTACCCATAGAGTAATTGGCAGAACCAGGATTAGAACCATGACTGTTTCACTTCAAAATTGCAGGTTTTCCATTTATTCCCTGGCCTTGCACTGTCTTCTGTGAATCTCACATTGGACGAATAGGTCTTGCACGGTCTGTCAGTGGTGTTTATTCCTTTTTCTTTTCTGATTATTTCCTATTTTGTTCATCATGTCCTTGCATTAAAATTTTTGGCTTACTGGCTTTTCTCTTTGGGTTTAAGAAATTAACAATATGAACCTTTGTGAATCTGGTTTAGCACCTTCTCCCTAAGAAGTGTTCAGAAAACACCTAAATGAGTGAATGTAAAATACAGTATGTGGTCATATAGTCTTTATTTCCATTTTTTATCCATTTCTTATATTTCTTGTTACCAAAGCCTGTTTTAAAATCAACCACCAATGGGCATTTAGAGTACCTTCTATGTGTAGAACAAGGTGGTAAATATAAAGAGGTATCCTTAAGAAAGCTTAATATTTAATTGTGAGAGACGAAACTGTCAGGGGGCTCCATTCTCTACTCACGCTTTTAGGTAACCAATCCATTGCATATTGTGATTATTGCAAATACATCTTCCTTGCATTCCACTTGCCTACTAAGTTTATATTTTCTTTGCTGTTTAAGAGTTCAAGATGCTCATCTCACCATACAGGTCTCTTATGTAATATATTTTTTCTGGGAGTTTGGCTGTGTCATGCGGAACAGTTAAGTGGCAGAACAAAATAATGGCGGCCATGGCAGTATCCAGGCTTTTACCCAGCATCCATCTGCTCCTTGCATTCCTGTGCTGCCACGTGGGGCCAAGCTGCCAGTACCTTTCATTACTGTGGCAGACTCCTAACTGGTCTTCCCTTGCTTCTTCCCTTGCCCCTATCAGTTGACGCTCAACACAGAGGCCAGGTGATTCCATTATAGCACAAGTCAGACAAGGTCTGTGCTCGCTTCCGCAGCATATATACTAAAATTGGAACGATACAGAGAAGATTAGCATAGCCCCTGTGAAAGTCAGACAAAGTCACTTCTCTGCTCACAACCTTCCCATTCCCCTCAGAGAAGAGACCATAGTCATCATAGTGGCCTGCAAGGTCCTATGTCATCTTCCTTGCCTCCACCCCATTGTGGTTCTCTGGCCTCATCTCCTCTTTTCTCCTTGGTCACTCCATCCCACGCTCTCTGCTGTTCTTCCAGCCTCTTGGGGGATACTTTGTCCTTGTGTTCCTTCAGCCCATTATGTGTGTTCCCAGGTACCTGGAGGGTAGAGTTTGTTCCTTCACCTTCTTGAGATCTTTACTTGAAGACTCTTCCAAGGACTACTCTCACCATCCCGTTCAAGAAGCAGCCTCCCTCACTGCCCACCCTGGGACTCCCCAGCTCCCTTCCTATGACATTTATCACTGTCTAACATGCTGTATGTTTTACTAGTTTAGTTTATTTTGTTTTATTTTCTATCTCCCCCAGCTAGAAATAAGATCCAGAAGGCAGGAAGACAAGTTCTTGGTTTTGGTTTTGGTTTTCTGTCTTGTTCACTGCTGGATCCTAGCACCTGGAATGGTGTCTGACCGAATGAGATGCTTGATAAATAGTTGACTGAAGAATGTGTGAAAATGTAGCTATGGGGTTTATGTATGTCATAGATATTCTTTGAGCATTATGAACCTTCACTATTTACCCATTCATGAAATACTTATTGAGGGTTTACTATATGCTAAACCATAGCCTGCACCCTGGAGATACAATGGGCCTTCTGGAGCTCACTGTTTGGTTGGGGAAGCTGACATTCAGCATAAATAAATGTCTAATTATATAGCACTACACTTGTGGTGTGGGAGCTCCGAGAACAGGGGTGCCTGACTTTGGGTTTGAGAGCAGAAGGAAGGTGGAATGTGGAATACTTGTCTATCCCTGCTTTGTGAGCTTAGCTGTGAGCAGGGGATGAAGGCAGGACTGCTCGGCGGCTACTCCCACAGGTCCAGGGAAACTTTCGCACAGATTTCTCAAGCCACTGTGGTTTTCAAACTTGAGTGGCATCAGAGTCACCCGGTAGGCTTATTAAAACACATATCTGAGCCTCATCCACAGAATTTCTGATTCAGTCGCTCTGGGGAAGGGCCTGAGCATTTGCATTTCCGACAAACTCCCTAATGATGCTGATGCTGCTATTCTGGGGGGGGGGGGCACACTCAGAGAACAACTGGGTTATAGGATGGGTCTGACATGTGTCTACCCAAAATGGGGAGACTTATTCTGAGGCAAGAGCCCGGAAGACTTCTGATCTTGGAGAAAGGGCCATCTGGAAGGAACTATGCAGATACTTATAGTTGCTGAAAACCACAGGGTAGGCATAGGAGGGACTGGAGATAATGACTTATTTTTATTTTTATTTTTTTCCTGAGTACATACATAGATTTGAAAGCTTGATATAATCACTACTATTGTTTCTCTTGTCAGAAGCAAAATGTATTTGGCCTGGAATGTTAAAATTTTTGCTCCTCTGGAGTCAGATATAATTGGATTGGAATTTTAGCTCCGCCACTTACTCATCGTGGCGCTGCGGCAGATGAACTAGCTAGAGTGAACTAGGAGTGGGGGAGCAGCCATTTGGTCTTAGGGCCTGTCTTGCAGAAGTAGCATCTTTTTAAAACATTTTTAGAGGTGGCGAGGTGATGGTTGCTAAGACTATGATTGGAAATTAGAGGCTGCAATAAGGAAGCTGGTGGCCGGTGCCTCTAAGCATGCGTGCCCCACCCCCAGCTCTACCCTAATGGAGGTAAGACATGGCTAACTTGGATCTTGGTCATGGAATTCTTGCTCGGGGTAGGAACTCTCTGTCCACTTACTTCATCTGTAACATGGATTCATAATACTCACTTCACTGTGTTGTGGGGATTTGAGAAGATTACGTATGTTGGGGGCTTACCCCATTGATTGATGTTGCATAGATACTAAATATTGCTGTCGTTTTAAAAATGTCCTTCGAAGATTATCCCTCCTCCCATCCATTCCCCTACTCCCCACCCCACCATGCCAGAAAATTCTGATTGCTCTACCATCGTCCCCTTTCACATACAATTCTGGGCTAAAACGGAACATGTTTTAGACAGTTTAAACCTGGTGTTTTCACTGTCCATGTCTTGAAGAAAAGATGGTAGTTCGCTGATTTTTATAAAACTGATTTAAAAAAAAAGCTGATTTGATAAAACTTTGGGAAACAGCACCCATTTTTAAAGCCACTACTAGAGTTGAGTGGTTTGATTTTCTGTGTTTTAGGGGCATTTACTTCTTGATTCTTCCTGCCTGCTTGGAAATTTGTTGTTCATCCCTTAGGTTATTCAGGAATTTTTTGGAGCATGATCATACATTTATAAGAAAAATAGAATTAAAAACAAACACAATTTTTTCCTTGATTCTTCCTTTTACTTTGCTTTTGTTAGCCAAAATCATTTTAGCAATAATTTTGGAGGTCTATTGTATCTTAACTTTTCAAGTTTTTATATGCTTTATGAACCTCTGCTTCCTTTCCTTGCAGTAAAAATATTTTGACTGAATAGGTTAAAATACCAACCTGTTCATGTTTTCAAATGTATTAATTTTTTGCTCTTTGTTAAGTTAGGAAAAAAAAGCCAATTGAAATCATACTTCTTAAATGCAAGCAGTTCTTTTTCCTGTGTATAAACCAGCCTTCCATGAATCGTGGTTTTTGTTTTGCTTTTTCACTTTTTTTGATGATTCCAAGGGAAAAACCTTTCTTTTGTACTACATTAACCTCACACTGTATTTATGTATTTATATTAAACAATATTCTTTGGAGAAAAAAGGGTTTGGTGTACTTAGTGAATTATGTACCCTGCAGACTGTTAATGCTCCGTGGAACTCAGCGGTCGTCACTGATGAAACATCAGCATGTCGGCTATAAAATAAAAAAGAAGTAATTGGGGACATGTTGGGAGCTGGCAAATGGAAAACACTAGCAGATGTAGAACTGAAAAGAGAAAAGAAAGTTTAAAAAAAAATCACATTTACTACAAGAGGAATTGCACAGATGGATAAGAGTTAGCATTTCATTCAGATAGAAAGTGGATTAGAAATGATATTTCTGTTTCTAGTCCTTAAAAGAAGTAATACTTGAGCTCTCACAATTAGCCATATGAAAACTACTTTTACATCAACCACATAGCCCCATAAAGGATATTTGTCAGTGAGGTTTTCATCCCCTTAAAACACAGGCTGGGGCACCTGGGTGGCTCAGTCGGTTAAGCATCTGTGTTTAGCTCAGGTCGTGATCCTGGGGTCCTGGGATCGAGTCCCTCATCGGGCTCTCTGCTCAGCGGGGAGCCTGCTTCTCCCTCTCCCTCTGCCTGCTGCTTCCCCTGCTTATGCTCTCTCTCTCTCTCTCTGTCAAATAAATAAATAAATAAAAATCTTTAAAAACAACAACACAGTTTAGGTTTTGCTGGAGTCAACTTGTACCTATTTGTGAGAGCAGATTATACTGCATCTCTTCTCCCTCCTTGTTCAGTGCTCTCAGTGTTAGCCTGAATTCAAATATGGTAATGTTTGCTCCACGGGAGGACTTGGTCTTCAATGTCTTTCTGTAGTGCCCCTCTAATATAAACAGACTTCTGGAATCCACATACCCAGGACACATCTGAATATAATAATGTTTATTGAATATCTCTTATATATGTGATTCCATACGAAGGGTTTTACAGAGTAACCCACAGTAATCTCATT
>CM052898.1:23896932-23990766 GCA_028534135.1 Potos flavus | reverse complement strand
CCCACAGTAATCTCATTTAAACCTTATAACAGGGGCACCTGTGCGGCTCAGTGGGTTAAGCCTCTGCCTTCGGCTCAGGTCATGATCTCGGGGTCCTGAGATCGAGCCCTGCATCCGGCTCTCTGCTCGGCAGGGAGCCTGCTTCCCCCTCCCTCTCTGCCTGCCTCTCTGCCTACTTGTGATCTCTCTCTCTGTGTCAAATAAATAAATAAAATCTTTAAAACAACAACAACGAAAAACCTTATAACAGATTTGAGCTTGATACTATTATCAGCCTTATTTCTACATAATGAACTGAGGCTTTGAGTATTAAGTGACATGCCCTGGGTGACAGAGCCAAGAATTGAACCCAGGTCACTTGGGTTTAGAGCTTATTCTCTTAGCTGCTATACTTAACCATCTCTTGTAGCTCAGGGGACATAAACGAAGTCATCCTTGCTTAACTTCTCCTCACTGGGAAGTTTATGTGTAATTTTCACAGGAATCTGTATTTGGGGCAGAACTCTGAAGATGTTTGTGCCAGAGAGCTGTTTGTGTTCTCAGCCCAGAGCAGTGAGAAGCAGGGGGGAAGAGGTGCACAAGTTTGAAGAAGGGAAGAGTGGAAGTCAGGGCAAATTCAATAGCCTGGAGATTTTGGAAAACAAATGAAGAGACTTGTTTTCTACTCTAAGTAGAAGATTATTTTGTTGTTTCCACTGATTTTCATTTGTCTAACACGCAGAACTCATAAGCTCCTTTCTCCAACTTTATACATAAGTAGAATAACCAGTGAAAAAGGAGGCTGAGTGGGGCTTCAAGTCCAAGGATCCCTGAATCCAGTCTGTATTTGTCACCATTGTGCTTCAAGTAAAAAAGGACCAAAGCACCAAATCTAATCAGAAAATCTTTGTGGAGCTAGAGGCAGGAATAAAGAAAGTATTTTGGGAAATGGAGTGCCTTTCTTGGCAAGAACAACAACAATCATGATGGCCAACGTTTACTGAGAGCTCACTGGTATCCACTTACTGCTCTTCCCAGAAGTCCACTGGGCCTTGGATATATCTGTAAGAAGCTGTGTTCTCATGAATGACCTGGCTTGTCATCCATGGACACTGCTGGAGTGAGGAGAGCCCAGTGGAAGAGAAGGCTGCTGGCAAGATCACTGCAGTGGAGACAAATGAACTGTAGTCATCAACTGATTAAAAATAAAAATAGGTGTAGAGTTGGGGCTGGTGACTTCAGTGAGCTCTAAGGATGCTCTATACCACTATGCCCTGCCAAACTGAAATGAAGATACCCAGCAGTGGGTTTTCCCTGGTCAGTCTTCACCCTCTATTCTGCTGTTTCACAATTAGTGAAATTTTCTTCTAGTACCATTAATGGATCCATTGGGACTAGGATCGAATTTATCATAAATAACAGGGATAAATCCTGCTGGTAAAGGGGATATCAGAGATGATGGTGCTGGTGACACTAATTAATATTAGTAAGTAAATAACATTATTGAACACTTAGCATGTGCAAGATATCATTGCATGTACTTTACCTTTCATTTCAACGAACTTACCGTAGGTATAAGAAGCCCTAATTTATGAATAAGGGAACTGACACATGGTGAATATGTCACTGACCCAGAGTCACAAACTGGAAAGTGATGTAGTTGAGGGTTGAGCCAAAGTAATCTAGAGCCAGATCCCATATTAGTAGTCCTATAGGTGTGGAACAGGTGCTGGGAAAAGTAATATATTTAACATGTAGACAGCGGCCGATTTATCTGCTGCCAGGAACTTGTCTCGATTGGCCTTGATTCTGGAAAGAGGATGATGATCTAAGTTTAAATTCTAGGCCATAGAGTCAGAATCGTCTTTCCTTAGTTGCAACTCAAAAAGATCCTCCAGTAACCATGGGCCTTTCTTACTGTGCTCACGTCTCAGACTGCAGGGAGTGTCCACTGAGGCCAACTTCCCTGGGAATCTTCAGGAAGTAGAAATAACCAGGGGGAAATGAACAGTAATTACCTGGCATTAAGTTGAGACCTTTTGTGTGAAAGGCATGTGAAGATAGGTCTTTCAGCGACTTAATGAGCCTTATCACGGGCCTTCAGCTTTTCTGAATAAATTTGGAGGTAATAAAATGTTGGACCTTGCTTTCAAACCAAATTATAATACAACATCATTTTGAAAGACCTTTGGAACAAGTGACTGAAAGTTTTCTCCTCCTCCTCCCCGAAGATAGAATCAGTTTCTACTTACTAATGAGAACCCAGAATAATTTCAGAAAATGCCAGTAAATAAAAGTATGTAATGAAATGAAATCAAATCTGATTTGTAAAAATGAACGCAGAGGAGTACTGCATTCTGTTGGCCGTTCAGAGCTTTGTTTGTTCTTTCAGCAAATGTATTTTAGAATCTCCTGACTGATGCCAGGCACTGAGCTAGGCACTGGGTATTCTGCCAAGAACCTGCTAGAAAGGAGTCCTAGACAATTAGTGAGTAAGAAGATGAAGAGGAAATGATTAGGGCTTTTGAAAAGTGCTAGGCAGGCAACACGAGGGAGCTGCACTGGGGATGAGGACCTACCCAGCTAGGTCAAGGACGCGAGCCCACAGCAGATGACATTTCACTGAGATCACCTCCAACCACCCATCAGATAAAACTGACAGTCAGTGTGTGTGTTTGTAGAAGAATAAGGGTCTATTTTAGTGACAATGCATTCAGTCTTTTTGTATGGTTTTGTATGTCCCCATTTACATTCTTATGCCCTCTTATATCTCTTTGTGACATCCAGGGCTGTCCAGGGACTTTTTATTACCAAACATACAGACATTCTTTTTTCAGACCATGTACTCACTCTTCCAAATCAATTTCTGGCTTTATATCTCATGGCCCATTTGCTACAAAACTAAGGTGATTTTAGTTAACGTAGGAAGAATTTCGGGACAGGAATGAATCTACCCCATTTTCCATTCCGTGGTACATTTGATTGAGTAAACTGAATTTAGACAGAAGCCACCTGCCCCTCAAGCAAGGTGACCTCTCTTGGGTGAATTAAATCATGTGTCATATCGCTTAAAAGATGTTGCAACTCTATAGAAACGTTGAGAGGGAAAGAAAGTATCACCGACTTTACTCTCCCATTTTCTGTTTGTATTCATCTTTTAAAATAATACAAGAGAATCCGTTGTCATATAGGCTTTAAGAGTAAAATTATTGGAAGCTTTCTTTAAAGTTGGCTCATTATATTTTTGTACTGTAAATTATCTGGTAAATCTAATTTAAATGCAATTTTGTTTAATGACTAGTGTTGATATTATGATTCATCACTCATTTACTTAATTAGTAACACTTGACTTTATGTACCAAAAATGTCCAATTTGCACACTGATATTTTTTCAGTTAAATAAAATTATGTTACAGGAAGAAAAAGCTTTTTCCCCCCTCGTTTTGAAGCAGGGCAGGCCGTTTAGTTTTTATTCTTGATTACCACCAGATATGAACCATCAGTGAGAGGAGCAATAGGAGTGTGCTGCTGAGGATTTTAGTAGTCATCATGGACAAGGACGGTCTGGGTTCCAATTAGGATTCCAGCAGTCATAGGCTATTGGCCTTTTGGAAATGAACTTCACCTCTCCGAATGTCTCAGTATTCTCCTCCCCATGGTACCTCTGTACCTACCATGTACCATACCACCCACCTCTCCTGCAAATGAATTTAAAAACCACTCAGTGTGATTTTAATATTAATATTATTATTAATATATATTATAGGATTTGGAGGAATGAAGAGTGACTTCCAGAGGTCATGACTCTAGTCCCTGCTCTAAGGAAAAACCTCCCTAGTCCATCTCAGATTAATTTCATGGTTCTCAACTTAGATAATGAGTTCCACACTGCGTGGAAATCTCTGGACAAGGGCATCCCCAAAGTCACAGGCTAATTGAGGCACATTCATAGCACATCACTTTTGATTCAATATTTGTGGGAATTAAAAGTATGCATGTGTGTATTAAAAGCAACCCAATTGTATTATACCGCCGCATGCAAGACTTGCATGCATTTTTAAAGTACTAGACTAAGCCTCATAAATTGTTTTCATTTGTCGACATCAGGTTAAGATTGTACCCTGCCAGGACCCTAAGATCATTCTCTTTGTTATTTTGGAGACTTCGCTGGAAAGGTTTGAGGAACACTAGAAAAATTGATGGGCCATTTACCTCTTGTAAATATTTCTGTAAGAAAATTCCAGGATTGCCCTTAATCATCCCCTTTAACTTTGTTAGCATTTTTAGGTGGGGTTTGGGAAGGAGGGAGTGATTTTGTGCAGCTGATAGAATTCTAAAGTGGATGTAAGTTGGTTTGACGTACAGGGTCATTTGGCTGTTTGGGAGGTATTCTTGGTCCTGGAAGAAAATGCCTGGCTCTTGGCTTGTGGAATTCTGTGATTGCTTCATTCATGCATTTTTCATATTAACAATGAATTATCTTCCTCTTTATTCAGTGCTCAGGCCCTGTTCTTCCCAGGCTCTGTTATTTTCCACAAGCCACAATGACCAGCCCAGACTTTTCTTCTGAGCTGTATGCACTCACAGGTCTCCTCATCTCCTAGAAAAATGTCAAAGTATTTTGTGTCAAAGTATTTTGAAGAATGAATTCCTAGATTAATAAATGGTGCCTCCATCCATCTGTTCACATATACTGCAAACCTAGGAGTCATTCTGGGTATCTGCCTTGCCCTCGCCATGCGTGCCCTGCCTCTCTCCCCACCCCTGCCTCACCCCTCATTCTATCTGCAGGTTATTCTATTTTATCTTCTGAATATCTCTGGAATGTGTTCTTTCCTTTCCTCTCTACTGTCAGTCCACCATTCTATCAGGTTTCAAGGCAAGACTCTTTCTACTCACAGCTAAGTAATGTTGATGAGAAAGTTGATAAAATTAGGCACCGTGGCTGGATTTTTTCCCCTCTGTGCCATGCACATATTGTGAAGTACATAGTATTATTATCCATATTTTATGGTTGAGGAAACATGTTGAGGTTCCATAACTTGGCCAGTGTCTCACAGAAACAAGTGGCTAAGCTAGAATTAGAATCCAGGTCTGACCCCAAAGCTCAGTCTTCTAGCTGCCAATAATCACAAATATTATAGTGGGACAAATATTAATAAGAATAAATGTTGTTAACAATAACAGCATCCTTATATGTGCCAGGCAGGGGCTTAGGGAGGCACGTTTATTTTCTCCTTTTACTCCTGTGAGCTAAATAGGAAAACACTTGTTGCTAGGTTTCTGGGAGAACTGAGAATTCTGCATGTTCTGCTGGGCAGCATCACTTGGGTTTTAAATGTTGTTATAATAATAATAATAAACTCGAAACAATATAAATAGGAAATGGAGGGAGACCACGAAGAGAGATAGGGCATGTTTTCATATTCTTTAAAATATCTCTCATGTCTCTAATGTATTTTGGGTCCACTAGTGTTTATTCTGTAATGAGTCTTTAGTATACCTCAGTGGCCATCGAGGATTCCCCTTTTGCTTTTTAATGTCTGTATAAGACTGTGGTGATAATGATAGTTGCTCTTGTTTGTTCCTTGTTTGATGTGTTTTGATGCAAAAGACCACTCAGCCCAGAGAGACAAGAGACCATGTGCTGCAGGTTAGGAGCTCAGGCTCTGGAGTCTGAGTTCAAATCCTGCTGCTCTGCCTCCTGGCTGTATCAGCCTAAGATGTGTCTGCATCTCTACATGCTGCCTGCATTTAGTCGTCAGGTGTTTATTGAGCATCTATTATATGTCGTGTGCTGCGTTAGTAGCTGCAGTTGTAATGGGGAACAAAAATAGACATAGTCCTTGCTTTCATGGAATTTATAGTTCAATTCGAGACAGAGCTATCAACCACACAAATGAGTTTGTGAAGAGCTTAATGATAGAGAGGTACTTGGTCCCGTGAGAACACAGAACAAGGATATGATTTGGTACGGAGGGTGTTCTCAAGTTGCCTCAGGCTACATAACTATAACTGTCAGCCAGTGTATGCAAAACTCAGCATGGTGCCTAGTACATAAGAAGTGCTCAGTAGATGGTAGTTCTTGATAACAGACAGGACCATAAGCAAATATATTTAGTGTAAAGCAACTCTTGTGGTTGACTTTTGTCAATATCTGGATTTTATATGCTTTTTAAAAAAAAGATTTTATTTATTTGAGAGAGAGAGAAAGAGAGTATGCATGTGAGTTGATGGAGGAGTGGAGGGAGAGAGACAAGCAGGCTCTGGAGCTGGACATGGGGCTCGATATTATGACTCTGAGCTCATGACCTGAGCTGACATCCAGAGTTGGATGCTCAACCGACTGAGCCACCCAGGTGCCCCTGGATTTTGTATTCTATAATATAATTCTTGACCCTCTTTCTTTTTCCTACAAAGAAGTGAGATGGGGATATTTACTTGGAAGAACTGTTCCAGGATAGGCCACTAATGAAGACATCCAAACGCAGTCATCTTGTTCCATAGTTGGTTCTAAGATAAAGTCAAACAGAAATAACTAGAAGCCAGGGCCTTTGGGGGCATTGTTTGTTTGGTAAACTTTGATTCATAGTCTCATTAACGCCTCATCAGCCTCTTGACCATTAGTCCGGGCAGGTAGCTCTGTGTGGGGACCTTGATTCTCTGGCAGCCAAGACAGGGTTGTCCTAATGATGATTGGTTTCAGTGTCTCGTAACTGCTGGTCCCCGAATATAAAGCATGGTGCATGTCTACACAGATCCTTATTGCTTTCAGCCTGTGTGCAATTTAGCAGGAAGAGATTCCATATCTCACAGCATTCAATAGTCTTACTTAATTAGGAACTGCTTGTGAATCAGGCCAGCCGATGGCTGGGACTACTGAGATGGACAGGCCTGCCCGGAACAGGCAGAGAAATGAAATTTCGATAGCCCTTGGGTAACTGTGAGAGGGACCTGAGATTTGTCAGGGGCACGTGTTCTCCTTGGCCTTCCTGATCGCAGACCTGCCTTCCAGGGTATGACAACAGGGAAGGCACCACCGGCAGGGCCAATGTGAGGAAGAAGAACTTGAAACTAGGGAACTAGGGGCATGTTCTGTTGTCTTACTGTTGTCTTTCCCCTTCTTCCCGGGCATAGATTTTCACTTTGGGAGAAAAAAAAAAATTAAGGCAGGGCCAGTGCAGTGCTAAAGCAGCTCTTCCTTGAACAGGAGGAAAAGCACCAAAATGACTCAGCACGGATTCTATGAAAACTGTCCATGCTTGCCTGGCATTCTGTGTCCTGAAGAGCATGGACTTGGAGTCAGTCAAATCCTGACTCTGCCGCCTGCTAATGGTGGACTTGGAGCAAGTTGCTTCCCCTCAGAGTCTCCGTTTCCTCATCTGTAAAATGGGACAATAGCAGTAGCCACCGTGAAGAATCTACCTTAATGGGGATGTGATGTCCAACGTGACGGCTAAACACTGCTGTGTGTTTTCTTGCGAGTTGCTAAGGGAGGAGATCCTGAAAGTTTTCATCACAAGGAAAAAAACATTTCTCCCCTTTTCTGTGTGTGTCTACATGAGGTGCTGAATAACTAAACTTGGGCGAAGCGTTTCACAATATATGCAAATCAAGTCATTACGTGGTACACCTTAAACTTATAAAGTGTTGCGTGTCAGTTATATCTCAATAAAACTAAAAGAAAGAAATGACTTATACTTTTGAAAAGTGTATGAGCTTATGCCCGCAAAATGCTATGCATGGAGTGTGGCTAGTAATAAGCACTAAGTGACTGTCGACTGATTGGTGAGTTCAGTTTTGATGTAGTTTCTGGCTAGGACTTATGACTAAATTTGAGACCGCAGGGTTGGTTCAAAAGGTAGAAGACACAAATTATATATATCTCTCTCCAGGACACAGTAAAGCCTTAATAAATATTGGTTTCTCTCCAGTTCCAGTCATGTTGGCATTAAATTAATAAGACAACCAAGGCCGAACTGGGCATATACGAAGTAGATCTATGATGGTAATTATTAACATTTGTATCACTTTAGAACTTAAAAAGCTCTTTCAACATACATGGCTTTCATAAATGCTTATAACAGACATTATTGTATTTAATCCATATATAGTTCTGGCAATCAGGGAGGTGGGGCTCATATATTCTTTCCTTTATCCAGCCAAAGCATGTAAATGCCTTTAGTATGTCAGGCACTCCGCTCATCCTGGTGAACCAAATAGATGGGATCCCTGCCCCTACAGTCCTGTCTTGGCTGATCCTCCAAATGCACATGTCAGGAGATGAAAAGATGATGTCGGCAAAGTAGGTATTTCCGGTGATTAATGTTTTATACATGAAAACAACAACAATGACAACAAATACTGTAATTCAGTCTGGCTGATAAATGCCAGAACCAGGTCTCAGACTCCAAATTCCATGTCCTTTCCAATAGATCCCACTGCCTGCCCCATAGAATATATAATTTAGGGCAAATGCCAGAGATAGCCTGGTATAGCCACTTATTTTACAGAGTAAGGGCGCTGAGGCTTAAACTGGGTGAATGGTATGCTCAGGACCATCTCTGTTTTAGGAGTTCTCTGTTCCCATGAGGAAAACTTTGGATGGCATGCTAAATCTTTGCACGTGTAGAGCCGGTTCTGCAGTAACATTATAGCTGCATGGTGTTAATAGTTAATAAACCTGTGTTATCAAAATCTGAGTGTAAAGTGTTTGTTTCGGGGAACATAGGCACTAGAGACTTTCAGACTGGCAAAGCAAAGGTTTTTGTTTTTGTTTTTGTTTTTTCCTAGAAGGAACTTAAGAATAAGAATGTTGTTTTATAGCCATAAAACCTAAATGCCACTGAGCAAATCCGGCATTTGATAACATGTGGCATTCTTCCACGAGTAAGGGACTTTCACTTCTTGTCACCCCAGCACTATCATTATGTGTTTAGACCTTGATCACCCACTGTTACGGGAGATAGAGCTTGAGGCAGTCAAGCAGAGCGGTTGCATTTTGTAGATGCAGTAGTTTCTTCCTTCACAACATGGTGCCAGTTCTCTGTAGTGACTGAGTTTTAACCAAGGCAGTTGGAGAGCCTGCTCTGAGCCAGACCCTATTCTAGGCACAAAAATGAACAGAGAACAGACCATGCCCTGATTCTGATGGAGCTTATATTCTACTGGGGGTGGATAGGATGGGAGGGAGGGAGGGAGACAGGGAGGGAGGAAGGAAAGAAGGAAGGAAGGAAGGAAGGAAGGAGAGAATGAGGGAGGGAGGGAAGAGGATTATGCCAGGTAGTGATAAGGGCCATGAGGAATTATTAAGCAGGGTAAGGTGAAGAGAATGAAGGGGTGGATATGGGGCTGGCTTGTGTGCTCTTTTATTTTATTTTTATTTTAAAAAAATTTTTTTTAAAAGATTTTATTTATTTATTTGACAGAGAGAGAGAGAGAGATCACAAGTAGGCAGAGAGGCAGGCAGAGAGAGAGGGGGAAGCAGGCTCCCTGCCGAGCAGAGAGCCCGATGCGGGGCTCAATCCCAAGACCCTGAGATCATGATCTGGGCCGAAGGCAGAGGCTTTAACCCACTGAGCCACCCAGGCGCCCGTCTTTTATTTTATTTTTAAAAAAAGATTTATTTACCTATTTGAGAGAGAGCACGCATATTAAGTGGGAGAAGGGGCAGAGGGAGAGGGAGAGAGAATCTCGAGCATACTCCCAGCTGAGTAATGAACCCGAGCTTCCATCTCATGACCCTGAGATCATGACCTGAGCTGAAATCAAGAGTCAGAGGTTTAATTGAGCCACCCAGGTGCCCCATTGTGTGCCCTTTTAGGTAGGGTGATCTATGAGGGTCTTTCAGGGTTACATCAAAGATGTGACCACAGTGAAGGAGTAGCCATATGACTGCCTGGAGAAAAAGTATCTGAGGTAGAGAGAGCAGCAAGTGTAAAGGTTCTGAGATAGAAACATACCAGATCCATTGGTGGAGCGAGAAGGCCTGTGGGGGTGGAGGAAAGAGTGCTAGTTGTAGAGGCGTGAGAGATAGTTAGAGCTGGAAGGACCTTGTAGATGCAAGAGCTGGAAGGACCTTGTAGATGCAAGAGCTGAAAGGACCTTGTAGATGCATGAGATGAGAAGACACAGGTTTTTGGCCAGAGGAGGGATGTGATCTGACTTAGGTTTAAGAGGTTCTTGAGTGGGAATAGACAGTACAGGAGCACGGGCAGAAGCTAAGGCTGGTAGGGAATTATTACACCCATCCAGCCAAGACTTGGTGGTGGCTTAACTTGGGAGGTAGAGATGGAGTTGGCAAGAAATAGTTGGATTCTGATCATCTTTTTAAGGTCTAGCCAAAAGGATGTGCTCATGAGCTCCAACATTGTTGGCTTGTACAACTGGAAGAACAAAGCTGACTTTTGGGAACACTATAATCTGTAGGCTCAGCTGTGGATCAGTGTGAAAGACATGGTACATACTGGAGGGTCTTCCTTCAAATCAGAGGGTGCGTGGAAATGCCTATGACATACATCCAGACAGAGATGCACATGGGATTGTGAAATATGTTCTCCCCTCTCCTTTGTGCATCCCCCGATCCCCATATACCTATGACATTTCTTCTTAGCTATTCCTCACCCTTGATAAAATGTCTTCTGGGGAGAGGTGTATAAATATAAGTATAAATACACTTCTCCTAGGTGTATTTATATTTAAACCTTACTTTGAACCCTCTGATGACACACAGATTTCTCTTTTATGCTAACTTGAATCATTGACAGTGTTGCTTAGAGAGCTGTGCTGAGGAAGTTTGTAAAGCTGCATACAAGCTCAGCAGGAAGAGGAAAACTTGGTAATACCTGCCACCCCATAGACTAGGAGTGGCATCCCATCTGAGCCTAGTGTTTGATAGTCTAGCTCGGCTGCCACAGAAAAACACCTTTTTGTCTCATCTCTCCCCTCTTGGAGGGATTTTAGACAACAACAAGTAGGCAGAGAAAATATTTTCTCTTTTCCCTCTTTAAGCATTTCCCTCTGAAATCACAGCAAGGTGGCCATTGGCTCAAAGATCAGATGGCTGACATATAAAGGTCTTGATGAGTTACATGATACAAAACACGAGTGTTCCAGAAGAGATAGGAACTTTACCTTAATGGGCAAGGCCTTTGCCAGGTCAAAATCCATTTTTTCTCTAGCATTCATCACTGCCAAGTGTACTGTAATTGACATCCATTTATGATGTGTAATGTTTCCCCCACCAGAGTGTGAGCCACAGGACAAGGACTTGGCTCTGCCCCGTTCAGTGCTGTTTCCCCCATGCCCCCAGAACAGTGGCTCTAGGAAGAATGTGTTGAATGATTGTTGAGTGAAAAGATGCCTAAAGAAGTCTTAAAGTTGTAGCCCAGAATTAAGGTAAATGATTATTAAGGAACAGCACTGTTTTGAGAACAGAAAGCTCCTATTAGAATAAAAATCACTATCACTAAGTGGCTTAAAGAACATTGTTAATAATTAGAATAATAATAATAATCACAATACCTCTTCTTGAGCACTTCTGTGTGCCTGACCCTAGGCTACGTGCCTAATTCCCATTGTCTCCCATGGGAAGTAGGTCCTCATTTGTTAGGTGCAGAGATTCAGGCTCAGGATAACTTGCCTAGGACACACTGCTAATAAATAGGGGATTCCAGAGCTAAAAAGAAAACACTAAGACTTCTCCATATGGGAAGTCTTCCCTTCTGTCTGGTTAATTGGAACATTTTCTTGCAGAGCCATTCAAGACCATTGGAAAAGGCAAAAAGAACAAATTTTTAATTAAGTGGGAGATTTGGCTTCCTTTTGCCTTGTCAAAAGCCAAAGGTTGTGGGAGTCTGGAAAGGCCTTCGGATTGGTTCATTGTTTTATTTTTTCCTGCTAATCTTTGGTAAGAGAACCTGACCTTCTCAGCACAGACAACCTTTTCCCAAACATGTTGACAAGCTGGATACAAAGATCCCAAGTGAGTATCAGGGTAAAGAGGAAAGGGTAGTCTCAAAGCCCATATACCCAAACCCATGCTTTTGAGGAAAAATAGGTGGTTGGTGGGGAGGGACAAGCCAGGGTTAAGGAAGAGCAGATTCCACACTTTGTGACTTTGTGCCAAGTGCTTGGAGCACTTTGATGATTGTTATTATAATGTTATCCTTTAAATTGACTCACTTCTGTTTACTTAATTTATTTAAAACAGGATTTGTGAACCCCCACCATGAAGGGAAAACCAGTACCATTTGCCTTAGAGGAATAATATATAGATACATAGTAATAAGATACATACAGTAATGATAATAAAGTCATATAAATGGTGAAAATAAGGCCACATTATTTCATATTTTAAAATTGAAGACTAAAAATAATGAAGTATCAATCTAATGTACAGACTGTAAAATAGGTTTCCCTGGGATTGTTAATGATCAGATATTAACTTCTTGTCACTTAGTTTAAAGAAGAAGATGAAAAGATTTTTTTTCCTGAGCTTTGATAGTAATCAGTACCAAGAATCCTAACATATGTGCATATAAAACTATATATGGAATATATATGAATATATTGTGCATATATCAGATATATTGTATATATAGAAAAATACCCATTATAATTTTTAAAAACCAGGTTGTAATTTAACTTTTTAATTGTTTTAAAGATTTTTAAAGTTTATTTATTATTTTAGAGAGAGAGAGGAAGAGGGGAGGGGCAGAGGGAGAAAAAGAGAAAGCCTTAAGCAGACTCCACACTGAACACAGAGCCCCAAGTGGGGCTTGATGGCAGGGCTCAGTCTCAGGGCTCGATCTCATGACCCTGAGATCATAACCTGAGGCGAAACCAAGAGTCGGATCCTTCGCCGACTGTACCACCTAGGTGCCCCTAATTTAACTTTTTTTTTTTAAAAAGTTTTATTTATTTATTTGAGAGAGAGAGAGAGAAAGTGAGAGAGAACATGAGAGAGGAGAAGGTCAGAGGGAGAAGCAGACTCCCCACAGAGCTGGGAGCCCGATGCGGGACTGGATCCCAGGTCTCTGGGATCATGACCTGAGCCGAAGGCAGTTGCTTAACCAATTGAGCCACCCAGGTGCCCTTGATTATGGGGACCTGGGCAAGAGGCAATAAGGTAAGTCACCAATTTCCATTTGGCTCAGGTCAGGAGTGTTTGTCCAGGTACTTGTGAAATGAAACTTGTGAAATGAAACCTGCTTTTACCAGTTCACTCTTCCCAAGCCCTTCTGTAACATGACTCCCTCAGCCCAACCCCATGGAGACAAAAGCAGCCCAGGCTTCCTCCACAGGAAACCTGGACAGAGGTGCATCCGTACCACCTTAAGGCATTTTCTATTCCACCAGTGGGAAACACTGTCTTACACTCACTCACTACCCTCTGCCATCTGGACCGAGCTTGACATTGCTCTAAGCAACTATAATAAAGTAAGCTGGTTCGATCTTGCCCAACCGTGTCCCAAGGCTCTTATCATTCTGCCACCAGAAAGTTCATATGCTCAAATTGGTTCTTAGGAGCACTGACCTTAGTGCTCTTCCTCTGGAAAGGTATAATTTAGGAATAATCTTTGTTAGATTATGGCAGGATCTTTGTGCTTCCATTGCACAATCAATTAGACATGTTGTAAGGCGGAGGCTTTATTATTATCACAGGCAGATGGTGAAATGTTACTCCATCCTTCTGTGCCTGCTTTAACTTCCCTGCACAACATCATTTAGGGGGTTTCTTTACAAATTGCAGTTTATTTGGAAAAGATTTAAAGCCCTGAGGGTTTGGCAAGAAGCTCTGGGTTATGAGCGCGTCTACTTTATCTGTCAGTAGCAGAAAGGGCACCTCTGATTAATGCTGATTTTGCCCTGCAAGTCAGGTAGAGAACAGATGAAGTCTTTGTTTCTTCAGTACTGTTCTGGGGTAAGAAAAGCTTGGAGGTTTCCTTACCCGTAGCCCCTGGAAGGAGGTTAAGTGGGCATCCACCTAAGGATGGAGGAATTTCTTGTGGTGGGCTTCCCTGTGGAATGAGATGGAGAATTTATTAACCCAAACTCCAGGGGATTGCTTCAAGAGAGGAGGACATTCAGGCCAGGATCTACTTTGCTCTGAAAAGAGGGGACAGGTGTCATAAACACATTAAATGTAGGGGCGGGAAGGATGCAGGATGGCGCTGGGGGGATCTGGGGTGGGAGTGTGACAGAATGAGAGGCTGAGGAGATGACAGTTCTGGTGTTTTTGTCTTTTCTTGTTTTGTTTCTTTCAGCAGCTACTGGAAGTTTGGGGAAATGGCTGGATGAGGAAGAATGTTAGTTTGTTTTGCTGTGTAATGCATGGGCACATCCCTAGAATCTCTCTTGGTGGTTAGATTGTTGGGCAGGGGGAAGCTTTATGGAAATCTCAGGGGAGTCCCTTGGGGGTTTATCAGAGGAGAGAAGTTTGAATGAGGCTTTCACATGTGAAAGAGGCTTTGTGGTCAGATTTATAGCTACTTCTCCTCTCCACTTTCTCATATTATTATAGAGAATGCATTAGAATCAGAGTCCTCTGGCTGGGCAGGTAGTAGATGGATGGTATAATCAGAGAATCCCTGCAATTTTTCTGATAGTGTATGTCATATGGAATTAGAGAAGGCTCAGGGCTCAAGCTGTCTCTCACCTCTGGGCATAGAACAGTCCATGCAAAACCATCACCATGCAAGCTGACTTAGTGAGCAGGTACTGTGTGCTGGGAGCCGTGCTAAACTTACCTTACACGGTCTGTCTCATTTTACTCATGAGATCCTTGTAGGCAGATACTGTGAGCACTCCAGCCTGGCTGGTGAGACTCAAAGAGATTAGAGTTCACTTGATCTCCAAGACTGCCCTGCCAGTTAGTGACAGAGGCAGAATTCAGACTTCCACATCTGAGTTCTTAGTCCCAAGTACTGTCTCTTTCACATTATAATGACCTGTTCAGAAATTCTGCATCCTGGTTATTATTTTCTATCGAAAAGTGTGCAGATCTCCCTTGACTTACAATGGGCTTACGTCCTGAGAAACCCACCATAAGCTGAACATACTGTAAGTTGAAAATGCATTAATACACCTCACCTACTGAACATCAGAGCTTAGCCTAGCCCACTGTAACAAGCTCAGACCACTTACATTAGCCTAGAGGTGGCCACAGTCATCTAACACCAAGCCTTGTTTTGAACATCTCATGTAATTTATTGAGTACTGTACTGCAAGTGGAGAACAGCATGGTTGTGTGGGTACGGTTATAAGTGTGTTGCTTGTTGACCCTTGTGATCACAGGGCTGCCCAGCATCACGAGAGAGGATCCTATGCATAGTGCCAGCCTGGGAAAAGATCCAGATTCAAAATTTGAAGTATGGTTTCTCCTTAATGTGTATCGCTTTCACACCACTGTGAAGTTGAAAAATTACAAGTCGAACCATGGTAAGGCAGGAACTGTCTGTATACCTTTAACCCAGTGGTCTTTAACCAGTTTTAGACCCTCTTCAAAGATAAATACATATACATGCATATGTATATATGTGTGTGTATGTAAAATGTTATATATTTGTAAAAATATATAATACGTATATATGTATAATGCTTTAATAATTTTTGGAGGGGTGCCTGGGTGGCTCAGTTGGTTAAGCATCCAAAAGAAGCATCCTTATAAGTATCTCATAATCATCCTTATAAGAGGGAACTACATTGTCGAAGTTAAACTCTTCCAAGTGTTTCCAAGTAGCCAAGTCAAACTTCAAACCTGGCAGTTGGTCTACCCTGTAACAAGAATAGTAACTGTTTACTTATTAAGCACCTAACAATTAGGGTTGATAGTCAGTGGATACATACACCACGGCAGTCCTACTGGTGGTGGTGGGCATCCATCGCGTCATTCCTGCTAACAGCCTTTTGAAGGAGATGGTGTCATGACCATTTTACAAACGAGGATCGCAAGGCTCCAACGCACTTTGCTCATGAGCTCACGTGCAGCAGAAGCCTAATTCTAAACCTAATTCTAAACCTGCTGCTCTCATTCCCCATCTTGTCCTGACTCTGAACGAAGCTCCCCTTCCAAATCCTTTACAGGTTGTGCATTATATCCCATTGCTTCTCTCTCTCTGTCCTCTGTTTCCCAACCTGGACATGCTGACATTTGGTTTCAGACCATTCTGTTGGGGGCAGTGGGGGTGGGGGGAGGCAGGCTGTGCTGTGCATTGTAGAATGTTTAACTCTATCCCTGGACTCTATGCACTGGCTGTCAGAATAACCTACCCCCTCCAACCCTGGGTTGTGACAACCACAGATGTCTCCACACACTGCCAGATGTCCTCTGGGGAGCAGAATCATGTCTGCTGAGAACCATCTCTTTTTCTCTCTGCCCCTCAACCCTCACACATATAAATATTCCCATTATCATCGAGGGCTTACAATGTGCCAGATAAAGTGTCAGGCACATTCCATGCATTATCTCAATAAACCCTCACAGTGTCCCATCATTTTATTGACTTCATGTCATAGGTGAGCGAGGTCTGAATGTTTCAGCAGATTAGTAACTTGCCCAGAGTCACACAGCTGCTAAGGGTGGAGCTGGCATTTGTCTCAGATCTGTGTGCCTCCGGAGCCCTGGGCTTTATGAGAAATGTTTTCACCAAACTACTTAGTTGTTGGGAGCTCCAAATTAATTAGAACCTGAATATTTTCATTGTTTGGGATTTGTTCGGCTAGTAAGCTGGAAGAAAATTTTAATGGAATTGTGGGTCATCGTATTTCTTGATCATTTATTATTATTATTTTTATACCACTGCTTTTTGTTGTTAATCCTTTCTCACTAAAATATCAACATCAGCAACAAAAAAATGATCAAAACAAAATCTTGCTTTGAGCCCAATTTCTGAGCATAAATATCAACTTCTTGAACATAAAAAAATAAAAGCATTTCCCTATAAGGGAACAACTACTTCTCTAAGTCATCTTCAGGCACATTTTTCAGTGGGTGCTTCCTGTGCTTCTTAACAACACAAATCATTGCTAAATAACTTGACCATAAAGGCAATGGATTTCTTGGAAATTCTAATAGGAGAGTTTTCAACAAATAATTTCTTTTTGACAAGCAGCATAGTTTTTAAAAGGGAACGTGCATTTGAGAGCTCTGGAGACTTGTTATTTTTCTCAAAATGAGTTTTAACAATAATGTTGCAAGTTAATAACATATATTAAAATAACATACATTAGAAGAGGCTGATAAAGAGAGATGAGGGTGCAGCCTTAGTTGGGCTTGATGTAGTAGCTTCTTAGGATGAGCTGGGCATTTGGTATTTGTACCTGCTAAGTATCTGTACTCTCCTGCTTTGGACCGGTGGGTTTTCCCTTGGGGAACAAACTTTCACACCGTATGCAGTATTATTGAGGCTGTCACTCAAACACCTTGCCCTTCCCTAGCCAAGAGGTGGTCATGCGACCATGATAGGTCTCTCTGGCTCCCTCTCCAAAAATTCAGGGATTCTGAATCTTGAGTACTTTGACCCCAGGATAGACAATGGTTGCTGTTGATTCTTTCTGATGGTGGTATCTAGAAGAAATGACTGCCTGTTATTCCTAGTGACCTGGTTCCTATGGCTTCTAACATTGTTTTAGCTTTACTTTGGTTTTTTGTTTGTTTGCTTGTTTGTTTAAGGAGGGAGAGGAAGAGGGAGACTCTCAAGCAGTCTCCATGCCCAGCACAGAGCCTGACGCAGGGCTCGATCTCACAACACTGAGATCATGACCTAAGCTGAAATCAAAAGTCAGATGCTCAACCGACTGAGCCACCCAGGCTCCCCTACCTTTACTTTGAATTCTAGGAGCTTTTCTCTCTTGCTTAAGGTCATATTAAGTGGCAAAGTCAGATTTTGAACCCAAGTGTGATTTGAGAGCCCAAACTTCTAACCACCTACACTAATTGAAATACAGTGAGGACATACTGAAAGCAGGCATTCATATTAGGTCCATTTTTGACTTCATAAGATATTTTTCAATCTCAAGAGGGGACCATTTCTCCTCCATGTGTTCCACAATGCAAAACAAGCTGCAAAATGTAAATTCTTTTCTCTTGCCTCCGTGTGGTAAATTAGAATAATTATTGTTAGTTAAGGGACGTGAATGAAATGTCTTTATCAACCACCAAGTTAAATGGAGTTTCTGTTTTTAAACCACAGAAGATAATGCTGTCTTGACAGATTGTGAGTGACAGAAAGAGAAGTGTTTTCAGCGGGATCCAAATGGAGATGTTGCCGGAGAAAGCATAAGTAGCGAAATCAGAAAGCTCTGGGGGTTTGGTCTGGAGCGGTGTCATCAGTGCATCTTTCTTCTTTTGGTTCCTGACAATAAGATAATTTGGTACCTTCACATTCTTCCTGTTGATTTAAAAATGAGTGACAAAAAAAGAAGGGGGGGGGGGGAAGAAATACCATAGAAAAACCATTGTTGCTGGTGATACATGTCAATAGTAATGGGCTTCACACCTTATTTTTGTTTATCGTTAAATGGTTCTTTGATGTAATTCTAAATATGTCATCTACTTCCTTGTTATTATCATTGGTGCCTATATCCATCCATTCATATTCCCCTCCTCTTTATCTCTGTATATATATATACACACACACACACAGGCACACACACACTCACTCTCAGCCACACATACATATATATGCTCTCTCTTGAATGCAACTGCACAGAAAAATGTACCTGTCCATTGAGAGGCCAATGCCATCTGAAATTTCACTCATTGGCTATGCGGTGAATTTGGATAAGCATCTCTAAAGCAGAACTCTTCTCTCTTTTCATGTGGTGGAAGTCCCTGACAGGCTGGGAATCTCCTCAATCTCTCTTATCATTCCAAGCCATTCTGATGAAGGTGGAATCCTTGGGGGAAAATCTGTCTGAGAGGGGCACTACTCCTTGCACATTCAACTGAAATGTGATAAAAGTGAACAACAAAAGTGGCTTTGATAACAATCCTTGGCTGCAAACATGAGTTCTTGGAATTTTCAAAGGGTCTTAAGAGTTACCTGTCCAAGTGATTCTCAGACTTGAGACTAGTAAAACCTTACCCCCTAAAATTATGGACTGACTTTACTTTGTCAACTTCTAATTTTGCCCCCTAAAAAAGGATATGAATGAGAAAACTATCACTCAGTATTCTTTCAAAAAAGATAGGCCATTTGGATACTAAAAGAGTAGAAGGCTGGGCAGCTGGGTGGCTCAGTGGGTTAGGCCTCTGCCTTCGGCTCAGGTCATGATCTCAGGGTCCTGGGATCGAGCCCCGCATCGGGCTCTCTGCTCAGCAGGGAGCCTGCTTCCCCCTCTCTCTCTGCCTGCCTCTGCCTACTTGTGCTCTCTCCTCTCTGTCAAATGAATAAATAAATAAATAAATAATCTTAAAAAAAAAAAAGAGTAGAAGGCATAATCTTATAATTTAAATTATCAAGTATGTTTAGCTTTACAAAAACCTCACAGTTTGGTCTTTGTTTTTGTCATTTTGTTACCAATGAATGAAAACTTCATCATGGGTTGGTGTTAGACTTTTAACTGTATTTTAGGAACCACTGATTTAGTCCAACCATCATCTGATACTTGAAGAAAAAAAGATTTCTTCTTCTTCCTTTTTTTAAAGATTTTATTTATTATTTTGAGAGAGATCGAGCGAGCACGATCGGGGGTGAGGAGGGGAAAGCAGAGACAGAGAGAGAGAATCCCAGACTCCACGCCAAGTGAAGGAGCCTGATGTGGGGCTCAATCTCACAACCTTGAGATCATGACCATGAGCCGAAATTAAGAGTTGGATGCTTAGCTGACTGAGCCACCCCTCTAAAGATTTCTGCGAAAGGAATAGTCCACTTATACTTGAATACATCCAGTGAAGTGGAACTTACTATTTATTTATTTTTTAAAGATTTTTATGTATTTATTTGAGATAGAATGAGAAAGAGAGAGCACAAGCATGGGGAGCAGCAGGCAGAGGGAGAAGCAGATTCCCCGAGCAGGCAGCCGGATGCGGGGTTTGATCCCAGGACTTGGGATCATGACCTGAGCCGAAGGCAGCCGCTCAACCGACTGAGCCATCCAGGCACCCTGGAACTTACTATTTATAAAAAACAATCCATTCTGTCTTTGGGCAGCACTGTTGAAAGTTCTCACATCAAATAGAAATCTGTGTACTTGTAGCTTCTTTTACTCGTTGGTTATGTGGGGGTGAGTTGGAGCCTGAGTAGAAAAAAGATGGAACCTCCTATGCACAGTGGATCTTTCAGTTGACAACAATTGTCATACTGGCCCTTCTTGTCTCTCCTTACGCCAGAGCTATAGTCTCCACCCCTGTAACTATTCCTTCTGTTTTTCTGATTATGTACTTAAATTAAAAAAAAGTATTTTATTAAAATTTCTTTCTTCTATTTAAGTATAGTTGACATACAATGTTACAGTAGTTTCGGGTGTACAACATAGTGATTCAGCATCTCTATATGTTAAGCTATGCTCAGCACAAGTGTAGCTACCATCTCCTACTATACAACAGTGTTACAATATCATTGACTATTTTCTTTTTTTTTTTTTTCATTGACTATTTTCCCTATGCTCTGCTCTTTATTCCTGTGACTTCTTTGCTCCATAACTGGAAGCCTGTATCTCCCACTACCCTTCATCCGTTTTGCCCATCCCCCCATGCCTTCCCTCTGGCAAATGTCAGTTTGTTCTCTGCATTTATAGGTCTGATTCTGCTTTTTGTTTGTTTATTCATTTATTTTGTTTTTTAGACTCTACATCAGTGAAATCATATGGTATTTGTCTTTTTCAGTCTTATTTCACTAACATAAGACCCTCTAGGTCCATCTCTGTTGTTGCAAATGGTAAGATATCATCCTTTCTTATGGCTGCATACTATTCTATTACATACATATCGGGGTACATATATCTTTTCAAATTAGCGTTTTTGTTTTCTTTGGGTAGATGCCCAGTAGTGAAGTTATTGGGTCATATGGTATTTCTATTTTTAATTTTTTGAGGAACCTCCACACTGTTTTCCATAGCATCTATACTCTGGTTTGCATTCCCATCAGCATTACATGAGAGTTCTTGTTTCTCTACATCTTCACCAACGCTGGTTATTCCTTATGTTTTTGATTTTAGCTGTTCTGACTGGTGTGCAGTGATATCTCATTGTGGGTTTGATTTGCGTTTCCCTGATGGTTAGTGATGCTGACCATTTTTTTGTGTGTCTGTTGGCCCATCTGCATGTCTTCTTTGAAAAAATGTCCATTCAGATCCTCTGTCCATTTTTTAATCAGATTTTTTTTAGTGGTGAGAATTTTTTTAAAATTATGAAAAAATTTTTATTGTATATATATATAACATAAACTTTACCATTTTAACCATTTCTATAGTTCTGTGGCATTAAGTACATTCATATTGCTGTGCAGCCCTTACCACCTTCCATCTCCAGAGTTTCTTTATCTTTTTCAACTGAAACTCTGTACCAATTCATCAATAAATCCCCATTATACCCTTTCCGCAGCCCATTGCAACCACCATTCTACTTTCTGCCTCTATAAATTGACTACTGTAGGAACTTCTTATATGTAGAATCATACAATATTTGTCCCTTTGTGAGTGGCTCATTTTACTCAATATAATGTCTTCAAGGTTCAATCAGGTTGTAGTATATATCAAAATTTCCTTCCTTTTTAAGGTTCAATATATTCCATTGTATTTATATACCACTTTTTTTTTTTACCTATTTATCTGTTGATTAATAGATGAATAAATGTTGAGTTGCCTGATCATGTGCTCTTGAATGTGCACAGGTCTATCTGTCAAAACCCATTTCACGTTGCTGGGCTTAGAGCTATATGAACCATTTCAGGAGTGGTTTGCTGGCTCCAGGTAGCAAATAGAGTCATTCTACAAGCATGTGTGAATTGCATATTATGTATAGATCCATTAGGCACCATGAGCCCTGCTGAAATGAGTCAGCTCTGTGTCTAGTCCTTGGTTTAATCCTTGAGTGTAGTAGATGGATACACGTATTTTTCTTTTAATAGGCTTTATTTTTTTTAACTTTATGAATCATGGAACTGATTGTTCCTTTCTTTGTAGTGGCTGTTAGAAAGCCCAAGTCAAATTTAGCAAGTATACAGGACTTCAAAGCGTGAATGTGAAAACTCATTTTATTTGTTTATTTTTAACGTAGGCTTCACACCCAGTATGGGGCTTGAACTGCCGACCTTGAGATCAGGAGTTGCATATTCTACCAACTGAGCCAGCCAGGTGCCAAGGATAGACACATTTCTAAATTGCCTTGTGGACAGTGTCATTAGAGAATCAAAGAGGACTTGTTGCTAGAATCGAGACGAAGCACTTAGTGATTCCAGCTGAGAAGATCAGGTAGCTCTCTCTCGGGGAAGTTCTGCTTCTAGGACTCAGAAAAAGTGTAGCTCTGTGGACATGTAGAAATGCAGAGAAGGTATTCCTGGTGGAGGAAGTAGTATGAGCCAAAGAACACAGTATGAAAAGTGCAGGACATGTTCCACACTGATGCCTTATTTATTGGCTTTCGGCTGCCCCACAGGATATTTGCACAGTGGTGCCCCGGTGCTAATCCATGGGACTGCTGTTGTTTTCCTTTCTCTGTGGCATGGTGAATTATCTTTTATTCCGAGATTTTGTGCTTCTTCTCATCTGGGAAGATTAAAATTAAAATTAATTAAAATTAAAATGATGAACATGATAAATGATGGTTTTATTTTGTTTTCATGTTCTAATTGGTCAAGTTAAAACCTGGTGACTCAGACTGCTGTCTGTTTTTAACGTAATTCTTCTGGAGTGGTGAAGGCAACAAGGCTATATATAATGAATGTAACAAATGTCTATTAAAGAATTAAAGAAGGGAAGTAGCCAAAACAACAGTAACAACAACAAATATTCATAAAGTGGCAGTACCCTGATAAGCCTTTTATAGTTGTTGGCTCATTTTGTACTCACAACAACCTAAAGGTGGTATAAATAAAAATACTATCCTTATTTTAGACAAGAGAACTGAGCCTCAAAAGATAAAGTAACCTCCAAAGGTCACATGGCTCATAAATCATTGAACTAGAGAATGGACCCAATAGTCTGACCAAAGAACCTTTTACACTATCCTGTCTACCTCCCCTTTGGAAGTCTTCTATCAGCCCTCCAAGGATTCAATGAAAGTTGTTTGTTGTTGTTGTTGTTGTTGTTTGTTTGTTTCTGTTCTTGTTCTGTTCTTGTTTTTGTCTCAGAAATTATCTTAGAACCACAGGTTCAGTAAATATTCCCAATAACAAATAGTGATGTAATAGTAAGCTAGGAGCATATACACTGATGCCAATTATATTGTATGTGGGAATCCTTCTCCTTCCCCATCCCAGGCTTCTGTTTCTTTTTCTGTTGCTGATATTCCCCCATGTCCATGACTCTTAGCCATCCCCCAGTTGTAGTACATTTTAGCCTGTTCTAGCCCAGCCATACTTAGAGTTTCTTTGATGTCTTTTTGGCAGGTGTAAGAGGATAAGTCTCCCTTTTGGTATAGAATGCATTAATTGTATTTTGTAGTTCTTTCCCACCTTTTAGGTGGCTAACAATTTGTGTTAGAGGAGTAGAGAGGAATTTTGAAACCAGAGTTTTTATTATTATTTTAGCATCGGTGAATATCTTATATTCCCTTGCAAGGTGTTTTTAATGGCTCCTATGGATCACAGTTTCCAGTAGATTTTTCTCCCAAATTTTGTTGACTGGCATTATTAAATTTTTAAAGAGTGTGTGTCTACACTTTCAAAATCTCATAAAGACTTTCTGTCATCGTAGGAAGCAAGGGACTCAGCTTTGATTTGCAAATTGGCTCTACAAGGTAGCATGTTGTTATTCTATTTAGAGGACTTGAAAGCAGATTCAACAATTCAATTATGTTTAATTTGTAATTAACTCCCTCCCAAGCAGCTAATGGTGCATAACTTGGACACTACTGCTGTGGTTGGGCAAAGAGTAGAACAAAATGGCTTCTTTTGGAGAAAGCTTATCTTAGATAGGGTTCGTATGATGATAGTAGTACTTCTTGTTCTGATTTCTGGCTCTAAAACAAAACGCTTCTCTGGGAACTGCCCCCTGATTCATAAAAGTGAGCTCCCAGCAACTGAGACAGTGATATTTGACCCCATTACTTGTGATAGAGATGATGGTTAAAGGTAGGCATATGACTGTGTTTTGCCAGTCAGATGATCTCTCTTAAGAATTTGGAATTTTGAACTGAGAGGAAAAATTAGTATTGATGGTATTGTAGTCCCTTATGGCAGTGCTCTAGAGAGAGGTCTAGAAGCTGCTGCCTCCCAGTCATCTAGAGACATCTTGATTCCTGTTTTTCATAAAGCTCAGTTATTCAATTCTTCCTTTAATTTTGTGAAGTGCTACGGTATCCTTCCTCTTATCTTTGAGCAGACTTGTTAGACTTAGTCTGTATTTCTTGCCACCAAACTTACCCAATAAAGAAATCAAGTAAATTTATTCTTTGTTTTTAAAGATTGTATTTATTTATTTGAGAGCAAGAGAGAGAGAGAGAGAGAGAGAGGGAGAGAATGAGCAGTGGGGAGGAGCAGGCTCCCCCCTGAACAGGGAGGCCGACATGGGGCTTGATCCCAAGACTCTGAGATCATGACCTGAGCCAAAGGCAGATGCTTAACCTACTGAGCCACCCAGGTGCCCCCAAATAAACTTATTCTTTATCAAATCTGTTAATGCAAATGATAAGGGCTGCATCCACTTGTTGGTAATTATGATCGTATTTAATTGTGTGTGTGTCAGTATGTATGTCTGTGTGTGTTTGATTGAATGATTTAGTATTTTACCAGATGCTATAGACCATTATTATTTTCATCATCATTGTTATCATAAGCATCATTGTAATCATAGTAGCTCTTGTTTGTAGAGAACTTTCTGTATTAAACACTTTGCATACAAAATAACATTTATTATATAATTACAAAATACTATCAAATGGATATTATCATTATCACCATTTTATAGGTTGGGAAGGTTAGGCTGAGAATGTTGCTTAAAGTCATGTATCTGGAAAGTGACATAGCAACAGTTTGAGTCCAGGTTTGTCACACTCCAAAGGAAGATGATACTCTTAAGCTCTGCATTGTAATATAGAGACATAGTTCTACTCTAAAGATATTATATTCCTGGTTGATTGTTTTCTTTATTTTGAGTGTGGAAATGAGATGGGGATAACATTGTACTTTTGGGAAATTTAATACTCCATTTTTGTTGGCTTAATTTTATTATCCTTTGTTTTATGTAGGTTATATTGTTTGATGAGGGCAAGGGTCGGGCAGGAGGGGCACAAAATAGATAAATTGTCTCGAGAAGGCCTCTTTGGGAAAATGATGTTGAAACTGAGACAGAATGATAAAGTAAGACAGCTATACAAAGATCAGGGACAGGGTGTTCCAGGGAAAGGGAAAAGCAACTGTGAAGATACATTTGGGAATGAACTTGGTGAGGTTAGAGGGACAAAAAATAGATGAGAAGTGAGCAAGGGAGTGAATGGTAAGACACAACAGAGCAGAAGGCTGGGACTGGATCAGTCTAGGCCATAGCAGGGAATATGCATTTTATTATAAGCACAGTAGGTTAACCATTCATGGATTTAGGGGAGAGGAATAATATGATTTGTTTTATATTATAAAGGATTTATTTTTGCTCTGCTAATGGTAGAGTAGCCAACAACCCTCCACAGAACTAGAAAAATTATATAAAATGAGGAAAAAATATTTATTTAAAGGCATTGAAGAGCTACCAGGGCTTGAGCATCCAGAATCCTGGAGAGAGGAAGTGCACTGAAGGGAACTCAGTATTTTCACTGTTTTTCTCTATGAAGCATTTGTAGATTTATAAATGATAAAGCTCCAAGAAGCTAAAAAGCCCAATAGAAAACAGCAGCCAGGGGGTTGGGAAAATTGAACAGAGATTTTGGCAGTCCTAATGATGCAAAAATCCTAAACAAAATAATAAAAGACCAACCAATATATATAACAGAATATGTCATGAGCAAGTTGTATTTATCATAGGAATGAGAGGTTGGATAACATTAAAAAAATCAAATGATATAATAAAGAAAAATCATATAATCATCTTAATAGATACAGAAATGCATTTGATAAAATTTACATTTAATCCTGATGAAAATGTTTGACAAACTAGGAATATAACTAAACATCTTTAATAAAGAATATCTGCAAATAAGATGAACCCAAAGAATGCACACCAAGACACATTATAATTAAAATGTCAAAAGTTAAAGACAGGGAGAATCTTAAAAGTGGCAAGAAAAAACCAACCTGTTAACATTGGAAGTAAACCCTATCTGACTATGAATAGATTTATCAGCAGAAACATTGCAGGATAGAAGGGAATAGCATAATATATTCAAAGTGCTGAAAGAAAAAAATTTCCAACCAAGAATACTCTATCCAGCAAAGTTATCATTCACAATTGGAAGAGAGATAAAGAGTTTCCCAGATAAGCTAAAGGAGTTCATTACCACTAAACTGGCCTTACAAGAAATGTTAATGGGAATTCTTTAGGCTGAAAAGAAAGGGCACTAATTAGAATAAGAAAATGTATGAGAGTATAAGTCTCACTGGTAAAGGTAAATATAGAGTAAAGTTAGTGGATTAATCACTTATAAAGCTTATATGGCTAAAAAACAAAAGTGGTAAAATAACTAACTACAATAATTAATTAAGGAATACACAAGATACAAGCATGTGAAATGTGACATCAAAGACATAGGATGTGGTGGAGAAAGAAGTCAAAACTTAGAGCTTTAGAATGTGTTTAAACTTAAGTTATTATCAACTTAACATAAACTGTTGTAAGTTGTTTTATGTAACCACAAAACAAAAACCTATAGTAGATACATAAAAGATGATGAGAAAGAAATCTAAGCTTACCTAGATACCTTTAGATGACACTAAAGAAAGTCAGTAAACCACAAAGGAAAATGGGCCCCCTGGGTGGTTCAGTCAGTTAAGTGTCTGCCTTTGGCTCTGGTCATGATCCCAGGGTCCTGGAATCAAGCCCCGCCTTGGGCTTCCTGCCCAGTGGGGAGTCTGCTTCTCCCTCCCTCTCTGCCCTTCCACCCCCACTTGTGCACTCTCTTTCTCAGTTAAATAAATTGAAATCTTTAAAAAAAAAAATCCACAAAGGAAGAAAGCAAGAGAAGAAAGATACAGAGGAAGTACAAAACAGCCAGAAAACAATGAACAAAGTGGCAATAAGTATGTGCCTGTCAATAGTTACTTTAAATGTACATGAACTAGAGATACCTGGGTGGCTCAGTCAGTTAAGTGTCTGCCTTTGGTTCTGGTCATGATCCCAGGGTCCTGGGATTGAGCTCCGTATTGGGCTCCCTGCTCCACAGAGAGCCTGCTTCTCCCTCTCCTGCTGCTGGTGCCCTCCTTGTGCTTTCTCTCTCTCTGTCAAGTAAATAAATAAAATCTTAAAAAAATTTTTTTAAGTGTACATGGACTAAATTCTCCAATCATAAGACATGGAATGGCTGAATGGACAAAAAACCAAAAACAACAACGAAAAACCCAAGAAGACCCATCTATATGTTGCCTATAAGAGACTCATTTGAAAGGTAAGGATATACACAGCTGAAAGTGAAAAGATGGAAAAAGATACTCCATTCAAATGGAAACCAAAAGAAAGCTGAGGTAGCTATTATGTCAGACAATATAGACTTGGAAATAAAGACTATAGAAGAGACAAAATGATAAAGAGATCAATCCAACAAAAGTATATAATATTTGTAAACACTTATGCTCCTGACATAGGAGCACCTTAATATATAAAGCGAGAAACAGACAGCAATACAATACCCCACTTACATCAATGGACAGATTATCCAGACTGAAAGCTAATACGGAAACACCAGCTTTGAATGACAGATTAGACCAAATGGAATTAATAGATATATAAAGAACATTCCATCCCCAAACAGTAGAATATACATTCTTTTTCAAATGCACATGAAACATTCTTCAGGGTAGATTACATGTTAGGACACAAAACAAGTTTCAATAAATTTAGGAAGATTGTAATCATATCAAGCATCTTTTGTGTATGGTGATAGGTATTAACCAGACTTTTGTGATGATCATTTCACAATATATGCAAATATTGAATCATTAGGATATACACCTGAAACTAATATAATGTATGCCAATTATACCTCAATAAAATAGATCTGTAAAGAAAATCCACAACAAACATCACGCTTAAGTGAACTATTGAGAGCCTGATCTTGAAATTAAGGATGAGAAATGGGTGACAGTTATCACCCCTTCTTTTCAGCATTATACTGGAGGTCCTAGTGAAGTCAGAGAGGTTAGGAAAAGAAAAAAAAGCTATAAAGATTATGAGTGTTGAGACAAAGCAATAGGTTAGGTTAGTCAAAGATTTCTTAAATATAACACCAAAACCAAGATCCCTAAAAGGAAAAAAGGAGATAAATTGGATGTTATGATATTTTGAAAAAATGACAATATAAGCCACAGAATGGGATAAGATATTTGCAAATTATATCTGATCAAACATTTATATCCAGATATATAAAGAACTCTTATAAGTCAAGAGGAAGAAGACAAACCAAAGTATTTATATGTGTATATATATATATATATATATATATATATTTGCCCTTAATATATATATATTAAGGGCAAATAAGCATGTGAAAATATGCTCATTATCACTAGGGATATGTAAATCGAAACCAAAAGGAGATGCCAATTCACTAGAATGACTAAAATAAAAAAGATAATAAAAAGTGTTTGTGAAGATATGGAGAAGTTGCTAAATTTATCCATTGCGGGTGGGAAGGTAAATGGTACAGCCACTCTGGAAAACAGTAGCAGTTTTTAGTAAAGTTCAGCACATACTTATTATGTAACCAGCAATTTCATTTCTAGTTATTGAAGTAAAAACTTACATAGAAACAAAATGTATGCCTACACAAAGACTTGTGCATGAACACTCATAATAATGTCATTCATAATGGTCCCAAGCTAGAAGCAATCCATGTATCTATCTAGTGGTTAATAGATAAACAAAAACTGGTATATTTATACAAAGGCATGCTACTCAACGGTTTTATAAAGGAATAAATTACTGGTTTATGAAACAACTTGGATATACTTCAAAAATATTATGCTAAGTGAAAGAGTATAGACACAAAAGATATGATTCCCTTTTAATGAAATTTCTAGAAAGGGCAAAACTATAAAGATGGAAAGCATCTCTGATTTTGCCTACTGTGGGAGTGGGGATTAACTGTAAATGAGCATGTGGTAACATTTTGGGTTGATAGAAGTGTTCAAATAGTAGATTGTGGTTATGTTGGCACGACTGTATAATTTGCTAAATCTCATAAAACTGTACACTTGAAATAGGCAAATTTCATGGTATATAAATTTTACTTCAATAAACCATGTTTAAAGTTACCATTTAAAAGCACGTAAAGTATTAAAAATAAGAATAAATCTAACAAAGGATGTATTAGATGTCAACAGAGAAATATTATTGGGAGAAATTAAAGATAATCTAAATAAATGGAATGACATAATATATTCATGGATTGGCTTGCTCAGTATCATCAAGAGGTCAGTTCTCTTCAAATTGATCTCAAAATTCAATGAAGTCCCGGCCAAAATATCAGAGTGCAAATGGCCCAGAATAGGTAAGATAAGTGAAAAAGAATTAGAACAAAGTTGGAGGATTTAAACAATGAGATATCCATATATTATAAAGCTACAATGATTAGGGTAGTGTGGTATTACTCAACGATAAACAAATAGATCGTTGGAACAGAATAGAGAATAGTGAAATAGAGCCGTTCATATAGGGACACTTGAATTTTGAGAAAGGTGACACTGTGGAGGAGTGAGGAAAGGTTGATATTTTCATTAAATGGTGCTGAGACAATTGGGCATTTGTGTGTGAAAAACATTCCTTACATCATAAGCAAAAATAAATTCTAGCTGGATTGTTGATCTGAATATGAGAGGTAAAACAATAAATCATCTGTAGGTAACACAGTAAAATATCTTAATGATTTGGGGATAGTCAAATTTTGCTTACCAAGAAGCATTATTTGTAATATGCAAAAAATGGAAACTTCCTAAATATTCCTCAACTGATGAATGGATAAGTTAATGTAATATGTCCACACAGTGGAATATGATTCAGCAAGGAGAAGAAATGAAGTTTTGATATGCACTATAACATGGATGAAGCTTGAAAACCTTATGCTAAGTGAAAGAAACCAGTCACAAAAAACTATAGATTATATGATTCCATTTACATGAAATGTTCAGCAGAGGCAATTCAGTAGAGACAGAAATTGGATTAGTGCTTGCTTAGGGCTTGGCGAAGGTGAGAGTGTTGGGAGGAATGGGAAGTAGCAGCTAGAGGGCATGTGCTTTGTTTGGGGGTGATTAGAATATTATTAGATTATGGTGTTTTTTGCACAATCCTGTGAACAGACTAAAAACTTTGAATCGTGCACTGTGAATGAATTGGATAGTTTGTGAATTATTATTTCAATAAAACTTTTTAAAAAACAAAAAAATGAAAAGATAAATATATTAGACTGCATTAAAATGAAAAGTTTTTATACCAAAGATACTATTAAAGGAGAGAAAAGGCAATCCACAGAATAGGAAATGATAATTGCAATATATATATCCATTAAAGGACTAGGTTCCATATGGATATCTTCTATAAATTAATAAGAAAAAGAGATAACCTGATAGAAAAATGGACAAGATTTGAACAAATTCTTCACAAAAGGAGACATCCATATTGCCAATCCGTATATGAAATGCTCCTTATTACAATTAATCATCATGGAAATGCAAAATAAAGGGACTGTGAGATACCACTGCACACACATCAGAATGACTAAAATGAAGAAGACTGATAATACCAACTGTTGACAAGGGTATGAAGCAACTGGAATACTCATATAGTGCTGTGTTGTTGAAAATTAATATAATCATTTTAGCAAATTGTTTGGCAATATCTGCTGAAGATGAAAAATTAAATGCCCTATGATTTTGCAGCTTTACGCTCAAACCTGGGAGTGTTCATAGCTCCATTATTTTTAATAGCTCTCAAATGGAACTCAATCTGAATGATCATCAACAGTAGAATGAATATATAAATGGTAGCATCATACAATAAAATATTTATAAAGCAAAGAAAAGAAATCAGTTGTTTCAACTTGCATCGACAAGGGTGAGTCTCACTAACAGAAGAAGCCAGATACAAATGTGTATATACTGTATGGCACCGTTCACATAAAATCCCAAACCATGTAAAACTGATCCATATTTGTAGAGGTCAGGATAATGGTTACCTTTCAGATGGGATGGGGGGAATTACTTGGGATATGAGGTGTGTTTTTAGGGCATTGGTAATATTCTCTGGCTTGACTTGGGTGGTGGTTACATGGGTAAGTGCACTCTATGGAAATCCTTTATAATTTATGCACTTTTCTGCATGTATGTTACATACCAGTTAACAAGTTTTTTTGAGAATTGAATGGAGTGATGCAAAAATGAGGGCAGGATTTAGGAAATTCTTGTAATTATCCAGGTGAAATGATGTTGTGGGAATTGGTAGTGGTGGGAAGGGAAAGAAGTGGAGATTTGAGAGGCAGTTAAGAAGTAGTCTGGATGTGGCTCGGTGATTGATTCAGTATAGGAGTGTTCTAGGTTGAATGGTGTCCCTGCCAAAGATATTTGAAATCCTAATCTCCCATTGCCTCAGAATGTGACTGTATTGGAATCATGGCCACTGCAAATGTAATTAGTTAAGATGAGATCATACTGGAATAGGATGGGCCCTTAATACAATATGACTGGTGTCCTTCCAAGAGGAGAGACACACAGACACACAAGAGAGAATGTGGTAACAAAGGCATATAGTGATGCAGCTGCAGGCTGACAAGTGCCAAGGGTTGATGGCCACCACCAGAAGCTAGGAAGAGGCAAGGAAGGTCTCAGAGGGAGCATGGCCCATGGACACCTTTGATTTAGGACTTCTTGCCTCCAGAACTGTGAGACAATGCATTCCTTTCCTTTCAGCCGCACTCAGTTTGTAGTATTTTGTTACAGTAGCCCTAGGAAACTAATGCAGGGAGGATGAAAGGCAACCTCTGGGTGGATGGTGTACTGAATTGACCAAATTGAATTTTACATGGACCATCAAAGTAGAATTTGAACATTTAATTATGAGGAGATGATGCTTTTAGCAGACAGTAGAACACAATACATCAAGGACTGAGCACCTCAAGAGAGCATTTTGTTCCTTATTCTGCATTCAGCCGGGAATTCACCTAAATCTCTTTGCCCGGTCAGGAATATATCTTCTTAAGGCATTTAGGAGAATGGCTCGCAGCCTTCCTTAGAATTATTTGGAAGAATGGCAGCAGGAGGGGCAGGTTGGTGTGGGCAGTTAACATGTCCCTTCTTGTTTTTTCCAACTTGTGGGGCACAGCTGGAAGTGGAACCCTGGAGAGACACAGCCTCTCTGTTTTATTATGCTTTCAGAAATCTGAATAAGGAAGCAGGGTTACTGCAGATTAGCTACATTTCTCTTTCTTTTTCTCAGTTTCGAGTAGTAGGAGACTTGCTAGGGCTTGTATTCTTTTAATGTTTTCAGGGGCAGTGGGAGATGGCTCTCTGTCAGAGGCTTTTCTCCAGGCTGCCATGAAATGAAGAGGTGGCAAAGTCATATGCACTAATTTTGAATTTCTGCCTCTTCTTCTTTATTTTTGCAGTGGCCCTTTGACAAGGCTGGTCTTCTTGTTCTCTGCAGATTTTGTTCAGTGGCTGGCATGTGAATTTGAACAAACTTTCTCATTGTTTTTCCTCCTGCTGTGATAGCCTGGGGTGGGAGTGGGGGGTTTGCCCATTGATGGGAAATGCCCCACTAATCTATCACTTTCAAAGCTGTCGGGGTTCTTTGTTGGGTCCAGAAGAAAAATAATCAAGCACCTTAAATATTCAATATGATTAGAGGAAAAATGAATGGATTTTGGAAACTCCTATTGATACTAAATTCTATTTGCAATTTGTCTTAGACATAAATTTGAAAAAATTATATGTAAATGTACTCATTAGTGCACTGTAATATTGAACATCTATTTTGTCCCTGGGCAATTTTTTTTCTTAGCACAAAAGCTATTACCACTGTTATTAAAAACAGTAATTGATTTTCCATTTTTTAAAAACTTGTTTTTTCCTTCCTGTTCCATTTCATCTCTGCATTTTTGCCTGTGCATTCCAATAATATTTTCCTAGGGCTTGTAAAAGAATTACATTATGCTCCAATAATTTTGAGGGCAAAGGGGAGAAAGGGCAATGTGGTGTTACTGGAGAAGCTATTTTAAACTGGAATGGGCCCAGAGAACAGACCCTGAAATGACAAATTGAATGGCTTCATACTAAGGATTTGATTATATTGTGTGTGGTTTCATCTGAACATCATAGATCTTATTTTGTAATTAGATATTTTGATAAAGCCCTAACTGAATAGTACTGGAGTCAAAATATGGTTTTATTAAAAGGCTCTGAAACTTACAAATCAACCATACAGATTAGTTGTAATATGAATGCTTTCGTGTTCTTGCAAATGTTGGTTTGATTTCTGCTCTACTCTCAATTCATTTAAGAAACACAATGAAATAACTTTAAAAATTCTGATGATAATTTTAATTAAAAAGTTTATTATTTTAAATGATTATTTTTACTAGTATCCAGGATATGTTCAATCCTTACAAATAAACTTTTCTGGGGAAATAAATAAAAATACTGTGTATATATAAATTTGATTTTGTAGGGAGAATATGCAATTTTGTTTTGGGTAAATACAGTATTATGTATCCTGAAGGGCAAGTGAATGAACTTCTTTTTGTCATTATGTGAATCCATTTTTACAAAAATGTTTTCAGGGTGCAGATTAAGACACATTTCGAATAGAGTCTATATGTGGGGTGTGTGTGTGTGTGTGTGTGTGTTTAAATTAATGTGTGTTAAATTAATATGTGTTTAATGCAACTGTCATGCCATCAATTCAATCAGATAGAAACTGGAGATTTAGAAGACATCTATTTGTAACAAAATGAGGAGGAGATTTTTCAGACATTTTTTTTTGTATTCCTCTATTTCCACTATCGTGAACCAGAAAGTGGCAGCCTTTGTGATTCAAGATGTCTGTCAGACAAGTTCTGGGCTGGATGTATTCCTCCTGCCAGTTCGTATTCCATCCTGTGGCAGATAAACAGGCTCGAATCCAGATTTGTTTAAATCTGCTTATAAAAAGCCAGAAACACTATAGTGCTCTCAATGTGAGGTTGATCGTGTAGTTTGGATTTATGGGTTTGGCAAACATATCTGGCTGTTTACACTATTACTTATTTAGTAAGGTCTCCCTTAAGTCCCTGAGGCAGTATATTGGTGAAGTTCAAGGTGATAGAGCCTCATCAGTGTCAGTTAAAATTTTGGATCTACCACTTACCAGGTTTTGTGACTGTGAGCGACTTTTAAAACCGGTATCCCTTAGTGTTCTCATGTCAAGAGGAGAAAATTATGATATCTTATGGAGTGTGGGGGAAGATTTAGTGCATTTAAAATTTTGAGGACAGTGGCTGACACATAGTGAAACTCCATATTAAAAATTTTTTAAAAAAATTGAATGTGAGGGGTGCCTGGGTGACTCATTTGGTTAAATGTCCCAACTCCTGGCTTCAGCTCAGGTCATGATCTCAGGGGTGTGAGATTAAGCCCCATGTTGGGTTCATGCACTGGCCTTGGACCCTGCTTAGGATTCTCCCTCTCCCTGAGCCCCTCTTGTCTCTTCTTTCTCCCTCTCTTGAAAAAAAAAAAAATGAGGGGCACCTGGTGACTCAGTTGTTAAGCGTCTGCCTTCGGTTCAGAGCAATTCCAGGGTCCTGGGATTGAGCCCCACATCAGGCTCCCTGCTCAGTGGGAGGCCTGCTTCTGCCTCTCCCACTCCCTCACTGTCTCTCTCTGTCAAATAAATAAATAAAATCTTAAAAAAAAATTTAATTGCTGAATGTGAGTAGTTTTTTTTCCTAATCCAGTCTGTGGTGATCATGTTGACTTTCATAGTTGGGCCAAAGAAAATAGAAGAAAATGTTTTAAAAATTATATACATACATTAATAGTATATTTAAAAAATACAGACTACAAAAGCCCATTTTAAAGAAATCTGCAGATTACCAAACTTTTCCCAGCTACCATCGTACCACTGTGCACTGTTCACGAAGTATCTGGGTGTGAGTGAATTTTGAAAGTTGTTGAGATTATATCAGAAGCTATTGATAGTATTTTCAGCTTTCATGAACTTTATTTTTGGTTTAACGTCAGGTATTCATAGAGTTAGCAACTCAGCTTAAGAGTCGTTTAATAAAAATATTACTGGAGAAAATGAGATGGTAATATTTAAGCTATGATCAGCCTGTGAACCGACTAGAATGGTATCATTCTAACTTGTGTGTGTGGGATGAGGTTGGAGGGGGAGGGGTGGGTGTCCAGGAAAGGGAGGGGGGGCTATCGCATACTAGAAATACTGTCAGTTTGCTGTACAATGTTCCCCACTCATTCCTCCTAGAAGTCATAGGGAGAATTGGGTACTTTCCCGTTTTTGTAGCAAAGAAAAAGGAAACTCAGTGTTTTGATGGAAAATGCACCACAAAATACAAACGACTAATACCCTGTCTGTTGTTTATCCCACTGAGATTTTCTGCCTCTCTAGTTATAGCGAAGGGTGAATAAAAATTAATTAGAAGCTGGAGTCTGATTTTAAGATGGGATGTCAGACACATATATCAAGTTGTTAGGTTAGCTGTAAAGCATAACCTGGGATTTATATATTTAGAAGTCATAATAAATCTGTCTGTCATGAAAATCAGATTACCTGGTGTTGCATGCTAATGGCTCATCATCTGTGGAATTGTAGTCTCCCCAGCAACTGCCCGCTGGCTCTGCTTTTTTCTCTGACTTGCTGTCTCCCTTGACCAACTAGTCATTACACCCTCCCTACTTAGCCAAGTGCCTGCTCCAATAAATGCTTCTAGGCTTCTGTAACGAGGAACTATGTTCCCTTGGACTATAGCACAACCTCCTGTGGCTTCCTTGACTCAGTAGTCTCAACAAGAATCAATCAGTCCATCAATCACTCGATTCACTAACCTAACAATTACTCCCAAGATATTTATTGAGTACCTGTTATGTGCCAGGCTGTTTGCAAGGTGCTGGAAAGCTAACAAAGACAGTGCCTGCCCTCAAGGAAGGAAGTGATGGAGGAGAGAGATAATAAAACTCACAACACATTGTATAACATAATAGATGTGAGGGCATTGAGGATGGCTTCCCAGAGACCAGTACCTTTTAAGCTGAGACCTCTGAGCTGAGTGGTGGGAGTTAGCCAGCTAATGAGAGGTGAGGACCGAGGACCGTCTTTTGGACAAAAGGAACAGCCCATGCAAATCTGGAAAGTGAAAGAGTAAGGTCCACAGAAGAGTTGGGATGGTGACAGATGGTCAAAGTGATAAGGCTTGAGGGTTTCACAAGAATTTGCAGCCTAGCTTAAACACTTAGGATTAGTCTAAGGGCAGTGGGGAGCCACTGAATGATTTAAGTGGGGGAGATATCTTCCCACTGGTGACAAAAATTGACATATTAGCGCATTCTACATGGGATGGCTGCCTACATTTTTTGTCATGGGGCTTAAAGGCTCTGTGCAAAGTGGCACCATATCCCCTTCCTGGTTTTAATCCTCATTCCTGTTTCTCACCTTTCCTGAGGTCAGGATGAGTATAGGTACTATTTCCTTGGATGTACAGGATAAATTGGTTTTGAAAGAATGAATGAGGAATGAAGAATTAAAAGAAGGATGCTGAATATTTGTAGGGATATTTGTCTTGATACTTTATACTTTGGTGTTCAGAAGAAAGTATTGATGTTGGAATCACATTATTCCAAGGTCAAATCATGCCTCTAGCACTTACTGTCTGTGTGCCCTTGGATAAATCACTTGACGTCTCTGAGCCCAACATTCTTCTTTTCTATAGTGTTGAATCTCATGGTGTTGAGGACATTAGAAGCAATATACACAAGGTACCTATTGCTCTGCCAGAGACATAGTAAGCACTAAATAATTGATATACCTTTTATGTATTATCTTCAGTAGACTTTGGGTAAAAAAAAAATGGGGTAGAAGTTTTGTTGACTCTGTTCTTAGAAACTTAGAAATTGAGGCATGTGTGGTCCATCCAATAAGAACGAGTTTGTTTCCAGTAAGCTCCCAAGAAGAATGTCAGGGGAGAACTTGCTTTTCCTTTTGCCTCTGGATCTGAAAAGTTTGGTCCATCCGAGACTCTTTTTACCAGCCATCTGTAACTTTGTCATTCCTACCTTGACCTACGCCATTTTGAAAGCCTATTATATTTCCTACCAATACCACCTCTTGGGGCTGATGAATTCTGGAGCTTACTCTCTGTATGGGAAAGTGCTTTGTAAATTAAAAAGCATTTGAGGGCTCTCCATTCTGCTTCCGTTGTCCTTGGCATACCTCCATTGCATCCAGTATTCAGTTGAGGTGGCAGAAAATCTGTTCATCTGGTGCAGAAAAGAGGCAGCATTTAAATCTCGAATTTTCCACTTGTTAGCTGTATAACCTTAGGCAAGCTACGTAGTCTCTCTATGGCTCACTTTCCCTCCCGGTAAAATGAAGATATTAGTACTTCAATCATAGGGCATTTATGCGGGATTAAATGAAAAGTAATGTAAAGTGCTTGGCACTATTCCTATCACATAGTAAGCAGGCAGTAAATGACAGCATTATTAACTCATTGTAGTATCGCTAACATATTTATAACCATTACTATTTTCATTGGAGTGTCTGTCTCTCTGTTAAGCTCAAAGCTTGACAATAGGAAAACCACGTCTTTAAATTTCTGTATCCCTAGAGAGGCCTGACCCATAGAAGGCAGTGAACAAATACTTATTAAATGAATGAATGAACAACAACAAAAAGTATTATTTATTATTAAAACTTGTTAAAATGTATATACAGTGCTTGGTACATTGTAGGAAATTAATACACACTCATTCTTTACTCTACTCTTCACTTATCCTTCCCCAGTTATACTGAAAAGTTTTCCTCAAGTTCTTCCCTATGGGATTTGGTGAAAATGGCTCTGTGTATTCTACACACCTCTTCTGGTGTTCTGAAGAGTTCTGTCTCTTTTAGCTTGTTTCTATACAGTAGCGACCCTAACCTTGTTGGATGTTGGATCTTAAGACTTTTAGGGCTTTCGGTTACTAGGAAAGTATTTCTGAGTGAAATCTCCTATGGGCATGGACACCATCAAGTAATATTTTCTGAGTCGGTACGCGCATGTGTGTTTATTCTTGTTCAAAACAAGCATCTCCTGTAATACTCCCCCCTCCCTGCAGAAGGAGAGGGGGACCATAAAACCAAATGGGCACTGAGGGTTCACAGCTGCAGACCAGATAAGAGGCTCCTGCTGGAGCTCACACCAAGAACATCTGGATGATTTCAGACAGTGAAGGCAGATTCCTGGTGCCTCACTTACTCTCTGAAAGGAGGTTGGCCAGGGGCTAAGATGTTTTTGGTAGAACATCAAGACCTGTTTTATCCTTCCTAGTCCTCAATACCACGCTTGCTATTTTCTCAGTTTTCCTTACAAGTGGACTGCTTGTTTTTCAACCTCTTGTCTTGATGGCTTTTGTCTGAGACTGAACTTAGCCTGGCTTTTCTGCACGTCTGGCCTCCTTTCCACAGAACTTCTAACTTGTTTCTTTTCACAAAGAGTCATCCATTCAAATGCCCTTGGAGGGCACCTGGGGTGATTCTGTTATTGAGCAAAGGAAGTAAGGTTAAGAAATCCCGTACTTCTGTATGGAATTACAGTTTCTTCATTTTTCTTTCTTTTCTTTTCTTTTCTTTTTTTCTTTTCTTTTTTCTTTTCTTTTTTCTCTTCTCTTCTCTTCTCTTCTCTTCTCTTCTCTTCTCTTCTCTTCTCTTCTCTTCTCTTCTCTTCTCTTTTCTTCTTTTCTCTTTCTTCGGTTTCTTCATTTTTCTTAAAACCCCCAGGCCTCTTAACCCGTCTTTAGTTTTCCCACTTGTGATGGAGACACACCAACATGCAATATTTGTCTTCGATCTTTACTGTAAGAAAAATAGCACTACAGTTAAGAGGGAGATAATTGACATTTGGGCTCAGTGGCAGGGAGGCTCGAGGGAGGCATGAGAAGGCGGCATGAAGAGTGTGTTCCCTGCCCCGATGGAAGCAGCCTCGACTCAGCCTCAGCTATTTGTTACCATGTAAGAGTCTGGTGCCTGTAGGGCCAGAACTTCCAGCATTTTCTGTGAAGTCTCTTAATTTGCAAATATTTAAAAGGATTTTAAAGTGTTAAACCACTAAGTCCACCAGTACTGCTGGCCCAAATCAAACTGAGCAATGGGTCAGATTTGGCCAGTGGGTCACCAACGTTCAGCTTGTACTGTAGTATAGTAGATGCACAATTAGTATTTTCAGACATTAGTCCATATTGCTCCACTTCTGAAGGAAAACAAGATTATGGTTAGAGCAGTTTTGTTTAAAAAAAAAAATATATATATGCATATATATAATTAAATATAATAAAAATAAAATAAAAATAAAATAAAATAAAAAATAATTAAATAAAAAATAAAATAAAATTTGAAATATCCCTTCAAAAAGAGAAAACTCTCCTGAGTTTAAAGCAAACCTCTGAAGGAGTCTATAAGACAAATGGATTAGTTGTTTTTCACTTAGTACTGAAGGCTTAAGGGGTTTTGTGCGTTTTTCCTCTTATTTTCCATTTGGCATGCACTACTTATGCTTGAAAAAAATTAAACTGACACGCAGTGAAAAAAAGTTACTGGAGCCTGAAAGTTGGTTAATATCAATTACACTCTCGTGTCTAATAACCCATGCCTGGGAAACACAACTTGTTTGTTATAAATACCCAATGCCAAATCAAGAATAAACAGCTACTTTGTTTTAGTCGGTATTTACAGCATCACTTTAAGTACTTTGACCCTATTCAAGGAGGTAATGAAGAGCTGGGTGCCAGTGATGTTGATAAACTGTGGCAATTTCTGCATTGTGTCCTTATAGCTGCTTCTGCTTCAGCCTCCATTATTTAAATTGCTAGTCATTATAGTCATGCCATTAACTGGAAATGTAGCAAGATGACACATAGGAACAGGGCCAGCAGGACACCGTTAGCCCTTCTTATTGAGTGCTGTATTCTGAGATGGGGAGCAATAGTCATAAAAGGGAGGCACACAAACCAACCCCCAAAGGCTTTTGAATACTCAAGAATTCTGAATTTTCAGTGCTGGTAGGGCGATTCTGAATTCCAGTAGCATGAACTTTTTGGGATGTTAGACCCAAATTACAGGTAATCTTCCAGGCTTTAAAAAAATTAACATTTTATTTTTAACTAAAATAGAAAGTATCTAAGCATATCTCAGGCTGGTTTATTCTTCCCTATTGGGATCATATGCAAAAGGATATGAGAAAAGGAGGTTGTTCAGTCTGGAATATGAAACTGAATATTGGCACATCTTTTATTATTTCCTTGCAATATGATTCTTGAAATAATGGTGAAGAAATGAACATTTTATTTTTATTTTTTTTTAAGATTTTATTTAATATTTGACAGAGATAGAGAGAGAGAGAGAGGACCAGAGAGTAAAAGGTAGGATGGGGGGGGCAGGCAGAAGCAGAGGGAGAAGCAGGCCCCCCTGCTGAGCAGGGAGCCTGACCTGGGGCATGATCCCAGGGACTTGGGATCATGACCTGAGCCAAAGGCAGACGCTTAACAGACTGAGCCACTCAACTGCCCCAGAAATGAACATTTTAAAGCTGTGAACATTTGATGCATATTGCTAGGTTGCAATCTAGAAATGTTGTTTACTCTACATTCCTAACAATAATCTGTGAGAGTTTTTGGCTCTTTCTTAATGGCTCTTGACTTGGAGTATGTTTTTTGTTTTTTTTTTTCCTTTTTCTTTTGGAGTAGTTTTGGAAGTGCTGCATCAAGGCCTTGCATTCCACAGATCAATTATTGCTGGTACCCATTTGTTATGTTCTCAAGGAGATTGCTGTGGATCCATTATGCTTCTTGTATTAATTGTAAAAAGCCAAAATGGAACCCCATACATATATTATTAGATACTAGAAAAAACAGGACAACTTGTACCGCAGTGATATTTGACTTCATATTTCTAACAAAATTGAAATAAAAACTTTCATAAGTGCTAGGGCATTGTTAAAATGTTCAGATAAATTATTTGGTTCATAAATAAGTAATTTTAACTTTTATGATAATGGAGAGGAGGAGAGGTAGTACGAGACTTTCTGAATATACCAATAATTTATTCTCCTGCAGCCAAGATAAACAGCACCATGAATTAAATGGCAGAATATTGGATAACAGGCTGCATCATTTTAGGGATGGCACTTGTTAGGGATGCATATATCATAAGACTTATAATATGACCGAAAAATCTGGAGCTATCTATGCTGGGTGGTCCAAGGGAGATGCTCTCAAAAGATGCCTTGGAAAAAGGCAATTGGCAGTTACTGTGCAGCACTATGTTGCTAAAAGGAGCAGGAGAAGACAGGAGCTCCTCTGCACACTTTCTTCTCCCATCATCCTGGATAGAGCTGGAGGGATTGCATTGGATCATAATAGGTTAGGAAGATAGAGATGAATTAGAGGCAGCTGAAATTTGCAAATTTCCAAACAAGTGTTTCCTCTTCCACAGGGGTCTTTTGAGTGATTTTCACTCTTACACCAAATGTTTTTAGTGACCTACATGAACTTGGAGGAGAGAGGATGTTCTCTGAACTTCAGTTCCACTTCATCCTATAGCCTTTACCCAGTTACCTCATGCTTCAACATGCTTAAGCCTGTCTTTGTATGTTTATGCATTCACCCATCGATCCATCTATTTACTTATTCATTCACAATCAAATAGTTATCGGTTAAGGTCTGTGTGCCTGGTAGTATGCCAGTCAAAATGCTGATTCCCCAAGTCACTCTCTGCTCTGATTATCTGTCTAGAGTAGTATGCACTTAGGTTTGACCAAAGTGGGATTCTTCCGGGATCTGCCTTTTGAAGAGGACTTCATTCATACTTCTTCAACATTTACTTACTGAACATCTACCATGTGTGGGGCATTGTGCTAAATTCCGGAGATACAATGAGATGAAAGTAGATTGGGAAATGAAGTGCCATCCCTAAGATGATGAATTTTAGTGGAATTTTTGGTCCAGGATTAGATTGATTACATTTTCTGTCTCTCTTCATCAATTAAGAATTTTACTGAATACATTCAGAGAAATGGCTAGAGTGAGCAAGAGCTGATTCTCTAGTCTGAGGATGATTCCGGGTCCCTGATGCTCTGTTTTCGGGCCCTCCTTTGTGCCCTTTCTCTCATTATATTTTGAGCAGCCATTGGGGCTGGTGAAGAAGTAAAACTGTAATCAATCCATTTGGTAAAGCATTTATTGACACTTTTAAAAAATTTATTTATTTATTTGAGAGAGAGAGGGAGAGAGCATGAGCAGCGGGGAGGGGCAGAAGGAGAGAGAAGCAGACTCCCTGCTGAGCAGGGAGCCCCACTCGAGGCTCCATCCCAGGACCCTGAGATCAGGACCTGAGCCGAAGGCAGATGCTTAACTGACTGAGTCACCCAGGCACTCCTGTGCTGTTTTCAACTGACATGTCTGTGCTACGGAAGAGACTGGTAGTTCTTCCCTTTTCTATAGCGGTAGTTCTCAATGTGTGGTCCCTGAACTAGCAGTGTCGGAATGAACTGGTAAAGTCAGCAGAATTATGGCCTTTCTTAACGATGTCTACACCCTAATCTCCAGAATCTGTGAGTATGTTATCCACCTTGGCAAAAGGGATTTTGTGTCTGTAATTAAGATTGTAGACCCTGAGATGAGGGAATAATTGTAGCTTCTCCGGATGGACCTTATCTAATCACACCAATATCTGAAAAATCGGAGAATCTTTCCAGGCTGCAAGCAGAGAGATTTGACCGTAGAAAGGCAGGAGAGAGTCAAACATGAAAATGACCCAAACTATCATTGCCGACTTGACTGTGGAGTAAGGGGGTCCACGCTGGAAGTTGAGAATGCCGTCAGTTCATGGCCAAGAAGGAAGCAGAGACCTCAGAACTGAATTCTGCAAATAACCTGAATGAACCAAGCCTCCCCTAGAGCCTTCAGAAAGGCCCGTAACCTGTGTGCAACTTGAGAGATCTGACACACACAACAGTGAGAGAGTGAATTTGTGTTGTTTTAAACCCTGAGCTTGTGATTATTTATTCTGGCAGCAACACAAAACTAATGCCTATGAGAACTTGTTGACATGCAAATTCTCAGTCCTCAACCCCCACCTACTGGATTTAGGAGAACCAGAAGCTAGCAGGGGATGTGGTGGTGAGGGGGTGGGGAGCGCCTGTGGCCTATTTGAACAAGCTCTGTAGGTGCTTCTGACATGCTAAAGTTTGAGAACTGCTGTTCCACAGTGGTAGAATTCCCGAATGTTAAGTAGACAGCCGGCTGCCCAGAGCGAAGACTGCATTTCCTTCTTTTGTTGTAGGTGGGTATGGCCTTATGACTAAGTTCTTGCCAAACAGGTTGCGGAGTGAAGGGTTAACGCAACAAACTCAAGGTGTTAAAACACCACACATTCCAGTGAAAAGACTAGCTTTGTTGGATCCTGGCAGATAACCTTTGAGCCCTTGAAATATCCTGCTGAATTAGAGTGTCTGTGTATACCTTTGACCTTGGGCTATGCCAAGTAGTTTATGCTAACAATGTGATTTATGGTGAATGCCTGTTTTTGTTCACCTGAGGCCTTGGGCCATGTTGTATCAGTTTGACCTTCAGAGGGCCTGGAGATGTTGGTAGATAACCACCCCAGCCTCTATCAGTGAGGAGGATGGTTTTGAGATGTATTCCCCACAGTTCTTTGTGTGGTCCCCAGAGGTATTGAACTTCAGTTGCTCACATGCATAACCAGCTCAGTAACACATACTTTATTGCTCTTCCCCCCTCCCTTCCAGTTTTCCCAGTCCCCTCTCTCCTTTCACTTTCCTAGGCTTCCCTTCCAAATAAGCTACCTGAACCCATGCTCCTGGTTCTTGTCTCGGGCTTTGCTTTCACGGGAACCCAAACTAGGAAAATCCTTACTGAGACAGTTTATGGAAGAGTCTTCCTTTCTGGTGACTGAGGTGTAGATGTAATGGCTCATCCATCCTCTTTGACCATGTTAAGGAAGACCATCCTCTATGAATGGAGAGGTGGTAAATTAGGAGGCATGTGGGTCTGTAATGAATCTGTGGATTGCCATACCAGCCCTGGACTGCTGACCTCCCACCTTGTTCAGTGAGAGAACAAAAGTTTGTGTGTTTAAGCCCCTGTTAATTTCGGGGGTGGAGGGTGAGCAAGGGGTGACTCATGTGCCACTTAATCTAATTCTGACTACCAATGCAACTAAGGGCTAAATGGAGAGTTTGGTTTGTTATCAGATTACCTGGTCTTCATCATCACAGTAATGAAGGGTCGATTGCATGAGACACAAGCACATTGTTTTTGGATGAGAACATTGGACCAGGAGTGAAGCAACTGGGGGGCTGTGTTGACCCCCGAGGAGCTGTGCATCTTACATTCTCTTGGATTCAACTGCTTGATCTCAGAGTTTCTCTAGATTTTTACATATTGCGATTCTATGAATTTAAAGTATTCAAAAATTCACTTGCAAAAACACAACACTGGAATCATCATGAATTGTAAATGTGGGGCATTTGTATTTGCATTTTGAAATTTCTGCACTAATAAAATGATGAGCATATCTTAGCCTGCATGTGCATGTATTTTTTTAAATGATTCTTTTTTTTTTTTTTAAATGATTCTTAATGTTAGAAGCTCCATGAGGCGTTATTAAAGTTCATCATCTCACTTGCTGTGAAGACAAACTTTCCCTGAATTTTGGAAGATATTTACAAAACTCTGTTCACCTGACAGTGATTCTTCAGGCTGATAGGAACCTTCACATGTTCTTTTCCTTTGCCTGGATGGAACCCAATCAGTCTATATAATGAGACAGGCCAGAGGACAGGGAATTATGCCCCAGGACAGTCTTCACCCTGACGTTGGGCTTTGCATGCAGAAACCACAATTTATGATGTGATCAAGAATGATATTAGTTGGCAGTATAATGAGCTTGGGATTGTTGGATAGCCTCGATGTACACCATGACCTTTGCTGGATGGAAAGTGTCAGACTTGGGCATATGCATATCAGTTGTGGAAAAAGACCCTCCTTTGGGGAGTCAAGGGTCATAAATTTTGTTTCTAGGCAGCATATACGTATGCAGTTGCCTGGCAACGATGAGAGCAGTTAAGTCCTTGCTATATGATGCTGTAAAGGATTTCATCCATCTTGAAAAGCTAACAGCATAATTTAAATTTTTGAAGCAGAGTGTGGGTGTTCTCAAGTGGCAGAGCCTCATCTCACATGTTGTTGCAGACTCTAACTGCTTAAACTTGATGTTACTGAAGTTTTCTGCATTAGGGATGTTGTAAACAAAAGGCTAGAACTCTGAGGAGAGTTTGAAAGAGACATCCTTCACTATAATGTATTCAGTACCAAGTAACAGAAAACCCAACTAGTAGTGTCCTAAAGCACAAGTGTGTTTGCTGTTTTCTGAACAAGAAGCCTTGAGAGAAATAGTCTCATGGCTGACTTAGCCGCTCACCAAGGACCCAAACCCCTTCCATGCCTCCATTATGACATTAGTGGTACATTGGCCTTCATTCTTTGCATGGTTGCCTTATGCTCACAAGAAGGCTGCCAGAGCTTTCAATACCCTAGTGTCCCAGATACACATCCAACATAGGATAGGAGAGAATGACCTTCTTGTGTCAGGCCTCTCTTGCTTATTTCTTTCAGGGAAGAAAGTCTTTCCTTAAAGTCTCCCAGCAGATGTCTTTTTTATTACTCTCTAACCAGAACTGGGTCAGATATGTCTCCCCTCTCAGACTGGTCATTGGCAAAGGAGAACTCAGTCACCTGCGCAGGCTTAGGCCAGTCATGATGCAGCCTCTTGGACTGGGGGAAGGGCCTATCTTCCCTGAGCATGTTGCTACCTTCTAGATTCCTAAGAAAGATAAGGGTCTTGGGGCACCTGGGTGGCTCAGTCAGTTAAGCGTCTGCCTTTGGCTTAGGTCATGATCCCAGGGTCCTGGTATTGAGTCCCACATTGGGCTCTCTGCTCAGTGAGGAGCCTGCTTCTCCTCTCCCTCTGCCTGCAGCTCTGCCTACTTGTGCTCTCTCTACCTATCTATCAAAAAAAAAAAAAAAAAAGATAAGGGTTTGGGAGTAAGGGTAAGGGATGCCTGGCTGTTGGCTGTCTCACAGTGTTGCTACAGTTCCTCCCATGTTATTCCTAATGTGTGGATTGTTTATCTGTGGAGGTCAGAGGTAGCAAACTCGCCCTCGAAATGTTTTTAAAACATTGAAATTAGAATTTACAAATAGGAACAGTTTGCTTTAAAAATTGGATTTTTTGAGCACGGGGGTGATTAAAATAAAAACTTCTAAAAAAAATTGGATTTTTCACTTCCCAAAAAACTTTGGTGATCTGGCAGCCTTTGAACAGCATGCATACGTGGGAGTAATTAGCTCAAGGGATTGCTCTTGTTGGATGGGTTCTGTGCACCACACTCTTCACCCCTCCCTTTGTTGGGCATGTGGCCCTTTACTCATGCATGTTATTTTCCTGGCCCCTATAGACATGTGTGCCTGAAAACCTTAATGCAGATCCTTTTTTAGTTACATGCAGACATTTTGAAACAGGAGACTTACAGTCAGACTGTATGCTTCATACCCTAACTGCTACCATTCTCTGTCATCCTTCCTAGGTTTGGAACTCTTTTGCTCTTCTGGTCTATGTTTATTTTTATGCCCATGGAAAGTGAGTATGGTGTCATGGTCAAGAGCATGGCTTTGGACGTAATACAGGAGAGGATTGAGCCCTGGAAAGATCACTTATTGTGACCTCACCTTTACATCTGTAAAATCGGATAATAGTGGTATCTACCTTGTGGGGTTGATTAGAAAATTAGCAGAGTCCTTGGTTCCCATAATGCTAAGCTTTCCAGATGATGATGAAGAAGATGATGATGTTTCTCTTAGTCTGTGTTCATTATATCGGCTAGTCCTTTGTGGTGCCATTTTGGAATGCAAAACACAGCATCGTCAGTGAGTGGAGCTGATGAATGGCACCTCCTGTGGATCTAGAAGAGGGTCCTTTGGGTGACCATGCTTGAGAGGCAGAAGCCATCTGGAATAGTTTTTGAACTCATTTCAGGGCAGGATCAGATCCACCTAATTCATGCCTCCAGGTAACGCAGCACAGCTCCTAGAAATTCAGTCCTGCACTCAAGATTGGCTCATTTCCATTCAGACCAAGGCACGTTCTGTATTTATACTGTCAGAAATCAGTGGCTATTTTAGTTGATGCCTGGGGACATGGGAGACAATTCTGGGTACCTCTAGTGATATTGGAGAGTCATCTTCTTATAAGATATCTTCTTATTTCATTGTTGGATTTTGGTCTAGGTTCCATGAGATTTATCCATATGTAACTCAATCTGGAAAGAATTGGAGGTCACAGTATAAATGAGGTCAGATTAGAAGAGTTATTTGAGGGGGGCAGACAGGATATCTTGAGGTCAGTTCGTTGCTTTATTTCATTCTCAAGACTGATTGTGTGGATCCTAGTAAGTTAGCAATCCCAAAGGGAACCTTAGGGGACTCATTATAACTCCATTTTTTTCCCATAATGAAATTACAAATTATTTAGTCGAGATAATAACTAGTGGGAGTGAAAAATGGAGAGATAGAGGCCCATGTACCCTACTGTGAGTATAAATTAATGTAGTAAACTTTCGATCGGGCCATTTGGAAACTATCAACCATAGTTTGAAAAGTTTTGCCCTAGACATTCTTTGAAACTTTTAGCAGTGTATCCTATCAATATACTTGACCAAGTATACAAAGAAGTTCATGGCAGCACTATTAGTAGTCGGGAGAAAATGAAAGTAAAATAAATACCTATCAAAGGGGACTTGTTAAATACAGTATTATGTGTCTGTACATTGAAATTACTCTGCAACCATTAAGAAGTATGGAGTAGATCCCTGTGAGTTGACATGAAAAGATGCCAAGTGTGTGGTAGAACAGTATGTTTTATATAAACATACGTAAAACTGTATGCCTGTATTCAAAAACAGAAATGCAAGCCAAATTGTTAATACTGGCTCCCTCAGGGAATGAAATCATAAGGATATGAGGGTAGAGGGACAGGTGGAAGGAGAGGAGGCAAAATTTAATTCTTAATTTATATACTTTGGGGCATGTTTTGCATAACATGTACTCTAGCTGTATTAACGTTGTACATTTGAGAGGCTGGAATCGAAACCCAGGGAGGCGGAATGCTCCTTCTGAGGAATGGGGTGGAACATAGAGGTTGAGAACACAGGTTCCAGAACCAGGCTGCCTGGACTCTAATCTTGGCTATTGTACTGACCAGCTGAATGTCTTCAGTCAGGTCCATGGACTTCTTGATGCTTTGCTTGTTTCATCTGTAAAAAGAGGAGAATAATGATACCTTCCCTGGAAGGTTGCTGTGAAGATTCAATAAATTATGGTATGTGCAGGATTTGGAAAAATATTAACTATTATTGTTACCATTATTACACAATTACAGCAAAAATGCAGAGGTAACTGGAGTGAATTAAAAAGTTACCATGGGCATCTGGAGTCTAGTGCTAGGAATTTCTGAAATGCAATGGAATTCCTTTGATAGCAAGTAGCATGTATCTATTTTTAGAAATCGCGGCTCTGGGAGGAGACAAGTGGCTGGATAGATAAGGCCAGGAGACAGAGAGGCCCTTACCTGTAACCGAGGAACAAAGTCAACAGCTCTGAACTAAACATATATCACAATGGGAGCATAAAACACACCAGCCGTAACTGGCAGATCCAGAGAGGCAGAGGAGGGAAAAAAGGGGAATGTTTCATAACCTTCAATCATCTCTGTCTTCTTCTTGCTCTTCTGCTAATTCTTCACCTTATCTTTTCTACCCCGACAACAAGTCCCGCATTTGATCCAGATTTTATCTCTTTATGGGACAGCTGATACAAGAATAACGTATAGTTCACTGAAGAGCCGGAACATTCTGCAGAATAGTCAAACAGTCACTCGGGAATGGGAAGACCTGCTCAAGGATGAAAGCTATCAAAAGCAGCTACTCTAAATGAGTGGGCAGGGGTCGGCAAAACACAAGCATTTGGTGGAGAATGCTTGGGCAACCAGGATAACTTGAGTTTCGATCCTAAGACTTAATTGAGCTAAGAAACTGAGTGCTGAAATCATTCTCTGTTGTTGCTCAGATGAAAAGCCGGCCGGGCTGTAAGAAGAGTGACCGATTGACATTGACAGTCTTCCATCTGGAGCTTAATCTGTCTCCATATATATGTGACAGTGGTGTGTCTTTCAGGGCAGGTTCATGTAATTCTGAAGGCCAAGCATCAAGTAAGAAGCCAGAGTTCTAGTCATTAGTCACGCATCTGGGCCACAGGGCAATTCCAGGGTGCCGCCTTTGCTTGCAGCTGGAGAAGATACGATGGCCCCTAACGTGGTTCCTAATGAGGAGTCCGCACAGATGACAGGGCTGGACTATAGCAGCAAGGCACTGCTGGGAAACAGCTCCCTCCGGCTTAAGGGAGCCTTCCCTCTGTGGTCGGCTTTCTTTCCTGAGCCACAGACTTGGCTTCTGATGGACTGTGTCCACTGTAGCTCATTAAGGGGTTGTTGGACAGCGGCAGGCCCAGCTAGGTCAAGTACAGAGCTACGCGGTTGTTCCCTGCCCTCGGTGCCCTGATGGTCAGCATCTCGATGCTTCAAAGGCATAATTGTTAGATGTTTCATCTGAAGCAGGTTTGGGGGACCTGAAGTTTCCTTGAAGTACTTAAGGGCTCTGAGTCCCCCTACTTGAAAGAGAATGAGTGGCCCTTTACAAATGAAAACATTACTCAGATAGGGTAATTTGAGAAAAGGATACACTATGACACAGATTCTCTTTTAAAAAACATAGCAGTAGGTATAATGAGACTCCCAAAATTAATGAATTCTCTTCAGTTTGTGAGTTTTCAGTTTGTCAGTGCTTTCTGGCAAAAAAAAAAAAAAAAAAAAAAAGGTCCGCAATGAATTAAATGACTTTCATTATTTAACAGAAGCAAAAGCAAAGCATCCCTTTTTCTTTTGGAACTAAATTCAATTGTGAATTGGGTTAGCTGTGGCCGATGGGACATTTTGTAAAAATGTTGGACAGTACTTTCTTTTCTTTTTTTTTGGACAGTACTTTCAAATTAAGTTTCATGTGTGAAAGTTACTATAACACTGTTCAAATGGATGATTTTTGTATTGACTCCGTATTAGCTAACAGCATAACAGTAAATTGGAACTCAGGGAAATGCTTAGCTGGGGAATGAAACACCCTAATTTCCTATGCCTACAAGTTGGAGAATCTAGAGGAATGAGCAGTTATGTACATGTGACCAACTGTTCCCAGTGTTTCTCTCTACTGGACTCAGGAAGTCATATACCTCGAGGAACAATGTCGTTTGATGATTCAAAAAGATTCTGGACCCCAACTTGGACTCAAATCGTGGCTGCATTATTTATGAGCTGTATGTCCTTGAGCAAGTCCATCCTCTTCTCTGGACTGTGCACATTATCTGTAAGATAGGGATGATAACAGTGCCTACTTTGTAAGGTTGTTCGGTTATGTGAATGAGTGAATGAGAATGATGTTATTTTAAGGATAATCTTAAATTTGTGTTCTACTCGTGTATGCATGACTAATTATTTAGAACCATCCTGGAGATGTTGCTCCTGGGCTGTAGAGTTGAGTAAAGCAGCCTATTGAGTCATCTGTGTAGACATGTGCTTGTAGAATGGTAGAGCTAGAACATCATCAAAATAATTTCTTACATTTATGGAGCACTTACTACATGACAGGCAGTGTTCTAAATGGGCTATGTGCATTTACGATCTCATTAAACCCTTTCAATAACTTTATAATGTAGGTATTATTTTATCTTTATTTTTTTCCTGTGATATTAAAGAATTTGCTCAGGTCTCTGAGTTGATCACTGTTGGAGGTGATTCTTGAACCCTGGTCCGCCTGATTCCAGGTGCCAGATCTCACTTAATATCATTATAAAGTTCTGTGATCCAAAGAGGCATTCCGACCAACTGTCTGAGTTTTTCACACAGTTGTCTTGGCTCTTGTTCACTTTTCTTGGCATAAAGTAGCCTTGGGTTGTGAGAAAAAACTTTTCCTTGCAGGTGAAATATGTTTAGCTGGATTTATTTTGCATTTTTAGTGACGCTTGACTCTTCATCTGGCTCTGTGATTAATCTGCCACGGGAGTGCAGTGAACCTTTAATTATAGCTTCTATACCCTCACTCTTTCCCCTATGTATTTTTCTACTGTTTAAGGTTCCAATGGGCTAGATGTTCTGAAAGAGGTTTAACCGGTATGTTACATAAATTATGGCCTTTGTGCGCCAGAGAAGGAAAGTTACAGTTGTTAGGTCTATCCAGTTTGTTGGTATTTTTTTCCTGCCAAAGATATTCACCTCCTTTCTTTCCTTTACTTACTGTCTGGTTTATTGGAAACCACCAAGAGCCCTTCCCTGGTGGTGGTTCTGGTGGGCTTTCCACCACTGTCTTTGACTATAGTCAGACTTGAGTAACATAACCGACACCACTTAAAGGGAGAAATTCTTACCAACCTCCAATGTTGACTTAATTTTTTTTTTTTAATAATTTGGTTACTAAACATGTAAAAGTATAAAGCCAGGCATAACTTTCTATGTCTGTAGTTCTTAGACAAATATGAAACTAAAACACATTTATAAATTAATTGTAATCAGAATGACAAAACCAAATTCAAATTAGCAAGATTAATTTAACATGATGGATGGTGTTGTTTTATTTAAGCAGAATCATCTCTGGAAGTATCAATACGGGACGTCTGTTAGGTCAAAGGTTCTATATAGCTTGTCAGGCTTGTGTTGGCCTGAACTGTGTGGTGACTCACTTCCTCCTAACACTTTCACCTGCTAGTTTGGGACAATTTACTGATACCCTACCCTCACTCTGAGGTCTTGGGACACAAACGCATTATTTAAATGGTAATTCTGCCTCCTTTATATCTTTGGCTTGTGACAATTAGAACAGCACTACCCGACACCACCACAATTGTAAATACAAATACAGATGCACACCCAGGCCCAGAAATTTTGTGCTGGTGCTCACATTTTAGGTACCATGTGGCTGATCGAGAGTGCATCTGGAACATTTTCAATGAGTGTTATCTAAATGAAAACAAACATTAAGAATCTCTTCAGACCCCCAAGAACATACTCAAAGACCCCAGTTTGAAAAAGAAGGTGTCAGCACTCCCTTCTCTGTGGACAGGATCTCTGTTCTCTTTGCTGGGAATGTTCTCCCCTTGGAGTGTTGCGTGACTCACTCCCTCACTTCGCTGAGGTCATTGTTCAGTGTCATTGCCATGGGAAAGCCTCCCCTGACCACCCATTTTGAGTAGCACTCCTTTCAGCTTGGCCCCTCACTTGGCCCTGTTTTTCTTCAGAGTGCTCATCACCACCTGGCATTGTTGCTTGTTTACCTTTATTTGTCTCCACTGGTAGGATGCAAACTCCTTTGAGAATGAACTTAGGTCTACTCACCACTGTGTTCCCAATGCCTCACATAGGAGGTGATAAAGATCTGTTGAACCAGGGAATGAGTGGCCTTGCTCTCTATCTCTGTTCCTTTTTGCTGCATTCCCAATCCCAACCTCCACCTGGGTAAGACTCATTTTAAAAACCACCCCCACCACTGCCTTGAGCCTACCTTCCCTTTGTTCCTCATTGGAACACCAGGAGTCTTTACTGAGACCCCTTTTGTTACTCCTGGATTTTACCTCCTGATATTTTTTCTTCATTTTTATCTTCTTTACTAGACTCTGAGCTCCTCAAGTACAGTGTCTGTGTTTGATTAACCTCTGTAATTTCTCGTATCTGGCGTGAATGCAGAAATGTAGTCGTAAATGGGAATTGTCCCGAAACTGGAGAGTAATTGCTACTAAATATTATTCAGTTCTGTTCCACAATATCCTGCAGAGTGATTGGCACATTATAGGAGCTCGACGAATGTCAATGGATAGCAGGTGCTGTAAAACATGATAAGCTCTGGGAGCTAAATTATGGTCAGCCTGATGCTAATACTACAATAGAAGAAATTCAATCTAATTCAGCCGGCTTTTGTTCATATCTATTATGTGCAAGTTAGTTAGACGTTGTGGTGGCTACAATGAGGAATGTGTTGCCTTTGAGTTTACAATCGGGTGGAGAAAACCAATAGAGTGAAAGAGACAGAAACAGAGATAGTGTTTGTCCATTCATCCACTTGCTTATTCTTTCTTCAGATAGGGAGTATTATGTGCTTACTACCAGATTTAAGAAAAACCCAACATAGAGTCTGGCTAGAAACCTAATTCTAGTGGAAGAGAGAGACAAAATGATACTAATGATAACTGTAGTCAATGTCACAAAGGCAAGGAATGCAGTGGCATCAAAATGCATGTATTAGGTGCCCTAATCTGAGGCAAAGAATGTTCTCCTCAAAGCAAGACACTGAATTGAAACCAGGGGCAGCAGTAGGTGAATAGTATGTGCAAGGGGGCCCTGAACTATAATATGGTGACAGGAATTTGGGGCAAGAGAGAAAGAAATTCTGACCATAGGTCTGGAGAGCTTCATGGAGAAGGAGGGTTTTGATGGGAACTTGAGAGACAAAGGTCATTTTCAGGTACATGGATGGGGAGGAGAAGGTGGTCCCACAAGAAGACCAGCCTTACCACAGCACAGAGGTGGCAGCACGTAGATCTGGTTTGTTTTGAGAACCATGCACAGAAAGGAATGGCTAACTTGCAGAGTTGGTAAAGAACCTGGCCAGTGTAATAATAATCACAGTGATGAAATACAGAAATATCTGTGGACCACGAGCCACAAATTCAAAACCTTTGCTGGTCAAAAATGAAAGCTTGCTCTGTTGAAGAGGCTAGTAGTGTATAAGGAATCAGCTAAGATCATTCTTAGCCACTGCTACTGTTCACATTTCCATCCATTAAAGATCTTTATCGTTAGCACTGTATGTCAGCCTTTTAGAGCAGCTTATCACATGGAATCACAGATAACTTTTTTTTTTCAGAAAAACAATGAGATAATTTGTTAGAAAAACATGACAAATTATATTGAGTTGATATCACTCAATTACAGCCACATTACTGAATTATACCTGTTCATCTGCGAGCCAGGGAATTTATTAGCAAAGCCTCCATTAGAGCTAATGGGAAATGAGTTCCAAAGCTCTTTGAATCCATTGCATATTCTGTAAGAAGTGTTTTTCGTGTTGGCACCACACTCTGGGCTTGACAGGAGTGAGCTGTGAGGACTTTATTTCTCACAGGATTTGGGAAAAACGCAGCAGTACTCTTTGTTTACACAGGCTATGACATCAGGGACCAGCCGGGCTGTGAAAACCCATTTAGATGTGCCTTTTCCAGCCTCCCGATAGATGACCCTCTCCTCAGCCAGAGAGACATTGAAGAGCCATTCCACTCTCAGAGCTGTGTTACCTGCATTTGAGTTTTCATGACCCAGCCATTATGCTCACTGCCCACAGCCACCTCCGCTTATTGATTTGGGACCTGTGCCAGTTTCTAATTGTTTCCTTCAGATTGGGTTTGCTCTGAATTGCTGACTCCTGTCTAGTAATTTCTCTCCTCCATATTGTGTCCTTTCGTTGCCTAAGAAATTAGCCATTTCTGGAGTAGCCTCAGAAGCCATGTGTGTGACCCATCAATTCATACCAGAGCCACAGGCAACATGGTGATTTCTTAAAAATTATTATTAGCTTGTAATTTCAGAGCACATGAAAAAAAAATTCCAAGAAGCTTTGGCTTCTTCTCCCCAATCCCTCCCCCCCTCGTCCATTTTTCCCTCTCAGGACATATTTTCACATGCGAACGCCTGGTGGGTGTCCTTCTTGTTATTTAACTGAGAATTTCTCAAGAGACATGGCAGGTTGAAGAATTTGAGATCTCTTACGTACTTATTTTTCAGCTGTTTTCCCAACAGCCACTCACTTCCCAGGATGGATTTGAAAGAGTCTTTCCCAGTGGAGGGTGGGAGGAAGTGCTTCCGATCCTCTTTTCTCTGTCTTCAGTATTATTCAGTGTTCCTTTGGCAAGGAAATGTACTTCATATTATCCCATTTTCCCCTTAACATTTATCAAAATACTGTTGCAGTTATATCATGAAGCAGCACCAAATTTGGAAAGTTCCGCATTCCTGTTTACTTTGCAAATTATATCCAGTATCAGGACAAATATATTTAGGATAGAAGAAAAAAGCTAACAATCATCTTAATTTAAAAAAATAATAGATTAACTAGCGTCTAAAGGAATTATCAGCCTCTCAATCGATGGGAGAGCTTTGGAACCTTGTTATAAATAGCGTTCATTCAGGACGCCTGGGTGGCTCAGTCGGTTCAGCGTCTACCTTTGGCTTAGGTCATGATCCCAGGTTCCTGGGATGGAGTCCAGCATCAGGCTCCTTGCTCAGCGGGGAGCCTGCTTCTCCCTCTGCCTGCAGCTCTGCCTGCTTGTGCTCTCTCTCTCTCTGACAAATAAATAAAATCTTAAAAGAAAAAAAGATACAAATAGCATTTGTTCTAAGCACGGGTATAACACGATAGGGTAGCGCGGCCCTACTCCAGTGGTTGTCCTTGCGCTGCTGAGAGTGTGCAGCAGAATCCTTGCAGAAACTGAGAGTAAGGATTGAAAAACTCATGTACAAGGAAGACTAGATTTGACTGTTGAATCTGATAACAATAAATTTGGGGTTTGAATATGAATGCCTTTTTTAAATTTCATATTTCTAGTAGTTAATTTTATTGTATTGCATAAGACTATTTAATCTGTGGCAGATTAGGGACACACCTCTCCCCCTTCCCCCCCCCCCATCCTTCATCACAGTTCATTTGCAGAACACTGGTGTATTTAGGTTAAAAACACAAGGCCAACCATGGGCCTTTCACAGCTCTTGGGTGTGAGTTCTGAATATGCCTTTTATGGCTGTTCGATGTGGTCCAGTTACCAAATCTCTGTAAACCTCATCCTCTGTCCTGAAACGTGGGCTAAGATGGTACTGTACGTACCTTGTTTTTGAGTACAAGGTACAACCCACTGTGGCTAGGATTAATCAAGATGTGATAGGTAAGCTGTAGGGTTTCGATTCAGCTAAATTTGGCAGCCCTGGCAAGAACTTGAGTGAGGTGCCTGGCGCATAGTAACACTGAATAAACATTGCTTATCATGTTTTGTTATTAAGTAAAACTTGTATATGACTTTTACCCTTATCTGCAGGATCTTAAGAAACAAAATATAGTGAGAACCTCATTTAGGTCTTATATATATAAAGTTCTCTCAGAACATGGACTTGAAGGAAAACTTCATACTTAGGCTCCAACAAAAGTCTTCCCTCAAAGATTATATGCTTACTGGTGTTCTCAATCTTATATCTTCTGATGGTATATTGAAATTACTAGAACCTGTGTATAGAGAGCATCCTCATAGAGCCGATGCACATTTCTGGTCGTCATTCGATGCACTGTAACTTTCACTCTGCCTCAGGAATTTTGACTCTATTTGGGAAAAAATGGTCACACACAGCTCCTTGATAGATTTTCTCAAATTAACTTCCAGAACTTTGTACAGAGGGCTCTGGGCACCCACCCCTTTGCTTCTTTCTTTTTTCCTGTGTAATATTTCTTTCCTGGCTTAAAATTTGCATAGTTGTTATTCATGCAACAAACATCCATCAAAACCCTTTGAGGGCCTGTAATTTGCAAACCCATTGGCAATTGCCCTAGCTTGTACAAAAGTGAAGGTATGTATTTTAGCCAGTGAGACAAGTAAGCTAAGAATGACCTAGGAATTATAGGAGATAAAGGTAATTGTGGGGCCAAAGTAGGGGATGCCTTGTGGGTATTTAGAAGATCTCATTGTTTTCAGCATTTTTATTATCATAGGCTCTCTATGTCTCTTTCTTCGTAGAATTTATTTTTGATTTTTTTCAAGATTTATTTATTTTAGAGAGAGAGAGAGCGAGAGCAGAGGGGAGGGGCAGAAGGAGAGAGAGAGAGAGAAACCCAAACAGACTCCACACTGAATGTAGAGCCCCACATGGGGCTTGATCTCATGACCCTGAGATCAGATTTGAGCTGAAAACCAAGAGTCAGATGCTCAACCAACTGTGCCACTCAAGCACCCATCTTCATAGTATTTTAAATGCATATTTTTTTGCATTTTTTTAAATTTCTGAAATTGGGGTATATCTCATAACCGATGATTGCTTATAATCACTTTAGGTAGGTGGCAGTTGGGACACAATTGTTTTGGTCTGCACATGTATGAACATTCAAAGGGTCAGCATCAAAACTCACAGAATGGATGTTGGTGGCTTGGAAGAAAATCCCAGAGACAATATTGGGCACACTTAGAAGAAATGGCTATCTACTTGATGAGACAGAGAATGGCGACGTGCAGGCTGTAGTGATCTCCCCAGGTCCTATGGCTGGAAATAGAAGAACTGGTCAACCAACATTGTCTGACTCCAAGCTTGCGCCTTAAAAAATTTTTGTGGAAAATTTCAATCTACATCAAAGTAGAGCTAATAGCAAAATGAACACCATGTCCACATCCCCCAGCTGTAATAACTCTAAATATTTTATGAGTTTTAATTCATCTATCCTCATTTTCTTTCTTTTTCTTTTTTAATTTTAATTTTTTTTTTCTTGAGTGTTTTAAAGCACATCCTGGATATCATGTCATTTTACCTGAAAATTCTTTAGTGTATATCTCTTAACTGATGTAGATATTCTGCCTTTCCATAAATACCATGCCATCATCACACTTAATGAAATGAGCGAATAATTCTTTAATATGCCCTTTTGTAGTTGGTTTCGTTCAAGTGAGAATCCAGATGAGGCCCAGACACAATATGTATTGAGTTGTTGGGTTACTGACGTCTCTCTTATTCTGTAACACTTCTCCTACCCTTCCCCGCCTCCCTGAATGATGTCCCTAATTTGTGTGAGAAACCGGGTTATTTGCTTGTATTATGAACTTGACTGTTTGCATCCTTGTTGTAATGTTTAACTTCTCTTTCAGTACTTGGCATTTAGTCTAGAGCATTGATTAGACTGTGTACATGTTTTTAGGCAAGAATACTTCCTAGGTGGTGCTCTGCATGTCCTTTTGCATCTCAGCATGAAGCACATAATGATGGATTGTTCTTCTTTCAGTGAAGCTGAGGTTAATCAGTAGGTTAGGTATCCTGAGCTTGTTCCTGTGTTACCAAGGGCATCATTAGGGGTTGCAAAATGACTGTTTTCTAATTCTGTCATTCTTCCTGCATTTATTACATGGAATGCTTCTATAAAGAACTTTTTCTCATCAACCATTTGGTTACCCTGAAATACAGTTCATATAGGCAGGAAAATACTTGTTTCTTTATCATATTTCAATTCTTAGATTAATAAACGGATGCCTCGTAACCTCCAAACTGCTGGTACACACTCTTCCCACCTTACAAAGATAGAAACGCCCATCTATAATTTATAATAGGTATGATCCATAATAAGAAAAAAAGAAAGTAATCAATGAGATTGTTATCAATGAGATTTTGATTACAAAATCAATGAGATTTTCTTAAAGTATCTTATGAACTTTAAAAATATATATTTTATATGTTTCAATTCATCTCCATCATTAATCTTTTTGGGACTCAGTCTTTCCCATCCACTAGGCCAGTTGGGACCCCTTCAGATATCCTTTCTATTATTTTCATGTATCCTTCGTGTAATTTTATTTTCAATTGTTTATTTTTACAAACTAAAAAAATTAATTGTTTGAATTAATTAAATTAAATTAAATTGTCTCCTATGAGGAGACTCATGCTCCTTTACTTTCTGAGTCTCTCAGATGCTCCGTCTATATCTGCTCTTTGTATATCTTCAATAAACTTTGTTCTCACTTCCCCCTAAAAAAATTTTTCTTGTATGAAATGTCAAATGGTTATAAAACTAGACAGAATGTAATTAACCCCCATATACCCATATCTTGTTTCAAAATTAATCAGTTCATGGCCAGTTTGCTTTTTTGTACTCCAGCTCACCTCCCTGCTCCCATATTTTTTATTTTTTTATGGCTTCATCCTTAAATATTTAAGTTTCAATCCCATTAGTCTTTAACTTCCATCTTTCTATCACAACAAGATGTCCCAGGTGGAACGTGTGAACTTGCTGGATTGATTAATTAGAGTGACAGCAGCTGCTTTAGCACTTATACTTCAAAATGTAATATGGCTTAAACAAAATGGGAGTTCACTTTTCACTCACGTGCTAGTCTGGTTTTAGAGCTCATGGCGAAGGGGGTTTCCTATTGAGATGATTCAGGAATCCAAGCTTCTCTAATCTTGTGTTTCTGCCTTACCTTAGCTCCATGATGCTATCTGTACCTAGCCAGTAAAAGGGGAAGGAAGGGCAAGAAGTTACACCCATGTCTTAAAAGCCTTAACCCAGAATTGGCACATATCCCTTTGACTAGAACTCAGTCACATGGCCGCACAAGTAGATCTGGTCAATGAGAATGTCTAGAAAAGAAGAATGTATGAATTTTTGGTGAAGAGTTTTCTGTTTCTCGCACATTGCACCATGCATTCAAGAAATCCACAAAAAAATCTGAAATTCTTGCTTTTGTCACCATCATGATGATTACCTTTGTTATGTCTTTAAAATATTATTCTAGTTCATTAAATGCATTTTACCATCTTAAAAGAACTGTTGCTTTCTGAATAAGGGCACTGAAGGAAATCTGTAACGAACTACCCTTTTAGTTGTTTCTTTTTGTTTTCTTTCTTTTTTTCTTATTATGGGATCATACCTATTATAAATTATAGATGGGTGTTTCTATCTTTGTAAGGTGGGAAGAATGTGTACCAGCAGTTTGAGTTTGTTACATTTGTGACAAACTAGGAATTGTATCAAGATAAGCAGCGATGCTTAATGTCCATGATCACACACAGGTAGAAAGCCCAACAGTATTGCTGGTTGAGAGCTAAGTCAAGAAGGATTCCAAGAAGGATGTTGACTGCACACACTCGATGTCCATCTCTTGGGAGATGAAGATTCTGGATAGTTTTTCAATTTCAATATGAGGGTATTGAGTCTTGTTTTAACAAATTCTAAACTCACCTGGGGGCATCCGATATCCAGAATGTATGCAAGGGCAGAGAGGGGAAAGCCCTAACAGGAAAAGGGAAGGCAGGAAAGGGCTGCCAAGGAGAGGAAGCCGTGTGTCTGCTTCATATCACTGATTTATGTGGATGCCCCGTCGGCACTGAGTCACCAGCCTGGACAGGCCACATCTGATTATGGGTTCTCTAAGGAGAGTAAAGAAAAAGTAACTCCTATTGTGTTGTTGCCATCTGATTTGGGGGGAAGATCCTGGAATAGGGATACTGCTATAAAATAGCAGATACTCAAATTTCATGTATTTAATAGATGCAACAAATACACACACAACTCTACTACACCTGGTCCATGGGCCACATGCAGTCTACTTAATTCTATGTACTCCTAGTAATCTAGTTCAAGATTAACAATTAGAAAGCTGCCTCTGTGTTGCTTAATCTCAAACATGCCAAGTTATTAACGTTAGGGTGTCAAGAAAAAGCAGTGACCATTTCCTCAATTATATATTTTTTTAACAAGGTAGATAGTCTTAACTTTTTAGGAATATATCTTTCTTTATGAGACTTGATAAAACTGTCGTCATTTTAGATAGACAAATTGGCGGCCCATAAATGTATACATTTTTCCTAAATTGCTCCTTTGTGGAAAATAAGGTTTTCACTGATGCTACTGATTCTCAAGAATACTTCCAATCCAACACATAGAAAACAAAAAGGCTAAGAAATTCTCTGGGTCTGTGAAACTTGATTTAGGTAATAGGTTACAGTAGATGCTGGTAAATTCAATGTGCCTCTGAGTTTTATAGGGTGATGAATGTTTTTATTGTGATTCAGCAAACGTTTTAGGTCAGACACAATAATCTAACTTTTATATTTTATTTCTTTTGAGATGGGTTTAATCCAAAGCAAGAAACTACCTTTCCATAACATCATACTTTTAAACCTTCTTGTACTGATTCTTTATATGAAACTAGATGAAGTACCATCATCAAAAAAGGGCTTAATTCGGGTATTCAAAGGAGAGAGTCAGGTTCCAGTATACTCTTTTGAAGTTCGCAAATGACTTTTCCCAGTCAAAAAATCCTGCAGTCTTGTTCACCAAAATTCCAACCCATGGGATCTTATTTCACTCTGATGCTCCTTCCTCTCTACCATAAGTAATGCTGCTTGATTTCTGAAGAAGCTGGCTTTCAGAAGAATCTTCAGTTTGGTGCAACATTCTCTGCAGTAGCCCATAGTCAAAAATGCCTCACAACAAATTTTCGAGAAGACTAGGGAACAGGGCAGCAAAATATAACAAGAAGGACTGTAAGAATTAAGTTTAAGACTTGATTGGCTTCTATACATAGGTAGATCTCTCAGTAAGGACTTCATGGAGTTTCTGAAGTAAACTTTCCTGAAAATGTTGGAAATTCTGGTGTTTCTTACTAGCTACAAGTGCAGGCTTTGTAAATAGTAGTGCTACTCGGGAGTGAAATTGATCTGTGCTAAGTGCCACTCATAGTGTATTTCATGATTACCTCAGTGTTTGAGGAACTGTAGCCCCATATCTACAGACTTTATGATTTTTGTCATTTTCTCCTATCTTTACTATTACTTTCTTAATTTTTTATTTAAGCAAATCTCATTAAAGTTATTATGAAGAATCTTAAGTATGCATAAGTAGAGAGAATAGTTCAATGGTTTTCATAATACCCAGCACATCAACAGGGCAGGCTTCGTGGGCATACAATCTGTGGAGCTGTGTAGCGCTCATGGATCATTAGGGCTCCACATTTGATTTCATTCTCTACTGCCCCTGTTTTGAAATTCTTAATAATTTATGAATTAGAGGCCCTGCATTTTTATTTTGTACTGAGCCCTGAAAATTATGTATCTGGTTCTATACCTGGAGTCAAAAATTATCAAGATTTTTGCTACATTTTCTTCATCTCTTCCCTTTTAATCCCCCCTTCTTTATATCTCTTGTTTTCTTTCTTCTGAAATATTTTAAAGCAAATCTCAAACATTACTTCACTTTACTCTGATGTGTTTTAGCTCTACAAAATATGGACATTTTTGTACTTAATCACAATGCCATGATCACATTTAGTAAAACAAACAGAGATTCTTTGATATTATCTAACACTACTTCACAATCAGACTTCCCCAAATGACTTGAAAATGTCATTTACTGCCTTTTTTTTTTTAAATTACGAAGTTCAAAGGGCATCTGGGTGGCTCAGTCTGTTAAGCATCTGCCTTCGGCTCAGGTCATAATCCCAGTGTCCTGGGATCCAGCCCTGCATTGGGCTCCCTGCTCAGCGGGGAATCTGCTTCTTCCTCTCCCTCTGCCTCAGCCCCCCCACCCCTGCTTGTGTTTTCTCTCTCTCCTCTCAGATGAATAAAAAAATCTTTAAAAAAAATTTTGAAGTTCAAACAAGGTCCATATATTATGTGACACATGTCCCTTAAGTCTACTAATCTGGAGAACTCCTATCGCTATTCCCACTTTCGACTTGTCATAGGAACAGGGTCCCTTGTCCTATAGAAGGTCTTGTATGTTGGTTTTTTTTTTGTGTGTGTGTGTGGTATTATTTAACTTGTTCTTCCATCTTTCTTTTTTTGTATACTGGAAGCTATCTCTAGATTTGATTTACTCTAAGTGTTCTTGGCAAGAATGCTTCATCGTTGGAGCTCGAAGCTTCCTACTGTGTTCATCAGGAGGCATCCACTGTGTTTGGAACCACTTTTAGTGAGGCTAAGATTCATTAGTAGATTTGGCGGGGGACAGCCTGACCGCTCCATTGTAAAGTTCCCCATTAATTTTTCACACAATGATCTCTTCTATTGATTTTTATTATCTAAATCAATTATTTCATTACATGATTATAAAAATCATGATTTTTTAATTCTGTTATTTCTTTTTGTTTATTAACTAGACTTTTTCTGTGAAGTACCTTCCATAATTAGCTAGACTATGTGGAGCCCACTCTTTGTTTTTCTTTTCTTATATTTGTCTTAAGCAATTATGTTCGTTAGCTTGATATGCTAGTTATATATTTTTTAATATGCTTGAAATTAAACACACAATTATTAAGATAAAAAGAAAACTACTTCTATATAATCCAGTGTCATCTGTTGTACTCCCAGTGGCATACGTGCCAGGTGTTGGCAAACATTGTTATTTTTCCTGCTTTACAGATGAGGAAACCAAGGCATAGCACGTCTGAGCAACATTCCTTGGACAGATCTTAGACTAGAACCCAGGTGTTCTGACACAGAGCCAATCTATAACCACCACAATCTCATAGCACTTTTCTGAATGGCCAAAGTTTTATATATAAAAAAGGCTCATTTTCGGGGTGGTACCAAGACAATGCTTTTATAATGGCAAGCCCGTGAGAAAGCCCAAAACTCTCAGATAATTGATCTGTGTTTTCACTTTCAGCTGGTGCTGACTCTGTGATGGGTATGATTTATTGTGCTTACAGGTTTAAATCAATAACCCGAGCGTATTAGAGCCTAGATTGACCTAATAAACTTCTCAAACTTCCCCAACCTACGACTTTGTAGTTTTTGGATGAAACATTAAAAAACTTTGTTTTTTCTTTGTCATCCTCAATGACCTAAAACATCTCTATAAGAAAACAGAGGAGCCAAAGGAAGGAGGTAGAAGAACTAGCTGGAGCAAAAGTAGAGCCTACCTTGCAAATTTAATTTTTATTAAGATATCAAGATATCAAAGAAATCAAACCACCACTATTTGACTGTGATCTCTTCTTGGATAATATTGAGAAAGAAGATAGAAACATGTTAGTTATTTTGGATCATTTATGGAATTTTAACCTCTTATGAGGAATTTAGTCTAATCCCTTCAATTTGCAGATAAGAAAACTCACGCCCAAGTAGTTTAAATAGTTTATCCCAAGATTAACAGCTAATTAGTTGCAGATCTACAATTAGAGCTCAAGTTCCCTGACTGACTTCCTAAGTTACTGATCAATTAAAGCTATTTGATCATAAGCAACAGAAACTGATTCTAGCTTGAACAGAAGAGTAATATACATAGGATAGATTTTGAGTGGTTCACAAAGTCTTATGTTAATTTTATTACATTTTTTTGGTGGGAAAGTGAGGAGTAGAAATTGTTAGGTAACAAAAAGTGTATTTTAAATTAAAAAAATCATAACCATCATGGAGAGAATAAAAGATGTATTACTTCAAAAAAGAGATTATGACCTGAGCTGAAACCAAGAGTTGGGTGCTTAACTGACTGTGCCACCCAGGTACCCCTATCTTTTTTTTTTTTTTAATGGTCTTGATCCATTAGGCCATTTCTACCTTTAGCTACTGTGAATAGTGCTGCTATAAACATGCATATACATATGTCTGTTTGAGTCCCTGCTTTCAGTTCTCTTGGGTACATTCCTAGGAGTAGAATTTCTGGGTCAAATGGTACTTCGTTTAACTTTTTAAGAAACCATTAAACTATGTTCCACTAAACCATTTTATTTTCCCACCAGCAATGTGTGATAATTCCAATTTCTCTGCGTCCTTGCCATTGTTAGTTATTTTCCATTAAAATTATAGCCATCCTAATTGCTGTGAATCAGTAGCTCATTGTGGTTTTGATTTGCATTTCCTTAATGACTAATGATGTTGACACCTTTTTATGTGGTTGTTGGCCATTTTTATATCTTCTTTGCAGAAACGTATATTCAAGTCCTTTGGGTTTTTGTCTTTTTGTTGTCAAGTTATAAGAGTTCTTTATATACTCTGAATACTAGTCCCTCATCAGATATATGATTAGCAAATATATTTTGCCATTCTATAGATTGTCTTTTCACTTTCTTGAGAAGGTCCTTTGATGCACAAAAGTTTTTAATTTTGATGAAATCTGGTTTATCTATTTTTTCTTTTGTTGCTCATACTTTGGTGTCATATATGAGAATCCATTGCCAAATATAAGAGTCATTATCTTTATGTTTTCTTCTAAGAGTTTTATGATTTTAGCTCATATTTAGATGATTAATTCATTTTGAATAAATTTTTATATATGATGTGAGGTAGAAATCCAGTTATCACAGCACCATTTATTGAGGAGACTTGGCACTCTTGTTGAAAATCAGTTGATAGACATGAATTTTTACTGTAGATCCTGAGACTTCAGAGAGTATCTCCCTTGTATCTCCCTTGTGGAGTTTGCTTAGAACCCTGCTATCACAGAAAGAATGGTGTGCTAGACAGCAAATACAGCCTACCACACAGCCCAGCCATTGACCCTTCTTATTGTGAAATTCTGATGTACACATACTTTCTTCTTTTGAAATTCAGCAATAGTGACTTGCAAGAACTTTATGCTTGTGAGTTTGTGAATTTGAGGTAATTATTAAAAGACAGATCTGGGAGTGGAGTGTAGAAAATATAGATAAAGTGGGAGGTAGAGTAAGAACAAGAGTCTGTTTTTATACTTACAGCACATTATCAGTTTGGACTTGCTTCATTTCATGTGACTGGTGGCTGCTACATTGGATAGTACAGTTCTGTACCTGGGATTGGCCGACTTTTTCTATAAAAGACCCAAGAACAAGTATTTTTGGTTTTACAGGCCATGCAATCTCTGTAGCAATTATTCAACTCTGCTTTTTATATCAAAGGCAGCCATAGGTAATATGTAATCAAAGGAGTGTGGCTGTGTTCCAAGAAAACTCTATTTATAAAAATAGGTGGCAGTCCATATTTGGCTTGTAGGCCATAGTTTCCTGATCACTATTCTAAGCTGTCTCTGTTAGCCCTATCTTCAACAGAGGGGATCTTCTACCCTCCCCCCACAGTTAATTCCTTAGGCCAATTAGCCCCTTTGCTCATTTCTAGTGTCTCGACATATCTAGTCGCTAGAAATGGGTTTTCTCTGCTCTTTCAGCTTTTGCTGTATCAGAAAGGGGGTGAGATGAGTAGGAGTACTTCCCATCTTGGGGATGATTCCTGTGGATGGATGAGGGAAGCAAAAGTGACTCTCAAGTGCTCCGGCCTCAAGATGGAGAATATAAAAGTTACTGTGTGCATATGCCTGTGAAAATTCACCTTCTGCCAGTATGTCTCCTGTTCTGATTGATGGCTCTCCAAATCCTTCCCATCCACAAATGACCTCTTCAAGTTTCCTCATTCTGGAAGGTTCCTAGCTCCAAGAGGCAGCTGTAAGGAAGCTGAAGCTGAAACTGCACCCATCATGTGGACAAAACACTGTAGCATGTACACTTGACTATTTTCAGCACTTGGCACAGTCCTTGCCCATAGGAGGTCCTCAACAAGCAAGTCCTCAGTAAGGAGGTCTGTATTTAATAAACAATGAAATAATAAAGCAGCTCTAGCTCTGGATTCACATTGCTCAAATTGGCAGTCATTTAGTTGCTAAAATTTCCTCTTATATTCTGTAGCTTAAAAATGTTATGCCCAGATGCATAAAAATGATGCTCCTTGATTTACTCACTTGCCATGAGCATCTGAGCCATTAGTTCCCAATGACCTGGCAGGCCTTGATTTATTGTTCATTTGATTTAATTTACTGAAGGTGACCTTACTCTGTTTTTCTGCCAGAATTCTGGCTGGATCATGGTTGGTGGTGGTCCACAGGGAATAAATCACAGGCGATGGCTCTCGGTCATATTAAGACTGCCTCTTCAATATAACTTTGATGTGGTGAACACAGGCCTTGAGGCTGATAATGGCATTTTGTAGACAGGCTACAGTGACCTCTAGTTCTTAGAAATGTAGTTGGATTACCTGCAAGATAATAACATTTTCAGTTGTGGATAGAATGTGTCACTGTTTCTGGGAATTCTGGAAAAACCAACTTAAACAAACACCCATACCTTGATTTCCAAAGCTTTAGCACTTATCTGGGCTGAGGGGTTAGGTTAAGAAAAAAGGTTGGAACTATTAGACAGATTTCTACATCTTCAAGAAATATATGTAAATTAGTAACAACACAATCAACAAGTTTTGAGGATGAGACACTTAGACTGAGTTCCACCTTTTAGGCACTTGGATGACTAATTTACATTCTTCAGGATTTGCTAAAAAAGTTTATAACAAGTGTGGCTCCAGATTCTGGGTGGTAACCTGTGAGACCTTATGACTGCATATTAATGGAGACTCTGGAAAGATGTGTGAATTTTACAGTGATAAATTTTAATGGCTTCTGTATGTGTATCATTAACAAGTTTCTGGTGGTTACCCAAACTTGTCAACAACACCATTTTGCCAGTGCCGCTAGTGTCCTTTTTCACCTGAATGTGACCTTGAATTAAAACAAATAACTTTTGCTTATAGTCATTTTCTGCTGAACTAGAATAACTTTGAGATGGTGTTAAAACATGTTTTTCCTCTGCTCAAAACCTCCTTATTTAACTCCAGGTAAAAGCCTAAATCCTTTCCAGTAAAAAAGCATGCCCTTCCCCTGTAAGGATCCTTATCCCTCTTATCTCCTACCCTTTTACTCACTTGCCCCTCCCATAGCCACAGGAGTTCTATTATTCCTCAAACACACTTGCCATAGGGCCTTTGCACAAGCTTCTTCCTTGTTGGGAATACTCTCCTGCTGGCTAACAGACCACTTCTCCTTTAATTTAACCTTTTTCATGAAGCCCACTAGACCCACCATAGTTAAAATTCCAGCTGTTATTTTAGTTCCAACATATGCTTTAATTTAATCACTTATTTTGTTTATTGTGTATTATCTGTCTCCATCCATCTAAGCTTCCTGAGGAAAAGAATCATTGTCTTCTTTCTTCAGTGATGTGTCCCAAGTGCCTAAATCAGCTCCACCTATTAGAAGTTTCTGTGATGATGCAAATGCGTATGGTAGACACTAGTCACATATGCTAATAGAGCAATTAAAATGTGATTGGTGCACACGAACCCCCAATTTTAGTTTGATTTAATTTTAACTAATTGAAATTTAAATAGCCACATGTGGCTACTGGCTACTTATCATATTGGACAGTACAGATTTTGAAAGTTTATACAGTAAATGAATGAATGTCTAGCTCTTTAGATCAGTGTTTTTTTATTTTTTTTATTTTTAGGATTTTATTTATAAATAATCTCTATACCCAGTATGGGCCTTGAACCCCCCAAGATCAAGAGTTGCACGCTCCACTGAGCCAGCCAGGTGGCCCCTCTAGATCAGTGTTTCTTTCTTTCTTTTTTTTTTATTAACATATAATGTATTATTTGCCCCAGGGTACATGTCTGTGAATCATCAGGCTTACACATTTCAAAGCACTTACCATAGCACATACCCTCCCCGATGTCCATCACCCAGCCACCCTATCCCTACCCCCCCACCCCCCAGCAACCCTCTGTTTCGTGAGTTTAGAAGTCTCTTATGGTTTGTCTCCTTCCTGATCCCATCTTGTTTCATTTCCCTACCCCACCCCCTACGACCCCCTGCCCTGCCTCTCAAATTCTTCATATCAGAGAGATCATATGATAATTGTCTTTCTCTGATTGACTTATTTCGCTTAGCATAATACCCTTTAGTTCCATCCACTATGCAGCCATCAAGAGAAACGAAATCTTGCTATTTGCAACAACATGGATGGAACTAGATCAGTGTTTCTTAAACTTTAATACGTAAAGGATTCCTGAATTCCTGGGAATCTTATTAAAAATGCAGATTCTGATTTAGGAGATCTAAAGTAGGGACTGAGATTTTTTGTTTCTAACAAGATATCTCCTTACACTTTCAAGTTGCAAGACTTAGAGAACTAATACTGTCATGCTTCTAGTTTGTGTGTTTACTAAGATAAGCCAGGTGCTTCTTCATTTCCTGGACAAGAGACATTATTAAAAATTACCTTGAGACCGAAAATAACAGCCTACATATCCAAAAGACTACAAAAAGAGAACAATTTTTTCCCTTATCCATGATAAGAATATGATTTTCCTTGTCCCATTTCTCTCTAATTTGGTTAAATTCAGTTGTGGTTAATTTAGAACAATTTTTTTCCTTCAATTCCGGTCACTTTTATGCCAGTCTATAGCTGCCTAATGTGCGCACTTGACTTGCAATCTATTTTCCCAGGTCACTGAAGATGTGTGCTAGTTACTCTTTAGAAAGAATTCTCGAATTGTACTGGACTTTGCCATTCGGCATCCTTCTATTATTTGAGATAGCTGGCTAAGTCAAATTCTCACGGTAAAAAAAACCTCATCAATCTTTTCCATTGTTATAATCACATTGTTCATCTACAGAATAAACATCACCCAGTTATTCCCTGAGGGAGGAGTTTAAATCTTATTCATACACCTTACATTGCCACAAATCTGTGGTCGTTCTTCTTAATTATCATGGATTCTTTTCCAGGTGGATTTTTGTCAGAGCAGTAAATCTTGGTGCAGATCAATTTTAGGTGTTGTTAGTATTTAACAACAATTAAGGTACTGATGAATATATGTAATATCGCCTGATTTATCATTCCCTTATAGGCTCTTCACAACTCTATCAGAGGCACAATTTACAGTACGTGTCAGGAGAAAAAGGCTACGATCATCTTAAAAAGTCCGCTTTGCTTTTCTCAAAAGAGGATGAGGAAGAGGTGTGCATTTAAACTCTTCTAGCAGAAGCCCTAGGTTAGTCTTCGAGCCTTAGCTGCTGTGGCTGTGCCTGGCCTGGGCTTGCATGAATGATCAGGCGTCCCAGGGCTACTAACCGGCCCCCGACACATCCTCTGTGTTTTTGGCTTATTCTCTTCACTCTGCTTCAAATGCCCTCTACTCAATGCTTGCACCCTCCCGCCAAAAGGACCACCTAAATACAACCTTTTCAACACTCAAGGCTGACAACCACAATAATTGCAGTGGTGGGTAACCTTTGTTGACCAGAGCGCCTGGGTGGCTCAGTAGGTTAAGTGTCTGCCTTTAGGTCAGGTCACGAACTCAGCGTTCTGGGATCAAGACCTGCATCGGGTTCCCTGCTCAGCACAGCCTCTGCTTCTCCTGCCCCCCTCTACCCCTGCCCCGCTTGCGCTCTCTCCTCTCTCTCTAATAAATAAATAAATAAATAAATGAATAAATAAATAAAATCTTTAAAAAAGAAAAAAAAAAAAATTGACCACTTTCGTGTACCAGATGCTGTGCTAAGCACTTCACGAATGTTGTCTCGTTTGACCCTTACTGCAGTGCTCTGAGCCAGGAGTTACTATCTTCTGCACCAAGATGAAGAAACAGCAATTTAAAGAAGCCAAGTAACTTCCCCGAATTTACATGGTTGATGAGTGGGGGAGCCTGGATTTGAGCCCGAGCTGTCTGATTCTAAAATCCTTCTCCCCATCTCTTAACGCCGCTATACTGCCCAGACTTCTACTTCTCCCTGAGAGTTTTTTCCTTTCTCTTGATTGCTTTGAGGCAAATGACATTGGTGTCATTCATTAACTGGGGCCTGGGAATCCTAACTCATGACTCTCCCCCAGCTGTCTCTCAGCATTTTGTATGCACTAGTGCCATTCCTCTCATGTTATACGTTTATGTGGTGGTTCTCTCTGCTCAGCTATCCTGAATGTAGTTTATCTTTGTATCCCCAGTATTTTCATGAATTGCAGAAAGTTATCTTGAGTTTCCCTAGTTTCTATATCGTAAATTTTCCATAATAATGGCAGAACTTATAGCCATGTGCTGACTTCATAATCATGTAGAGGGGAATATTCGCTCCAGGTACCATATTTAAATATAATAATCCAACTGGGTAGGCGCAACTGAAGCAAAAACCTTTTATGGCCCAACTTCAGTGCTTTGAAGATGAGTCTGGGGACTCTGCTGAGAGCTTTTAGGGTCCTTGTAGTTTAAAACAATGGTCAGACTGGTGATGTGCTGGTAAATAAATTCTTTCTCTCCAGGAAAGGAATGTGTGTGTGTGTGTGTGTGCGCGCTCGTGTATGTGTTTATTGTCAGTTTTACGCATAAAAAATGTCTAGCCCATAATTTATAAATAATAATATAATCACTACTCTTTATTGCAAATTGCAGATAGCCCATCAATTCTCATACAAAACTTCTGTTGATTTTGTCAGACTCTTATATCCACAGCCAGTCTGTGTTTGCAATTGATGGGCAAGTGCCATTCTGTCATAAATACTGTATAATAGTTTTAAATACTGGAAGAATATGTCATTAATTTTGTTTATTCCACTCAGCATATAACCGCTACAGATGTGGCCCACTTTGAATTTAATCTGCACGTTCTTTATCACTCTCAAATCGACAAAAGAATATCCAGCTGTGATTTGTGGCATTTGCCTGTTTGGCTGATATCAAACTACCAGTGTGACTTTACCGAAAGTGAATTGGGAGGAGATGCCCAGCAGCGCTGCATTAGCCAGCATCTCCACCATACAGATATGACAGATGCCGATGACCTTAAGAGTACAGATGATAGTAAAATAATTAGGAAGGGATGAGCTTTGTGTATTTATTACCTTTAAAAATATTTTTATTTAGGGGCACTGACTGGCTCAGTGGGTGGAGTGCGTGACTCCTGATTTCAGGGTTGTGAGTTTGAGCCCCACGTTGGGTACAGAGATTACTTAAAAATAAAATCTTAAAAAATAGAAATTTATTTAATTGTAAGTTTTATATTATAAGTTACGTACTTCCATAATCTAATGTTTAATCGTGGCTGTATTTAACAACTAGCTTGCAAAATTCCTGAAGTCAAACAATAGGCTCCTATAAGCCTAGAGGTAGCTTTAGCATGCCACTGGATCAGTCTGTTGCCTGGGGAGACCCTGGGCCCTGAGGCCTCCATTCAGCCCATCCCAAAGATGTCACCAGAGGTTCTTGGTCTTGTCATGAGAAAGAATTAAAGGGGAGACACAATACAGCAGATGAGCAGACAAGCAGAAAAGTTTATTAAAGCAGAAGTACACTCTTGAGAGAGAGTGAGAGAGAGACTGAGCAAGAGAGCTGTGTACACTGGAGTTTGGGTTTGTATCTTTTATTGACAGTTGTTGACAAGGGGATGGAATATTCATTACTTGGGGTGGGGATTTCTTGGAAGCCAGGCTTTGTGCTTTTTCTCCTTTATTTGGCCAGGGGGTTCCAGCCTACTTCATCTGCCATCTTGAGCCTGTCTGGTTTGATCCCGTATCTTGGGGTTTTGTTTTGGAGTGCTGCCAGGACAGGCCTCTGACTTTATTTGGCCGTGACTTCCTCTTTTGCTGGTATCCTGTTACAAGACTAACTCGCTGCAACTAACGAGTCCAACTCAAAAGTGGTGTTTGGTTATCAGACGTGGCTAGGGAGAGGATAAGGCTTGAATTCCAGCCCTGCCTTTTACTTTCAGTGTATAGAGTAAATTACTTACTGTTTGTTATAGCACATTGTAAGTTATAAACTATTTCATAAGTCTTAAAATTTCCTAGATCGGTATAATGCGAAGTGAAATAAGTCAGCCAGAGAAAGACAAATGTCATATGATCTCACTCATATGTGGAATTTAAGAAACAAAACAAACAGAGGAAAAAAAGGAGACAAATGGAAAAAAGTCCAAACACAGACTCTTAAATACAAAGAACAGACTGGTGGCTCCCAGAGGGGAGCTGCGTTGGGGGATGGGTGGAATAGGTGAAGGGGATTAAGAGTTCACTTATCATGATGAGCACAGAGCAATGTATAGAACTGTAGAATCTTAATATTGTACATTGGACCTAATATAACACTGTATGTTAATTATACTTCAATTAAAAAAAAAAGATTTCCCAGACCAGGCCAGAGTGATGAAAATAAAATACAGCCAACACTGTTGGGTCCCCTCTTTAAGCCAGGCCCTGTGCTAAGAACTTCACATGCATTATCTTGCCTGGACTTCTTAGGAAATAAATATTACCCCTGCTCTCATTCTAAAGAAGGGAAAACCAGGGCTTAGCAAGAATCACTGGGGCCCTGGGCAGTACTGGTGATGGGACTCATAGCCATGCCCTGGAAATACTCATGACTTCTGCTGAGGAAAGAAGAGATGAGAGGAAGAGTACAAAGCAGGCTCTTTTAAAATCATCTTTCTCTTTTTTCCTCCTCCTCCGTTCTTCTTCTTGATGTGGGTATGGTGGTAGTGGGTATGGTGGTGGAACAATGTCCCTTTCTTCCCTCCAAGTGTAAAATCATGCCATGCTTGATGCAGAACAACAGAAAATTTACAGAAGTATAGAGGTAAAAATAAAAATGACTTCTGATTTTATCACCCAGAGGTAACCAAGATTTTAAATTTCAGGAGTAAGTATCAATAAAATTTTGTTTCGTAACATACAAAATGTAAATACTAGGGGTGCTTGGGTGGCTCAGTCGGTTAAGCGTCTGACTCTTGGTTTCCACTGAGGTCATGATCTTAGGGGTCATGAGATGGAACCCATGTGAGGCTTCGTGCTCAGCAGGAAGTCTGCTTAAAGATTCTCTCCCTCTGCCCCTCCCCTGACTCTCTCTCTCTGAAATAAATTAATCTTTTAAAAGCATAAATAATATATAATACAGTAAATATCAACATATACTTTTATTTATTGAACAGTTACTTAACTTTCTATTGTTGCTTTCTGAGTTTGGAAAGAATAATCCTTTTCAGAGCTGCAGTCTTTGACTATTTGGAAAATAGAACTTAGGGGCTGTCAGTACAGAAACAGAAGCTGCATATACTCACCATATCTTTTCCTATTTATTGTAATCTTTTCCCACTGAAGAAAGCCTCCAGATATATTAGCTAGCAGCAGATGAGTAGTTTGAGCTTAACTTCTGTTTCTTACTTTTTTCCATCTCCTGGTAGACAGACAGAAAGTAGGAGAGTCAACATTTGGACGATCCATATATTCACTCTGTATTTCATAGATAATTTCATGTTTGATCTAATATTGAGAATACTTGCTCTTATTTCCACGCGTGATCTGTAAATCTGAATTCTTCTGAATTTTGTTTGTTAGTGCCTTGTTGACAAGGAAGAAAGGAAAGATTTCCATGTCAGAAGTGCTTATCTGTTCAAAAGGGAAAACCAAACCAAAATTCATAGCAGGGTTCAGGCTAGATTTTCACACATCTAATACGGTGAAGACATTGCCCATGAAGAAAAAATCATATGGAGTAACATTTGGTCACTGACCTAACTAAGGGTACTTCTGGGGCCTTTAATCTACTGTGGCAACAATCATATTTGACCACAGTCAGTGAAACGTTTCCCCTTTTACATTCAGTTATGTGACCAGTGAAATCATTTAATAAGCTTGGTCCTGGAGCTCATGATATATAGGTCCTATGTGGTTTGGCCTAATAAATCCTTATCCCTGTCTTGATCTTCAGATGTCTAACAGGTCCTATTTTGTGAGAGAAATGTTTTTAGATTTTACACGGAGGAGTATGTTGGTTATTTTCTTGTCTAAGGTGACCAAGCTCTGTAGAGTTGGAAAAATAATGTTTGATTAGGAAATCGAGGGTAGAGAGAAGGTGAAGAAGGGGTATTTTGTATTGACCATTGCTAAATATAGACAAGGTGATGCTTAAAACGTAATGTTTATAGCTTTTATGAACATTGTCTTGAAAAAAAAAAATAGCATACAGGATGGTTAGGGTTCAAAGAAGAAAAGCTGTCTTTTTGCACGTTAATCCAAGTTACTCTATAAAGATTGCTTTCTGAGAAACTGTAGTGGTTGTTAACAGGAACAATGGTCTAGTGTATTTTTTTTATAGCATTTTGTTAATAGCAATGATCACATTTTGTTTTAAAGATAAATTTTTAAAACCATAAAATTTGTTCTCTTTTGAAATGTTTTGATAATTTGATTTAAATTATGGTTTTGTTACAGTATATATTCAGTCAGCATTGCTAGAATATTCCAGCATTATGTTTAGTGATAACAAGCTTCTTGATGATCTGTTTTTCTTTCTTTATCCATACTTTGTTCCACATATGTAACCAAAAACTCATAATTATATAGACTTTTTTTTCCTTAAAAAGAAAAAGAAAAGCCAGACAGAAGCTCTTCCTGCCAGAAATAAAACTCAGCCTTACCAGAGAATTTAAAGCTTAGTAGAAGTCTTAGCTGGGCCTCTTTAGAGACCTTAGTGTATCCGTTTTCTACTGTTGAGTGGAAGAAAGTATTTAGAGTTTGCTTGTCTATTGTTTGATTAGGTTTTCTTTTAGGGAGAGCAGGCTTGAACTTCATATAAAAAAGGCTTAGGATTATATCTATTTTTGTAAAAGTGAGTGCTTCAGAGTTTAGTCTTTCTCCTTCCTTTTTCCTCCTCAGAAACAGATTTATAAGACTGACTCTGTGTAGGTCATGTGCAAAGACACTTCGATGACAAGGATAAAACCCTCGTGTGCTGCAGTATCTCTTATATTCTGTTTGCATCATAAATTTTGTTTTTAAAATATATGTCATATTATCCCATTCCCCCCCCCCCCAATTTATGATCGGCTTTTATAAGACTGTCCAAGATGAAAATCCTATGAATAAATGAAGATGTTATCTTAGACGTTCCTTTTACTCTGGTGCCTGGGGACTAGGCAGCCGGGCTTGAATAGAACGAAATGACAGCTTTTCTTAGAGAGTTCTGAATAGGAATGTGAGAGACGTTCCTGGCAGCCAGCTCCTGGACAATGTTTAAAGCTATAGAGAAAAGAATCTCCTTTTGCACCAGGGCACCAATGTATAAAGAGAGTTAAATGTGCTGCATGACATCATACTATCCAGAATATGAGTGTGAAAGGACACACAAGACACTAAATTTTTGGAATCTCATTAGATCCTGCTAAAACAGCAGTTTCTGTTCCCACACATGGTCATCTATTAGACTTCCTAGTCAATATGTTGAGGAGACTCAAAATATACTTATTGATTGGTCTTACTTTCAAAATGCACTATTGGCTCGCTCATTCTTTCCTCCCTCCCACCTTCCGCATGCCCCTACCACACACAGAACAGTACCTTGTAACGTTCAAAGGAATAAAAAAAAAAAAAAAGAAAAACAAGACTGAACCATTTAAAACTATTTAAAGATAGTTTTAAATCCAACTAATAAAAGTTCTTTATAACCAATCTCAACTACTCTTGAACCACTCTCCAGTCTATGACATATTGCATACTCTAGACAAACAATACACATAGAGCTAATTATGGGGTAGATGTGGGTGCATTACAGATTATAGATCAGATGTTTTATAGATTAAAAAATAAGTGCATAGATCTCTTCCAAGGCAGCTTCCTCCTACGGAAGGCCAGGATGGCCTAATTTTTCTGCTAGGTAAAAACAGGAAAACCCAACTTCAAATCAGAAATTGTCATTTGATGTAATTGTTCATGCTTTATTTATTCCATTACAATGAGGATGACTGCCGGTCTAATTTAGAACCGCCGTGCCACTCTGTCCAGTTTATTGTCCTTAAGTTAGTTTATCAGCTGTGCGATGGAGCTGAACCGTTGGTGTTTTACTGATGACAGACGCATCGAAAGAGAATGAGAGCCCCGGGGATGAGGGAAGTAGTTACAACAGAGGTGTCTGGGTGGACACGTATTTGTCCTGTGCACGAGACAGATATTCACCTCCTGCCCCACGCCAAAAAAAAGTATAAATAGGTGATTAAACGAGGCATGCCGTGATGTAGAATTTATTTTCAGTGTTGCCAATATGGTTTAGTAGCAAAAGGAAGAATAGTACAAAGATTATTTTACCTTATCTCAGTGGCCTTAAAAATCTTTGATTTGGGGGGGGACCTGGGTGGATCAATCGGTTAAGTGTCTGCCTTTGGCTCAGGTCATGATCTCAGGGTCCTGGAATGGAGCCCCTTCTCCCTCTCCCTCTGTCTTCTCCCCTCTGTTCATACTCTGTCTCTCTCTCAAATAAATAAATAAAATCTTTATTAAAAAAAAATCTTTGCGGGGCGCCTGGGTGGCTCAGTGGGTTAAAGCCTCTGCCTTCGGCTCAGGTCATGATCTCAGGGTCCTGGGATTGAGCCCAGCATTGGGCTCTCTGCTCAGCAGGGTGCCTGCTTCCCCCTCTCTCTCTGCCTGCCTCTCTGCCTACTTGTGATCTCTCTCTCTCTGTCAAATAAATAAATAAAATCTTTTAAAAAAAAATCTTTGCTTTGGATTCTTGTTGCTGGAATGATATATCGTGTTGCTGGACTGTTCCTTATGGATATCTGACTGACCGACAGTCTCGTGGGCCCGAGGGAGGTTTGTTTCACAGTTAAATCTCCTTCATCTTTAAACTTAGGAAAATCAGAATTAAATTAGCTATTTGGAGATATGAAAAATTGGACATTTACTTTTCCTTCAAACTAATGTAAGTGGTAAATGTATATGGTGTGTAAATTCCTTAACAACAAGTTAATTTGCCATTTGCTCACAAAAAAGGTTCTAGAATTTCCCTTCATCTTTTCTAAATTGGAAACAAAACAAAATCCAACGCTTTATTTTTTCATGATCGATTACATATGTCATAGAGCTGTATTGATGATGGCCTCTTCTGGAGTCAGAGAAATATGTATTAGAATACTTTGTCCATCACTGACTAGCTGGTTGACTATTGGAAAACTACTTACTCTTTCTCAACCTCAGTTTCATAGTCTATAACAGGAAAATGATAAAGGTACTTACCTGAAGGATTGTTACAAAGGTGAAATTGGATAATGCATATATACTGCCTGCCACATAGTAAGTGTTCAATAAATAATTATTGTTATTTTTAGGCTCTTCTTTGAGCTCAAGTCCTATTGCTGAATTTCAGTAGGGCTGTTGCTGTTTGCTCTCCATGCCCACTTTCTTTTTTCCTTTTTGGTCAGCTGCCCAAATTTGAGATGTTCTTTGTTACCATCCCTTCCGGTATTTTGTGGCAATTCTTTCCTTGTTCATCCATTTCAGCATGAGGCAGGCATTCCCCATACTGAAAGTATCAGCTGATTATTTATTGTGGTTCTGAGAGATATTATAGGCTAAATCAATGCCTTTATTGAAAAAGATAATGTTCTTCCATTACAAAATTCTTCACAATGTTATTTCAGCAACTCATTCGTTCATTCATTCATTCGTTCGTTTATTTCCTAAGCATCTGGGGAGTGCATTAAATACCAAAATGACAAAATTGAATGAATCCTGGACCCTGTCTTGAGGGAGTCTAATGTGAGCTCAGATATGTCCTTAGTCATGGCTGATAGGAGTACAAGTTGTCTGAATCATACACCTGATTCGTACAAAGGGAACAAACAAAACTGCCCTGGGAAATACAGCCTAAGTTTTTCAAAGTTTGTGTTGCCAGCTTTCATCATTCTTGAATGTATCTAGAAGTTCCCTTAACAATCTCCATAACTGTTTTTATCATCCCATCTTCTAATTAAACTTGTTTCCCTTCAACGGACGTTCAGAATAATTAAGGCGCACACGCACATTATTATTTTCAGTGTTCTCATTACTTGTATTGCAGTAGGATTGTTTTTGTAATATTTTGCCCTTGCACGTGTACAGGTCAGCTTTTGTGGGAAAACCCGGCGTCTCCATCCTTGTAAATTGCTTCTGTATTCCTGTCAGTGTACGAGCTTGCAGAACAGACCGTGTTTATAAATTGCTTGGGTTCCTCCTATGAATTTGCCTTTCGTTTGTGCACACACAGATAATTCACACATAGAGTACTCCTCTGAGGAGCCAAGTTATACTCTGTGGTTGCTATGAAAAGCCAGGTGCTCATTTTGTTAGTGATGGAACCCCGCGACTGAGGGTTCTTGCGACCCCAGGTGCTGTTAAGTCCGATTTCTCACAGAAAGAAATGCTGAACAGGCACAAAGTCTGGTTTCCACCTACCTGGATAGTTTCAGGCTCTTATCCATAAATGGCCCATTATCAGTAAGTAACTTTGAGGAAATCAGGCAACATAAATGTACTTTTGTTTAAACAAATAGCTCCTAAATGGTGAGTTCCCAAATCGCCTGTGTCTTTCCAACAATGCTTATGCCGAAATGAGCATTTCTTTGTGCTATTCTGTTTCTTTGTTCTACTCGCTCACTTCACTGTTTTGGCAATTTGGTATTTATTTTTGTTGTTTTCCTTGTTTTCTACCCTAGGGATAAACTCTTTATTATTATTATTTTTTAAATCTATGTTCCATTAATCACCAGATTCCCATTAAAATCATTCATCATCTTCCCTTTTCCTCCACTTCTCATCCCTCTGGCTTTATTCCACGCACCTGCTTCTTAAATGGTGGTTAATATGATAAGAGGCCTTGCCTAGGAAATCAGGAGGCTTATCAGCTTTCAGAGAATTTCTTAAATGTATTTATGCCCTTTTTATGAGAGCATGTCTTCTTTGGACCTGCTTCCTTCTGTTTGGAAGAGGCCTGGCACATGGCAGATGTTCATAGGGGCCTGGGAGAATGGACGAGTGGAGGAGAAATCTCAGAATGGTTATTTTGATGGCTTTGAACGGCTTAGTGAATAGTCTTCAACACTTACTAGATTGACCAAATTTTTTAAAAAAAGAAAAAAAAAGTCCCTTTGAAGATATGTATCATTCCTCGGTGCTTTGACTAATGCTAGTCCTCCGGAAAGTTCTGGCTTCTTTTCCTGCTTTTCATTCCACTTGACACTCAAGCAAACATTTGTCAATAGTCTCTATGCTCCATATTTAAAGCCAGGGACCCCAAAGTCACCATCTTAAAATAGAATACAAAGGGAAGAGGGGTGGGATTAGACCATATCGTTTATGCCCTTTCCTTGCTTCCTTATTCTAACAGCCAGGAGTAGAACTATTGCATTGTGTTCAGCTGAAAGCACAAAATTGCTAATCTGAGTCAAGTTCCAGAGTGCTGGTTTGCTTTAAAGCAAACAAACAGAAAGCCATAGTGACATTCCTGACGGCATGCCTCCAAGTTCTTAATGTAATTACTTCCTGGTTCCTGAGATGTGATTAATTAGATAAAAAGAGATCAAGTGGAATCCAAAGGAGAAAAGAGATTTTTTTTTGCACGGGGGTGACTCTGGGCTTCAGAGCCATGAGAAGAAGTCTTGGATGTCTCGATCCAGGAACACAGACATCTTTAGCAGCCCACCATCATGGTTGGAAAACCTCCGGAACTCAAGAACCTCTGAAAGTTACATGGAAAAAGCTGAGTGGAAGGATAAAAAAAAGGAATTTTTTTTTTTTTTTTTGCCCCTGGAGTCTGCAGGATGTTTTCTTAATTTATTTCCAGCCTCGTCTTTCTCGACCTGGGGTTGTCTGCTTTAACGGACATCAAAGCCATTTTATTGAAATATTTGTAGATCCTCGATCAAGCACTTAGTCTGACATACTTTTTCCGTTTTTACTGCTAAATTAAGTTCCACTCTGACAGCCGGCCATCAAGTCAGGCCCCGTTTCGTCTGGGAGCTCCTTTGATTTAGAAGAAGCACCTTATCTGGCAACCTCATCCTTTGTACCTCCTTTTTACAAATATCCTTTACAAGCTTCGAAATGAGGGAAAAGAGGATCACTTAAAATTCCCCATAATTTTTTTTTTTTTTTAAGCTGGCAGAGTTGTGAAGTTGTGAAAGCCTGGGACGACAGATTAATGTAACTCTTGAGCCTCTGGGCTGCGGAAAATATTATCTCTACGTACATTTTTTATTTCACTAACCCCCGACCTCCCCACAACGTATCTTATCCTCTCCTGGGTGGCAAGGAGTAAATAGTGATGTTTGCCAGAAACAAAGGATACAAGAGAAGGGAAATAAGTGAATATCAGTAAATTTTCTAGTCATAATTAAAGAATCATGGAATCTCATTGCTGGAATGGACCTTAAAGATTAGACACAGGGTTTTCAGCCTTTGGTCCCCTTGGAAGGAGAGAACACAAATCCCCATAGCAGGAATGCTCGGTGTTGGTTGGGGTGTGGATGTAGCCATGCAGCTTGAGTGAGTCAGGATCTGGAAGCTCGTGCTGGGCATGGGTATTATGTTGGGGGAAAAAAATTCACCCCTTGAGACATGGCCCTTTGCATCTGCCCTCCTTGCCTCCTTTCCTGAACCTGCTCGAATCATTGCTTTAGAGCAACCTTCTCATTTACAGATAAGAAAATGGAGTTAGTTGCATAGAGAGATCAATGGGCTTGAATAAAGATCATTAGACCTTAAGAAATACTTTGCCCCTTTGTTTTCTTGGGCATTTCCTGTCTCAGAAAGAAAACCATGACAGAAATCAGGCTGAGATTGCTGTTGGGACAAGAACTGTGTTGAACAGTAGGCATCTTGTTCTCCAATGAAAAATTATTTGTGTTCTCTTCCTATTGTGAATTAGTGGTAACAGTTAGCCTTGCCATCTTTGGAAAGGCCCGCTGTTAGCAACTGCCCACCTTCTTCTCTGTTATCATACTTATTCCTCGCCTTCCTTTTTGTTTTATCGCTCTGAGTTTCTTTTGTTGCCATGCTCAACTCAGTCACATATTTGTGAAACCACTTTTTTTTTTTAAAGGATTATTCCTGGATATCTGCTACAGAATCAAAGCAACACGTTTGTATTTTTGACTTAAAAAGTGAAAAGCCTGCAAATGGAATGCAGCGACAAATTTTTATAATCATAAAGCCATATTTCAGAAGCACTCGAGGAGACTGCTGTTTGAAAGAACCACGCGATGAGTCTTATGGTAAAACGAATCATTAGTACCACATTTGTTTGGACCCCAGCTGTTCCCAAAGCAATTCTAAGGGGACCGTGGATCACAGGGCAGATCTGAAAGTGGGTCCAGGAGGGCACACCTTCTAATTCCAGAAATAATAAGAAGGTAGGAGAAACAAAGCAGAGAGCTCCCATTTCTTTGCTCTCTAAACCTTGAAAGACTTCTGGAAAAAAAAATATCAAATTTTTCATCCTAAATTTAAAGAAATGCAAAGAACATCATTTTTGACATATTGTAAAAATTAAATGGTTAAATCATTTTTTAAGTACATTCATTTAGAATCTCAATGCTATAACAATTGGATTTTTGACATTGTCTTTTACAAGTTTATAAACAAGTTCTTTACTGGTTGAATGTCATATACCTTTCCCTCTTCTTTTTTAATTCATATTTTCATTTGCTTACCTCACAGAATGTTATCAATGTACAATGCTTAAAAGTTTTTCTTGATCATCTCATAGTACCAAAACCTTAAAAAAAAAAATTCCTGAATCCATCATCTTCTAAGTTCCGAAGTTACATCTGAATTATTACTATTATGATTGGCACAGATCAAAACCACAAATATATAAAAACATTGAGTATTATTAAATATAATAAGTAAACTTATTCAGTCTTTATTAGTAAGATGGACAAGGTTGCTTTCTTCAAAATAGTTTTTGTATCATTTATTTTAGGAATGAGACAGGGTTTAGTACAATTTCAGTTTTTCATTTTTTTTAGATGTAAACATTGAGAATTTTTTCTCACATAATAAGCAGATGAGATTGGAGAGATTTTTATGTTATCGAATTTTCTAAACTCCTCATTTTTATGCCAAAACATCACATAATAATTTCCCATCACCATCAAGTTACTTTTTGTGATTCACCCTTTGACAACTTAATTAGTTCTCCTTAATTTTGTTGTGAGGAAAAAACTGACTTGCAAAAGAATTTGCTAATCAGATGCATGAGATATTCACTTTGTTTCTGGGAAGTATACAAAAGGCTGCCCAAAGCTTCTCAAGTGCCCATGAATTGTACTTGTCGCTTTTTCTCTTAGAGGCACCATGTTGAACCGATATGCTTAGAGTTGGGAAACTAGAAATAGTCCAAAGTTCAGTACAACTCTGCAGATTTTTTGTTTCTTTTGGACAAAATGCTTTATCTTATCACATGCTTTAAATATATTTCACCAAAACCTTGGAGCTGCAGGTTTAGCTCAAGTTTATGGAAAATGTCTACAATATAACATACTTTGGAAGACTTATTTGCTGAATCGTCTAGGTCAGTTTTATTTTCTGCTTGGTTGATATTTTTGCATTCAGATAAACTTTCTCATGGGTCTCCGAATGACTTATCCTTTCAATTTTGGATTCTCAGTCTACAATGGACTGCTAGATGTGGTAAAAGAGTTGCAATAGTCTGCCCCTGGGAGAAATAAGGCACCTCCATTGTTGGTATTTCTTATCGATTCCCTTTTTTGCTTTGCTCTCATGGGACTTTTCCTCAGGAGCTGTATATTCATTGACAATGGCTTGCAAATGAAAAGGCAGAGTCTTTAAATAGAAATTGTCATCCCCATGACTCCTTGACTTACAAGTGCATTCTCAGACAGATCAATTTTAGGAAAGAAGTTGAGCATCTGGAAATTGATTTTCTTAAAAATATCTGATTTTGTGAACTTTGGTTGGAAGACCACTATTACAAAATCTGTAAAAATAGAAGAATGAAGATACATATTAGCCTAAGGACATTGGGTATACTGATGATCATTTTAACCCCCTTCATTTGTTCTGAGGAATTCAGTAATTGATGCTTGTATTTGTGATCTGGATTCATCAACAACAGTTTAATTATGAGGACAAATTTCTGCCTAAGAAGGCATTTTAGATTAATTTCCATGCAACATGAGGAAGCTAAAAATAAAAGGTAAACTCTTTGATACTGAAAGTTGTAAATCCTTGAAATTCATGTCTTTTGCACCTGGTTCTTATGATGAAATAGTCTATGCATTGTCACAAATAGAAACCTCTTCAGGATCAATTTTCTAGGATTCTATAACCACATTTGTAAAGAATTTAGAAAAATTTCTAAGCTCATACAAGAAACCTCCTATAATCTAAATCTAAGGACTGATAAATAAGCCAATGCAATTACTTCAAGGTTTCTACCTCATGGACAGGAAGGAAGCATTAGAAGGTCACCTCAAGAAAACAGAAAATTTTCGTATTAGAGAATGTGAGTCAAAATTATTTTATCTTTCCAATAATGTGTCATGTCATGACTCCTATATATACTGAGAATTCAATGAAATTATATAGATTATATTTTTATGCTTTTACTTTCTGTAAAACAGAACTGTCCACTTTCTGTATCATCTCCTCCTCCCTACGTAATTCTGCTACAATGAGAAATATTCAAGTGCATCTTGGAACCAAATAACTTATTTTGTATGCAGTTAAACTGGGGATATAAGAAATATCAGAAAGAACTTCAGCTATGCCTCTTACATGATTAGCTGACTGAGTACTGACAGTCCTGAAGTTAAGCTTGTGGCCTTAGGTACAGTACTGCGCAGATATTTGCAGTATCTTCCTTGGTTATTTGACAGAGCAGAATGTCAAGCTTAACTCCCCTTGGTTGTCTCGTCCAGACTGACCAAGCAGCAGGTAAACCCAGATGCTAAGTGGCTATACATGATACTTAACCTCCCTAAACTTTAGTTTATTCATCTGAAAAATGGGATGATCTTAGTACTTACTGCATAGGTTTGCTGAATGAAATATAAATGCTTGAATGCCTGTAAAGGACTTTGTAAGAGCTTAATAATATTAGCCATTATGATTGTTAATTTACCTGAAATAATAGCCTGACTGAAAAATATGAACTAATATTGAATGATTTGGATGAAATGTTTTCAGTTCAATGCAAGTTTAAGATCACCCCATCAATAAATTCAAATGTTTGTTTATCATTTACTCTTTTTTGTCATCATATGTAGAAATGCATTATCATTGTCTTAGTTTGTTTGGGCCAGTGTAACAAAAATACCACAGACTGGGGGAGCTTAACAGAAATTTATTTTTCACAGTTCTGGAGGCTTGGAAATCCAAGATCAAGACATTGGCACATCTTTTAAAAAACCAGATTTTACATATGATAGTGGAGGAAAGTACTTTAGCATTACAGAGGGAAAAAAGTACAAAAATAGAACTAAAGATGACTGAAAACACCTAAAAGAGCCAAAGCACATGCCATTATAGTCTTCTGACACTGAGTGAAGGCTATGGCTGCCTCCTTGTCCTTTTTTTTTTTTTTTTTTAAAGATTTCTTCATTTGTTTGAGGGGAGAGGGGCAGAAGGAGAGGGAGAGAGAATCTCAAACAGACATCACGCCCACCATGGAGTCCGACGCGGAGCTCAATCTCAGGACTCTGAGATCATGACCTGGGCTGAAACCAAGAGTCGGACACACAACTGATTGTGCCACCCATATGCCCCTGACTGCTCATTCTTCAAAAGGACCCAATAAAATAGTAAATGCTGTCATTGAATGAAACCGATGAGGAAAGAAATGCACTCATTGTGCAGTATTTGTTGGGAATTTCAAGAGTAATAAAGCTGAGTTTAGAATAAGACTATGTGGAATGCTGAGTGGTTGTATCAGATTGTGGAATTCATTTACTGAGGAGGTTAGCTGCCAGTTTTCTGCAAGAAAAAAGTCCAAATTAGTTCGATTATTTTAATAATCATTATTTAACATGTGCTAAATGCCCACAGTTCACATGATATCAGAATGTACCATGGAAGAAACTGAACTTGCTATTGGATTTAATTAATCTCTCAAGTTAATTGCCAATATGGGCCACATTTCTTACATGAGTAAAATTGGAGTGTGAGAAAAGATAATGTCCCTCCCTCGTTAAGCTGTCTATGGTAGATTTACAGGGCGACCGTGAGGCCCATTCAAGCTTAGTTTTGATAGCTTTTATTACTGACAGCGTAGAGTAAGTGGTGATCCATCCTTTCATTACAAGACTCAACCCAAAAGCTATGGCACAAACACAACCACCTCTAGTCGGGAGGTTTCAAATAGCTGTTTGTAGTTTGATACTCAGCTTGTCCTATTTTTTTTTCTGCTAGCCCCAGACTTCTTTTGTTCTTCCAAAGTGTGGAGCATTGCCGTGTAGGGCACTGCCTGACACCTGCCAAGAAGGGCAGCCCTTGTAACTGCAGCCTTCCCCAGAGTAGGATTCAGCTAGTCACTTCTGTCAATGAGATGAGATTGTAGATCTTAGGAACTTCCCTTCACACAGTTATGTAACTGGCATGTGACTCCCACCACCAGCTTGCGCTTGTCAAGCACTGTGGACAGGGACTTTTATAATGGCTGGGATATTGTTGATAACCTGCAAAAACTGGAAGACTATGTGTGTCCTGTCTTTTCATCAGTGTCTGCTCCTTTCATCAGTGTCTGCTCCTGCTCCTGTGGGTTCCCTAGAAACAGAGCTTGAGATGCGGATTGCTGTGCAGGGAGTTTATTAAGGTAGGGCTTTTGGGGAAAACCAGGAAGGGAAGGGAGGGAGGGAATTAGGATAGGGTAAGGGAAGAAGCTACCAAGGGTGTGGTTTCCAGTGAAATTAGCCCGATCACATGGGGAGCTCTGGAGCATGAATCATACCAGAGTCAGTCCCACCTTGAGGCTAGGGAGCAGGCTTTTGTAACTCCCCTTTGTATCAGTCAGTCATTAACTATGGGCCCTGGGTGGAGGATAAGTATGGTGGTGTATCTCCTAGGCATCTCTGGGTAAGAGGACTCTAATCACTCAAGGGCAGTCCATTAGAGAAGACTGGTGGAAGCACCTGCAAGGAGGAATGGGCTGCTGAACTGGGGTCTGGGTGGGATGTCACAACCCCTGCCACGTGTAGAGAACACATTCTATAGTGGCATAGGTCATTTCCATGCACAAGAGAATGCAAGTTCCCTTCAAGCTTCAAAATTCTGTGGCAGAGTCAGAATGCATTGTAACTATGGATTATTAATTTCGTGCCCTGCTTCAGTTTTTAATAAGAGACCAAGAACTGATAGGATGAAAATTAAATAGTACTTTTTTTAGCTTTATGGAAAATGAAGTAGTTATCAAATAGACCTTCACCTGAGAAAAAGAATATGATACTTCTTAACCCCACTGAACCTAATTAATCTTTCACCCCTCCACAGATTTTTTTAGTAAAATGTTGTTAATGCCTGTAAAAGTAATTAAAGAAGACAGATGAAAAACCGATTCTACTTTCATGCCAGGGAGGAAGTGAGGTATGCAAAGTGTCTGGGAGCTACAAAATACAGCCTCTTGTTACATCAAATGACAGGGCCTAAGTCTGTGATGTAAACACATTATTGCAAATGTCAGTGCTCAGAGAATTGTTTAGACAGACTGCAAAGATGATTACTTAAGACATAGCAAAAGCAATAAAATATAGAACAACAACCCTTCATTGGCTAAGTTATAATTCAAACTTGTTATCACTATGAATGAACCATTTCATATACAGGCTTAACTTTTCTTAGCCTGTTTCAATAAGACAGCAAGATAAAAGAAGCAACATTTGATATTAAAATATTAAGTACATTAATGTAAATTCATGAAACTTTTATATCTCAAATTGCAAAGGATGTATTCGAAGGTTCATATCTCCCCCCTCCCTCTCTTCTTTCCTATCAAAAATATCAATTGCTTACTATAATAAATCCAATTATGATACTTCCTACTGCGTGGGTTTCAGAATTTAGTCATATATATATTTGTATAACTAGATATTTTCTGGAGGGTGGAGTAAAGACACTTTATTCACTCTGTATTTCATGTATTTTTCACTAAAGCTTCAAGTCTGCTAAATTACTCCTGAAAGATTCAATCTAAAGAGAATTTTTGGTGTATAGTTTATTTAAAAGAGTGATGCATTTCTTTGAATAAAATTAGTTGTAAAAAGATACTAGGAATTTTTTTCTCCAATCTGTTCATGTTTCTTTAGTACCTTCTTTTGATTTTTCATGTAATTTTTTTTTTTTTTGAAAGGAAATCTTAGACACAGGAGTGGTAATGGCCCCTTATGTAAATCTAAAGTGTCAAGTGTCACCCCTAAAGTATTTATAACCTTGGGTTCATGAAAATTTTTAAAGTTCATGAAGAACTTTGTTGTTTAACATTTACTATGGTCATTGACAATGCTATATTCATGGTAGAATTTTTTAAATTTTATTTTATTTAAATTCAATTAATTAACATGTAGTATATCATTAGTTTCATAGGTAGAGTTCAGTGATTCATCAGTTGCATATAACACCCAGTGCTCATTACATTACTTGCCCTCCTTAATGCCCATCACCCAGTTACCTCATCCCCCTACCTACCTCCCCTCCAGCAACCCTCAGTTTGTTTCCTATAGTTAAGAGTCTCTTATGGTTTGTCTCCCTCTCTGATTTTGTTTTATTTTATTTTTCCCTCCCTTCCCCTATTATCCTCTCTTTTGTTTCTTAAATTCCACATATGAGTGAAATCGTATGATAATTGTCTTTCTCTGATTGACTTATTTTGCTTAGCACAATGCCCTCTAGTTTCATCCATGTTGTTGCACATGGTAAGATTTCACTTTTTGATGGCTGAGTAATATCCCATTTTAGATATATATCATGGTACAATTTTTATAAATTTTTATTTGTTTATTTATTTAAGTAGGCTCCATGCCCAACATGGGGCTTGAACTCACAACCCTGAGATCATGAGTTGCATTCTCTACCAACTGAGCCAGCCAGGTGCCCCTTCATGGTAGGATAATTTTTAAAGCATTGTGGTTTAGTTGATTGTTGAAGAGATAAAAGAAAAAAAATTCCCTGAAGTAGTGCTTGAAGTTGTCTTTTGATTTTCTTCTTTTGGTATGTTAAAACCATATTAAATTATTATTATTATTATTATTATTATTAAATCCATATTAAAAGAAGGTTCAAAACCAAAATTATACCATTAGCCCTCGCCTATTTGAGTAAAACTGTTTTACAAACTCTACCAATAGAATATTTACCAAGGCCTTTATTTTCAAATGTGACTTCAGACGGTTTTTACTTTAAAAAGTGTTATCGTAGGCAGAGTGGAAACTGCTCTTGCTGCAGCCTACTTATTTCGCCCACAAGCTGTCTCGTTCCATTGCCTTTCCTTGCTGGCTCTTCCCGTTTACACACTCTGATTCTAGACTTTGTATGGGTAGGTATGAACATGGCATAAGGAGAGGGACCATTCCCATTTCTCAGTCCTTTACTCAAAGGTAGACTTGCTAAGAATCAACACATGTTTGAACCAACCTCCCACAATATTAAAGGGTTAACTTGACCTTGTGTCCCAGGCCCCATCCCACGGTGCTCTAAACACGTTCTGTCCTTCATTCCTCACATCAGCTGTAGGTGACACAGACATTTTTACTGGATTTTAATCTGGGAAACTGAAATTCAGAGAAGTCAAGCTACTGCACCACACAGCCTTCTCTAAAAAGCTTCTTTTTGTGACTGAGGGACCAGTATTAACAAAAAGACATAAGTATAAACAAATACAGTTGTTAATTACATACTGATAGTCTATTTAAGAAATCATTGGTGTCAGTTATAGAATCTCCAGCCTTTTTTAAGATCAGGTGTTTATCATCATTACCTTCACTACCATCAGTCGTCTCCATCATCATCACCATCATTGTCACTGTCAGTCACCATTGTCACCTTCACCATTATCACCACATCACCATCACCATCCTCACCATCATCACTATCATCGCCGTCACTGTCATCATCACCATCATCACTACCACATCACTATCATTACCATTACCATCATCCCTTCACCATTATCACTGTCATCGCCATCACCATCATCATCACCAGCACTCACAATCTCCACCACCTCCTCCTTCTTCTCCTATCTACTTGACTATCTCTTATACGGCAACCTCAGATGTATGCTTTACCTTTAGCAAGTTTATTTTCTAATTCCCCTGAGTTTGATGAAAAATTTTTCTAATGTGGGCAAGTAGCCCATCTACACCTGATCACATGAAATAATGGAGAAATCATGAGCTTGGGAATTTGACATGTCTGAATTCCTAATTATAATCAAGTTGGATAACATAGCTGAGCTTCAGTTTCTTCATCTATCCATGGGCTAGATAATTCCTATCTTATAGTTTCTAGGGAGAATTAAATGAGATGGCATATATATCACTTAGCACTATGCTGAAAACATAGTAGCCACTTTGGAAAAGTTGATTTCTCTCCCCCACCTAAGTAACCCACATGTAGAGAGGAAATGACAGGAGGCTTAGATAATTACCAAATTAATTGTATGATAAAAAAGCTTATTGTATATTTAATAAATTACATTTTTCATTCACCTATGTTTGAAGTCATACTTATATGCATAATGTGCCTATGTCATTTAATTTTCATAGCAACTCTACCTTAGGCAGTAGGTAGCTCCTGATTTTCTGAATAGTAGGAATCAGATGCTCCTTTCAATCTACTGATCTATATGGATTTCATCAATGGATTTTTTTGCCTTTTGGGTAATGGAGAATCCAAATCCAACAAACAGGTTAGAGGAGGAGAGTATAGTGAGGTTAGGATATTAGTTGCTTTGGAGCTATTCCTATGGGGTCACATAAGGTGGCTGTGTCTCTCTACTGGAGGTGATGGCTGTTTTTTTTTTTTTTTAAACATATAATGTATTATTTGTTTCAGGGGTACAGGTCTGTGATTCATCAGTCTTACACAATTCACAGCACTCACCATAGCACATACCCTCCCCAATGTCCATCACCCAGCTACCCATCCCTCCCATCCCCCTCTCCTCCAGCAACCCTCAATTTGTCTCCTGAGATTGAGTCTCTTATGGTTTGTCTCCCTCACTGGTTTTGTTTTGTTTCATTTTTTCCCTCCTTTCCCCAATGATCCTTTGTCTTGTTTCTCAAAGTCCTCTTATCAGTGAAATCATATCATAATTGTCTTTCTCTGATTGACTTATTTCACTTAGCATAATAGCTTCTAGTTCCAACCATGTTGTTGCAAATGGCAAGATTTCTTTTTTTTGATGGCTACATAGTATTCCAGTGTGTGTGTGTGTGTGTATGTGTATCTCATCTTCTTTATCCAGTCATCTGTTGATGGACATCTAGGTTCTTTCCATAGTTTGGCTATTGTGGACATTGCTGCTATAAACATTCGGGTACACGTGCCCCTTCGGATCACTACATTTGTATCTTTAAGGGTAAATACCCAGTAGCGTGATGGCTGGGTCATAGAGTAGCTCTATTTTCAACTTTTTGAGGAACCCCCATACTGTTTTCCAGAGTGGCTACACCAGCTTGCATTCCTACCAACAGTGTAGGAGGGTTCCCCTTTCTCCGCATCCTCACCAACATCTGTCGTTTCCTGACTTGTTACTTTTAGCCATTCTGACTGGTGTGAGGTGGTATCTCACTGTGGTTTTGATTTGTATTTCCCTGATGCCGAGTGATGTTGAGCACTTTTTCATGTGTCTTTTGGCCATTGGGATGTCTTCTTTGCTGAAATGTCTGTTCGTGTCTTCTGCCCGTTTCTTGATTGGATTCTTTGTTCTTTGGGTATTGAGTTTGATAAGTTCTTTATAGATTTTGGATACTAGCTCTTTATCCGATATGTCATTTGCAAATATCTTCTCCCACTCTGTTGGTTGTCTTTTGGTTTCGTTGACTGTTTCCTTTACTGTGCAAAAGCTTTTGATCTTGATGAAGTCCCAATAGTTCACTTTTGCCCTTGCTTCCCTTGCCTTTGGTGATGTTTCTAGGAAGAAGTTGCTGTGGCTGAGGTCGAAGAGGTTGCTGCCTGTGTTCTTCTCAAGGATCTTGATGGATTCCTGTCTTACATTGAGGTCTTTCATCCATTTGGAGTCTATTTTTGTGTGTAGTGTAAGGAAATGGTCCAGTTTCATTCTTCTGCATGTGGCTGTCCAATTTTCCCAACACCACTTGTTGAAGGGACTGACTGTCTTTTTTCCATTGGACATTCTTTCCTGCTTTGTTGAAGAGTAGTTGAGCGTAGAGTTGAGAGTCCATTTCTGGGCTCACTATTCTGTTCCATTGATCTATGTGTCTGTTTTTGTGAACTGATGGCCAGTTTTAAGATTAACTCCTGAAACAAATAATGCATTTTATGTTAATACAAAAAAAAGATTAACTTCTTTATCAAACTTTTTCCTTCCGTGTTCTGGTCACTGCTTCTTTCCCTTTCTCCCTCTAGGCATAAGGATGATAATAGTTCCAGAGTATTGAATAACCCTTATAGTTTCCCTGTGTGCTACCCAAATTTTTGTAAATCGTCCGTTTATTAAGCCCACCTCTGTTAATTTTAATAAGTGTATCACTTATATCCTGTTAGAATTCTGATTGGTAGAGAAGGGGCAGTTTTTGAAACTGCTTGTATATACCTGCATACTGTTTATTTGGGGTAGCTTAGATGGATGCCAATAGGGTCGATTAGGGAGCTAAAGACACTTAGGCCATTCTTGCTTTTACCACTATTACATTCTGTTTTATCAGTCTCACCCGATGTTAAGCATCCTTTCACCATGGACATACTCTGTGCTGGAGTTCTTTCATTTTAGACTATTCACATGACTCTAATACTAGACTTTGCCCTCCTTTAGGATAGGGACTATTTTATCTTTTATTCATCTTTGTGTCCTCAACACAAGAACACCACTATGCTTTAGTGGGTACTTAGTTCAGCCATAATTTAATAATCCATCAGACTACTTCTAAGGATGAGCATGAATTGAAGTACATAAGTACACAGGCAGAACACATTTTTGCTTCTTGATGTTAGCTTCCGTAAAACCCTCAAACAATATATTGTTGATGTGTTATATCTGTAAACATTATATAAATGGATATGTCTGGCTGTATGTCTTTTCTTAAGCATCTGCTATAGGAGAAAAATTGGACAGAAGCCTGGAAGGCGTGGGCCATCGTATCATTTCAGTGGTATATACTGATCTGGTTACAATTTGAAATAATATAGAACATATTTTTTTTCTCTTCTGACTTTTTTCTGATTAAAATTTGTTCTTAAATGTTTTCAATTACTGGATATTGGTGTTTTTTTTTTACTTTTAAAGCCTGATTGCAGATACCCTGGTAATAGTTTTTTACCTTTTAATTAATGATGAGTATGGGAGAAATCAGTATTAAAGCAGTCCTAGCTTTGGCTTTTAAGGGGTGTAAGTACAGTGTGGTAGCAAAATGCATATTATAATTGAATATTAGAATTATCAGGATTTTTCTTTTTTTTAAATTAATTAATTAATTAATTAATTATTTTTTTATTAACACATAATGTATTATTTGCCCCAGGGTACATGTCTGTGAATCATCAGGCTTACACATTTCACAGCACTTACCATAGCACATACCCTCCCCAATGTCCATAACCCACCCTATCCCTACCC
>CM052898.1:23840698-23896832 GCA_028534135.1 Potos flavus | reverse complement strand
ACTGTCAATCTAATATTTCTGCCTTTGTATGTTACAGACTTCTTGTCCCGAGCTGCTTTCAGGAATTTCTTTTTGTCACTAAGACTTACAAGTTTTACTATTAGATGATGGGGTGTAGACCTATTTTTATTGATTTTTGAGGGGGGTTCTCTGTGCCTCCTGGATCTTGATGCTTTGCCTTTGCCAAATTAGGGAAATTCTCTACAATAATTTGTTCCCATATACCTTCCACCCCCCTCTCTCTTTCTTCTTCTTCTGGGATCCCAATTATTCTAATATTGTTGCATCGTATGGTATTGTTTATCTCTTGAATTCTCCCCTCGTGTTCCAGTAGTTGTTTGTCTCTCTTTTTTCACCTTCTTTATTCTCCATAATTTGGTCTTCTATATCACTAATTCTCTCTTCTTCCTCATTTATCCTACCAGTAAGAGCCTCCATTTTTGATTGTACCTCATTAATAGCTTTTTTCATTTCAACTTGGTTAGATTTTAGTTCTTTTGTTTCTCCTGAAAGGGATTTTATTTTATTTCTCCAGACAGGGATTCTCTGATATCTTCCATGCTTTTTTCTAGTCCAGCTAGCACCTTGATAATTGTCATTTTGAATTCTATTTCTGACATATTACTAATGTCCGTATTGATTAGGTCCCTAGCCATTGGTACTGCCTCTTGTTCTTTTTTTTGTGGTGAGTTTTTCCACCTTGTCATTTTATCAAGATAAGAATAGATGAATGAGAGAACAAAATACTAAAAGGCTAGCAATGACCCCAGAAAAATCAGAACAGAGCTGATACCAGGGGTTGAAGAAAAAAGGGGGGAGGGGAGGAGGAAAAAAAGAAATAAAATATAAAAGAGAAAAAGAGAAAAAAATACATATATTAGACTTGTGATTAGAACAGAATCCCACACCTGATTTTGGGTGTTTTTGGTCTGTTAGAAGAAACTACCTCCCAAAATTTTAAAGAAAGAAAAACTTATAAATATAGAAAAATAAGGGTAAACACTATGAATGGATGGAATATGAGTGTAAAGATAAAAATTAAAAAAGATTCTAAAAAAGGAATTGATAAGAGATTGGTTGAAAAAAGAGAAGAAAAAAAAGAATAAAAGAGGAAAGAATATGATCAGGCTGGAGACTAGATCCAAGCAATGTGCTAGATTTAGGGTATTTTTTGATCTATTAGAAGAGATTGTATCCCAAAATTTTGAAGAAAAAAAACACAACCCTATATGTATACAAAAAAATAAGGTTAAATACAATGAGGCGATAAAATATGTATGTAACAGTGAAAATTAGAAAGGATTTTTAAGAAGGTATTGATTATATACTGGTTAAAAAACGTTAAAATACGAAGGAGGAAAAATAAAATAAAAAATACAATAAGAAAAAAATAAAATTTAAAAAATTTAACTCTGAAAGATTAAAGGATCATGGGAAAAAAGCCATGAATTCTATGTGTTGCTTTTTCCTACTTCAGGAGTTCTGTAGTTTTCATTGATTAATGAACTTGGTCTTGGCTGGATATTCTTGCTGGTCTTCTGGGGGAGGGGCCTGTTGCCGTGATTCTCAAATGTCTTTGCCTGAGGCGGAATTGCGCCGCCCTTGCCAGGGGCCAGAGTAGGTAATCTGCTCAGGTTCACTCTCAGGAGCTTTTGTTCCCTGAACGCTTTCCGTACAGCTTTGGAGGAGGGGAATGAAAATGGCGGCCTCCCAGTCTCCGGCCCGTAGGAGCCGAGAGCTCGGGGCCCCCTCAGTGTGCCCTCAGAGAAAAGCAGTCAATCCCTCCCGTCTCCCTGGTCTCCGGCCGCACTCCGAGCTCACCAGGCCTGTGACCGAGCGTTTCTGTCTCTGGCGCACGACCCCGTTTGGAGTCTCCAAAACCAGCAGATTCCTGCCATGCGCTACCGCACTCTTCCTCCTGGAGGAGGAAGGAGGGGGTCTCTTTGGATCTTCCCCTTATGGGGTCCCTGCTTGAAGAATAGTGGCCTGACTGTGCCTCGGATCACAGTTCAAGGTAAGCTCGAGCTAGTAGCCCGCTGCTCGGCTGGGTCTCTGCCGCCGACAGACACCCCCCGTCTTTCTGTGACCCCCATGGGTCCTGAAATCACGCTGTCCCCCCGAGGGCTCCACCCCCCACTTAGCCTCTGGAGCGATGTCCCTCAGTGGAGCAGATTTCTGAAAGTTCTGATTTTGTGCTCCGCTGCTCTGCGGCTTGCCGGGAGCCGGCTCCTACTCCCACAATCTATCTTCCCGTCGCTTTGGATTCACTTTTCCTTACATCCTACCTTCCAAAAAGTGGTCGATTTTCTTTTCCTAGAATTGCTGTTCTTCTTCTCTTCTATCTCCTGCTAAGTTTGTAGGTGTTTAGAGTGGTTTGATAACTATCTAGCTGAACTTCTGGGATCTGACACTATCTCAGCCTCCTACTCCTCTGCCATCTTGCTCCTCCGAAGGAGAATTATCAGGATTTTTCAAATGAAAGCTCTCATCGCTAATAATTTGATAGTCTTCAATATCAGGATTAAAAACTGGCAGTACTTGGCCAATTCAATGGCTGTATTTTAAAGTCTAGTTTGTAAAAGAGTGAGAATTCAGCTTACTTTTAAATTAGAATAAATTTCTTAATCTTACAAAGGAATAGCACTGTGGTGTTTCCCTTCACATTTATACATTTTATCTTTGCAGATTGCAAATCGCTATCAGTGTTCTGAATATCCAGACAACTGATATCAGTCTCTTGAGAGAGACACTTTCTGTAAACTGACATGGATTTCTCTTGGGAGAATTTATAATTCAATAAATTATTTATATAAATACCTAAAGCCCTTCTCCCTTCTCCCATGCTTTAGGTTTATACACACATACACACATTACTAGCAAAATGCCACAGGCAATTGAAATTGATCTATGTTTGGTGGGGCAGGGGTGGGGGGTGAGAAACTATAGCCAGACTCCTTCCAGCTGCATCCCTGGAGACCTGGAGAGAGCGGGGAGGCGAAATAGGGCCAGGACAGAGTTGAAGGACACCCTGGGAACAGGTGTAGAGTTTTGGTCAAACATTAAAGGGATTCCAGTCCCTCCAGTTACTATTTTCAAACTGTAAGAAGGGGTATAAATTGACCCTGGAGGAAAGAGAGGTTGTTGGGGGAATGGGCATCTGAGGTTAGGGTTTAAAATCTGCTTTCAATGATAGGTATAGATGCAAGGCAAATCACAAAGAAAACAATACCTAGATTAGGAATTTTTATGCTGAACAACCAGTAAATCTGATTAAAAAAAGAAAACCTTAAATTTGGGAATAATTATAGATGCATGGGAACTCGGAAAGGAATGTGTAGGGAGGTTCTGGGTACCCTTTACCCAGCTTTGCCTGATGTTGATATCCTGCCTCACTATAGTACAATGTAAAACCCAGGAGATTTACACTGGTACAATCCATAGAGCTTATTCAGATCACACACCACTTGTGTGTGTGTGTGTGTGTGTGTGTGTGTGTGTGTGTGTGTGTCGGTCTAAGCAATTTTATCACATACATAGCTTCATGAAATCATCAACACAAATCCCTTACCTGTACCATCATAAGAACTCTTTTGACTTCTTTTATAGCAGCACTCATCCTGTCCCCCATCCCTAACCACTGATCTATTCTTGATCTCTGTAATTGTCATATTTCATGAATGTTATGTAAAAGTAACCATTTAGTAGGTGTCCTTTTGGGATTGGCTTTTTATAAAAATTGCTCATTAATATGCCATGTTATAGATGTACTGAGGTTTGTTTAACCGTTTACTGTTGAAGGACATTTTGATGACTTTGTATACTACAAATAAGCTGCTATGAACATTCACGTACAAGTTTCTGTGTACAAATGTTTCTATTTCTCCAGGACAAACACCTAAGAGTACAATTGCTGGGTCATATGATAAGTCCGTTTTTAGTTTTAAAAGAAATCACCAAACTTTTTTTGGATCAGCTGTACCATTTTACATTTTCACCAGCAATGTTTGAGAGATCGGTTTCTCTGCATCCTTACCAGCACCCGTTGATACCACTTTTTGTTTTAAACATTCTGAAAGGTGTATAGTGCTTACTTATTGTGGTTTTAAATTGTATTTTTCTAAAAGCTAATGATGTTGAATGTCTTTTCATGTAGTTGCCAGCTGCGTATGTTCTTTGGTGAAATATCTTGTTGTCTTTTGCTCCTTTTCTAACTGGATTTTTTGTTTTTGTTTTTTGCTATTGAATTTTGAGAATTCTTTATATGTTCTATATACTAGTCCTTTGTAATGCATAAGGTGGTTGGTCTAGGACTTCACTGCTACTGCTTGTAGATCAGACTGCTTTTAGTTCCCCATGGTGAGACTAGGGCTCCCCACGAGGTCTGTATTGGGATTCCCCTTTCTGGTCCTTTGGCCTAAGAGAGCAGGCTCTTTCTCTTGATGCTTAGGGTTTGCAGGCCTTTCTGGAACCACCTCAGGGTAGATGGGAGATAAATAGAAAACCAGGGACTCGCCATGTTGTTGTCCCTGAAGTTCTGAGGTCCTTAGCCAGTCTGCCTTCTTTTTTCCAGGTTTTAGAGTTTTTTTTTTAATCATTTTGAATAATATGGTTGAATATTGAATAATATTCAGAGTGTTTGGTTTTATTTAGAGGGAGAAATGAGTAGAGCAGAGACAATTGAGTCCACACCATCTTTTTCCAGAATTTCCTTGTAGATTTGATATTTAGGGAGCAGTTTTATCTCAAACAGCAAGAGAATTGATTTTCGTGGAGGTATTATCTGACAACGTGAGAGCATTGTAAGCTTTAACCTCTTAATATTTTACTATTGTGTCTTAAGTGGCCCTTGCATTATTGTGACCCTTTGGGATTAAAAGCTTATAGTGCTTTAAAATATTTTCACTAGTCTGAGACACAAGTGTTGCATGGACTCTTGCATGCATTGCTCAGATCCTCCTTCAGCAGCTAAGGACTCATTACTCCACCTCTCCCAGATGCACACAGCTCTCTCATGAGATAGCCTGTCTCCAGTGACTTATCACTGGAGGGTATTAAGGCCTCTGCCTTCTCCTCCAACACAGGATACCCGATCTTCATTAATCCCCACAAGCTACCATTGGGAATTCTCTTTCTGACAATTCTGCTTCCTTTCTCTCCCTCCCTTGCCTTCCATAGATGTTGATCCAAAAGCATTCCTTTCAAAACCTCTTTCAAGCTAAATGTGTGATGAATCTGTTTCTTGGGGGGAACCCAACCTGCCTCAAAACTCATTTGCACTTTTTTTTTTATTGTCTTTTCCTAAGTGGAATTGTCCGTTGTAAAGAGATACAGTTCTTCTAGAACTGCTAATGTTTTTATTTATTTATTTTTAATGACTTGATGGCCATTCTATATGATAATTCTATTTGTTTTCAAAATCTTTACTTGGGAGAATAAAAAACTGGGATGGTATGCATTTCTCCCCAATTTTCGAAATCTATAACCTGAGGACTGTGGCTTACAATCCTTTTACATTTCTTGGGACCATCTGTTTTTGTGAAGAGCCATCACCAAACACAGCCAGTTTTGTATATTCTTATTTCAGAAAGTTTACACAAGTCTGCAATCGCCTCTTCTGTAGTTGCTGTTAATATTTAGTTCCTGCAGGCTAAGTGTATGGTTCCTGGCACTGTGTTTGCCACGTGGCATTCTAGTCTGAGTTTCTTCACTTAATTTGGGGGTTTAGACATGGTGGTAGCAGTGCCATTATCTTTAAGTTTTTTTCTTAGCCACCAGCTCATTGCAGTGAGTAAACAGTAGTTTGTACATTCCTCAGTGATACACACCTCCCACACAGAACTGGTTACTCTTCACATGTCTCCTGATTTATTTCCCATGGTACTTCTAAATTTACACGAGATCTCCTCTGCACTCTTAAGTCACTCCTCTGCTTGTTCATTTGAAATTTTCTTCACTTCAATTATTGTGAGCCATGGAAGGAACTTAAATAAGTCTGCTGCATCTTTTTTTAAAAAAGATATTATATATTTGACTTATTCAATCAATGTGTACCTAAAGTCACCAGGAGATTGAATTTTTGTAAGCCTAATAAAAATGTAACTGGATTAGAAAATGCAGTTCACTATTCCTATGGAGAGTTTTTTTCTTGAAGGTGAGTGATAAACCCTTAATTCATATTTAAATCAGACTTCTACTATATCTAGGCCTTCTCTCTCTCACTCTCTTTTTTTTTTATATCTGGGCCTTCTTGAAAAAATTTGTGTGAAAGTGAGCCAGGTCCATCTTCTTTCTTTCTGAACTGCAGTCTGGTTCAAATGGGTGAAAACAGAGAGTAAGAAGGGGATTAATAAAAGTAGACTTAAACAAAATTAAGGACATTTATTTCCCTCAGAGATTACTGAATACCTACTTACTGATAATGGTCTCCAAGAAAATAATGTAAAGTTGAGAAGTATTTAATGAGAGAGAGCATCCTCAAAATCTGTAACACTACCAGTTTATTAAAAGTCCAAATGAGTATGTATTATAAGTATTTATTCAAAATATTTCCCCAATATTGCATGAAATACCCTTTAAAAAGTGTTCCTCTTCAAAAAAAATGTAACTCTAACCGCAGTATGTCTTTGGAAAATGGCGGCTCACCTTACCCATTAATGTTCGATTCAGTAATGTCAGTTGTTCAAGGTCTCTTCATGGCTGTTAAAATCATGGGGACAGTCTTGAAAGTTGACTTGGTACAAATGTAGGCTTTTTATGACAAGCCATGTCCCTTGATCTTCTGCAAAATAGGTAAAGTAATATTTATCCCCTAGAGGTCATATGAGATTGAATTCAGTTGAGAGTACTCTGTGGTCTTTATGGTAATAATCAGACACAAGCTATAATTTCTGACTCTCAAGATATTTCTTCTGAAAATATAGTTGCAACAATACTATTCTTTGCCCAGTGCTGCCCAGTTTGGGGAAACCCTTCGATAGATTTCTCTTTGGAGAGTCATGATCGCCATGCCCAGAAAGCAGGGTAGGTTTGTTTAGTGTAGTTTTGTCTTTCATCTTTATCTTTTTTTTTTTTTTTCTTCTTCTTCAGAGAAGAAAACTGAAAGCTGACAGTCGGTAAGGTTAAGCAACTCATGCTAAGGTTGCATGTTCAGTAAACAGAAGACCCAGGGTAAAGCCAAGCTCTCTGACTGGTCATCACTTCTAGCAGGATTGAACACTCAGCATGGGAACCAAGCAGCTAATGGAAATGAGAGACGCAGGAACCTATCTGGAATGATGGGAACATTGGTGACCTAGAAAAAGCACATACAGTGAACTGGGTGGGCAGTGCCACGCCTGGGCTCCAGTCAGTGGAGGCCAAGGGGGATTTCTGGTCCAGTGTGCTAAGATCTGCTGGAGTGGTTTTGTGTGTGTGTGTGTGTGTGCTTATTTAAAGAGAAGCCAGAAATTCAGATTTTTATGTAAAAATATTGACACCTAGAAAGAACTAAAGAGAGAGACAAATAAACACCAGGTAGTACTCGTATTTTATTTTTCCCTGTTGCAATCTGTGGCCTTGAGATACCCCTGCTCCCTGGCTTTGGATCCATTAGATGCTGAGTGAAGGAGATTTTCAGGTGCTTGAAGGCAGGGATATGCTACGTTTATTGTTGCATCCCCAAAGTCTAGAAGGGGCCTGATGTTATGCAGTGTGCTAGCTCACGCTTTTGAATAGGTGACTAAAGAATAACAATACACCAAAGAGTTCCCACAAAATGCATCTTGGGACCCAGGTCTGCACACAGGTCCACAGTGTGCCTTCTGTTCTATTCCCAAACACTGAGAAGCACATCGTAAATGTTCAGGCAGGTAGACATTTCTATTATTGTTTCTTAAGCGGGAATTTTAGGAGATATAAAATTAGGGAAGAATCTTTATCTGTTTCTTCAATTACTGAAAAATACTAACACACTACCTACAGGTATATGCCAAACATTTTAATTAAGTTAATTTTCAATGGTTTCCGTACCATAACCTTCAGGCACAGTGCTGTGTGAAGATGATAACTTTATCCAAGGGAATCTCAGTTCAAAAGTGCCCTATACTTAAGTTTAAGTTCATTTTTCTAAAAACGTTCCAGGGAACCTCTATTTATTATAAAGGAGGAAAAACATGCCATATGGCACTTTGGTTGATGTTGATTATATGTATGTGTGTGTGTGTGTGTGTGTGTGTGTTGTCGTGGATTCAAACACATAATTCTAAAATGTTTAGAAATAGTTAACCAGCTATATTATGGACATCAAAAATTTTCATGGCCAAAGCCTTGCCCGCCCCCTTTTTTTCTTTAAACAACAAAAATATAAGCAATGATATTTAGGTTGGGTCTTCATAGCCACAACAGAAAGCCACAATTAAGTCTAAAAATCATAAATGTGGATAATAGGAATTGTGATTATTTGTCTTATCTGTGCCTGGTTTCAAAAGGTAGAATTCTGGGGGTGCTTGGGTGGCTCAGTTGGTGAGCTTCTTCCTTCAGCCCAGGTCATGATCCCAAGGTCCTGGGATCGAGTCCCACATCGGGCTCCTTGCTCAGCAGGGAGCCTGCCTCTCCCTCTGCCTGCTGGTCCCTCTGCTCATGCTCTCTCCCTCTGACAGATAAATAAATTAAATCTTAAAAAAAAAGATAGAATTCTGGCTTAATATTAAATCTAATATTTTACTCCACCCTTGGAACATGTCACCGTTCACATTTTAATTAAGAAGATTAACAGCTAGAGAAGCACATTCCCAGAAACCTGCCTTGTACCACCCCATGCAGCCAGACTTTGGGTAACCTATTGAAAGGAAAACAGAGCAATTTACCTCCAACCTTTGCATGACTCTCTGACTTCAAGTTCTGCTTCACAATTAAATAACTTGCCAACTTTGAATTAGCAATAAACAGCAACTCAAGATCTGTAGGGTTTATAAGCAAGTCAGAAGTGGTGCTTAGAATGATTACATTCCTAAGCCCACAATTATCACAGCTCAGAACTAATTTTAAGGCCTTAAATAAAACCAAAAGAATCTACACAAAGCACTTCATTTTCTGGGAAGGTTAAATTAAAATTAAAATCTTCGCTGGAAAGTCATCCTCTTTAAAAAGTATTTCCTAAGAATCACTTACTGGAGGAAGGAGTAGCTACTGTAATTTTAACTTTTCACCTATAAATCCCTTTGCTTCCTACAATAGATATAGAGAGGCCAGTGGTATTTCTTTCTTTCTTAAGTATGATATTTTTAGAGTGTGATAGAATAAAAAATTATTCTACAAGGCAGTTCTTTCAGGTTTACAGATTGTACCCATTTACACAATATGGTAATTTATTTATCCAATTGGGTAGCAGAGAGTACCTGAAATGAAAACGGAGAATGTTCCAGAGAGACCTAAAGTAGGCAGTGAATAATAGCCAGAGGAGCACCTTTGATGATGTCACATGTCTCCTGCAGAGTCCAAGAACTTTTGCAGTTCTCTCTGAAACATTCTCCACACATCCAGATCAGGGTCTGGGAGAGAGACAGACCACTGGGACAGACGTAGTCCAGGCAGCTGAGTTGTGCTGCATGAGAAGCTAAGAGGAGGGACGGGGGAAGCTCCCTCCCCAGCTTTGGCAGCTCAGATGTTTTAGGGCTGGTGGGAATGTTATTTGAGATTTCTCTTAGCTTTCATATGGTAGGAGTCTAACAAGTCATCTTGTTGACCTTCTGGGCAGCAGATGTGTTAAACAGTTTGTCCGTGGGCTCTATCTGGAAACAGTGCCTTTTGAAAAAAATTCTCTAAACATTTAAAAATATGAATTTCTAGATTCTCTTTAAAAGCTGGAAAATCTGGCCACACTGTACTATTATTATTTCCTCATGATAGTTCTGGAGCTGAGCCAGAGGTGTGTGGTTTATGGGGTATTTGCTTCCCACTTGGCAATGCACATACACACACCTCAGCCACCTGGTGTCACTCATTTTCTCTCCTTTCTGGCTCCGGAGTACTTTCTGAGTTTGCATTACCTATTGTGTAAGCTTGTTAGAGAGTGATTTTATCAATTCCTTTCTCTCTTGGTCTTCAGCCTTAGATTCCCAACTGCTTAATGGACATTTCCATCTCAATGTTCCTCTAGCTCCTGGCTCAACATGTCCGAGGCCAAAATCTTTTCCATTCCCTTAGTACTCAATGGTATATTAACCACTGATCTATATTATCTCGTGTAGTTTTCTATAAAGTGAGTATATGTATTTCTCTTACAAATGGGGAAACTGAGGCTAGAAGCAGAAAGTAAATTTAAGGTGGCTTGATTTGAAAATTAATATTGTCTCATTGTTTCAAGAGCATAAGTGACTATGTCATATTTTTTCTCTTTCTTTTCTATTTTTTTTTTGTAATGTGCTTAGAAAAGTGTCAGCATAATGAAACCTGTAGTATACTTGGTGATTATATTGTTGCCTCTTTCTCTATATTCTCCATCTTTTAAGACATACAGAGTGTCTATATGCACTGTTAGGATTATAATTCCCTAATTCCACAAGGAAAGAATCCTAGGCTCAGGAACAATTCAGAATGGTCTAGATCAGTGCTGTCCAAATGAAATACAATGTGAGTCACACATGTAATGGAAAAAAGAAATTAAAAGTTACATTACAGAAGTAAAAAGAAAGAGGTGGAATTAATTTTAGTAATATATTTTATTTAACCCAATATGTCCAAAATATTATCATTTCAACATGTAATCAATATTTTTAAATTACTGAGATATATTTTACATTCTTTTGGGGAGGTAGTCTCAGTCTTTGAAATTCTGTGTATATTTAATACCATATACCTCAATTCGGACTAGAGACATTTCAGTTCCTAAATAGATACATGTGGCTCCTGGCTATGTGGACAACCCAGGTCTACGCCATTAGCCTTACATACAGAAGGAGGGTAAGGCAGAGGGATAGGGTTCCTGTGGTGGCTGAGGTATCACCCAGAATTCCTTAGCCCTGATTCAAATATTTGTAACTGATGCTGTGAGCATTGGGATGTGCAGAGAAAGAGAGTTTTGGAATGAATTATTTATTCTTTTTTTTATGAATACAGCTGCTCAATACTTGGTAGACCAAAGAATTGGTATAATTTTAGTGTTTCTCTTCTGCTTTTAGTGCGATTCTAGGGTTTTAATGGAGGGAGTTAGGATATGACTTCACAGGAAAGTGTTTTATCTCCCAGGGTAGTTCCTATTCCCTTGCCAGCCCAAGGTGAGACCTTAAGTCCAAATCAGTTCGCTTCTAGAAGAATTTACCTGTTGCCTCCCATCAGAGATAGCGAGTAAGCACCCAGAAAGAAGGACGTGTAGCATTGTTGGGAATACGAGAGCCTCACTGAAGAAGCAACTGAAGAGCAGTGCAGCAAATTGTGCGTTAAAGGTGCTAAAGTAGTTTTAGGTGGTGCCAAAACGGACTGCCTGATTCTGGAATGAAGGTTTGTTTGGTTGAAGCGCTAGTAACTATGATTTGTGACGCCCGGAGACACAAACTAAAGGCAATCAATTATGTATGGCCTGTTATTACTTTGTGAAAACTGGTCCTGAATTGTTTTATTATTTGATAGTGTTTTTCCAGCAAAGGAAGGTTTCTTCTGCTACCATTTTTCACTGAGATAGATGCAGAAAAACTGAGCTGTTCTGGGGAATGCGTATTTCTAGCTTGTCTACTGATTTGAATTTCAGGTCGTGATGATATGGTCATAAAAATTTGCCCTGGGCACATCTTTGGCTGATCTTAGCCGAAAAACATTTTTTAACGCCACATGATGAGATTTAATGGCTTTTGCATTGTGGGTTGGGTGCTTTATCATGGAAATGAAATAATTCCATTTCGATTCTTTTCCGATGCTGGAAGCCCTTTGAGTTTCCTTCATTAAAATGCCAAAAAGTGCTGTCTAAACATATGTTCCGAACCTAAGTTGTTCCACAGCCTCCTGTTATTATTTTTATTCTTTATAGAGCACCCAGGTACCTGACATATATTTCTAATGTAGAAGAGAAGCGCCCCTGGCCCCTTGAGCTTTCATTTAATGTAGAAAAATTCAGCGCAAATGAAAGGTATGGTGCTAAGCAGTCACTGTCAGTTGCAGGAATGGATTTTGAGAAGTTAGTCATGGCCATAGTTTGACACGCTTCCCAGTTGTCCTGCTACGATGCCGAGCTTTTTTGCATCTGTTCCTCGTGGTTTGTTGCCTTCCTTGTGGTCAACAGTATGAGTAGAGATGTTTAATATAGAAAGGGGGAAGCAACCTTAGGAATGAATGAGCTCCCAAATGGTTCTGAGGTTGGCATTCTCCTGAAGACAGCCGTCACCAGTTGTTTGTTTATTTGGATAATTCTGATCCCCTGAAATGATACTGTTTTTAAAAATTAAGGGCGTCATAGTCAGTTAAGTGTCTGAGTCTTGGTTTCAGCTCAGGGCATGATCTCAGGGTCGTGAGATCGAGCTGGGTGTCAGGCGCCATGCTGAGCATAGAGCCCGCTTAAGATTTTCTCTCTCCCTTTTCCCTCTGCTCCTCCCCCCAACCCCTGCTTTCTCTCTCTCTCAAAAAAAAAAAAAATAAATGGGTATGGATTTAAAGAATTAATACAATTAATTAATAATATTTAAAATAATTTAATTTAATAATTAAGAAATAATTGATAATAAATAATAAATTTAATTAATTGAAATAATTAATATAATAAATGTTTATAAAGTATGCTAATCTTAAGTATAAGGGCACCTGGATGACTCAGTGGGTTAAGTGTCTGCCTTCAGGTTGGGTCATGATCCCAGGGTCCTGGGATGGAGCTCACATCGGGCTCCCTGCTCAGCAGGGAGTCTGCTTCTCCCTCTCCCTCTGCTGTTTCCTCTGCTCATGCTGTCTCTCTCTGTCTCTTTCTCAAATAAAATCTTTAACAGAATATTAAGTATACAGATTGATATTATGTTTATATATGTGTATCTCTATAGAACCACCATCTAGATCAAGATACACAAGACTTTTGTGTGAGCAAGCAGGTTCCTTTCTGCCCCTTCCAAATTGTTTTCCAAATACACTCCCTCAACAGGTAACTACTACTTGGATGTCAACATCACTTAGTTTCACCTGTTCTTGGGCTTCATCTAAATGGAATCACACAGCCCATGGTCTCTCCTTTCCAGCTTCTTTCAATGACTATATTTGTAAGATTCATCCATAGTTTCGGGAGTGCCCACGGTTCATGCCTTTTCATTTCCGTGGAGCATTTCATTGCATGAATATACCACATGTTCCTGATCCGTGCTCCTGTTCATGAGCATTTGGATTGTTTCCAGTGTTGCTAAAATTCCATTTTGGTTTGGATTCTACCATGTGCAGAACATTAAAGAGGTGGCATTTATCTAGGGACCCAGAGCACAGAGACGTTCTCTGCTGATGGAAACCTCCATCTGTCTTCTGTAGGTTTATCTCCTACCCTAAATGGTCTGTGCACTTGCTTAGTCCTTCACCTCACCCTTTCCTCTCTTTGTCTAGTGTTAATGATATTAATACTAAAAGCTCTTGTTTTCTGAACATGTACCAAGGACCAGGCACTAGGGCTACTCCGTTAATGGTAATGTCTGATTTCTTTCTCTCTAAAACCCTGGGAGAATTATTACCACAGATTTTATATGGAGCAACTAAGGCTTTAGTAACTTAAATGGAGTCCCTAAAATCACACAGCATATTAATGGCAGACCAAGAATTCAAACGCAGATTTTCTGATTCAAACCATATTCTTAATCACTACACATCCCGACAAAGACAGGGTCCTTAGGATCTGTAAGGAACTGACATCCTTGAGATGGGACACGATTTTGGCCATGACTAAAAATCAGCTGTAATTCTTAAAATGTCAGAACCCATCATTCTCTGACTTTAAACCTTCAGTGGCTCTGCTTGTTATGAATATAAAATCCTAATACAAAATCACCATGGGCTATAAGGCCCCCACCTGATCTGTTCCTGTCTCCCTCCCTGACCTTATCTCCCATCTACTGGACCTTCCTCAAGTTACATTGAACTTCATCCGTTCGTGAACAAGCCAGGCTTGTTCCTGTCACTGGGCCTTTGAGCTTTGCCATTTCTTCTACCCAGAACGCTCGTCACATCTTTGCATGTCTGGCTCCTCCTTGTCATTCGGCTCTCAGCTCAAATGTCACCTTCCCAGAGAGTCCTTCTCCGACCACCCGTTAGGAAGGACCTATCACGTTGCCTTGCTTTATTTCCTTCCTAACACTTACTGCTCCAAACTTAATTTATTCCTCTAATGGATCGCTTATTTATTGTCTGTGTTCCTTGGCTGTCATGTTCACTGAGGGGTCCTCAGCTTCTAGGAAAGTGCCTGGCTCTTAGTAGGTACCCAACAGGTATTGATTGATTGAACAAAGGAATAGGTAAATGCGTGTTTCCAAGATTTCTGGTGCTTTACAGGGTATTTCCTTCTATATTTTATAAAGAAATAAAATCTTTTATCAAAAATATGACCCTCCAGGTTGAGGGGTCCAATCTGCATGTGATAAAATGAAGGATAGAAAGGAGGTGGGCACATTATTAATTTTACGTGCAGAAACATGATCGCAATCGCAGAAATTGACTTCTGGCATTCAAGTAATTTCCCAAATGTCAGAACTAACCATAAGATCCTGGAAAGTGGTTCTTCTTTTGCTGTCATTGCTTATTGTTTGTTCATTGCTCGTTGTGAAATACTGGAATGGGGAAGCTGTCTCATGTATCCAGCCAGGAGCATAGCATGTGACACAAATCATAAACATTCACACATGCTCTTATACCGGGGTTTAAGAATCAGAAATGTCACAAGGAAAGCATGTCTAGATGCTGTCTAATCACCACCACTCCATTCTACTGTGACAAGCCTTGGAACTATTAATGATCCTTTGCTCTGCTCAATGCATGGGGTTAACATCGATACCTTCAGTAATGAGCGGCTCCTTATCTGCGGCTGCCACTTTGCCATTTGTGAGGCTGCGGGCCAATTCAGTAAATTCGGGCACCGTTCTCTGAGCTGCTGCTGAATCGGTAGGAAGTTTTTAATTTAAATGTCTTCAGTTCATGGATGTAGATTAAAATTCTTGGGCCTCAAGCAAACTTCGTCAAAGGGACTCGCAGCTCATTGCTCCTAGAATATTGCATGCCGGGCACCCTGGGGCATGCACAAGAGGTGTGTGTGTGTGTGTGTGTGTGTGTGTGTGATGGGCAGGGCTGGGACTCTTATGCTCTGTGGAGGATAGAAAAGCTATGTGAGGAGAAATGCAACCAGGCAGTTTGGGCAAGGAGTCGTGAAGGATTGTGTGTCTCTGCTAGCCTAGGCAGAATTTCTTATTACCCCGCATCAAATTGCATCCCTTGCCTCTGAGTCAAGTCTGGATGTTCATCTTTTCCTCCCACCTCAGGTTCTTTATTGATGCTTCCACCTCCAGGCGGTGCACAAATGCAAACTTCTGTTTACTATCTCTGAGTAATGATATTAATTCCAATGCCCGGGGATAATGCATCGCTTATTAAACACTGGCAATAACCATTAGATGGTAATTCAAAGAGAAACAAAACAGGGTAGAAAAGCACCCTTAGTCCCCCCAGCAAGAATGGTCAGAATTCAACAAAAGCAGAGCTTTCCTGGATAACAGTGGGAGGGGTTAAGAGCCTCCAGAGCTGACTCGCAGTGTGTCCTTGGAGAGTTACTTCACCTCTCAGAGCTTCAGGGGACACATCTGTCACCAGAGAATAATAATTGTATGGACCTGCCAGAGTCGTTGCGAAGGTTAAAGGAGAGAGGTGTGTAGAGCCCTCAGCAGAGTGGCTCATATGTAGTAAGAGCTTGATGAAGGGTTTTTGTAATAAGATCTCTTAGTAGGAAGTGTTGTTATCTGTGTGTGCCATGCTGTCCACGCGCAATGTCACAAACCCAGTGAGGACACCTTAAAATGCAGATAGTTCCTTCCGCCCCTGCTCATGGATATACAAACTAAAGATTTCCGTAGAAAAACCGTGTTATGTCTCTACGTAGTTGCTGAATTATCTTAAGTTCCTTTAAGAAAATCACGCCCATTCACAAACACTTTTATCAGGTATCACTTAGATCATGATTATGTTCTCAACGATGTACTGAACTTTCTTGAGATTCTCTTCAGTGTACTCAGTTTTATAGAGAGCCTCCTCTCTAGAAAGTGGTTGAACAAGGCCACTTAAAATGCAAAATGCTGAGTGACTGAACTCAGACAAATGTGTCAGCTCTTTCCCATCTGCCTTGTGAAGCTTTAAGTTCTTGAGCAAGCCTCCATGTTTCCAGTCCGTCCTCTGCCCTTCCCCTTCATCTATGTTCATTACTCGCTGGAAGATTCTTTCCCTTTCTTTGTTGCCTGTCAGCACTCACATGCCCTTAGTATCTCAGGTGGAATGTTATCTCCCCTGGAGAGCCTCTTGGTCCCCCAGATCTGTTTCATGCTTGGTTTTATGCTCCCATTGCTCCTAGAATGCCTTCATTTTATTTTGTTCTCTCATACTTAATTATTCATAATGATTTGTTTAATGTCTGTTCTTCCCACTAGATTATTCACCCCATCAGGGTAGGGATTCCTGTTCAGCACTGTCCACCATCCTTGGTACATGTTAGGTGTTCTTTTTTTTTTTTTTAAAGATTTTATTTATTTATTTGACAGAGAGAGAGAGAGAGATCACAAATAGGCAGAGAGGCAGGCAGAGAGAGAGGGGAAAGCAGGCTTCCCGCTGAGCAGAGAGCCCGATGCGGGGCTCGATCCCAGGACCCTGAGATCATGACCTGAGCAGAAGGCAGATGCTTTAACCCACTGAGCCATCCAGGCTGTTCTGATAAATATATTGAGTAACACTTATTTTTTGTTAGGTGTTCTGATAAATATATTGAGTAACACTTATTTTTTATGAAAACTTTCTTCCATGTTGCAGGTAATTAAATGGTTACAAAATTAGGTTACCTTATGTTCTAACAATTCTCACCTACTGTAGTTAAAGTTTGCCTTTTGTACCATTGAAATGATCATGTGCTGCTTTTATATAAAGGTTATGATTTAATAGCATTTCAACCAACAAGCTTTTGATTTTTAAAGAAGTCATTATTTAATACATTGGTACGATAGTACAAGGTGACATTCCCTCTCTCTCTAAGACGCCTTAAGTCTTCAAAGCACATCACACAATTTCATAAATGGTAAAGATATTGATTTTAAAATCCTGATGGAAAAGAAGGCAGAGCCTTATGTTTGAATTCTAGGAGTTACAATCAGATATAGTAAATCACCAAGAACAAAGGACAGATACCTCGATACCCAGAATTAGGACGCTGGAAGAGAATGCGAAGGACCCAATTTCAGTCCCCTCATGTTTTTGAAGAATCAGACCTCCTGGAAAACCTTTGTTTTCTGTTTGTTGTCTGATTGTTTCTGAGCTGCACTGTGAACTTACTAATATGGGTTTATAAAATAATTTTAGCTTTATGTCCTTGTTTAGGATTTGGGGAGATACAAAAATAAACAAGCCCTCTAAGAACTAATGAGTAAGTACCTCTGGAGACCTTAAACATTTCCAGGTACATACCAATGGTATAGTATATGTCAGCTGCTCTTGCTGTGATGTTGGTGAGATTTCTGGCTCTAATGCTTGGTGAAGCCATTTCTGAGATGGGCCCATGAGGTGAAGCATGGGATGGGCCTGGATACCCAAATTTGGTTTGAGAAAAACTTGAAATATCTCTGGCCATCAAAATGGCAATATCTAGTAGTCAGCAACAGTGGGATTTGAGATTCAGGAGCCTAATTAGGTGGCAAAATTTATTGTTGGACAGTCAGGAATTCAGTCAATCTTATTAACCACTCCTACTTTGGGGTATTAGCTTCCCAAGTTGTTTTCTGTTTGCCCGTTCCCCAACTTTAACTGAAAGACGTACACACCAGTGTTCACAAATGAGGATATAAATGGAATTAAAGCAATTTTTTTAAAGGGCTAAGATTTAATCCAGCCCTTGACACACTCTGAATCTGGTGGGATAGAGCAGAGGCAGGCAGATTAAAGAATAATTAAAATGGTTGTTTTAATAGTCATTCAGTGGTTTTTGAGGTGTGGGCCCTGGGTTATCAGGAACAAAATCATCTGGGATAGCAGGTTGAATAAGGGACCCTTAACCATGTCCATCCTTATTCCCAGAATGTTAAACTTATATGGCAGAAGGGACTTCAGATGTGGTTAAATTAAGCATTTTGAGATGAAGAGATTATCCTAGATGACCTGGATGGGCCCAGTAGAATCACATGGGCCCTTATAAAGAGGGAGACCAGAGTTGATGGTAAGAGTTGTGATGACATAAAGAAGAGGTTGGAGATGCGAGAAAGAGGCCATGGGCCAAGGGATGCAGGAGGCCTCTAGAAGCTGGAAGAAGCAAGGAATAGATTCTCTTTAAGAAGCTCCCAAAAGAGCCAGCCTTGCCGGCGGCACTTTGATGTGAGCCCCTTAAGACCTGTTTTGGATTTCTGACCTCCTGAACTGTAAAGAGAATAAATTTGTGTTGCTTCAAGCCACTAAGTTTGTGGTAATTTGTTACACAGCAATAGGAAGCTAGTACACTTAGGAATGTATTAGAAATACAAATCTCTGATCATACCTCAAACTTATCCAATCAGAAAGTTGAGCGGGAACGGAGGTGGGGAGCATGCCAAATAATCTATGGTTTAATGAGCCCTCTAGATGGTTCTGATGCACAGGAAAGGACTACTAGTCTGTGGGGACGGCTTTTATAACACAAAGCAGGTCTTATGAACCAGGGATAGAATACAATTGTCTGCCCTGGATTGCATGCCTATTTTCCTAACCAATCACTATATATTTGTCACATGACTTCCCTCGTGGCAAAAGGCAGTGGGGCATTATGATTGATAACACAACAAGGAACACATAAAACTTTGGGGAGTTACTCAAAGGGAAGAGAATAATGTGACCAGCAGGACGGTGGTACAGTTAGCTGGAGAGACAAAACAAGAGCTAGTCACAATAAGCTTATGACTTTAGTGGTCAGAGAGAGCATTGTTGTGCAAAGGAAGAATTTGTGCCAAGGCCCAGTGGTCAAAAAATACAGAATATAATTGGAATATGGCAAAAAAAAAAAAAAAAAAGATTATAGCAACAGTATGGTACAGAAGGTAGAGTGGGGGTGACAAGTAGCAGGAGATAAACTTGGAGGTCCTCAAGTGCCATACTCATGAGTTTGCGTTATATTCTGGGGGGATGGGGGCACGTACCATGACTTTGAGTGGAAAGTAATAAGATGAACATGGGCTTTAGAAAGTTTGGGTTCTCACCATTGCCAGAACCTCAGGTCTGCTTCTCATTAGTACTAATCTCTGCCATCATATATGCATATTGAGTGCTGATTATGTGTCACTCTAGGGAATCTGCATGGATAGATTTTGTATCATTATGTGTTTAAATGATGGTTTTCTCCCTGCGGGAAACTTTAGCTTTCAAACTGTTAGATCACCCACAGTAAGGAATACATTTACACACACACACACACACACACACACACACACGTACCCGTTCATGAAACAAACCTACCCTTACTATGTGAGATATATTCCATTTTCTAATCAATGCTATTTTAATTTTTGAAAAATTTCAAGTTATAATTCCCTAAATTGATTTCTTAACCCCCCTATTGGGTTATGTGATACATCTTGGAACATTAAAGGAAAGGAATGGGGCACCAGTTAAGTGTCAGCCTTCAGCTCAGGTCAGGTCATGATCCCAGGGTCCTGGGAATGAGTCCGCATCAGGCTCCCTGCTTAGCAGGGAGCCTGCTTCTCCCTCTCCCTCTGCCTGCCACTCCGCCTGCTTGTGCTCTCTCTGTCAAAAAAATAAATAAAATCTTAAAAAAAAAAAAAGGAAAGGAACAGTATCTTATTCATTTCTGTGTATCTATCTATCTATCTATCTATCTATCTATCTATGCAGATCAGGTAGGAATGGGCAGGGACTATGCTGGGGGAACAGGGCTGAGTTCAGCTGGGGAATTCAGGGTTAGGTCTAGCTGGGCCCCTCAAGCAGAAGCAACTACTGAAGGGAAAGACAGTCTGGTTGGTGTTTGTGCAGGAAGGATAATGTGAGTGGGGAGATGAACTTTACTGAAGAAAAATTGAGAGCAAAGGTTTTAAAGGGCTTGGATGAAAGTGAGGTTAGGAGGGAGAAATGGGGCCAGGAATGCATCTGGGGGACTGTCAGTTCTTAGCATGGTTCTCTGCATATAGCAGACCCCTAATAAGGCTTAAATATCAGAATCATGAAATTTTAGCCAGACCTCCAGATTTTCTTGATTCCATATGATGGTACATTTTCCCTGCCAAGTACTGGGTGACAGATTACTAAGATGCAAACACAAAGCTCTGAACATTTGGGTGGGTATATTTGGTGGATGGGGGAGGAATGAAGGGTCAGTAGAAATAGTGACACATCTTTCCTGTAATAAATGTCAAAGCTTAAGAAGAACATGGGCAGATTGACTTCTAATCACACTGCACTGAAGGTCAGAACTGCTTTATGTGAAATAAACTTTGCCCCATAAATTAGGTATGTATCACTGTGAGATGCTAAATCTGTAAGACTGGTGTCAAATGCAAAAGGATGAGAGCTATGATGTTAGGGTATACAGAGAGTTTGATTCTAGAAAGGGTAGCATTTAAGTGGTATTCTCCTTTCCCAAGATACCAAGGAGGGTTATGGGCACTGGTTCCTGATCTGTGGAGCTGAGGGACATGAAGATGCTGTGGAAGGGCTTCCCTTGTGTAGCATTTTCCACTTTCCAAAATGGATCATTTTCATTAGCTTAATGCTGTGTTTCTGTCATTGTCATTTCCAATCTGAATTTTTTTTAAGTTTTACTTATTTAAGTAATTTAAGTAAGTAAGTAATTTAAGTATCTCTACAGCCAACGTGGGGCTCGAACTCACATCCCTGAGATCAAGAGTCACACGCTCTTCCTACTGATCCAGCCAGGCAACCCACTGGGTCTGAATTTTTTTTTTTAAGTCTGATGTTATCCTTATTTGCTTTACTGTCGTGACTCTTGTTCTTTTTAGGGTTTCATTTCTGTCTTCCAGTGTATGTTTGAAAAAACAAAGAGAGGAGAACAGGGCTTAAGGAACATATTGTTTATCCTCTGATAATTAACTTAACAAAATAGATGGTTTTCAGTCCTTGGCTTATAGTACATGTATATTAGGTTTTTCCACATAACCTAGAAGTCACAAATCTCAGTGTTCAGCCCTGCTCTGACAGTGTGTCACTGCCTCCACGCCATACTCTCCCTCTGTGCCTCAGTTTCCAGCCTGTTTGATAGAGATGAATTGTAACTTCTCCACTGAATGTTGCAACTCTGCAGAGATCAAACTGGTTAGTGTATAGGGAAGAGCTTTTTCAACCTCCATGTTTTCTTCTGGGGATGTATCATGTTGTATTGGATGTAGTTGCTGTTGACACCGCTGTGCTGAGGTGGGTTCAGAGGCTGAACCTGGGCTCAGCCGGACAAAAGTGCTGTTAGCAACTGGGACATGTCTGCCGTGAGTGCAAGCTTTGGGAGTGGTGAGCTTCTATGTCACATGCTTACCATGTGGGTGGCCATCACCTTTTTATCCAGCTGTACCCGACTCGGGCTGGGCCCCACTGCAGACCTGTATGTGTGCTGATGAGGGCTGCACTCATGGTTATTGAGCCACGTCACTACTGCTGCTTCTAATGGCCGAAGACAGTTACAGTGACTGCTCCCAATCCTTTATGCATTGGGTGGGATTCATTTGTCCCCCTTCTTCCCCTGACCGACTCTCCTGAGAAGCTCTCATTCCTATGGCCCCTCTCAGAAGTTGGGCCAGAGATACCTGACAATCAGATGTGCTTGACAACAGTGGCAGCCAGCTCTGAAATGTACCCTGTATCTGCTTTTCTTCCTTTCCTACCTCATTTCCCTCTTCTGCTCCCTCTTGCTTCCCTGGGTTTGCACGCTCGGATAGATTAGGAGCACATGTGCCTTGCCTGAAGCTTTCTGTGCAATCTGGGCTAACTCAACATTTAAATATACACAAAAGTACATGTGCTATATATACATCCTTCCACACAGACATCCACACACATACATCTATCCCTACAGAGAGAGGGAGAGAGAGCGTGAATTGGGTTGAACCAAGGGAGCATTTAGGGTTTGGTTTGCTAAGCATCTGCCTGAAGGGAGGAGAGACCTGGAAGAAAGGTTTGTATGTACTTTAAGGGGCATGGGGGAGGCTGGGCCATGAAGAGGCCAGGCACAGTGTCTGTCCTCCATTCCGAGCCCTGGAGAGTTGGTCTGGGCTCCAGGGAGCAAGGAGGCTTGAAGATGAGGGAGCAAGACTCATCCTTTTACTCAGTATTGACAATTTAGATAGTAGCTTTTTTTCTTAAGACACAGGGTCATTTTTAATTGATAAATAGTGTCATCTGAAACAGATTTACATACCAATTAGTAGTATCAAAATATATTTAAGCCTCATAAGAACAGTAAAAAGAATAAAGAGTAACTTAGTAGAGGATCCCTGAGTCAAGATGATGTTCTAGGTGCTGGGGATTCAATGGTAAACAATATAAATATAGTCTGACTCCCTATAAAGATTAAAGTCTTGTGGAAGAGGAAGACCGTAAATAAGTGAATAAGCCAAAGAAAGGCTGAAAATGCTAAGAAGTGGTATGAAGAAAATACAGAGCTGCAGTGGAGAATAATGGAGGGGATGGGGAGAGGCTGCACTGAGCCACGTTAGTCGGGGAAGGCCCTTCTGCAGAGGTGATATGAAAGAGGGGCAGGGGTGATGGTGCAGAGTTGGAGGGGAGGCTCGAGATCATTCCAAGCAGAGGAAACAGTGGATGGAAGGGGCAGGTAACGTGTGTTTGAGGAAAGAAAGCACACCCGGCTGATTATGAAACACTTCCTGTGGACTGACGCTGTTCTTAGTGTTTTACGTGTAGTATCTCACTTTGCTTCTCTAACCGTCCAGTGAGATGTGCAGCTTTGCATGTGAGGAAACGGAAGCACAGGGAAAGTAAGTCACTAGCCCAAAGCTGCATAGTACACATGGTGAGCAGAGGACCTGAGGTTCTGACCCAGGCTTCTCTTGGGGAACAGTGGACCTTGGATGCCAGCCGGGTGGTTGGAAGCTGGAGCCAGGCCTCTCCTACTACCCCCACTGCATGGTCTCCTGTCAAGAGCAGCTTGGACCAGGTCCCAGAAAGCCTTGTAGACGAGGATTTTATTCTGAGTATAAGAGGAAGACCCTGAAGGGTTTTAAGCCCAGAAAGATAGGATCCATTTAATGTATTTCGAAGGTCCCTCTTGCTGCTATGTTCAGATGGATTGGAAGAGCAAGAGTGGAAACAGGATATTAGAAGGCTTGAGTCAAGGCCCACCTAAGTGGCGATGGTAATAGTAATTAATATTCAACTGACAGAATGCCAGCAGAGAGGAAGAAAAGGGGAGGGCTCAAGGGATATTTTGTAGGTGAAATTGACAGATCTTTCTCATGGATTAGATCTGGGAGGTGAGAGAAAGGGCCTAATTAGAGATGTTTCCTTGAGGTGTGAGCGAACCTCTATCAGGCCCTGGTGACAAAGGGTAGCAGTGTTGTTTTTCTCCCGAAGGGCATTTTCTCATTTCTGCATGGAACATTGCAATATGGCTTTAGGGCAGGGAGCATGGAGACAGCCAGGGCTGCTGCCACGTTGAGAGTCTGCCACTCGCAAAGCACTTGGCCTTGGATCCTTGGGTAAGGAAGTAGCCTAAATCTTGGGGACACTGGCGACAGGGTTTACAGCTAGGTACTGTCCTCAGTGGGGATGTCAGTAAAGAGACACAGCCGGGAGCCCCGGGAGGGTCTGTGTGAGAGCATACAGACACGAGCTGAAATAGCCAGTGGGTATGTGGTGTGAACTTGGCCTCATTTGTACCAAAATTGGCATTTATAATATACTTACAGCCACTTTGACTCTTGGCCCCTGCTCAGAGGATTGAAATTCTGAATTAAGAGGTTTAGAAAAGTTTGCTTAACCGCCAGGTGGCTGTAGCTTATGTTGAAGCACATACCATTAGCATTTAGATCCTCTTTCCCATGGCACGCCGATCTCATTTGGAAGAGAAAAGTGGCTGGCATAAGTGACGCCGTTCTTTCATCCCTTCCCGAGATGGATCCAGTAATTGAGAGGGAGTGGTCTGAGACCTACTGGGTCCATATCTCTGGCACTGTCATCCAGGAGTTATGAGTAGGCAGAGAGGTGATTTTCATTTTCTGTGATAACTTCCCAAAGGAAGTAGGTGGGAGGGTGTGGTGATTGATGAGCTGAATTAGGTGGAAAGTGGCTCAAATCAGATTCTAGGTGATTGCTCCTGGCTCTCGACTCACTGCACTTATTTTCCATTTCTCTCATTTAGCAAATGATTATGGTCTGTCTTGTGGCATTTCCAATAGTGTTGTTTCATTCTTTACCTTTCTGCCTGTTCCCTCTGCTTTCTCCAGCTAGATGTTACTCCTTAGAGGCAGACATGGCGTTTTGTTTATTGTTCTGTGCCTCTCGTGCCTTATACCAAGGAAATGGACAGTGATTGCATTGTGTTTGATGGATTGTTGCTGCTTCAGATGGGATGTTTCCTAAAGAAGTTTCCTGAATTGCTCTTGCCTTAGAAAAGTAGAAAGTAAGGGTGAGGGCCACTGTAAATATGTTTTAGTTTAAAATATGCACCCTTAGGACGCCCGGGTGGCTCAGTTGGGTAAATGCCTTCGGCTCAGGTCATGATCCCAGGGTCCTGGGATCGAGCCCCACATCGGGCTCCTTGCTCAGCGGGGAGCCTGCTTCTCCTTCTGCCTGCTGCTCCCCCTGCTTGTGCTCTCTCTCTGTCTCTCTGACAAATAAATAAATAAAATATTTTTTAAAAAACCAGCAATAACAAAAAATAAAATATGCAGCCTTTTGGTAAATGGATTTGAGATCATTTTGTTCAGGCCAGTGTAGCTCAGGCACAGAAATGGTTTAGTTTTGTTGTTGTTGTTATTGGGGTGTGTGTGTGTGTGTGTGTGTGTGTTTGACAGTGAACTTTGTTTCGCTGAACAGAATATGAGGTTGAATCATATGAAGTTGCCAATATCATGTGGATCATTCTAGTTAGACAGATCAGCCAATAATAATTCATTGCTCTGATTCAGTCTGAGATGGAAGTGAGCTAAGGGGAAGTAGGCCCCACTTGTTCTGTAACGGCTTGTGGAAGAGAGGCCAGTGAGGCTGAGGGAGTCGGGGGCAGGTGCAGGCATCACTGAGCAGTCATTGATTCTTGTCATGAGGTGGGACTTCTGTGATTGATATGTCCTTTATGCTCTGATGGTGCCCAAGACCCTTTGGTCACCTAAACAGGAATCATCATGAGGCTGAGGAGGGTCAAGGCATGATGCCTGGGGCCTGTCCACTTCCAGCCCCATCTATCTTGGTGGCCGCCAGCGGCAGTCAGGGGAGACAGGATGTGGCAGCTATAGTTACTGTTCCATGGTTTTCTTTGATTTCCTTCCTTGTTTCCATTGTATTCAATACCGCTGGCCCACCTCTTGTCACCTCCTTATTAAACCTGGGTTTGGAGTGCTGGATTCAGCCCGTGGATGTGGGAGGGTTAGGGCAGGTTTGCATTAGCTGTTTTTCCTTTGTTCTTCTGGTTAATTCAGAGGTGCTTCTGGATTTCCCCAGAGGAACTCAGATTCACCAGATGGACAACGTGGGAAGGAGAGGGTGCCTTTGTCTTATTAGCCTGAAAGCAAAGGGGAACCTGACTTCAGATGGCAGAACAGAGACTGGAAGGGGCAGCCTGAGGACAAGGAGAATCTGTCATTAGAAATGGGAGCCAAAGAAGTCCAGAACAAGTCTAGGAACTGAAATAATTGGGGGCAAGAAAATTATCAAGCACATTTTTACCATTAGATACAGCAAAAAACATTCTTTAAAACTGGTCTGCCCTGGATTCTGTCATGACTAAAAGCATGATCAGAGAGTGGCTTTCTGGAATCAGGAAAGTATTGAAATGGGGGGAAATACTTGACTTATTGTGTAGAGCTCTGTGAAATATATAGTTCGGGATCTAAGAAAGAGCCAAAGCCACAGTATTAAGAAAAATTAAGGTATATTCCAACAATGTAGCACCACCTCCCTTGTTTTTACCTGTGGATAGAATTATTGTGCTGTAGACTCTTTATTCATTCATCCCAAAGATGAGCCTAGCAGGATGTGCCCATACTGTCCCTTGTGACCGCTGTGAGAATTAGGAAGGTGGCATGCCCAGTTTATGGATGGAGAATATGAAGTTCAGAAGGATTAAAAAAAAATCTCACCTATAATTACAGATTGCAAATCAGTTGCAGATGGGATTCCAACCCAACTTCGATTCAAGAGCCAGTGCTTTTTCTACTATGCCATTCTTTTTTTCCCTCTACACTGGAGGTAGAGGCAAAGGAAAGGGAGGTGGGTGAAATCTCTGTAAAAAAAGAGTGGCAGTGGAGCATCCCATGGGATGCCAGCTTGGGTTTCCTGTGAGAGCAGAAATGCAGAAGCTGAGACCCAACCTCAGAATCAGAGTTGGCATTTTAACAAGATCCCAGGGTGATGTATAGGCACATTAAAAATGAAGTAGTACTCTAACCACCAGTAAGCAACTTCTCTCTACTGGCTCTCTCTTGGATTGTTTAAGGACCTGACACAAGGAAAGCATATGGCTGGTTATGGACTTGCTATCAACTGACCTGACATATCCACACACAACAGGGGTCACACTTATGTTTTCTCATCCTCAACACTCCCTCTTTTCTTTCCAGTTTTTTCACTTGCCCAAGTGAAAATGAAGCAAGGGGAGAGTGAAAGAAAGAGGTGGGATTAAGGAATAAGGATTTCTGATGAAGTTTTTCTCTGCCAGCCTCATGCCTTCTTCTGAAACTGTGCTAAGCAACATGGCTAGTGATGTCTTCTTTAATGGAGGATGCCAGCATCCCACTGTTCTGCATACCATTTTGGAATTATTGTAGCACCTACAATCAGGTGGAGACTGTGTGTATTTAATCACTCTTTCAATCTGCAGCTCTGTAGGTTTTATTTCTCTTTCACACATAGCCATACACTCAAGCATCTTAAGGGTGGCCGAGCATAACTATGATAAATTTCAACCTTTTAGGACAAATTTGAGAAAACCACCATTGACTGCACCTCAGAGTTTAGAGGGGACCATTTTGGTCATAATGAGGAACCTGCCATGCTGTAGTACTGGTGCTTTTTACCACACAGGTTCACTCTTAGCTCTGAGGACTATGCCATTTGCTTCAGCTTTCAGCTTCAGTGAGAAGGGACTTACAAGATTTCGCCTTGCTCTCTTTTTTTCTGTGTGTGATTATAAATGATCTTTAATGTAGAAAGAAGAAAAAAAAAACCTCATAAGCTGGGTCTACTCTGTAGTCCCAACAGAAGTTTAGCTTAGCAAATGTGATATGGGAGTCAACCGGTAACTCACCAGCCCATCATCAGTCTGTCGTATTGACAGTGATCACCGTGTCCGATTTCTGCAGAAAGTACTCTCAAACATACCAACATGTAAATTCTTAGTCAGGAGTTAGTACAGGAAGTCCTTTTAATAGAAATGCAAGTCACATGTTTTAAAATGGGGAAAAAAAGACATTCTGGGCATTGGAATTTTTAGTTAATAGAGGATCTGGAAAGGAAATGTTCGTTCCCAGCACCTGCCTCCAAGTTTTAAAAAAATCTCTCTCTCTCTCTGTGTATGTATATGTGTATATATATATATATATATATATACACACACATCTCTCTCTCTATATATATATAATCTATATAAATATATAGATTATATATTTATATAGATTATATATATATATTTATATAGATGTATATATATATCTCAGGGAGGGGAGTTATCATGAGGTTCAAGCTCTAAGAAAATCTGGGGGAGCCAGATGATGTATATACTGGTGTGGAATGAAGAGTATTTTTTGGTTACATGCCACATTTCTCATTCATCAGATCATTGTCTTCCTCTAAGTTCATTCAAGCATTTTCTTCATAGAAACAATAATCAACAGTAGTTGATACCATAAGGTAAAACAGAATAGAAAATAAGATTTACCTCTTTATTACATTAGAATATTACCCTGTGGCACTGTATTTCACTGCCTTTCATAGAGACATACAGTTAAAAAGAAAACAAAAGGAAAGGTTAGTGTCTTTGGATCATATTTGAGAGGATGAGCTTGTGTTAGGTTATTTCAAAGTATGTTCAGAGCGATGTTGTTCTAAATGAAACATTTCACTTCAAGCACTTTATGAAAATATTTGGTGAAGTTAATGAACGTTATAAGAAACTCCACTGTGTAGGGTTGATTTGACTTCTTTTCAGAAAAGTCTTAATTGAAATTAGTGTGGTGATGATTTAAATATGTCTAATTCTCTTAGCCTAAGCTGTGTCATATGTTTCAGTGATACCAAATCGTATGTTTTACATCTAGTTGTAAGTTATTGGTGGGTTGTGAAAACAATTTAGTGATTTGTGATCAGCATTTTAATAGAATGGAATGTAATAAAACAGAATAGGATAGGATATAATACAAAATATTATAGTTCATTTAAAATGTAAAATTTTTTTGAGAGAGAGAGTTGGGGAGGGGCAGAGGGAGAGGGAGAATCCTAAGCAAGCTCCACACCCAGCACAGAGCACAATGCAGGGCTCAATCTCACGACCCTGAGATCGTGACCTGAGCCAAAATCAAGAGTTAGACACTTAACTGACTGAGCCATCCAGGTGCCCTGTAAGATTTTTTTTAATGTACAAGTATATGTGATCATTTTATACACACACGTACATGTGTACACACATACACACACGTGCACACACACACACAAAGGCAGTGATTTTCAAACTTTTTTTGAATAGAACCCACAGTAAAGTTTAAACACCACTGTCTTGGTGAAAATTCTACTTTAAATAACCAACAAACTTACCATTTTTCTTTTGACTTCTCATGTATTTTGGGATTTTGAAATTGCTATAAATCTCCTCAAATCTTTCTCTCTTTAGTCTCTTCCTTCTGAAAATAGTGATTAGTTGTGAACGAGGGAAATAAAGCCACACTTCAAAGTTTAGCATATATTGGCAGAGCATAATTTTAGGGAAAGGATTATTTCATCTTTTTTAAAATTAGTAATTCTGACATGTACCTTCCTTATGCCTCTTCAGTTCCTTATCACCTTGATTTCCCCTGCATACCACTGTTTCGCATTAGATGACTCTCCAGAAAGGAAGAAAATCATTCAGAAATTAGGTGCATAAAGGTTATTGAACTAATGTTTAAGATTCTAGTTTTGCACATTTTACTTTACTCATAATTAAATGCCATGGGTATAAATGTGTGATCCTCAGTATGTGCACATGTTTGAATCTATGCTCACTTAAAGGACAAAAAGATGCTGAGGAATTCTTATTTTATTTGAAGGCTTTATCCTAGGAATATTGGTGATGGCTATCAAAGACAACCATCATAGTAAATCAAAGCTGAAGGCAGAATTTTAAAAAATATAAAATGCACAAAGATTCCTCCATTTCTTGGAACCTTTTATAACTTGCCCCAATCCCCCGATAACTGAGCATCTGTGAGGAATAGGTTAAAATGCCAATAATAATCTATCCTTGGAACTTCAAGAATGGAATGATGTTATTTAATATTATTGATAAATGTTCATTTCTCATGTCTTGGGCATAATGTAAATGGAAGTGGGAAATGAAAACATTATCAGCGGAATGGAATAAATGTTACCATATACCTGATAAGTATCTCTATGCCACTGCATCATTTTAATTAGGAGCTAGAGTTTTGTCTTAAGCTTGAGGGTTAATTACTCTTATTGACAGACTCAGTTGCTACCACGTGCTTTTTTGATGTAACTATGTTAGTAAGGACTCTTATTTGTAGGTCTGAAACCCAGAGTCTTATTAAGCTGGCTTAAGCAATTAAGGGCAATTTGTTGACTCATGTAACTGAAAAGTTCTGGGTAGTTTTGGCTTCATTCTAAGGCAGGACTTCTTTATGTGGTGATTACCACGCTGGGCCTTCCATTCTCCTAGTTTAGCGATTCCAGCAGACTTTCTCTTTTTAGTAGTTTTTATAAAATCCAAATACTGAGTCTCATCAGACTAACATGGATTACATGCTCATTGCTGAACCAGTGACTGTGGCCAATGGGTCAGAGCAGTGATTGGCGAGGCAGGTCTGGGTCATATTCCTATATCTGTATTCCAGACACAGAAGGAGGAATAAGTTCTACAAAGGGAAAAAACGGACTGCTTATCACAGAGGTTTTATGTAAATGCTGAGCAAGAAGAAACAGAAGATGCTATTACAGAGGTCTTATTTTGATTATTTAAAAAAAACAACTTTGATGTCTTTAATTAAAAAAAAAACAGTGAAATTGTCTCTTTCTTCCCATTAAATGAGTTATCCATTCAAAAATATGTTCTGAGCTGGGCATAGATGTTCCCTTTAACTTCTCTGAGCATATGAATTGTGAGCATGATTTTGAACAAGTGTCTGTAATATTTTATTAAATGATTTTCATCACTCTGAGTAATAAACAGGTGATTTGACTTAGCAGAGTGCAGGTGCTATTTTTAATACTTAGTGCTCTCTGGAGAGCTTCCAAATAATAATAGCATCTTTAAAAGCTTTGAATTCCCCAAGGAGCAGTAAAATTGTGCTGAGTATTGTCTGTGATAAATAACACATCTCCCTTCTTTCTCTTCCATATTCCTACTTGAGAAAGCTCCAGATTTCCTGACATTATCTGAGGGTCGATTGCTTGGTGAAGGTCAATACTTTTTTGCTTTCTATTACTACATATTTCTGTGTGTTCATTTTGGAATAATGAGAAAATGATAGGCTTTTAAAAATATTAAAAATTGGGGAAAATAAAGGCATGAACACATAAAACAGGAACATAACTTAATTTTTTTTTTCTAAAATGGAAAAAGCTTGATTTTTTTCCTGATTGGTAAAGCCTGAGGAACCAAGATTCCACAGGAGAGGAATCAAAGAAAATGATTTAAATATGCTATGTGGAATTTTCCTTGAGACCTTGTTGCATACTTATAGTGTAAGACAGCAAAAAATAAAGTTGAAAACATCTGATAAGAGAGTATAAGGCAGAGCAGAGATTTTGGCAGTCTCATAGAGTGTTGTGGAATTCAGAGCTTCTGAGGACATAAGATCCTGGTAAACTCACAGCTTTTAATCAAGGTCCCTAAATAGCTACATCCTAGGATAAGACTGAACTGGAAATAGATCAGCCTTAACTGAATCAAGATGATTTATTTGTACTCTCTCTGTCTGACAGAGGAAAATCAAATCATCTCTGGAGGAAGATAACACTGTTCTAATTTGTAACACTTTCCATAAACAATGTATCTGTCATAAACCAATTAGAGGTATGCAGGAAAGCAGGAACAAATGACCAAAAATCAAGAGAGAAATAGAGCCAAGAGTAGTAGATCCAGAAGTGATTCAGATATTGGGGTTATCATACATGGATTTCCAAATAGTTGATGAATACAGAAAATTTCACCAGAAATCTGGAATCTATAATAGGAATCAAATGGACAACTTCAATCTTAAAATTATGGTAATTGAAATTAAGAACTCAGTAGATGGATTTAAGGACATGTTAAACACATCAGAGGAGAAGGTTAGTGACTTGAAAGATAGGTCAGTAGAAAATATCCAGATTAAAGTATGGAATGGAAAAAAGAATGTGTAAATGAAGAACCTCTTTAAGAGATATTGGATTGTGAACATTTTGGCCTTGTCATTGGAGTTTAGAGAGAAAATAGAGGCAGACTAAATATTTGAAGAGACACTGATCAAGAATTTTCCAAAACTGGTAAACAACATCCAGCCATATGTTCAAGAAATTCTATTAGCAAAGAAAATGAAATAAAATATTAGGGATAGTATAGTAAAACTGTCGAAAAACCAAAAAGAAATAAAAAATCTTAAAGCACCCAGAGGAAAAAAGACACAGTTTCAAAGCAATACCAATTAGATTTATAGCTAATTTTTAAACAGAAACAATGGAAACTAGAAAACAATGGGATGGCATATTTAAAGTGCCAAAGAAAATAATTGCCAATCTATGATTCTATACCCAGAATGGTATCCTTCAAGAAAGATAGTTTTAGAAAAATTAAAACTATGAGAATTAATTACCAGCATATCTACATTGAAATTATTAAGGGGAGCTCTTCAGCTAGAAGAGAAATGGTCCGAGATGGAATTGTGAAAATGCAGGAAGGCATGAAAAGCACCAAAAAGGATAAATATATAAGTAAATACAAGTGAAGATAGACTGTTTAAAACAATCAAAATAATGTCTAATGAAGTTTAACTCCTTGTGACTAAAGATGGGACAATTTAAGCATCCATCAGAATAGTAACTACAATGGACTGAAATATAAGAAATATATTAAATCCATGAGTTAATGAACACTAGTTAATAATAACAATAAAAATTGGTTACCATGGGAGGATGTTAGTGAACCACAGTATTATTTTGAAAAATAGTAAGGATGCAGGCATTGAACATTAACGCTAATGAATATTACAAAATGAATTGTGAGCATGATTTTATAAAATCAAATTTTATTAAAATTTTATCTTATTAAATTTTATTTAATTTAATTAATTTTATTTAATTTATTAATTAAATTTATTTAATAAATTTTATTTTAATTTATTAAAAACACCAAGCAGGCATGGTGTGCTTATTAAGAGAAGCACATACACAAGCCATGACATAGTCTCGCCAAAAACAAAACAAGAAAATGAACCTAAATTTGGTTAAGTCTCTAGACCTACAGATATGGAGCATTTTATTTAATACAATATCATAGAAAAATATCAGATAGTAGAAAAGCCCAATTCAAACAAGACAGTTTCTCCCATAAGTAAGTAGCAAGGGAAAAAAGATTTAAAGGGATTGATAGGTTAAATGTGCCTTAAAAGACTTATCAGCCAATTACAGTGTGCAGAACTTATTTGGATCTTGATTCAAAAATACCTTTAAAATAGTTATGATATTTTAGAAACTTGGAAATTTGAACATTAACAGAATATTTGATGGTATTCTGACATTGTTAATTTTTCTATATGCTTGATACTATTATTATATTTATATGTTTCCAAAAACTTAGTCATCTTTTAGAGATACACAATAAAGAGTATGTTACAAGAGATAATTATGAGAAATATGATATGATGTTTGGGATTTACTCTAAAATAATATGGTTGAGGGGAAAGTGGTTGGAGATAAAGAAGGAACAGAATTGGCCATGAGCTAACAATCATTAAGCAAAGTGGTGAATAGAGGGGCTTTTTATGTCATTATGAAGTCTATTTTTATGTATGTTAGAACTCTCCATAACAAAAAGGTTAAAGATAAAATATAGGTAGAATTAAAAATAAATTTTAATAAAATTTAATTTTATAAAATTATAAAAATTTTATTTTTGCAATAAAAAGTGGTAATAACTCATAAGGTGGCAGTGGGATGAGGGGTAAATGAAGTTAAGATCATGTAAAGTCCTTATCAAAGGAGTGATTAAAATGTCAATTATGGTAGATTCTAATAAGTCGAGGGAACACATTTTATTTTTGTGGTAACCACCTAAAGAATGTATAACTAACAAGCTGATGGAAGGGGAAAATGGGATAATTTAAAAAAATTGTGTAATTTAAGACAAAAGGAGAATTAAGGAGCAAAGAACTCTAGAACGAATAAAGAACATATTACCATAGTGATTTAAACACAAATGTAAGAGTAATTACATTAATGTGAAAGCACTAAATACTTCAATTTAAAAACAAAGATTATTAGACTATGTTATAAAAACAAGACCGCTGTATGCTGGCGACATGAAGCATATTCTAATTATAAAGCCATATAAAGAATAAAAGCATATAAAAAATAGGGATGCCTGGGTGGCTCAGTCTGGTAAGCAGCTGCTTTCTGCTCAGGTCATAATCCCAGGGTCCTGGGATCGAGCCTGCATCAAGCTCCCTGCACAGCAGGGAGTCTGCTTCTCTCTCTCCCTTTGCCTCTCCCTCTGCTTGCTCTCTCTCTCTCTCAAATAAATAAAATCTTAAAAAAAAACAAAACCACAAGTAAAAAAAAGAAAAAACCCCGCAAGTACCACGCAAACACTAACCAAAAGATATGCTGTAGCTATATGTATGCATACAAATAGCATGACCTCAAATATATTAAAAAGTAAGTAACTATAATAGTAAAAGGAGAAATACAGAAATCTTCAATCTTGGGATTTTATTGTGCCCTTTTCATTAATTAATTGAATGTGCAGAAAAATAAGTTAGTAAATTCACAGAAGATTTAAATACCACACTGAACAAATATGACCTAATTGCAGTATACAGAACACTCATTCACCAATGAAGAATATATAATTTGAAAAAATTTTTAATATTATTTTTTAAGAATATATAATTTTTAAGTTTTAAATGCACAGGAACATTTAGCAATAGTTCATATGTCTAGACAAAGGCTTTTCTCAACTAGTCTCCAAGGACTGAAACCATAGAGTTTATTTTCTTTTTTAAATTTTATTTAAATTCAGTTAATTAATCTATAGTTTATTATTGATTTCAGAGGTAGAGTTCAGTGATTCATCACTTGCATGTAACACCCAGTGCTCATTACATCACATGTCCTCCTTAAGGCCCATCACCCAGTTACCCATCCCCTTCCCTGCCTCCCTTCCAGCAACCCTCAGTTTGTTTCCTATAGTAAAAAATCTCTTATGGTTGGCCTCCCTCTCTGATTTTGTCTTATTTTATTTTCCCTCCCTTCCCCTATGATCCTCTGTTTTATTTCTTAAATTCCACATATGAATGAAATCATATGATATTTATCTTTCTCTGATTGACTTCTTTTTTGTATTTCTTTTTTTTCTTTTTTTTAAGATTTTACTTATTTATTCATGAGAGACAGAGAGAGAGAAAGGCAGAGGCAGAGAGAGACTGACTGTCAGCAGGGAGCCTGACGTCAGACTCGATCCCAGGACCCCAGGATCATGACCTGAGCCAAAGGCAGACACTTAACCATCTGAGCCACCTAGGCACCCTGATGGACTTATTTCACTTAGCATAATACCCTCTAGTTCCATCCACATCCTTGCAAGTGGTAAGATTTCATTTTTTTGATGGCCGAGTAATGTTCCATCATTATATATATACATATATATATCTTCTTTATCCATTATCCATTATCACCACATCTTCTTTATCCATTCATCTTTTGGTGGACATCTGGGCTCTTTCCATAGTTTGGCTGCTGTGGACATTGCAATATAAACATTGGGGTGCAGATGCCCCTGCAGGTCACTATGTGTGTATCCTTTGGGTAAATAGCTAGCAGTACAATTGCCAGGTTGTAGGGTAGCTCAATTTTTAACTTTTTGAGGAAGCTCCATACTGTTTTCCAGAGTAGCTGTACCAGCTTGCATTCCCACCAGCAGTGTAAGAGGGTTCCCCTTTCTCTGCATCCTTGCCAACATTTGTTGTTTTCTGACTTGCTAATTTTACCCATTCTGACTGGTGTGTGGTGGTATCTCATTGCGGTTTTGATTTGTATTTCCCTGATGCTGAGAGATGGGGAACATTTTTTCCTGTGTCTGTTGGCCATTTGGACATCTTCTTTGGAGAAATGTCTATTCATGTCTTCTGCCCATTTACTGACTGGATTAATTGTATTTTGGGTGTTGAATTTGATAAGCTCTTTATAGATCTTGGATACTAGCTCTTTATCTGATAAGACATTGAAAATATCTTCTCCCATTCCATAGGTTGCCTTTTAGTTTTGTTGACTGTTTCCTTTGCTGTGCAGAAGCTTTTTATCTTGATGAAGTCCCAATAGTTCATTTTTGCTTTTTTTCCCTTGCCTTTGGAGACATGTCTAGCAAGAAGTTGTTGCGGCCGAAGTCAAAGACGTTGCTGCCTGTGTTCTCCTCTAGGATTTGGATGGATTCCTGGCTCTCATTTAGGTCTTTCATCCCTTTTAATTTTATTTTTGTGTATGGCATAAGAAAGTGGTCCAGTTTCATTCTTCTGCATGTGGCTGTCCAATTTTCCCAACACCATTTGTTGAAGAGACTTTTTCCCATTGGATATTCTTTCCTGCTTTGTTGAAGATTAGTTGACCATAGAGTTGAGGGTCTGTTTCTGGGTTCTCTATTCTGTTCCATTGATCTTTGTGTCTGTTTTTGCACCAGTACTATACTGTCTTGTTGATTACAGCTTGGTAATACAGCTCGAAGTCCGGAATTGTGATGCCACCATCTTTGGTTTTCTTTTTTCAACATCCTCTGCTACTTGGTTTTTTTTTCTGGTTCCATACAAATTTTAGGATTACTTGTTCCAGCTCTGTGAAAAGTGTTGATGGTGTTTTGATAGGGATTGCATTGAATGTGAATTCTGGAGAATGTTCTATGTCCACTTGAGAAGAATGTGTATTCTATTGCTTTAGGATGAAATGCTCTGAATATATCTGTGAAGTCCATCTGGTACAGTGTTTCATTCAAAGCTCTTGTTTCCTTTTTGATCTTCTGCTTAAATGGTCTGTCCATTGCAGCGAGTGGGTGTTAAATTCCCCTACAATTACTATATTATTATCAATGTGTTTCTTTAATTTTGTTATTAATTGGTTTATATAATAGGCTACTCCCAAGTTAGGGGCATAAATATTTACAGTTGTTAGATCTTCTTGTTGGATAAACCCTTTAATTGTGATATAGTGTCCTTCTTCATCTCTTATTACAGTCTTTGCTTTAAAATCTAATTAGTCTGGTATAAGGATTGCTACCCCAGCTTTTTTTTTTTCCCCCAGCCTTCTTTTGATGTCCATTAGCATGATAAATGATTCTCCAACCCCTCACTTACAATCTAGAGGTGTCTTTGGGTCTAAAATGAGTCTCTTGCATAGAGCATATCAATGGTCTTGTTTCTTTATCCAATCTGATACTCTGTGTATTTTGATTGGAACATTTACCCCATTTTTATTCAGAGTAATTATTGAAAGATATTAATTTAGTGCCATTATATTACCTCTAAAGTCACTGTTTCTGTAGATTGTCTCTATTCCTTTCTGATCTCTGTTACTTTTGGGTTCTCTCTTCACTTAAAGGAATTCCTTTAATATTTCTTGCAGGGCTGGTTTAGTGATCACAAATTCTTTTAGTTTCTGTTTGTAGTGGAAGCTCTTTATTTCTCTTATTCTGAATGACAGCCTTGCTGGGTAGGTATTCTTTGATGCATAGTTTTCTCATCTAGCACCCTGAGTATATCATGCTAGTCTTTTTTGGCCTGCCAGGTCTCTGTGGACAGGTCTACTGCCAGCCTCTTGTTTCTACCCTTGTATATTAAGGACCTTTTATCCCCAAGGTGCTTTCAGGTTTTTCTCTTTATTTCTGAACTTTGCAAGCTTCACTATTATATGTTGAGGTGTTGACCTATTTTTATTGATTTCGAGTGGGGTTCTCTGTGCTTTCTGGACTTGAATGCCTGTTTCATTCCCCAGATTAGGGAAATTCTCAGCTATAATTTGTTCAAATAAACTTTCTGTACCTTTCTCTCTCTTTCCTCTTCTTCTTGGAACCCAATTATTCTGATATTGTTTTGCTTTATGGTATCACTGATCTCTCGAATTCTTCCCTCATGATCCAGTAGTTATTTATCTCTCTTTTTCTCAGATTCCTTATTCTCCATCATTTTGTTTTCTATATCACTGATTTTTTTGCCTCATTTATCCTACCAGTTAGAACCTCCTTTTTTTATTGCATCTCAGTAATAGCCTTTTTTATTTCAACCCGATTAGATTTCAGTTCTTTTATTTCTCCAGTAAGGGATTCTCTAGTGTCTTCTGTGCTTTTTTTCAAGCCCAGACAGTATCTTTAAAATCATTGTTTTGAATTCTAGTTCCAATTGCTTACTTATATCCATATTTATTAAGTCCCTGGTAGTAAGAACTGTTCTCTTTTTGGGGGTGAGTTCTTCTGTCTTGTCATTATGTCCAGAAAAGAATAGATGAAAGAGAAGGAAAATACAAAAATAGCAATGACACCAGAAAAATACACACTACACAGATCAGAAGAAAACAGAAGCCTAAAAGAAAAGAAAAGAAAAAAAAAAAAAGAGAGAATAAAATCAAACAAGAATTTGAACAGAACAATAAACTAGATCCTAGGTGTTTTTTGGTCTGCTTGTTAGAAGAACCTAGATCCCAAAATAGGAAAGAACGATAAACTTATATATATACAAAAATGAAGTTGAATAAAATGATAGGAATCCAAAAATGAAAACATATATATACACATATATATATGTATATATATATATACACACACACACATATAGCATAAGTGGAAAATGAAAATTAAAAAAGAATAAAATTAGAAAATAGTTGAAAAGGAAAATAAAATATAAAACTGATGGACTAAAGAATAATAAGAAAACCATGAATGCTATATACTTCTTTCCCCAAGAGCTGGAGTTTTACAGTTCTGTATGTTTGATAAACTTGGTATTAGTGGAAAGTTCCTGCTGGTCTTCTGGGAAAGGGGCCTGTTGCACAGATCCTCAGGTGTCTTTGCCCGGGCAGAATTGCACCCCCATTGCAAGGGGGCCGGGCTTGATGTAAGCAGCTCTAGGAGCTGGTGTGGGGAATGAAAATGCTGGAGCCCCGATGACTAGCCCCAGAGCTGAAATTTTGCATCTGCCACTCTTCAGTGTGCCATCACAGAAAAGCAATCTATCCCTCTTGTCTCCCTGGTTTCTGTTCGAACTCTGTTCACCCAGCCTGTGACCGAGCATTTTTATCTCAGTCATGAGAGTCCATCTGGAGTCTCCAAGCTTTCTGGATTCTTGGGATGCACACCTATGCCACTCCTGCCCCAGGGAGGAATGGGGGTCTTGGTGCCATTCTGCCTCTTGCTGGGCCTCTGCTTGGAGAGCAGTGGCCTGACCTTACAGTGGTTCCAGGTTTATGGCAACACCGAGCAGAAAGCCAGGGCCTGGATTCACTGTTTGCAACTGGCTTCCCTGCTCTAATGCTTGGGAACTCTGCTGTACTCAGGCACCCTTGTTCTTTTTGTGATCCTGAGGATCCTGAGACCACACTGTCCCATCTGGGATTCTGCCCCACTTTGCTCCCTGAGCATCTTTCAGGCAGACTTCTAATCCATTTTTGCACTCTCCTTCTTATAACTCTTTCCAGTGCCCAACTTATGGAGGCTTCCTCATCCCATGGTTTATCTTCTGATATATTACATCCCATTCGCATCTCCATACCTCCTACCTTACAAAAAGTGGTCACTTTTCTACTTATAGAATTGTAGCAATTCTTCTCTCAGTTCTCCAGTTGATTTTGCAGATGTTCTGAATGATTTGACAAATGTGGCTGAATTCCAGGGACCAGGTGAAATTAGGGTCCCTTACTCCTCTGCCATCTTAATTCTCTTCTCTAGAGTTTATTTTCTGGTCATAGTAGTATTAAATTAGTAACAAAATATTAATGAAAAAATTCCAGTTTTTGGACATTAGATAATACACTTTCCTTTCTGTGTCAAAGAAAATAATCACAATGAAAATTAGAAATATTTTTAACTGATAATGAAAATGCAACATATCAAACATTGTGGGTTGCAGTTAATGCAGTGGGCATAGTGACATTGATAGCCTTAAATTCTTATATTAGAAAAGAAGAAACGCTAAAACTTACTGATCTCAAGGATCAGTTTCAAGGATCTAAAAAACCAAACTCAAAGAAATTAGAAGGAGATAAAGATAAGGTCAGAATAATTGAAATAGAAAAAAGGAACAATAGAAAGTTTGGTTCTTGGAAAAGGCTAATGAAATTGATAAAAGTCTGTACAAATAATTGAAGAAAAATGTAAGGTAGATTGCTAAAATCACAAATCCAAAAAGGATAACACTAAACTGTAGATACTAAAAATATAGTAAAAAGATATTATCAAAATTTTTTGTCAATAAATTTGAAAATTTAAAGAAAATGGTTAAGTTCCTTAAAAACATACCAAAATTCCATTACATACACACACGTGTGTGAATATTATTCAGCCATTAAAAAAAGAGGAAATCCTATTATTTTCAACAACATGGATAGACCTTGAGAGCATTATGCTAAGTGAAAGAAGTCAGAGAAAGACAAATGCTGTATATCACCTATATGTGCAATCTAACAACAAAAATAAAAACTTTTTAGAGAAAGAAATCAAGCTCGTGATTACCAGAGGTGAAGGGTGGGGGAGGAGGAATTGGAGGAAGGTGGTCAAAAATGTACAAATTACCCATTATAAGATAAGTAAGTAATAGAGATGTAATGTACAGTATGGTAACTATAGTTAACACAGATATATGATATATAGGCAAGTTGTCAAGGAAGTAAATCCTAAGAGTACTTGCCACAAGAAAAATTTATTTCCTTTTTTCCTCATTTTTCTTTCTTTTTTAAAAATTTATCTATATGAGAAAATAAATGTTATTTGAACCTATTGTTGTAATCATCTCACATTATTTATACATTAAAACTTCATGCTATATACCTTAAACTTATATAATGATGAATGTCAATTACTTCTCAATAAAACCAGGAAAAAAATTGAAATTAAGATAATACATTTTAGAGGCGCCTGGGTGGCTCAGTGGGTTAAAGCCTCTGCCTTCGGCTCAGGTCATCATCTCAGCGTCCTGGGATCAAGCCCCATATCGGGCTCTCTGCTCAGCAGGAAGCCTGCTTCCCCCTTTTCTCTTCCTGCCTCTCTGCCTACTTGTGATCTCTCTGTCTCCATCAAATAAATAAATAAAAATATTAAAAAAAAAAAGAATACATTTTAGAAAATCTGGGTTATCTTACTTACATCTCTTAAATAAATTAGCTTCATAATTATAGATTGTCCCATAAAGAACAAACTAGTTAAATTCACCAGCAAATTTTTCCAAATATTTAAGGAAGAAACAATACCAATCATATATAAACTCACATTATTAGGCCAGCATAATCTTGACCCCAAAGTTGAGAGGGGTACTCAAAGAAAGGAAATTCACAGTCTAATTTTTCTCATAAAGATAGATGCTAAAATCCTAGCCCAAACATTAGTAAATCAAAGTCAGTGATATATATAAAGGGTAATATATCACTAAAAAATTGGGTTCATTCTAGAAATGCAAGTTGATTATTTGAAAATCAATCAATACAATTTACCACATTAATAGAGTAAAAGTGAAAAACCATATCATCATTTCAGTAGATGAAGGGAAAAAACGCCTTTGTTAAACTTAACACTCATTCATGATAAAAACTCTTAAAATGTACATGGAGCAGAATTTCCTTAATTAGATAAATGATATCTGCAAAAGAGCTACAGCAAACCTCACACTTAATGTTGAAATATTGACATTTTTGTTGAGATTGTGAATAAGATAAGGGTATGGGTTATTTCTCCTTTTATTCATCATTATATTGGATAGTCTTACAAGTTCAATAATGTAAGAAAAATAGAATATTTTCATAATTATGAGATAGGGAAAGATCTGCATTTTTAATAAGCTACAAAGGTGATTTGGGGGAACTTCATAACTGGGTTGTCTAAAATGTGATTTGCTTATCTTGAGGTGGCCACAGACTAAAAGTAGGGAAGGTGTGAAGAGAGTCTCATTTCTGCTGTCTAACAGGACTGCCATTGTTGGCACATCAAACTGATCCAATTGGATATGGATTTTGCCACTTTCTTTTAAAAATTGTTTCTGTTTACAAATATTGCATTCACCAGATCTCTTAATATTTTCAATAAATTAGAAACAAATAATCCCCCATACACATTGTAACATATAATTTGATTTAAAATGTTAATGTGAGGGGTGTCTGGCTGGCTTGGTGGGTGGAGCAACCAACTCTTGATCTCAGGGTTGTGAGTTCAAGCCCCAGGTTGGGCATAGAGCCTCCTTAAAAAAATTTTTTTTAAATATCAATGTGAGTTTAATATGTTGAGTTCTTTTTTGCATAGATGGGACTCAGATACAACTGAACTCTTTTTCAGTGTTCATGGTTAGTGTGTAGATGTATACCATGGACCAGTCAGATCATGGGCCTAGAAAAATAATTGTACATAATGAAAGTGTAGTGTAATGCATTTATTTTCTATGATAAATGTTGCCCTGGCATTATCAGTGACATTATTTTATTGATCTTGTTTTTCATATCTGCCCTTTTTTTTCTATTTTTGTTACCAAAAAATTCCTGCTTCTAAAATTCAAACAGTGCATAAGCATTATATAGTTACAAAGTCCCCTATACTTGCAACCCAAACCCATTCCTCAGAATTAACCACTGTAAATATTTTATCCCATACTTTTCATTTATGTATTTGTATATACTTTGCTATGCTGTTTTTAAAGAGTTATCTGCTTGCTACCTAAATCTTTTAAAATGAAAGCATACGTATTGAGACCAAATTTATTTTTTCTGTCAAATTTGATAAGTGATCAATATGCTAAACTCTTACATATTTGTAATGTTTGCTTTTTTTTTTTTACCATGTTGTTTGTTTGTTTAAGAGATTAAGAGCACTTAGAGGAAGGAATGATAACAACTAATATAGTGTAATAGTACTGTTCATTTTGTTCCCAGAGGAATGTTCATACATATTCCTACAAATAAATTTGTTCTTCTCTTGAGCCATTGGCATGAATAAGAAGTGCACATACCAGTACTGATGGAAAATGGGTGAGGAGTGAGCAACACAATTTATAACATATTAGGCTAAGAGTAACAATAACATAGTTTTACAAAAAGATACTATATATCTAAAACATAAATATATTTAAACTGTTTCTTTGGTAAATAATATAAAGTTGTTGCTTATACCTAAATTCAGAGAACTTGAATTTTCCTCTTATGGCTGACTGGGCTGGGGACTCTAGCAATCCCAAATCACATTTTCGTATCCATTCTTGTCCCCCTGCAATCTATTTTCCAAATGTAGCTTGAGGGAGATTTTCAAAATGCTAGTTTGATCATGCCACTGCCCTGGTGGGAATCATTGCCACCATTCAGAAAGCTAACATGCCCCTGTCTTCCTCTCTTGTTTTTTTTTCCACATCATGCCTCCTTAACACTCTGAGCTCCAAATACACTGCCCTTTCTTTCTCTTCCTCAAAATCACTGTCTTCCTTCCTGTCACAGGGCCTTTGCACATCTTGTCTCTTGGCCTATTGCATTTTGTTTCCTTCATCTCCACTGAGTTAGTTCTCTGTCCTCAGATTTCATCTTTAATGTTTTCCCTTCTACAGACTATTTTAGGATCCTTGTTATAGCCTGTCTTTTTGGCACCTGCTACTAACCTGTGTTGCTCTATTTCATCACTGTCTCCCCAACAAGGGCATTAGTTTTGTGAGTTCAGAAACCATCTTTGTTTATAGCCAGTTACCACCTCAGCCCGGAATATTCTAAATGCTTAACAACTGTTTGTTGAATGCATAGAAGAATGTGTATAAATTTGTAAATTGAATAGGAAATGAATTATGGCAGCTGAAGATGTTATTATCTGTTACTAATTATGGGAAATAACTTCAAAGGGGAGTCAAGGGCAGAACTTCTGATGATTTCTCAAATGAGGGAACTGATACTGAGAGGGGTTAAGAAACTTGCACGTGGGAACACCACTACTAAGTGACAGAACTAGAATTTCAACCAAGATTTGTCCAATAGCACTGCTCTTCCTAAGAGCATTTACATGTATAAAGAAAGCCTTTAGCAGACAATAAGCATGGCAAATATTGAGTAGTCCATCCCTCTCCTGAAAATCCACAAGGACCATTATGAATATTAAAGACTGACAATTCCTGGAGTAAGGAGATATGCTTACTTTAATATAACCCCAAATCCCTTTCATTTGGTAATACCCATGAATGGAATTCTTCTTGGCAAATGCTGCTGTTCATTTCTTCATACATCCATTTGTCCTTCAGTTTGCTTTATCTATCCTTATGACACTGATTATAATCCCATTGCTAAGTAGTTCTTGGCAAAGAAGACATTTGCCAAATACTTCCATCCAGCTGGAATGAGAAGACAAGGCTTCCCCCTTTTCAAGATAAAACATTAGGTCTTTTAAAGTTAATTTGTCCTAACTTAGGGTCAAGTGTCTGGAGACATGGACCTCACTTAACATTCTTTCTGCCATAGATACACTTATAGCTTTGAAATAATGCTCTGTTTCCCCCACATTATTTAGGCCACCAAATTGCACATAATGAAGCATCACCAGAGCTGGGATAGCAATAAAAATCGGAACATTGCATCTATTTTTCATGAGCAAAGGGAGACATTTGGTCAAATTCAGTCCAATTACCAATGATAAAACATACCAGTGTCACCTTCAATAATTACTGAAGAACAAGACTTAACTATAAATAATACTACATCTATTTCATTTTTAGGCTATTTCATTTAAAGATTAATTCCTGCTAAACAGTTCTCAGTACTAGGGAAATTTGCCAAGACTCATTTCTTTAGAATGGAACATAAGTCTTACAGGACATGCATATACTATACTTCTCCAAATTTCTCATAAGTTTAAATATATGGATTTTATGTTCTTAGGTAGAAAATTTTACCATGCCCTATTCCTCTATACCAGGTCTATTTATATCTATAATAATAGCGGTATATTGGGAAAAGTCTATGCATATCTATATGCTGACAGAAGGTGCCTTTAATGATTTTTGGCATAAATATGACTACATATTCCCAAAACTCCTACAACTATGTGATTTTGAGTTTGTAATAATTCAGGATGATATATGTATGCACTTCTCATTTGAGTAAAAAGTTTACAGCATTTTTAGTGAAAAATCTTAAAGTTCATACAAAAGAATATGGGGGAATTGAGTCTAAATTCAACTTTTTTCTGAATTAACTGCTAAAAAATAGAAACAAAATTTTCACTGTGTCTGATTACATATATTTATTCAATAAACAGGCACTGGGGAGTAAAGGAGGACTAGACATTATCCCTGCTTTCAAAGAACTCACGTCACCTCCATGTCAGAGACAAATAGGCAGCTATGCACGTACAGTACTGGGATTATGGGCCATGGGAAGGAGGTGGTGAGCACAGTGCTGTGGGAACACCTGAGGGGGCACTTGTCTCACCCACGATCAGGGAATCAGACCACATCTCCCAGAGGACATGATGTCTATGCTAAGGAGTTGAATTTAGACTTGATTCTGTGTCTAACCATTCTGGAATGCTGAGGAAATTGAGACAGGAGCTCCCGTGTCACCCTTAGTAAATTGAAAAAAAGATTCTGTAATTGCTTGGTAGTGAGTAGTCTTTTATGGAAGCATTTTTGGCTATGGTTAGAAAAGAAGATGCTGCCGTGTTTTTCTGGTTCTCATTTGCTTTGTCTGATTTCCTTGTACTTTACTGCCTTTTTCCATAAGCCACCTGCGCCATATAGAGCCACCTGAGATTTCCCTCCACCCAGTATAGCACCTGATCTTGAACAAGCCATTTTTAGAAGTTTAGCTGAAATGTGTTTTATGTGAGAAGGTGTATGTGGGAGTAGTGTGTCATCTGAGCTCTGTTGGGTTGAATGCCTGACCTCTGACCCTTGCTGTGGAAACTGTCCGTCCACCCGAGGGGTTGGCACCTACAGTGTTTGAATTGGTAACTCCTAATGTATAGTTGTGGCTGATGAGACCAGCTGTGGACTGATCTGGACCATGGTTGGGCTAAGCAAAATTTTTTTCCTCTGGTCATTTTGAAGTGGTGCCCAGGGCACTACTTAGTTTCCACTGAAGCTGCAAAGAGATACAGATATTTGGTCAGGTCAATGTCAAAGCAGAGAGAGCACATCTAAAAGTAGGGGCAGTAGGGCAAATCTTCCAGAAAGTAGAGACACGAGCTCTGTAGCCCCAGAGTGTGAGTGTGGTGATATTGGATCTGAATGACATCTTACTTCCCAGCTCTGGTTCCTCTGAGGCCAGGCTCTACTTCCTGTCCTGTGTGCTATGGGATACCTTGAATTCCTCATCCAGAATCCCATTTTACTCGAGCTCCTCAAATGGAGCTTTAGTTTTTGTAACTAAATAAATCTTAATTCAGAAGCAACACAGTTTTTATATTTTGTTTGAATGGGCAATGGAACTTTGGGTTTCCAGTAATTTGTCATGAATACTCTAGTTGGATTAGAGCAAAGTCTTGTAATCATCAAGTTGGGTATTCAAATTGATAGTTAGAAATCCGTAGACTATGTTGAATTAGCAGAACAAAATCTTATCATCTCTGCATAGTGTTTTGACCTTTAGAAACGTTGAGTTCAGGCTTTCCTTAAGAAGTTGTATCTAGGGGCGCCTGGGTGGCTCAGTGGATTAAAGCCTCTGCTTTCTGCTCAGGTCATGATCTCAGGGTCTTGGGATCGAGCCCTGTATCGGGCTCTCTACTCAGCAGGGAGCCTGCTTCACCCTCTCTCTCTGCCTACCTCTCTGCCTACCTGTGATCTCTCTCTCTGTCAAATAAATAAATAAAATCTTAAAAAAAAAAAAGTATCTATTCTTGAGTTGACATATTGAGATTCTACTGTGAAGCGGTTCTGAATAAGCTAGAAAGTTGCCTGGCTTCTTCATTGTGATGGTTTTTAAAAAGGTATAAAGCAATATGTTTGGAACACAGTAAACTAAACCCCTATGAACCCACCATCCAATTTAAGAACTGTAAAATTACGATTTACTTATGTGTTCCTTCCCTATCTCCTCTCCTATCTTTCCATTCCAGCAGTAACCACTGTACTGCAGGAATGAATGTATTGCATACATTTTCCACATATACTTCTTTCCTTTTCTCATAAAAATTTTTTTTTATCACATTTGTATGTATCCCTAAACAAGATATATTTTAGTTTTTGAGCATTATAAAAATGGCTTTGTACCATATGTCTCTGCTTCCCAGCTTCTTCATATCATGGCACATGTTGAACTTGAAAATATTGTACAGTGCCTTGGGATGAATGCTATCTATGTCTCATCACAAGATTCCAGCTACTATCAATCCCCAGAACAGAGGGGGTCAGTATGTTAGGACCTCTGTAACCTAGTCACTGCGGCGCACCACTTGGAAAGCACTGCTGTATGTAGTGTTCTCTCCACTTGATTTTTTCTTAGATCTATCCTAGATTTTTTTGTTTCTTTAGATTTATGCACATTGTTTTTCACTGCTCTTTAATAATCCTGTGTCAACATTCAAGAATTTCCATCTATTCTGTTTAGACCCCCTCTTTACTTTTCACTTATACTACCAATAGCACTAGCATACCGTGAACTACAGAAAACTGCTGAATTTGGTTTCATGTTAGGATTCAGAGAGGTACTTTTAAATTTTGGTTTTAAAAATCTGTTTTGTTTTAGATTGGGTCTTAGAGTATAAGCCAGCAAAAGGTAGAATTAATTGGATCATTATATTTAAATACAACCTTTTCTATTTAATCACATTGTTATGGCAAAACAGCAATATGTACCAGTGAATCCATCTTCAGATCAGTGGAAATTGATTCTAGGCAAACAAACTAGGGAGTTCTGAATTATGAAGATTTCATAATGGCATTAATGTTTTTAATAGTTGATATATATTTGGATCTGAAATAATTGTAGGATTATTTAGTTCAGCAAGGGCAAGTATATTTCACTTCATGTTCTAAATCCATTTAGTTGGTAGTGTTCACTGGAGTACTATTGGAAAAGTGTTTTAAATCTGTATCCGGATCTTCAGCTAAGAATTTAGTGATCGATTATTGATGTCTGCTCTGGGTTTGCATAATAGGAATAAGGACATATGTGCTAGATATTTGCATTCCTTAATCTTCCCGTTTGCTTCTCTTATGATTATCTTGAGCCCATCTTGATCATGTGAATATGATCTGATTTGTAGCTTACCCCTCTTGGAAAACCAAAGTCACAGTGAAAAAAGTTAAAAAGCATCACATCACATAGTTGTGCCCTTTTCTCTGGTCATTTATTATGGTCTCTAATTACCTGCATCATAGGATGCTTTTCTCACAAGTATCCAAGCTATTCCACTCCTTTGGTAAAGCATATTTTACCATGGTTTTTGAGCCCCAAGCTGAAAAATAGAGGAAATGCCCTTCAGTATCCTTAGTTTCAGAGTTTTGAACTTAGCTTTACGTAGATAAATCCTGTCCACTGTAATTTAAAACAATTAGAGCTACAAAGCTTCTTTAGAGTTTCCAGATCCTATTAAATGTTATTCTTAAGATAACATCTTTTCTTGTCCTTCGTTTATGAATGTTTGGTCAGGAAATGGTCGTAAAAAGCTTCAAATCCCAATTGAATAATGTGTTCTCAAAAGTAGCTGCCAAATGTAAATACCACTGATATACATTCATGCATATGATAGTATATAAATAACTAGGAAAGCATAGCAAAGGTCAATCAATTATGTATAGGTCAGAATGCTTTCCATCTGGATTGAGTCATTTTAGCAAATGACATCATGTGTCCTTTGGAGTTTATTGTGAAATGTGGCTTGAGTCATTATAGATTGGCTTCTTCCCTGGGTTACCAGGATGGCAGTGGTAAGGCTCAATAAATAAATGTTTTGGACTCTGCAGGAGCATATTTGCATAATTGGGGTGTAGTGATGAAGGCTTCTTAATCTACAGAAAACCTTTGGGCCTTATCCACCAATTCCTAGTTTTTTACCCTTCTTGGTTGTTGGTTTTTTTTTTTTTTAGGGACTTGAAGACAGAGTTGGAAATGAGCCAGATGCTCTTTCTATAACTGCAGTGGATATCTTTCCATGAAATTGCCCGCAGGGAATCAATAGTAATAAATCTGGTACCCTTCTAATCTCTTTAAACTTCACCATTGCTCTTCTGGAATGGGGCTACTTGGACCCTGTAAATTTGGTTTATAATTTCTATTCGATCTGATGGGGAGTGGTCTCACCAGATTTCCAGACTCTAGAGTGACTGGCAGGATGGGATGTTGTATGAGATGGAAGGGATGTTGGCATTTTCCAGTTGGCACAACAGGAACTGAATTTAGCTTATAGACCAAGTGATAAAAGTAGCTGCCAAGTCCAGGCATTTCTGATTAGTCAGGGCCTAAGGAGGTAAATGTTACTTGACAGAATTTAACGTGTGATTTTTCCCCCTCTCTTCAGGATATTTTGAAAATGTTAAAAAGTTGTTGTTGTTTAAAATAGGATTACTTATATAAGAAGGACTTAGAGTCAAAATTCATGTCATGTTTTATAGGCATTTATAGTTGGAATCTAAGTTTGGTTCTGAGATCTTGGAAGGAAGAAGGCTTGGGCATCTTTAGGAATGATGAAAGGAAATGGTTCTTACCTTTAGGGAGCCAAAGTCTAGGGGGAATACAGACATGCAAAAACATTACCACAGGATAAAATAATAGCTGCTCTAATAAGACATATGTGTAAATCCAGGCAGGACTTATATTTCTGTCACTTATTTATATTATATTATCCTTTGCTTACTTATTTGGGCCCTAAATGGCTGAGAAACATGTACTTATTCTTATTATCAGGGCACTTTGAGAGTGAACATTCTGTTTTCAAGATGGCTACCCTGTGTTTCGGTGATCTAGAGGTAATGTGGCTTCCTTCTCTCAGAATGGTGCTTACTGTTCTGTATACAACCCAAAGCCTTAACTTCTAGTAAAACTCCATAGATTCCTAGGGACTACTCTTTGATCACATCTACATGAACACCAAAACAAATGGGGAAAAGATGAATATAAAGCTCAAGTTGCAGTTGTTTCTTCTGGTAACTAACAGCTGATTTGCAAGATTTTATCTTCTTTCTCCACTATTATCTTTGAGATTGTAATCTATGGTCATGGATTGATCAGCTGGTTCAGGGTGGTATAGATCAATCACACAAATAGGGGCCTATTTGACCACCTGGCAGACTTCTGCTTATATCTCATTTTATAAAATCACTCTTAGTTGTAAGGGGTCCCGGAGAGAGGGGGTTATTAACAGAGACTGGGTTTGACCAATCAGTGTCTGCCAAACTTTCTTATTATCCAAAAATAACCACTGTCAGTACTCTACCTACTGTTTTTGCATTATTTTCCCTCTTACTAAACCATGAATCTTTTTTTCATGTTATTAAATATTTACCACATAATTTTTAATGTCTGTATAATATTCCTCTTTATGGCTATACCATAATTAATTTGAACAATCTTCTTTTGTTTGAAATTTAGGATTTCCAGTTTTACTATTATAAATAGCACAGTGGTAAACATCCTTGTAGTTATACCTTTTTCAAAACTCTTTTGACCTTTTTTCTTTCATTTTGATTCTCCCTTTAAAAAAAAATCAGCAAATAACAATGATGTAAGTAAATATTTAGTTACTCTCTTTAAATAGAGTCTGGGAAGAGGAATTCTTTTTTTTTTTTTTTTTTTTTTTTTTGAGAGAGAGAGAGAGAATGAAGGGCATGCACACATGCATGTGAGCAGTAGGGGAGCAGAGGGAGAGAGAGAATGTCAAGCAGGCTCCTCACCCAGTGTGGAGTCTGATCTCACAACCCTGAGATCATGACCTGAGCCGGAAACCAAGAGTCTGATGCTACCCAGGCACCCCAGGGAATTCTTTAATAACTCAGATAACTTAGATTATTCTACAGGATGCAAAATATCTTATTGATTTGGCAAAATCAGAGAAGCAATTGGTAAATACAGAGATAGGAGAGGGAGGAAGAAAGTGACTAATTTTCTGATGGAATCAAATGAGTCATTCAGTTAAAATGGCTTTAATGAGTTTTACAGGTCTGAGTAAGGGCATCTGGCAGTATGTTAATTTTCAGAATCCTTCTGCCTGAAAACGTATTTTCATCTGACATTGTGTTTCTTTTTGTACAAAGGTTGTCAAATGAGAATGTGAAGGTAGTTCATCTCACAACTCACCTGCCAGAATGTATCGTGGGCATGTAGAGGTTGAAAGCCTGGCACCCACATCAGCTAAAAGCAGACACTGTAGAGAAGTTTGGCTTCCAGAAGATTTAAAAGGGGAAATGCGGACACTGTCCACCACTGCCTCAAACCCCGTGACTGCTGTAGTCTTTGGGAGGGGATTACTGGGCCTTTCCTTGTTGGAGAACTTAAAAGGGATCAGCAACACCGATTTTAGGGCAGAGAGTTCTGGTACTTGCTGAGTACATTACCTCTTAGAACAGGGTTTTAAATGTCAATGCTTTTTCTAATGTATATGAGGAATCCTAATTGAGAAACTGGCCCATATGCTTAGACTATATCCAACTCTGTTTCTTTTTTTAATGCTGCAAAATAAGGTTAATTTTTATGGTGAATATTTTATGGCCCACTTTCTGTTATGTGCCAGACAAATTGAAGGCAATGCAAACTGATGGGTGGTGAAGATAAAAGAGCAGTGTTGACCTTTTGGTAAATCATTCGTCAGACTGCTTCATCTGTAAGTGGTTTTCCAGTCACAGCACATATTTGCTAATCACCGCATTTGACTCTCAATTCTACAGGGGCTGAGTGTCTTGTTGTGGATTGCCTCCCTCCCCCCACTCCTCCCCCCCTTTTTTTTAAACTTTGGTTATTGGTATTACAGCTATTTCATTACCTATTAGTTCCTCCACCAGAGGGGGCTTGTGGGCAGAGAAACACTGGGAATTAATAATTCAGTCTCTTTTTGCCTCTCTTCACTGTGACTCTTAAGGTTTCTCCTCAGAAGCTGAGATGCACTTTAAGCATTCCATTCACTTACTCTCCTTTGAGTGTTCTTGTTCCCAATGAAATTAAGTTACAAAACGACTGTCTTTGGCAGTGAACACAGAATAGAATAGTGAACTAACTGGTGTTAATGGCTTAGCACCAGGATAATTTTTGGCTTCCATGTTGATCAAAGTCCCATTGGGGAAACCAAAAGTGAGAGCAAGAATAGTCTCTTAGTTTAACCCTGGGTCAAATACTAGAAACTATGGAGTTTATTATGGTGGAAGCATAAATCTGTGCCCTGGACCCAAAGTGGATCCAAGGCTGGGCATCTCATAGAATCAACTTCACCAACATTGTGGGCCTCTGTGGCTCTTCATTTCTTGACACTTCTCCTGATTCAGGCCAATCCCTCGAGTTCAGAAGTGTGGTTAATAGAGAAAACCCTTTGGGGCGCCTGGGTGGCTCAGTTGGTTGAGCGTCTTCGGCTCAGGTCATGATCCTGGGGTCCTGGGTTGGAGCCCCACTTAGGGCTCCCTGCTCAGCCGGAAACCTGCTTCTCCCTCTGCCTGCTGCTCCCCCTGTTTGTGCTCTCTCTTTCTTTGTCAAATAAAGACCCTAAGTCTGAATTAGCCTACAAGATATGGAGGACAACACGGACATGCTTGGCCTCGGACCTAGGCAAGAACATTTAGGGAAAAGATTCTGCCTTAGGACCCAAATAAATTGACCTTTATCCATTAGGGAGTCCAACCATTTATAGCGCTGTGTTGATTAACCCCACAGAAGTTGTTTCTTAATTATGTATTTTAGGGTTTTTAAACCAGGGACTGTGTCCCCTCTCTGGGGACTGAGAGTATTTTGATATTTTGATTGCAATGAAATGGAAATTGGAAACCCTAAGAGACAAACTAATCAGAAGTATTCCACTCTTCCTTTATTCCCAAATGCAGTTTGAAGAAATATCCAGCTATTACGTGCACTCTGCCTGTCTCCTGCTTGAACCTGAGATTCTTCCATTAGGTGAGTGGTTCTGGGCCCAGACTGGCATTGCCCATTTGGTTGATGAGGGCAGTTTGACAGAGTTTTTGCTGGTACGTTTGCTGCTGAATCTCTAAGGGTATGACCATAACGGCTTTCTGGAAGTCTGTGTGTGTGGTGGGGTAGATGTGGGGGTGCATCACCCTTTTTTATTATTTTGTTAAAATACTAATTATAGTTTTATGGCTACAGCCAATCATAATACTTTTACCTTTTTTTGGGTAACAAGAACATATTTCTTTATATTCTTTTGTAAAAACACAAAAAAGCAAGAAACATGATTTCTAAAAAAGCAGCATCTTTTAACAGGGAATTCTCAGAAGTTACATTTTTTTCTCCCTTCGTTAGAGATAGAAAGTCTTTGGGGAAGCAACACTTAGGTCCTAGAGAAATAGGCAATAGTGATAGTCTATTAATACCAGATCATTCTTATGAGAAGGAATAATTTTTACATGGTGGTGACATTTTAGGCTTTGAAAGGAGATTTTCTGTAGTGTTTCCCATAACAATATGGTCCAGAAGTTAGTCTGGGAGGAGGCAGATGAATTAAAATGAATTTTTGGAATTTGCATATTGAAAATGCTGATGCTGTCAAGCGTGACTTTTCTCACCAGTCTGCTCCTGACCCACAAACTTTAAACTAGACTCATATCTACCCTTGCCCCTTTTCCTCAAGACTCAGAGACTAAGAAGACTAGCCTCTTTTCAAGGGCTTGATAGGCAACTTGGCTATTGGCTATCTTACTGAACAGCATGGGTATAGAACATTTAAATCATCACAAAAAATTCTGTTGGACAGCCCTGCTCAGATACTCTTGGACATCCTCCCAAGGATATTGCTTCCCTCTCACCCGCTCAGGTGGTCACTGTTTTTTCTCCATGTCTGGAGTGGAGTTAGTGTCGTTCTTCATCCTCATCACCACTTCGAGACAGCTTCTTTTCTCTTCATGCACGGAAGCACTTTGAAAGCAGATGCTGTCAGACTATGTCCTACTGCCTACTCTTCTGAATGTATTGAAAATTTTACCCCCATCTCACTGTCTTTTTGCCCATCACCCTCCTGCCATCATTGTTGGTAAAAAATATCCACATAGAAGACTCATCTCTGACTTCTCGTTTCCTTAAGTTTCTCACTGGCAAATATCTTTTTGTCTACCTATTGGTCATACTCCAAGCCCTTGGCTTTCAATTTAGGAAGCTCCCCTCTCCTAGAGGGTATTTGCAAATGTAAGGAATGCTGCCAACTTTTAGAGGATAGGAATTAAGGATGCTCATTGTCATTCAGGACCCAAGACAGTTCTACACAATGAAGAATTGTTGCATCTCAAATATCATAGAGCCCTTGTTAAGAGACATTGTGCTGGGGCGCCTGGGTGGCTCAGTTGGTTAAGTGTCTGCCTTCAGCTCAGGTCATGATTGCGGGGTCCTGGGATGGAGTCCCGTATCGGACTCCCTGCTCAGAGTGGAATCTGCTTCTCCCTCTGCCTGCCACTCCCCCCTGCTTGTGCTCTCTTTTTCTCTCCCTGTCAAGTAAATAAATACATAAAATCTTAAAAAAGAAAGAAAGAAACATTGTGCTGACCTTCAAAATGCATTTCAAAGCATCTCTCTGATCACCACCTCCTGTCTTCTTGAGGATGTCATCTCATGTGACACTGACATTCCTACTCCAATAGGAATTCTTTGACTCCTTGGGGTCTCCAGTCTATGGACCTACTGTTATTCTGCACTAATCATTCCTCTCATGACCTCACTTCCCTCCTCACTAAGCTTAGGTGCTGTCATCTCTATCATCCTCATCTGGCATAACTCTTGACTCTGACTGAGCTTTCTGTTTGCTTTGGGTCTGAGTGCAGATGGATAGAGAAGAACACTAAGTTTATGGACTTACCTTAAATTTATGTCCACTAATTTCAAGTAGATTCTTTACTCCACGTGGCAATCCTACCTTATTTATTTAGTACTCCTACTCTCTGAGACAACTCTTTTACACCTTCACCTATACCTCAAACCTCCAGCTCCCATCCCCAATTCTCCCACTCAGCTGATGCCCTTGCTTCATATTTCATTGGGGAAGTAGAAACAATCGGCACAAATCACCTCAGCTCCTCCAGCAAATTTGCATTCCTACCTGTTTCTGAATCCTGGAAAAGGTTCTTTTCATTTGCATGCCTTTACCACTCTGAGCCATATGATGACTCAATTTTCTCACTGCTTTTCTCTATTTGAAAGATTGGGAAACCTTCTTTTGTACAGTGTCCCATAATATCATTTGGCTTTCATTTGATATAAACACATCATTTACATATTAATTCTGCCTTTGTTCTTTTCTCATTAGTCCATAACAATTAAAATAGACATTACTCTGCCACACTATGAGTTTTTATGATGTCATATCAAAGTCTCCATTAATTAAATAACTTCATAAATTAAAGCCTTATTTGGTGACAATATCTTTCAGTTGCAAATCATCTCCACTAAAGAGCACAATGGCAGACTTGGGACAATTTTAGCATTAGGACATACCAACCTAACTGCCAGATGTGTTTACTGACACATTGAAAGTTAAAAGCGGTCACTTTAGGTGATCCTTTGGTGCCAATGATACTGAGAGCCAAACAGAGTGGATGAGGGGGAAAAAAAGGACACACTCAGGCGCTGCTATTGGAAAGCACAGCTCAGTTACTGGGTTGTCATTTAGACTCTTTAGAATGTTCATTAGATTGAACCACAAACTAAAATAAAAATTATCCTGGGATGTTTGTAGCTATGAGAGTATGCCGTTGGATTTGAGTTTGAGAGGCACTGACCTGCAGGGTAGAGTTCAAATTTCTTACCCAAAAATACAAGGCACTCATTTAACTGGAGGGTGAATTTGAATGGAACAGGAATAAGATGGAGGCAGTGAGAGAGAAGTTATTAACGTGGTGGTCGGGAGAAGAGATGAAGAGAGCTGGAGTGGGGAAGCAGTGCGGGAAAGGGAGAGACAGTAAGAGTGGCATCAGATAGAAATGAAAAAAATAATGGGGTAAGGGAGGAGAGGGAAGAACAGCAGCATCAGAGGTAGATGACAGATTCTTTTATTTTTTTTTTTTTT